>JAJHZJ010000257.1:0-600000 GCA_023548195.1 Bettongia penicillata ogilbyi | reverse complement strand
TCTCAAAGGGACTGATGGACTCTGGACTTTCTGTCTCCTCACTGGTGTCCTGGAATTGTCCTCAGGAAAGCAGCAGCTAGTAGCAATGTCTTCAATTCCCAAATGGACTCCACTGGACTAGGAATGGCAACTTTTAAAGGTCCACGAGGATTTGAGCAGAAAACCTTCATAAGGCCTAAGAGCAAGTCACGAGCCCCAGCAAGGTTGGTAACAAGGAGTCACAGGTGATTGGTAAGCCTGGGCCCACTCTTCCCCACTCTGTATGGAATGGTGGGAGTGTTTTACAGACTTATGTACTTATCTTATTGACTTGGTAAACATTCCTTTCTAAAAGTTAATTAGGTCTGGCTGACTAATTGATAAACTGATAATCATGGGGGTGGGCCTTTTGAGCTACAGAATTATACAAACCACTCTGATCAGATGCCCCTAGAACCCCTGGGAGATAACAGTCACCCTGTGGGGATCCAGCCAGGTGAGGTGGGGTTGAGAAAGATGCCCCAAAACCTACAAGTGCCACAGTAGGATGTCATTAAATGGTGGAGATAAAATGCTACATGGATGAATCTGAACTATATTCAGTAAATGACGGAGAGTAACTGGTGACTTCTGAGCAGAACACCGGGAAGATCCATGCATAGGAAAGCTTATTAAGGTGTTGGCATGGACTGAAGGGAGGAGAAGGTGGCAGCAATTAGACCTGAAAGGAACCTATTGTAAGAGACAGACAGTAACCTGGAACAGTGGGTGGTGTCCGTGGGAACAGAGAGAAGGGTGCAAATTCAAGAGATGTTAAGGAAAAGGAAAAATATTATAATGACTTTCTCAAAAGGGAAGAGAATGGAATTTGACACTTATTATATAGGCCAGTGAGCTTGGACATGATGAGTATAAAAAGCTACAATAGTTTCACTGAGAATAGGTTATGTCAGATTAATCTTATTCTCATTTTCATGGGGTTACTAAATTGGTAAAACAAGAAATGCTGTGGACATAGTTTACCTGGATTTTTAGCAAAGCATTTAATAAACAAAATATTTGATAAACCAGGCTGAGAGCAGTGCCTCTAAATGTCTGTGAACTTAGGTTAGCATCTCTGGCACCCCTATCAAGTGCTGACTGGATTAGGGGCCACTCTCATGGCCCTTCGCTTCAGCCACAGCTAAGGGATCATCTGATCTGTGAGAAGTGAGTCTGACAGGTGCTTGATGGCAATGCCAGAGATGTTGACACAGGGTCACAAATATTAGCAGCACTGTTGACTCAACCTGTGGTTGTATCTCTATTGCAGGACATGGATATATTTTATAGTCTGTCTCTACATTCCTGATGACTCACATTTATAGAATGCTCTCAGGTTTATAAAGCTTTTCTCACCCAACCTTCAGTGAAGCCCACTGGAAAGAACAAGCAATTCAGAGTCAGAGGGCTTAGGAGCAACATCTGGCTCTGTTGCTATGACCTCAGCTAAGTCATCTCACCACCTGGGCTTGTTTTCCTCATTTGTTTACACTCAGAGGAGTCCTTAAGGATTCCATGACAATGTGGAAGGTCTTTAATGGAGTGACCTGTATGTGGCTGTCCCTATGGTGTTTCACATTTTTATAAATGACTTGGATAAAGGTCTACTTGTACCCCTATCAAATATGGAGAAGACACCAACTTAGAAGGTGTCTTTCTACATACTAGATGACTTGGTCAAGATCCAAAAAAAGACAAGCAGTCTAAAACATGGAAATGAATCTAAGGAGGTTAAATTTAATAGAGATAAAATATTAAGTCTCATCCTTGCATTCAAAATGTCAACCTTACTTGTACCAAATAGAAGAGACATAGAGAACAGTTTATCTAAAAATTATTTGGTGTTTTAAGTAGACTTCAGACTCAATATGAGCCAACAGTGATATGAATGCTCAAAAAAAGGTAGCATGATCCTAGGCTAAATTAAGAGGGGTATGTTGAGATCCCCTCTGTACTCTGCCCTGGTCAAACAACTGGAACACTGAGTTCAGTTTTGGGTCCTGGAGGACACCTCCACAAGGGAACACAGGACAGTGAAGAATCTCCAGGGAGTGGAACTTGGAATAATTGGTGACAGTAGCAAAGAGCCAAACTTGACTAACATTAAGAGAGCCTTCCTAATACCCAGGGCCAATAGCAGCATAGATGGCCTGTCTCTGCAGGGAGGTGCCCTCACATCAGCAATCTTTAAGCAGATGCCATAATTCCACTCATTGGGTACATGAAAGCAGGATTCTTGTTCAGATCTGACCTAGACTAGATGGCCTAAGGCCCCTAATGACTCTCTGTCATTCTAATAAGATGGAATTGATATGACACATGAAGACCTGATATGTTTGGAGAATGGTGGGAAAAAGTCAATAGTGAGGGAAAGACTGATGGCTGAATTGAGTATCTGAAGGAGGGAGGGAATGGGATGAAGAGTTGGCTTTTGGGGACAGAATGAACAGTTCTCCTTGTGCCAGAGGGAAGGAGAGGTTTGCTGAGTTCAGGTCATAAGGTCTCCATCATCTCACTGAAATGTAAAGTTATGTGAAGTGTGGTTATCTGAGATACAACTGTTGGTGAGCAAAAAGCTTTGTAGCAGGTAAAATCTAGTTTTCAGGGCTTCTTTCACTGATGTTGTCACTGATTTGATGGGACTGCCATATGGAAAGGAGGTTGGACTCAGTACCTTGAGTGGGAGCTTACTAAATGCTTACTGAGTTGAGGAAAGTGAAGCTTACTAGAGGGGGTCCTTTGCTATTTACTAGATCCCAGATCAGAGCTGGAAGGATTTGAGGTTATCTAATTCAACCTTCTCACTTTAGAGATGATGACACTGATGCCACTGGAAGGCCCTACCCAAGGTCTTGTATGATAGAACTGGGATTTGAACAGAGATCCTCGACCTCCATATCCAACACTCTCTTCTGTACCAAACTGCCAGTTAAGGTATGCCAAATGGGGGGAACAGGGAGATAGCAGAAGGAGGGGAGACAGGGCAAAGGCAATTATAGAGATGTACGTGCAAGAATGAGCATGTTTTGTACAGAGGACAGTAAGCTAACAATTCCCATGCAAACTTACCTAGTATCCTCTTAAATGACCAAAAAAGCTTTTATTAAGCTCTATGCATTGCGTTGCATGGGGATACAAACACAAAAAAATGAGCCATTTCTAGTGATCTAACATTTGAATGGGTGCAGATAACACGTTCAGGGGAGTGACTAAAATAGTCAATCCATAAATCAGTCTTCAACTGACTTGCCTTTTCCAGAAACTATGGTACTAATTTGAGGGTCCTGGCCTCACTGGTTTCTTTGTCTGAGGCAGGGAAGGGCCAGGAACAAAATCTTTACACTTCTACTTTAAGCTTATTTGCTATCATGTTTGAGCCACCTGGAGTGGTTTTGTTGTGCAGTATAGAGCTAGGTGGTACTATGGATGAAGTGCCCAGCCTAGAGTCAGGAAGACTGCTTTCCCAGAGGTCAGATCTGGCCTCAAACACTTACTAGTTGTTTGATCTTGGACAAGTCACTTAATTCCACAAGCCTCAGCTTCCTCATCTGTAAAATGATCTGGAGAAGGAAATGGCAATCCACTACAATATCTCTGTGCCAAGAAAACTCCAAACAGGGTCAAAAGAGTTGGACGAGAATGAAATGGCTGAGCAGCAAAAGGGAAAGAAGGGTGGGGACAGTATCTCACATAAATCAGGAAGCACAAGATGATACAAACAGAGGAAGAGGTAGGGAGGGTGGGTCACCTCCCAACCTCACTTTCATGTGAATTGAACAAAGAAAGTAAGAAAATATACACTAACCTAGTGAGGTGCAGAAATACATCTCACTCTACAGGAAAACATGAAGGAAAGGAAAAAGAAGGTAAGAAGAGGGAGGATAGATTCAGGAAAAGGCTATAAGGAAAATAAATTCTAACAACAGAGGATACAGTTCAGAGGGGCTCAAAAGGAAAAAGGCAAGAGCCCGAGACTGGGCCCTGTTGCGAAGAGGGGTGGGAGAGATTATATCCCACATAGAGCACAGGTGCTGAGCACGCTAACTGGTTTGTAAAGCTGGAGTGGGAAAGAACAAAAACCATACAAGAACAGGATGGAAACACACAATCATAATGGATTGTGAATAAGAAAAACTCACTCCTAAAATGGTGCCAACTAAATATCAAGGATATACGTATAAAGAACCAAGAACAAGTAATCCTCAGTAGCAGGTCTTGAGCAATCTATAAAGCAACATGAGGAATGGTTCAAATGGTCACTGTACTAGCTGCTTAGTTTTGCTTTCTTTTAATCTACAGCAAAGTGGACTTCTCTGCTCAGTACTATCCCACCTGGCCAGTATCTCTGGACTTAGCTGACAGCAGGGGCAACCCTCTAGGCTGGGGGAGCTTAAAGAGTATTTCAAATATCTAGAGGGTTCAAGATCTGGGTCCCTAGTCCTTTCACTGACATTGAGGTTGGCTTCTATGGTCTAGGTAGGGGCTGTTATACTCCTACTGAGGATCTTTCAATACAGAGGGAACAAGGAAGGGACTACAAAATTGAGCTATGAGGACCTCAGTCTGGTCTTTTGGGACAGTTAGGTTTCTCCCTCCATACACCCAATGAAATGCCTGAATTACAGGTGACTGGATTATAGAATCACAGCAATCCAGGTTGGTAGGAATCAAAGATGCCATTGACTTCAAGTCCCCTTGGTTTACAGATAAGGCCCAGGAAAATGAAGTGACTTCTCCAACATCACCCACGCAGCATCAGAAGGAGGATTTAGCCACTGCTGTTTCCATTTTACTATCCTTGCTGCCTCCTACAATAACAAGTCTCAAAAGTCCTGTTCTAAGTTACTTAAGGGTATATTATCCAAGTTTCGCTCATCTCTTGCCCAGCAAGTAACACTGTGCTCCATGTGTTGTAGGTGTGACAGATAAATTCACATTTTGATGAGCAGCATGCAGTGGCGCTCGGGACCTCCAAGCAGGAAGTTGCTTTTAGACCACTTAACAGCTATAAATGTAGTCTGACTGTTTAGCAACTGAAGAGATAATTAGTACCCTGTGGGTGCTCAATCAGTACTGTGGATGGACTTCAGCTAAGGGATTAGGAAGGCCTATTCCCTCTGACAGACACTACTAATATCCCTCTGGGTGATACCATCTCCCTTAGGCTACCAAGTGCCTTTCAAACCTTCTGCTTTACCACTCAGACACATGCATTTAAAGTGCTAACTGTGTGAAAGGCAGTGTTCTTAGCTGCTGCTATTAAGTCATTTTTCAGTCACAACTAAATCTTTGTGACCCTATATGGGGTTTTCTTGGCAGAGATACTGGAGTGCTTTGCCATTCCTTCTGTAGCTCATTTTACTGATGAGAAACTGAGGCAAGGTGGGTTAAATGACCTACCCAGAGTCACACAGCTAGCCAGTGTCTGATATTTGAACTTGGGGAGCAGTCTTCCTGATGCTGGTCTGGCTCTCTATCCACCTAGTTGCCCAGAAATATCCTTAGTGTTGTAGGCAAAACAGACAAAAGTTACTGTCCTCCAGTATTTATTAAGACTCTATTGCTGTCAGGTACCAGGGACACAAAAAAGATAAAAACACAAGAACAGTCTATGATCTCAAGGAACCCATATACTAGTAGGGGATATAAAATATAAATAGGCACATACTAGATACCCAGATTATAAAAGGAAGATAACCTTAAAGGGAAATGGCCCAGTGGCTGGAAGGAATGGGAAGACTTCTTGTATAAGGGCCTTTGAACTGCATCTGGAAGGCAGGGGGTGGGAGGGGGGGAGACGGGGAACACGAACACATGAACACACACACAAACCAGCATTTGAGGTACACAGGGTGGCCAGTACAAAGGCACAATTTTTTTGGGTGGATGGTACTAAAAGGCATAAATACTTAGTGCTATGGAAGCTGAGATGAGAGAGAAATAAATGTAGTGTGAGGTTGAGTCAATGACATTTTTGCAGAAGAATAAGATCTTGATCTGAACCCTGGAAGAAGGCTAAGGCTTAGACATGGTGAAGGTGAGCACTCAAAGAAAGGATGTTCAATTGTTATTTTAGCTGTCCATCAGGTAAGTGGAAGGGATGAAGGGGAGGGCACAGAGGGTCTTTCCTGTGCCCCTGAAATCACCATTACTCAAAGGATGTCCTAGTCTGTTAATTCTCCATGTCTGACCTGCCTTTAACTTTTCTCAGTTGGAGCTTAAAATGCACCCTGCTGATCTGTTTTGCTTTGTTCATCTATCTTCTTTGGTCCTTGGCATGAGGATAAGTTAGCACATCAACCCTTTATGTGTACGAGCAGTCCCAATTTAAAGGTTATGCTCCAAAAGTTCATTTAAAATTAAGCTGTCTGGAACTTAGAACATATTTTCCTATAAAAAACAATGTTATTGTTTTGTAGGCCAGTCCACAAAACTTAACGCACCCATAATCTACCTGAAGAGTAATAATAATATCTTTCCTACCTTCCTTTATCATTATTTAAAATGCATTCCAAATTTCAACTCAAAAATGACAGGATGATTTATTCTTTTTTAAGGAGAGAGGCGAAAGATGGAGAAGAGATGGTCCAGGTAGAAGTGAGGTTGGGCTTCTCCTTGATTAATCTGGCCTGGACTAAAAGTTATCGGGAGGCTAGAGTGGAAACGCTGTTGGTACAGAAATGTACCTAGTCTCCACTCTGGTTCTACTGCTGCCTTTCCTAGCAAATATAAGCCCTGAATAGATATACATATCTGAGGGACCAAAGGAGGAATCCAGGAAGGGGAGGTAGCTACTCTGGTAGTTCTACCATACGGTTTGATTTACCTGAACTATGTGAAATGCAAAATGATTCCTTTAAATAAGTAGTGAGAAAAACAGTACAGTTGGTATTGAATTGTTGTTGGACTGAATGATGCTGAAAAGAGCAAATCCAAACTGCTGAAAACGAATCATCCTTTTTTCTTCAATGATATTTATACTGGGAGTACCATACTCCTCCCGTCAAATCCTATTTCACTGCCTTACTGTGACATAGAATTTGTTCTCAAAGATTAGACTAGGAATCTGGCCGATCCTACCAACATGGAAAACCAAATGACAGACTCCATTTAGGGACTCGGGACCACCTTCATCAGCTAAGTGCAAAGTTCTTCCACCAGGATGGCTAGAGTGACTCTTGAATACCATCTCCCAGGGCATGAAATCAGAGATCTTTTGAAGATCAGTATACCACTATTAAACACTTAAAAGGAATCACTTATTTCTTGAAATTGTCTTGCTTTTTTTTTTAATGGAAGCATCTTCTTATGATTTCTCTCAGAGCATGGGCTATCATAATTCATGGAAAGGTCTTCAGAAGTCAAAAACCCAAAAATATTTCGGGAAGTTCCTTATATGAACCAGTGGCTCTCACTCAGGAAAGGACGGATCAAATTCAGGGCAATACTGCTGTGGCCTGGAACATACCCAGCACCCTCCAGCTCTATGCCTTGCATTCAATAGATGCCTGAGCTTAACAGGAACACAAGTTTACAGATGTAGAGTTGGAGGGACCTCAAAAACCATCTAGCCCAACATTCCAGATGAAAAAAACTAAGGCCTACGGAAGTGAAGGACATTCCCAAGGTCATCAGGTAGCTGGGATTTGATCCCAGGTCCAGAACTAGAGCTGTTACCCTTGCACTAACAAATTATACACCTCTAGAATGCAAGGGCTGTGAGTCATGCTCTTGCCTATAGGGAGAGGAAGGAAGTACTGCCACTATGTGCCAGGTGCTGCACTTTGTACATCACAGTTGTTATCTCAGTTGATCCTGAGAAGTAGCTTAGAATATGTACAAGTTCAAAATCAAAAAGACTTGGACTTGAAGCCCACTTCAGCAAATGACCCATCCTACCAAGTATGATTTAGAGAGTTCACTTGACCTCTATCTCTGAATCTCAGTTTCTCTGTTAACTCAGAACAATAATATCCTTAGCTCTTGGAGCTGGTGAAGAAGTGCTTAAGCCCTATATAGCTGGGAGTTGTTATTGTTCCCCAGTGCCAAGGTGGAGTATTAGATAGAAAGGTAGCCTCCATATCTGAAAGACTTGGGTTGAAGGCCTGCCACTAACACCTACCTGACTGTGAGTTTCCACATGTTACCTAATGTCTTAGTCAGGAGGACCTGAGTTCAAATGTCACCTCAGACACTTGACACTCACTAGCTTCATGACATTGGGCAAGTCACTTAACCTCAATTGCCTTATCCTAGGTCATCTCCAGTCATCCTGATGAATATCTGGTCACCGGATTCAGATGGCTCTGGAGAAGAAGTGAGGATGGTGACCTGCAAAGCCCTCCCTTACTCAAAACAAAGTTAAGTGCAAGCCATGTCATTATTTCTCTGATGGTGTAGTCTTCTTTGGCAAGGAAGGAGGAACACACATAATGTCTAACCTAACCAACTCTCTAAGCTTTTAAGCTGCAAATCTGTGTGAAGCTTCAACCAAAGGAATTTATCAAGAGACTGAATGATGAGACTTGAGCTTTTTTTCCTACTAAATCAGATATTAAAGAGATTTCCAAAAGTATGTAAAACAAGGGACACCAGTTTCACTAAACTATTTTTTGTTTTGGGAAATGCAGTTATTTTTATAAACATATATTACTTACGTTAACCTGGAATGGGTTTCTTATTATTTTTTTAATGATTCAATAAACATTTTAAAAATTTATCCGTTTTCAACCCAAAACAAATATTTGAAAAACGATCAGTTTTCATTTCCAGTATTGTAAATATCGATAGATATATCTCTCATAAACAAGAGATCTCTGAATTCTCAACAGTTCTTAAGAATGTTAAAAGTTTGCGCACTGCTGCTTCACGCCCAAGGGCTCCCAGGCGCAATCCTACACTTGTCCCGTTACATCCAGCCCTGGGTGCATGGCTCCCGGGCCGGGGCCGCTCTCCCGCCACCAGGCCACGCCGCGCACATGGCCAGTAGGTGGGGAAGGAGAGAGCGCCGGGAGCCGAGTTCCGGAGAGCCGGGGCCCAGCCGCGGCCGGGGGCCGGGGCTTCTCGGGCCAAGAGACCCTTGGGGGCGGGTCAGCACCGAGTCCAAACGGAGCCGGCGGCCACACCGCCCAGGCTCCCTCCTCTGGAACCAGACTCCCAGCGCCCGGGTCGGGTCAGCAGTTCTTCCTGCCCGGCGTGCTCCAGTTCCCAGCCCGGCCTCACTCCCGGCCCCGGCCCTGGTCTCACTATCAACCCCGGCCCCGGTCTCACTATCACTCCCGGCCCCGGCCTCACTCTCGGTCGCGGCCCCGGTCTCACTATCACCCCCGGCCCCGGTCTCACTATCACCCCCGGCCCCGGTCTCGGCCCCGGCCCTGGTCTCACCCCCGGCCTCGGTTTCGGCCCCGCCGCGGCCTCGCTCTGGCGGCGGTGACGGCGGCTCCGAGGGTCCGTCCGAGGGGGCGCCCGCGGGCCCGGCCATTTCCTCTTCCTCCCAGGCGCGCCGGGACGGCGGCGGCGGTCGAGGGGGCGGCGGGCGGCCCAGGCGGAGGAGGCGGCGGCCCAGGCGGAGGAGGCAGCGCCCCGCCCTCGGCCGTGCGAGCGCGGGCCCGAGAGCCGAGCGCCGGGAGCCGCGGCCGTCGCCTCCTCGTCGGCCGCCGTCGCCGGCGCAGTCGTCGTCGCCGCCGCCGTCGCCGCCTCCTCCTCCTCCGGCAGCAGCTGCGGGGCCCGAGGCGGCAGCGGGAGGCGGGGCGGCGGCGGCGGCGGAAGGGGGAGGGGGAGGGGAGGGGAGGGGGAGGAGGGAGGGGGAGGAGCGGGAGCCGGAGCCGGAGCCGCCACCGCCACTGCCGCCGAGCGCCGCCGGGCCCGCCGCCCAGCGCACAGGGACCGTGTCACGGTGACGGGCGCCGGCTGAGCGAGCGAGCAGCGCGGAGCTGCGGCGTCGGCCCCGCCTCCTGGAGGAGCCGCGCAGCCGAGCGCGGCCCGGCCCGGCCCGGCCCCGATCCCTCCTCCTCCTCTCCTCCTCCTCCTCCCTCTCTCCTTCCTCCTCCTCCTCCTCCTCCTCCTCGCCGCCGCGGCGGAGCCAGCGCTGCCCCCGCCGCCGCCGCCGTCGCCTCCGAGCCCACCCCGCCCCCGCGGCCGGCCCGGAGCCCGGAGCCGCCGGAGCCCGAGCCGCCGGAGCCGGAGGCAGGGCGCCCGCCTGCCCGCCGCCGCCGGCCGCTCCTTGTCCGGGCCGCTCGGTTGGTGCGGGCAGCGCCGGGGCCCCCGCGGGGACTCTGCGTGCAGCCGGAGCCCGGGAGGGGCCGCGCCGCCACCGTCTGAACTAGGATGTCCCGACATGAAGGTGAGAGGCCGGGCCGCGCCCGCCCGCCCGCAGGCCGGCCGGCGCTCTGAAGGGGGGAGGCCGGGCGGGCCCAGCCCGGCCCGAGGCTTTGCACTGTCATGGGGTGGCGGGGGGAGGCCGCGGCGGGGCCCGTTAGCGGAGGGGCCCGGGCCCGGCGGCCGATACCGGCCGGACGCGGAGGCCTGGGCCTGGCGGGCGCGGCCTAGCGCCGTGCGGTGCCCGCGGGCGAACGGGACCGGACGGACCGGAGCCTGAGCCGCCTCCGCCGCCCCCCGGGGCCAGGCCCCGACACCGCGCTGGTCGCTGGGGAGACGCCGCCGGCTTCGTCTCGGCTCCGGGTGGGCCCGCGAAACCCCGACGCGGCCCTCCTGGCTTAGGCCGCACCGCGTCCCGGGGCTCGGGTAACCAGCTCCCCCGGGGGACTCGGAGCCCGGCGCGGCCCTGGGCCGCTCGAGTTGCCGGGGGGGAAGCCGGCCGGCCCCCAGGTACGGCCCAGCCGAATTCGGGGCCATATGGTCGGGACGGGCTAGCGGGGCTGCCGGGCTGTCTTTGTTCGCCCACTTTATGGCGTCCCGGGGGGCAGGGGGGGGCCGGGGCCCGCGTTGGGCTCTGCCCCTGGCCGGTAACCCCGGACCCAGGCTGGCAGGCTGGTGGCCCCCCCGGATTAAGGAGGGAGCAGACTGAAGGTTTCTGACCGGGCTAAGGAGGGGGTCTCTTTCTCTTTTAAACTTGGATCGATTATTGCTGGGTCAGTTTGAATTTTATTGCTACTAAGTTTCAAAAAATAACAAGGGCCCAGTGCCAGTTGTTAGGTGGGCCAGGGAGCACTTTGGACCCAAGAGTCATGCTCTTCGAAAGTTTAAATTTAAAAAAGAGGGAGAGAAGATGAGGACGAGCACACTCCTTTTTTTCACCTTCAGTCAATACTTACTGAGTACCTGCTGAGCATTGTGCTGGGTGCTGAGAGGAAAGGATAGGAAGAGGGCCTTGGCCCCGGCCATGGTTGTGATTTCTGGTGGAGCGAACTCCCTTGACTTAAGCAGATTGAGCCTTCTCTGCAACTTGTTTTATGGAGGTGTCTAGAGCCCTGAGAGGTTAAGGGATTTCCCGGAGTGACACAGCCAGAGGCAGAACTCCAGTTGGAGACCTACTGGTTTGGAGGCCAGCACCCTGTCCACTGCACCACGCAGCCTCTCAAGGGGCTGGTAACAATATTTAGTAGGTTCCTGCCATTGCAACATAGTAACATTTAGAAGTTACACTTATTTCATCAACTTCATGAAATTTTTCCTCCCAGGTCTAGTAATTTAAAGAAGGGCTATAATAAGTATTGGATTTATAATCAAATTTGAGTTGTCACCTCAAGCTTCATTTCAGACTGCAAATTTTAGATGTATCCTAGCTATGTCAAAGAGAGCAACCATATGACATTCTCCTCACACAGCAGGCCTGTAAGTTAAAATCACATAATCATAGCCTTGGAAGGGACCTTGAGAGGTCAAATAGTCCATTCCCCTTGCTTCAGGCAGAACTATTTTTAAAGATATTTCAAGAGAAGATTGATTTCAAATCCCCCAGTAACCTTTTCTTACCACTAAAGAGTTAGACTTAGACATTTTCTCTTATGCCTAAACTAAATACTTTGAGATCTGCAACTTAAACCTATTTTCCAACATTTGGTCTTTTCCTGAAGAACTAGTTATAAAAATGTGTAGTAACTTTTGATTTACTTTAATAACCTGGCATCTTAAAAGACTAAAACTGATTATTCTGGCAGCATATATTTCAAAATTAGCTAATACCACATACTCTTAAGAAAGATAATATCCCTATTAATTTTGTCCATTGGTACATTATAATAGAAAAATACCTTCCTGCTTCTTGGGATCATATTCATGTCCCAAAGTCTGAGTGTTAATCTATAGCTACAAAATATTTTTAAACTTGACACTCATTAAAAATCATCATTCAGTTTATGGCTTTCTGTTTTGTGAAATATTCAGCCTGAGCCAGTATTCTCACAAGAGTTTTAGTCCATTAGTAAATTTAAGTATGACGCTCTCACTCTAATGCAGCTGCTTAAAGTTACCTCCTCTCACAATTCTTTAGACCAAATCCATTTTCTTTCATTGTTTTCTCACTGCTATCATTTTTCAACCTATTAATCAAATCCATTGCTGTTATCTGACTCTCATCTGACTCATCTGACTTGTTTCTGACTCTCCTGTTCCTATAAAGTTGTGAAGCTCAGAACTGGATATAAAGATCTCAACGTTGCTGATTGTAATGAGTCTTTTAAGCTTTATTTCCACTTATGTACATCTCTCTGCTTCCTTTTTGGCTTATGTCACTGTATGCATTTACCAACATCCTGCTGACCATTTGTCCTAATGCCCATTCTATAAACATTTTGCTGAATGTGAGACTTTACAGTGAAACCATTTACCTTTGGTAAATAAGGAAGCTTGGAGTACTAAGACAGACCTCTCTACCTGTCTACATACCATACCCCTTAAAAGCAGTATGTTCTTTTTCGTGAAACAACAAAGGGGAGAGTTCACTGTAGCAGGAATGACTTTGAATGGCTAGTGAGAATGAAACTGCGTGGCCCTGTGAAGGTGAGCTTGGTGGAGCAGGTGACACTCCTGCTTAGGATGTTGTTGCCCAGTCTCCTGCTATGGTGTCATTGACTGGGGAGCATAGAAAGTAGAAGCTCTTGGATGCTGCTGAAGGGTGAACCATTTCCTTTGAGAGAGGAGAGGCTGTCTTGAGGCTGACTCTCTAGGGCAGTAGTTGCTAATTCAGTTCACGGATGCTTTGTACGAGTTGGGACAGGAGGCAGACAGACAGCCTGTTCCTTTTCCTTCAAGGAGCCTCTTGAAGAGCAGTTTATCTTCCCATCCTCCTAGTATGTAAGATGAAAGGGCTAGACTATGTGGCTGACCTCTGAGCCCCTTCCAGCCCCAAATCTGTGAGCCTAAGGAATCCTGGACCAGAGAAGAGCTGTCATTACAGAGACATGTGACGTCCACGATCTGCAGAGCTTGGGAGAAGAGTGAGGAAACATATTTTCTAGTGATGCTCTTGTCTCTTTTTATGACTTAGGCACAAGTAGCAGTGGAAAACATTTTCTTTGAAGCTGACCTGAGACTTTGCCTGTAATCTGTATATGTAGTATCATCAGTCCTCACATTGTTGATTTGGAGTTGGAAGGGGCTGTCCAGGCATCTTGTGCTAGTCCCTGACAAGAAACTGAGGTCCAGAAAATGAAGTAACTTGCAAAGTCATCTCTGCCCCAAGTAAGAGGAAGCCAGTTCCCCCTCCCACTGCACTGCCCTGCCTCCCAAACCAGTCACTTTCTCTATTCTTTTTGTATTTATCACTATTAAACCCTCAGTTGAATACATTTGAAAGAGATAAGAAGAAGGACATTTTTCACATTTCTCATGAATCTCATTTCATTGTAGTTTGGTAAGTGAAAGAATTATTTTAAAATCATTTAAATAATTTTTACTAAACAAAATGAAATTATCTTGTATCATACTTGGATTAGTCAGCATCATCTTCATCATAATGTGACATTTAGTGGTAATAGATTGTTCAAAAGTATCTGATCTGAAGCACTTTTAGGATATAAAAATAAACGGGTCATTTATTATGCCATTGATTCCCAATGTTTTTTAAATTGTGATGTTCCCTTTGGTTATTTTTTTCATTTCATAGATTAGACCTGGCATCTAGTCCACTATGTTCATTAGGCATAGACAGGTTAAATGACTTGCCCAGGGTCACTTAGCCTTTAAGCATACGAGGTAGAATTTGAACTTAGCCCTTCTTGATTTCAAAACTAGCACTACTACATTCTCTTCCCTCCCTCTTCTGTGGTGGAAACAATATGTGCTCTCCTCCCTCCCTTTCCCTTTCTCCTTCACTCTTGTGTACATCCCACCCATAAACATACACTCACAAAAATTAGGGACAGCAACTAGAAGTATAATTTCATTGTTACAAGACCTCTCAGGTGAGAAAATGCCTCTACCAGGTTGCCTCTTTATAGTCTTACAAGAATTTAAATGATTTGGCTCAGAGTCACAGAGCCAGTGTATGTGTATGTGTGTCAGAGGTCAACTTGAACCCAGAATTTCTCTATATCACACTATTTCAAATTTATGTTAAAATTAAAATAAATTTTGTTTTGAAAACTTAGGTATTGCAAGATCAAGCTTAGAAATCAGTTTCTTCTGATGATTCCTGTTTTCCTTTTAACATTGTAAATTGGCACTCCCACAAAAGTTTTTCCAGCTATGCATAACAAGTTTTTAAATGTATACTTAACATTTAAAAAAAAATTAACTTTGTATTAAAGCATTGTTTCCCCCTTCAGCTGAGTCCTCAACTTTAAAAAAAAAAAGCTGTACCAAACTCTATCTAAGCTCAATTACTGATGATATATTCATACTTAGGATACTGACATTTATTAAATTAAGGCTCATATTTAAGTTGACACTTGAATTGTCTTAAATATGATTGCAGGGGGGGGAACATCAGGTTCTAATTTCATGCTACTTCAGGTTTAGTCTGAGGACTAGAAGCCTCCTGTGGAAGCGATGACTGTGTGTGTGTCACCCTGAGTGTGGCTGGCAGAGCTTTGACTCCTGACTTCCCAAGCCTTTCTTAGCAACTGAGCTCAAAGCTCTCAAACAAGTCAGGGCTCAACTCTGAGGGGAAAAACAATTGTTCTATGTCTTTAGAGGCAAAGTTAGGACATGCTAAGAACTTTATTCAGGTATAGCCACTAGTTTTACAATATAGAAGCTCAGCAGTGTAGCTTTTGCTTTGGAAGGGTCTTTGAGAAGCTTTGTATCAGCACCATCACTGTTTTTAAGCTAGGTAAATGAATCCTTAATCTCTTAATTAAAGTGTTATTAAATTGGTAGTACAGATTTGCCAAATTTGAGGGGCTAAATTTCCACAAGTATTTTGAATGCATGTTGAAGTAGTTTGGACATTGAATCTATTCTGATTCATGTAGCAATATATGTCCTATTTATACTGGAAATATCGGTGTTACAGAAAAGACAGTCACATGTACTTCAGTTCTTATAGACACTAGTTCTCATGCTGTTTACAAAAGGCAGGTTGTGGAGTGTTAGAGCCTAAATAAAATTACTCACTCTTTAAGAAGTGAGTTGTGCCATAGGACATGATTTTATTTCTTAAATATGTAACCATATGTTCCCTTTAGTCATCAGATTTGCTTATAATATGAAATGGGAAAGCAGAGTAGTCTTTATGAAGGATTACAATCATGAATACTTGTCACAATTGTTTTTTATAATTTTAGGGACACTTAGAGATAATGTAGAAATTATCAGGTCTAGCAGCTGACTATAACCCGGAATTCCTCTGTAGAATGAGGGATTACCAAAAGCAGTTTCCCAAGAGAATGTATGCAAATGGGAAGGGAGTGAATATGCCCAGAGTATTCTGAGAAAGGTGTTCAGATTCTAGTGTTAGAGATGAGGTGGGAGAAATGGAGAAATAGGGCAGGCAGGTGCCCCCCCCCCAGGTGAATTAATTGTAGATGCAAGTCGTTAGAAATTGGAGGTGCATAGGTTTGATGGAGTGTTGTGGGGATGAGTTTCTTTGAGCAGCTGTCTTGGATCAGGTTCTTGATTGGAAATGGTTTTTTTGGGGGGAGGTGGTATGAAATTATCTGAGATAAAAGCACTTCCAACATCCCTTTAGACAAGAATCCTTAGTCTTTTTTGTGTCCCTTTGGCAGACTAGTGAAGCCTGTGGACCCCTTCGGAAAATATTTTTAAATACATAAAATGAAATATGTAGAATTGCAAAGAAAACCAATTATATTGTAATACTATTATCAAAATATTAAAATAAACCTTCAGCGAGCCCAAGTAAAGAACTCCTCCTCCCCCAGAAGTTGTTGAGGTATTCTGAAAGGATGCTTGGTATTGAGGAGACTGGCCCACCCACCTTTGCTCTCTTTTGCATTCTGACCATCAGTGAGTTATTTAACTTTTCATATTTGTCAAGTGAAGATGGTTGAATAAGATACCTAAGTCCCTTCTAGTCCCTAAAATGCAGCAAGACTGAAACAGTGTTTCCATGTCTTTGAATGCCCAAGGTCCAGCAATTTTCTGCACATGTGCTAGGTGCTTCTGCTTTTCTTTGTTTGAGCAGGGCTATTAAGGGAGTGGTCCAGAACTGTGATTTAATTAGTTTGGGAACTTATGATGCAAATTATTCCTTCTGTTCTTAAAGTTGCCCTCTTGACTGGCCACTGACCACATAGCTACTATATATTAAAGGCAAGTACTTAAATCCAGGTTTTACTGACTTCAGGGCTACTACTCTGCTGTAGTGGGTTACTGACAATTTTGATTTCATTTTAGCAATTACATGCATACTATTTGCAAAAGCAGTACCATAGGAGCTTAAGGGACTATGAAGAGGTGATATATTGGAATCAGAATTTGATTCAGATCTGAACTCATCATTTCACCTGTGTGGGCCTCAGTTTCCACATCTGTATTATACTAGAGTTTTCAGTCTATGAACTTCTCTGATCTTAAATCTTATGGGTCTCTGCCACTGTGACACTTAAGATTGCATTTGGAGGATGTGCCACGTGTGCAAATAAAATAAGGACAGTGGTATTTGCCTTAGGTATTGTGCCCGTGAGCAGTATATGAGGAAGCCAGAGCTGTGGGCACAGGCTTTTATGTGAGATTAGCTGATTTTACTGTTCCCCAGGTGCAAACTAGACCCCCTAATCCCAGCCATCTTATCAAATGCATGCCATTTGTCTTAAGGTAAATAAGGAGAGAAGATGTGAGTGGACTGGCCCTGATTGATCACTTGTACTGGAAAAAACAACATCTCATCTGATGATTGGAGGTCAGTGGTACTGTTTTCTGACAGAATGAAAGCTCAGGTGACAGCATTCAACAAAATATTTATTGAACCATCCACTCAATGCTAGAAAGAATCCAGATATGTAGTAAACAGTCCCTGCTCATTTCAGGCTCCTCCAGGCTTGGACCCCAATCTACCTTTCCAGCCTGAAGGGGACACTAAGGAATCTGCACTTTATTTGTGGATGATGGGGACTCTCTTAAAGATCTTTGAGTGGCCGTTGCTCATTGAAGCTGTGATTTAAGATTACTCAGACATGCCTAGTTTGTAGGATACACTGGGAGGGAGACACCCAGGACCCTACCACTGCTGTACCAGGCAGAGGTGGTAAGGGTGGGGACTAGGGTGGGCGAAATTGAAAATGGAGAAGAGGGAAGGAATGCTTTGGAGAGCTTTCCTGGGTGTACTAGACAGAATTTTGGTGCCTGGCTAGGAGAGAGAGAGAGGGGAGTCCAAGGTTTTCACATTACAATTTGCCTGAGTTGTGGGCTTTTTTTTTCCATTTGCATCTGCTCAGAGTAGGTGAATTCTTGTGTAACATGATATAGTAAGAGAACTTTAATTAGAAGGCAGTCAAATGCTGAGCTAATGAGAGAGCTTTTAGGGCAGTCTTTGACAGGTGTTTTCCACTAAAATTTCTTGTTTGGATTTATTTTTATCTTACTATAATTCTAAGCTAGGGATCAGCAACCTTTCCTAAGTGATGTGTTCAAAGTTTCATTTCTTCTCTGTTTTAAAGTTTTATGTGCTAGTAATAACTTTTAAAAATCCGTTTTGAATTAAGAAGCTTCATTGTCTGTCTACTTGGAAGGGCAGGTCAGTTGAAGTGTCATTTAGATATATTCATATTTAATGTTTACCAGAGACAACAGTGAAACCTTGCCTTTTGTGATCCAGGTGGGCCAGTGGGCCTGGGAAGTGAGGTTTGTGAGGAGCGCTTTTAGAAATACTGTGAATTCAGGAGGAGAGGAGAAGCAAGAGCATTTTATGTGAGCTAAATGTGGAGAAGGTACTGGAAAAAAAGAAAGGAAACCTCTTCTTTTAGAATGGAACAGAATGTGACCTTCTCTCTTTGGGGCTCTACTTTCCCATTGACCAGCATATACGTTTCTTTCTTCAGTACTTTTACTACCATAAGATCCTAGGTCTAGAGCTGGAAAGCACCTCAGAGACCATCTGTTTCAGGCCCCTGGTTTTACAGAGAAAGAAGCTGAGTAGTGACATGGCAAGGGTCACCCGCATCAAGTCAGGAAGCTGCCGGTTAGAACTTGGGCCATTTGCCCTCTGAGTTGCTGCTTGTTATACTGTGCCATGCTTCCCTTACTTGCTAAATTGGACCAGCATTCATTCAGCAAATACTCAAATGTCACAGGAAGTTGTTTCTGATACTTGTCAGATATTTTCACCTCATGCTCCAAGACTATGATAGTCAGTGTTTTCAAAATTATATTTGCTGCTTCAAAAAGTTTATTTGCAACCTTTCCCTTAACCTCTCAAGCTGTTCCTTTACCTTACATTTAAGAGGTTGTTAGAAAGTTTGTATTTTTGATAGGAAAATAAATCATCCTGATGAATATCTGGTAACTGGATCTGGCTCTGGAGGAGAAGTGAGTCTGGTGACCTGCACAGCCTTCCCTCACTCAAAACAAAGTCAAGTGCAAGTCATGTCATCATTTCTCTATTGGCATGGTCTTCTTCAGCAAGGGACGAACATATTTAAGACATTTAAATAATAAATAGGGGTTTTGAGCTTTTGGGGGGTCAGGGACCCCTTTGTCAGTTTGGTAAAGCCTACGAACTCCTGAGATTGTTTTTAAATTCATAAAATACATAGGCTTACAAAGGAAATCAATTATATTGAAATATACTTATGAAATATATATCTGTGTATTTTAAAGCAAGATTTCAAACCTCAGACTTTAATCAGTTACCCTAACATTTAGGACACATAAGTCAATTACATGTGTATGTGTATACAAACACACATACATATATGCTTTATATATAATGTAAAAAGTGCTTATTATCTTTAGTGTTTCCCATTTACTTTGCTTAGTATTCTGCTTAATTATACATTTCTTGCCTTAAATAATATCTTAGGCTATTGTTTCTGTCATCTGAAATCTCAGAGGACTTATGCATACAGAATTATGGAATTTTTTAAGGCTGAGTTGTACCTTAGAGATGATCTCATCCATTGTTGCAGAAGAGGAAACTGAGGTCTTGAGAGGGGAAATAACTTGCCCTAGATCACCTGCCTCCTTAAAAACAAGACAAAACTGGATCCCAGATGTTAACTCTTTTTCTGCTGCCCGTGGTAGACCACCCTGGTCTTGTTTATGTACCTTTATTGATGCTTGGTGGGCAAAGAGCACTTTTAGTGTTCACTTTGTTGCTGTTAGTGGTTTTTCTGTTGCTGACTCCTTATGACCCCGTTTGGTGTTTGCGTGGAGAGATGCTGGGGTGGTTTGCAGGTTCCTTCTCATGAATGAGAAAACTGGGGCAAACAGGGGTAAGACTTACCCAGATGCTGGATTTGAACTTGGGAAGATGAATCTTTCTGACTCCAGACTCAGCACTCTATCTCCACTGCTCCACCTGGTTTCCTCTTCTGTGGTTAGCTAGCTATATCTGCTGGTAATATGGAGAAGTTCATATAAAAGTTCTGCCATGTTCCACTATCATTCTATTGTAGTGCATGGATTAGTCCAAGTATTTGTATAAAAATTCACTTACCTGCTTACCTTCTTGCCACTTTTAAACTAGGTGTGAGTACTAGAGATGCAAGTTAAACAGCACTGATAGAAAGGCAGGATCTTTGCAACCATACTTTCCTTGGAAGATTGACAAGATACAGCCTTGGAAAACTACAGATCACTGTAGAAGGAAACCATAACCTGATTTGCTATTTTAGTAAGGCAGTGAATTTTTAATCTCCCCTGCCCCAATCATTTTAACATTTATGAAGTCTTATTAACAGTAATACAGCTAATTTCCTTCTGAGATGTATGTGACATATGAAATAAGTTATATATATATATATATATATACATACATATATATATGTAGAGATGGGAATAAATTCACTAGTGATGAATACCCAACTCCTGGTCTAACTTTTTATTGGGTTATGCTGAAATTGAATTAGAGATCAGTGTTACTTCAGTTACTTTGTTTCTTTATGCAAGCCGCTCACCTTTCTGAGTTTATACTTTTGCTCCTGTGGAGAATGAGTTAGGTGCTTTTAATTAAAAAACAGTTTAGTTTCACAAACAGTGAATTGAATGGCATCTCTTAATATTCTTCTAGCTCTATGATGCTTTCTGTTCTTGTGTGGAAATATTTGTAAAATCATTTGTCTCCCCTGACAAGTGTTAATCATATTTACATAGCTCTGGCTTCAGTTTTAATCTCAAACTTGTTGATTTGCTGTTCACCTAGACCAGTCATCCTGTATGCCTTTTAAAAGGGGAAAATAAAGTGTCATGAAAGCATATGTTAGAATTTTTGGCAAATTTTCATATTTAACTAGAAATATAGAAAGAAATGGAATGTGCTTCCATTAAGCTAGAAGCTGCCAGAGACAAGGAGGCCTCAGAAATCTGCATTTAAAACCGATGGGGATATCTGAGTCACCTGTTCAGACAGTTGGCTGTTGTCTTTGGGAATGAAGGTACACAAAACAAAATCATCAGGTATTGGTCAATTTTAGGTCACCTAAATTTTATTTTATTTGAACAAATTTATTCTGATAAACAGATGTCCTTGGCTTTTCTAGCAAGTCATGCCCCACTCCGTTCATTGTACTGTTGTTTGATGATGATGAGAGGTTGGCATGGTGAGAGGAAAAGACTTGGAGTCTTTGTATCCTTTTTTTGCTACTTATGTATCCTAATCTGAGTGTAGTCATTGATCCACACTTTCAGGGTTGTATAAAGGTCTTGCTGCTCACTTTTGTTCCTCTTTGTATCTATTTGCTTGATTAAAGTTGGTGTTGTGCCTTGTACATGAGTTTAACTTGCTGGTCACCACTACCTTTCTTAATAATGTTTTCTTATTGAGTTTTTCCTCTTGGGGGTCTAGGATCGAACTTTTACACTATTTTCCCCAAAGGTATTTGGGCAACTTATTGTTACTTTAACAAAACAAAATCTAAACATGCAAACAGCCATCCATCTACATGTGTTTCCTATTTCCTCAATAAAGATGTAGGGGCAAGCAACCTGTATAACTGAAAGATTTTTTTTTTTAATTAATTTATTTAACTTTTCAACATTCATTTCCACAGAATTTTGGGTTCCAGATTTCCTCTCCATTTCTCCCCTCCCTCCACCCCCAAACACTGACCATTCTAAATGCCCCTATCACCAATCTGCCCTCTCTTCTAACATCCCTCCCTTCTCTTATTCCCATCTTCTCTTTTGTCCTGTAGGGCAAGATAATTTTCTATACCCCATTATCTGTATTTCTATTTCCTAGTTGCAAGAACAATACTAAACAGTTGTTCCTAAAACTTTGAGTTACAACTTCTCTCCATCCCTCCCTCCCCACCCATTTCCTTTGAGAAGGCAGGCAATTCAATATAGGCCCTATCTGTGTAGTTTTGCAAATGACTTCCATAATAGTCATGTTGTGTATGACTAACTATAATTCCCTCCATCCTATCCTGCCCCCCATTGCTTCTATTCTCTCTTGTGATCCTGTCCCTCCCCCAAAAGTGTTGACTTCAAATTGCCCCCTCCTCCCACTACCCTCCCTTCTATCATCCCCCCCACCCTGCTGATCCCCTTCTCCACCACTTTCTTGTATTGTAAGATAGGTTTTTCATACCAAAATGAATGTGCATTTTATTCCTTCCTTTACTTGAATGTGATGAGAGTAAGCTTCATGTTTTTTCTCTCACCTCCCCTCTTTTTCCCTCCACTGAAAAGTCTTTTATTTGCCTCTTTTATGAGACATAACCTGCCCCATTCCATTTCTCCCTTTCTCCTCCTAATATATTTCTCTCTCACTGCTTAATTTCATTTTTTTTAGATATGATCCCATCCTATTCAATTCACCTTGTGCTCTGTGTGTGTGTGTGTGTGTGTAATCCCACCAACTATCCAGATACTGAAAAAAGTTTCAAGAGTCACAAATATTGTCTTTCCATGTAGGAATGTAAACAGTTCAACTTTAGTAAGTCCCTTATGACTTCTCTTTGCTGTTTACCTTTTCATGCTTCTTCTCATTCTTGTGTTTGAAGGTCAAATTTTCTTTTCAACTCTGGTCTTTTCATCAAGAATGCTTGAAAGTCCTCTATTTCATTGAAAAGCCATTTTTTCCCCTGAAGTATTATATTCAGTTTTGCTGGGTAGGTGATTCTTGGTTTTAGTCCTAGTTCCTTTGACATCTGGAATATCATATTTCATGCCCTTCAGTCCCTTAATGTAGAAGCTGCTAGATCTTGTGTTATCCTGATTGTATTTCCACAATACTGGAAGTGTTTCTTTCTAGCTGCTTGCAATATTTTCTCCTTGACCTGGGAACTCTGTAATTTGGCCACAATGTTCCTAGGAGTTTCTCTTTTTGGATCTCTTTCAGATGGTGATCAGTGGATTCTTTCAAACTTATTTTGCCCTCTGGTTCTAGAACATCAGGGCAGTTTTCCTTGATAATTTCATGAAAGATGATGTCTAGGCTCTTTTTTTGATCATGGCTTTCAGGTAGTCCCATAATTTTTAAATTGTCTCTCCTGGATCTATTTTCCAGGTCAGTTGTTTTTCCCATGAGATATTTCACATTCTCTTCCATTTTGTCATTCTTTTGGTTTTGTTTTGTGATTTCTTGGTTTTTCATAAAGTCATTAGCCTCCATCTGTTCCATTCTAATTTTGAGAGAACTATTTTCTTCAGTGAGCTTTTGAACCTCTTTTTCCATTTGGCTAATTCAGCTTTTTAAAGCATTCTTCTCCTCATTGGCTTTTTGAACCTCTTTTGCCAATTGAGTTAGCCTATTTTTCAAGGTGTTTTTTCTTCAGTATTTTTTGGGGTCTCCTTTAGCAAGGTGTTGACCTGCTTGTCATGCCTTTCTTGCATCTTTCTCATTTCTCTTCCCACTTTTTCCTCCACCTCCCTCATTTGATTTTCAAAATCCTTTTTGAGCTCCTCCATGGCCTAATCCCATTGAATATTTATTTTGGATGTTTGGGATACAGAAGCCTTGTCTTTTATGTCTTTCCCAGATGGTAGGCATTGTTCTTCCTCATCAGAAACGATGGGAGGAGATATCTGTTCACCAAGAAAGTAACCTTCTATAGTCTTATTTTTTTTTCCCTTTTTTGGGCATTTTCCCAACCAGTTACTTGACTTTTGTGTCCTTTGTCAAGAGTTGGGTATACTCTGGGGACCTGTAAGATAATCATGCCAAGGTGGCACGATCAAGCGTGTACTGATCTGGACACAGGGAAGGATTTTTGTGCCCAGAATCTTAGAAGCAATTCCTCTCCACAGGCACCTGACCTCCAGTTCCACCAAGCTAGCACTGGTGGGGTGGGATTCAGTCAAGCTGGGGGGGGGGGAGCAGGGCCTCCATTCAGTACAAGGCAAAGACCAGCTGCCTCAGGGCATCTACCCAGGGCTGAGGTAAGACTCAGCTCTTCAGTGCCCGCAGGGATTTTTACAATCCAGCTATGGTCTCAGGGTGTTGTAGGGCTGCCCTGAGAACTCCTGCCACCTGCCTGATGTGAAGGCCCTTCTCCCTTCCTGGCCAGCTGAATAAACCCCATCACTGATCTTTGGCCCCTGTGGGTTGAGGGATCTGCAGACCCTCTGCTGCTGGGACTGGAGATTCCGCCCTGGATGGCTGTTCATGAGCCATGTGGGTGGCCAAGGCTGGGCTGGGTTTCGCTATCCAGAGCTCAGCGTCTGGTGCAACGGACGTTTCCTGTGGGTCTTTCAAGTCACCCTGGGCTGGAAATCTCCTCCACTCTGTTGTTCTCCACTTCTGCTGCTCCAAAATTTGTTGAGAGTCCCTCTCTACAGGTGTTTTATGAGCTATGTGGGGGCAGCCTCCGTATGTGTGTCTTTCTATTTTCCATCTTGGCTCCGCCCCCTTAAAGATTTTTGAGGTGAGTTTGGGTTTGTTTTCCCTAAGTCTCCCATCCTTAGAGAAGTAGGACTTGTAGAGAATATCTCTGTCTTATGTCAAATCAGTATAATCAGCCATTCTCCCTTCCGATCACATAGCAATATTTAGCCTTATTGTCTCATTCCTGCCTGCTTCTCCTGCTTTTCTCTCCTTCCTCCTCTCCTGGATCCTTCCCATCTTCTTCCAAACCTGCTCAGGTGTCTAGAACATTCAGAAAGCCTTCCCATGATCCTCCTAGCCCATCTCTTGCTCCTCTTCTCAGCTCTGAAGCTTTTTGAAAAAACTTTCGGAACAACACCATTCATTGTCTGTACCTAAAACCTTCTCTGCTCAATACTAAAGCTGTTCTTTCAGAAGTCACTGTTGACTTGTTCCTCATCAGATCTTGCCAGGTTTTGTCTGTCTTCTCCTTGACCTCATTACTGTTGCTGAGCCGTGCTACTACTCTTGCCCTTTCTTGGCTTCAGAAACTCATCTCTCTCTTCTCCAGCTCCAGATGTTTCTTTATTTCTTTTTCTCCTTTCCCCCTTCCCAAAGCCCAACACTTGGAAATAGCAATCAAGTTTACCCTAAGTCTTCTCTTCAAGATCATCATTTTGTCTTTTCCTTTATCTGATTCCCTTCTCTCTTTACACTCCTTGCCTAATAAGAGCTGATATTTATAGTATTTTAAGGTTTGCAAAATATACATACATCTTCTCATTTTAGCCCATAATAACCTTGTGAGGTAGTAAAGATGTTATTATCAGCCCCATTTTAGAGATGAGGACAGTGAGGGAACAGAGAGAGTGACTTATCCATGGACATACAGCTAATCTGTGTCACAGATGCCATGTGTCATTCCCATTACTTTAATGACCACCCCTAGGCAAATGATCCTGCAATCTGTCCTTACTGTTGACCTCTTCTGCTTTTCAGATCCTTCTAGAACATTTTTATCTGAATGTTCTCACTAGCACTTCCAACTCTGCCTTGGTTATGGCTGATCATTGCTCTAAGAATGGGGGAGGTGGGGAGCAGTTTAGAGAACTGACAGCAGTGAGCCAGCTGTGTCCTACTGTCTGGCAGTCAAGAAAGCCAGTGCCATGTAGGCTGTATTGAGTGGCACAATGCCCAGGAAAAGGGAGGTGTAGGTCCCCCTGTACTCTGCCTTGCTCAGGTCACATAGAGAGTACCATATTCAGTTTACAGTCCCACCATTTAGGAAAGACATTGATAAGCCATAGAATTTCTAGAGAAGGCAGCCAGGTTGGGGAAAGACCATCACAGGATCAAGATGACTGACTGGAAATGTTTAACTTGGAGAAGGCAGGAGCCCTGATAGCTTTCTTAAAGCCTGGAACAAAGATTAGGCTTGTTCTGCTTGACCTCTGAGGATAGAAGTAGGAACCGTGGGTGTGAGTTTCGAGAGGCAAGTTGAGCTTTCTGTAAGGAGAAATGTCCGCATAATGCACTGCCTCAGGAATTAGTGGGTTTCTCTCTTTGAGGTTCTTCTTCACATCCAGGTTGAACTAAATAGTCTCTGAAGTACCTTCTAATTTTGAGCCACTGAAAGGATTCTCTTGGCAGGCATTCCCTTCCCTCTCCCCCCACTCCCCCGAGTTTTTGTTTTGCAGTTATAGACTGTGAGAGTCAGAGTAGGCAGTGAACTAAGGGGGCTGTCGCCCCTAGGTATTTGTCCTGTCTTTGACGAAATAGCTTTATGACAGCAGACAAGTTACTAAACCAGAGTCCTGTGCCCCCTCACCCCAAAAATACCTGTTTAGGATATTTGCATCCCTATGTTAGTGGAGAGAGTCTCAGTCATACTAGAAGTTTCCTATGCAGATGAAATCATAGTTCTAGAGAGCTAATAGCATATCGTTTATGCAAAGCTAGCAATGTATGGTTTGCAGCACAAGTTACAAATACCTCATTTTCACCTCAGAACAGCCCTGGGAGGTAGGTGCTCTTGTTATCCCTGGGGGTACTGAGATGGTGTGATTTTTTTCAGAGCTGATCCAATTATGCAGGAAGAAGAGTTACAGGATGGAATCATAAAGACAGTTTTGGAGGCAGGATTTGAACACTGTATATATTGGACCACTTAGATGCCTCTTCCCCCCAAATATACTCACTATATAATATGTGCATTATAGTTGTGTTTGCTCCATGAAGGCAAGGCATCTTTTCTAAATCTCTGTTTTCAGTACTGAGATAATAGCTATCATAAGTATGTATGCATGCATACATATATATACACACACAGGTAGATTTTGCAGAGTGCTTTACCTATATTATCTCATTTGATCCTCATCAATAATCCCATGAAGTAGGTGCTATTATCTTTATTTTACATATGAGGAAACTGAGGCTTAAAATCATCATATAGTCAGGGTCATGGAGCTGTATCAGGGTCGGAATTTGAACTCAGGCCTTCCTCTTTCCAGGACAAGTGCACCAAGCCTCCAAGCTGCCGCTCTGTACACAGCAGACCCTTAATTAAATTGTTTATGAATGAGTGAATGACTGTGAATGCTGAAGCCCATGGGGTGGTTCATCATGTCTGATCATATTAGAATTTGGTTCCTTGAAATAAATAAATTGAAGATGAGGAGGTTTTAAATATAGTTTAATTTAAAGATCACAGTGTCACTAGTACTTATCTTACAGTGATAAACATGGCTTCTCACTGTAGGAAGTCAGGTTGGCTGATGATAATGGCATACTCTGGGACTGAAAGTGGTTTTAGGAAGCCTTGGGAAACATTGTAGATCAGCTTAAGCCGAATTGTCAACAACATCGATTCCTTACTGGGGACTCTTTTCTTTTACCCATTGGCCTTGTTATGCTCTGTAACCAGTTTGAATTAGTTTTACAATGAATTCTTTGAGACATTTGAATCTTTTGGAAATGTGGGGCTTTAGAAATACAAAGTATAGTATTTTGCTTCATTTCTGCAAACACGTTGCATTGAATTATCAATTTGTACTTCGCCTTCCTTTCCTCCAAAACAATCAAAATTCTAGTGGGGGACTTCAGACACAGTCTTGGTTCTTCCATTTGATTGTTTGACTTTAAGCAAATTACTTAACCTTTTGGGGTCCATTTCCTAAAATTAGCAGGTGGACTAAATACAACAGCAATTCTATTAAAAAAATTGAATTGTATTGAATTGCATCTCTTAACATCCCTTCTAGCTCTGTGATCTCTTCTCTGTGCCTAAGTATTTTGTAGGACTTTTTTTCCTGTTAAACAGAAAAATGTTAATCAGATTTAGAAGTCTAACCTTCTTTGATATACTATACTCTTTGACTTTTCAAATCATAATACTTAAAATGAAGTTCTCAAAATTAAGGCCGAGGAGAGCTTCCTAGCGGCCCAATCTCATCTGTTTTCTCTGGTAAAGTGTGTCTATCCAATTTTCCTTATTACATATTTATTATAAAAGATAAGACTCAGTGATAGCAGATGAAAGAAATAAAAAAGACAAATCAATAAAGATAACTTTTAGATAATAAAATTTGAAAATCACCAGACTACAAATTATATGCAGTCAACATTAAAGGTATAAAAATGTATGAGTACTTTTTTGTTTATATATATATTGTGCTTTCTCCCCAGTAGATTTTGCTGAGTGTAGACTGACTGAGTGATACACACTGCTTTCCTTGTTAGAAATGTCATGTACTTTTGAGATGATTGGGATTACAGATGCATTCCTTGGCTGAGGGACAATTTTTTTTTGATGTGACACTAACCTCAACCCATGGAGCCTTGACTTCACTAGCCAAATGCTTTGAGCTTAGGCAAAGAGAGATAGAGATAGAGACAGAGATAGTGACAGAGACAGCATATAATAAGTTTTTACTGAAGTATTTTTGGCTCACTACCTCCCCCTCCCACCTCCTCCTACTCCCAGAGAGTCATCCCATGTAACAATATTTTTTAAAGACAAAAAAGGAAGCTAGAAATTAATATAACTGATCAATATATCCAAAAAGTCTGAAATATGTTCGATGTATCCCACTTTTGGACCCCCCCACCTCTGCAGAGGGATAAAGTAGGGTATCTTCTCATATTTCTTTGGAACATGCTTGTTCTTTGTAATTTTGTAACATTTTCTTTTAAATTTTTTTGTGGTTCTTTCTGTTTACATTGTTGTAGTCTTGTATGTTTTCTTGGCTCTGCTTACTGACCTCTGTATCAGTTCATGTACCTCTTTCCATGCTTCATTCACCTCATCCATCATTTCTCACAGCACAATACTACTTCGTTACATTCAGGTGCCTCAGTTTGTTTAGCTATTCTCCAGTTGATGGGCATCTACTTTGTTTCCGATTTTTTTTGCATCCTAAAAAATACTCCTGTAAATATTTGGTGACTATGAGAACTTCCTTAGTGTAGAAGCCTGGTAGTGGAATCTCTGGGTCAAAGTATAGGTGCATTTGGGTCGCTTTTTTTGCATAATCCCAAATTGCTTTCTGAAATGGTTGGACTTATTCACAACCTCATTAACAGTACATTAGGATGCCTGTCTTCCACAACACCTCCAACCTTGACTGTTCTCATCATTGCCAATTTGCAGACTGTGAGGGGCTGCTTAGATTTGTATTTCTCCTATTATTTGTGATTAGAGCATTTTTTCATATGGTTGCTAATAATTTGTGATTCTTCTTTTGAGAATTGTTGGTTCCTATCCTTTGATCATTTATCTATTGCTTAGACACAGTAGTTTCATCTTGGCACATTTTTTTATGGCAGGTTATACAATTTGCTCTTCATCTAGGATGGTCTTTTGTATTCTTTCTTTCTTTTTTTTTACTCTGTGAATTTTACCTTCCCTCAGCACGTGATTTAAAAAAAAACAAAACTTTGGAATTTTAGGTAAATGTCATCTGTCCCTGGTTTCCATGACTGTCACAGGGAGAGTTGATTGTATAATTAACTCTTGATTATCTACAGTAAATTTTTAATGAATATATGTTCTCTTTATCATGTAGCAAATTTCTGGGCTCTGTCCCTCAGCTGTAGGCTTGATCTGGGAATCAAAGCTACTTTTAATATTTAGTTCGAGGCAGGGATCCCCAAAGGGTCAGTTGTGATTAATACTAATCTTCAGAGTCTAGGTCAGCATCGTTTATTACAGCATTGGTATTATCATACTACATTTTCCATAGTGCTTCTGTATTTCTTTTGGAGAGAAGCTGGGAGATGCCAGCATGCCCATTTGCTCATGATAATCAAGTTAGTGGCAGCTTACTGCATATCTGGCAGTGTCTGTATTCTCCTCATTTGGTGTGGGGTATGTAGGATCTTTTCACTTTGGGAAAATGAAAAATAAATTCTCCCATTGAAAACTTTGGGGCCTTCTTTGGAGGGCAGCTGTGAAATGATATATCTCAAAATATTTGACTCAAAGATTTATCTGCTGTGAAAATTTTCCTCACTGATGCCATTCTGTACTATCCACTTTTCTGCCTGGCTTTCCTCAGTATACCTACAGTGTCTTTTAAGAGGCAGGCAAGTGGCATAGTGGGGAGAACATTGAGCCTAGAATCAGGAAGACTTGAGTTCAAATTCTGCCTTAGATACTTATTATTAGCTGTGCAATACTTTACCACTGTCTGCCTCAGTTTACTATAAATTGAAGATAACAATAGCACTTACACAGGGTTATTGTGACAATTGTATGAGATAATATTTGTAAAGCACTTAACGCAGTGCTTGGAACATAGTAGGAACTTAATTAATAAATGCTTGTTCCCTTCCTCTGAATGTCAGTTATTATTCTGAACCACTTAATGGGTATCTTATTGAGCATCTACACCATGCAAGTCATTATGCCTGCAAGGCATTATAAAGGAGAAGAAACTATGTCATGGACCTTGCCCCCCAGATGTTTACAGTATAGTTGAGGCAGTAAAGTGTAGATACATTAAATATTAACTATTGGGATAGAATTAAATAAGTAGTACAAACTGGTTGAGCTTAAGGTTCAGAGTATGGTAAGGAGGGAAGGCATTAGGAAGGAAATGAGATTTAAGGTGATCTTTAATGACTGTCTGATTTGTATATTCAGAGACAAAGTATGAACATTCCAGGCTGGAGGAATGAGATGAACATTGGCATGGAAGTTGGAAATCAGAAGACTTTGTGGAATACTGAGTCAGGCAAGTTTTATTAGAGAGAAGAATGTATCAGATTGAAGTGTAAGGGAGTAGCAAGGGAAAAGTAAATTTTAGGAGATCTGGAATGCTAGGCAAAATTCTAGACTGATATTTGAGGGATGTTTAGGAAAGGGTTATTCATTGCAATTCATTGGATTTTTGTAAGAACAGATCTTTTCAAATTAATTTTATCACACACACCCCCTTTTTATTGGACTAACTGGTGATTGGAATAGAGGAATGCCATATAGTATATGCTATTTTCACCATTATCATTTGACATATCTTTTAGGCTAAGAATATAACATAATATAGAATTATAGATGAGACATAGAAATGAGGGGTAAGTTAGTTTTCTTATGGAGACTCATAATTGAACTATTATTCAGAATATTAATGAATGAATTATGTTAACCTGGAGAGAGGCCTTTGATGGCTCATTTGTATGACTTGTCATTCTGTCCTCAGCCTTGCCCTGTCCAACATTTTTTCACACTAGTAACTTAGTGGAAGGCATCTTGTCTTCCTAGAAGACCTAATTTGTGTGTCCCCTGTTCATGAGACCTCTAAGCTAAAACTGAATCCCTCTCTGAATCTCTAGTCCTTTTCTGTTTGACTTTTCCTTTGCATTTCTATATGTGTTTCTACTTGGGTTATACTTATTGGAATGTCATTTCACTTCTCAATTTGCAGGCTCTTTGAAAGCAGGGGCCCCATTTTTCATCTTTGTTTTTTTTTTGTCCCCTTGTAAAGTGCTTTGCAAATGGTTAATTCTGGATAATTATTTTCTGAATTGAAATAAATTGAAGTGACAAAAGGGCCTGTAATTGTATTTTATTTCTTTTTAAAAACAATTTTAAACTTTTTATTTAAAGTTTTGAGTTTTCTATCCTTCTCTCTCCTCCCTCCTCCCTAGACTTGTATAGGTTATACATGTGCAATTATGTAAAACATTTCCGTATTAGTAATTTTGTACAAGAAGACTCAAATAAAAGGAAAAAAACGAAAGGAAGAAAGGAAGAAAAAGAAAAATAGCATGCTTTAGTCTGTATTCAGTTAATATCAATTCCTTCTCTGGAAGGCAAATATCATGCTTCATCATGAGTTCTTTGGGATTGTCTTGGATCACTGTATTGATGAGAATAGCTAAGTCTTTTACAATTCATCATATAATATTGCTGTTACTGTGTGCCACATTCTTCTGGTTTTATTCACTTTACTATGCATCGGTTCATGTAAGTCTTTCCAGGTTTTTCTGAAATCATCCTGCTTGTCATTTCTTATAACACACTAATATTCCATTGCAATCATATATAGCATCTTGTTTAGCCTTTCCTCAATTGATGGGCATCCCCTCAATTTCTAATTCTTTGCCAGCACAAAAAGAGCTGCTATAAATATTTTTGTACAAATAGGTTCTTTTCCCATTTTTTTTGGATGTCTCTGAGTATAGACCTAGCAGTAGTATTGCTGGATCTAAGGGTATGCATAGTTTATATAGCCCTTTGGGCATAGTTCCAAATTGCTCTCCAAAATCCATTGGATCAGTTTGTGATTGCATTTTCAGATAACACCAAGTTGAGTATGTTCACTAATAGGTCAGACGGAAGAATCAGAACCATCAATTATCTTAGCTTGGATGAAATGCCTGTATTTAAAGCCCCACAGTATTTAACTTTGAAAAATCAATTACAGAAGTCAATGAGGGGGGCCTTGGCTTAGCGTTTAGTGTAGAAGACTTAGGAATTTGAGCTTGCTATGAATGAGCAGTCATTTAGAACTGGTAAAAACTGTGCTTTGAGAGAGGGTTCTGTATTCTTTGGGAGTCCTTATCTGGAGCATTATGTGCAATGCTGGGGGCTCCAGGCTTGTCATGAGATTGGTCACAGGGTTATGAATTTTTTTCCCACAGCAGTTTATTAAAGACTTACTATGTCACAGAGAAGTTAAGTTTTATGTGTTGCTTTTGGAGAGTGTTCACATGGATGCAGTCATAGCTCATGAAAGGAGCAAAGTATTGACAAACTGGAGAGTAGGAAGGTCCTGAGACTGATGTCTGAGGAATTCTTAAGGGTATTGGGGGCATCTGTTTTCTTTTAATAGGGGGTGAGTGTGGAGCACATTTTAATTATGTTATATTTGATGGACTTCCTTATGGAAAAGGGAATAGATTATGTTCAGAGTTCTGTACCAGGATCTTGAATTGAATATTATTATGGGGATAGCAATTCATTTTAATGAAGAACTGTTACACATACTAAACACAGAGTTGGTCAACAGTGGGATAGACCACTTCAGAATGGCTCCTTGTCTCTGACATAGTCCAAGTAGCCCTCTGGGGGGGGAATGTGGTAAAGGGATTCTGCACTGGGAAAGAAGTTGTGAGACCTTTGGAGTTGGGAACTCATGGGATTAAAGAGGAGTTGCTTTCTTCCCTCCCACTTTAATCTGTATCAAACACCACACCTCTCTCCTTAACTTTCCTAGGGACTCTGTACTCTAAGATTCATTAAAGAGAATCCTTTATTTCTTGAAAGGGGTATATAGGTTGTCAGGAGGAACCCCCAGGATTCAGAGGGACATGCAGGGTTTCTTCTTCCTTGTCTCTTGCATGTTCTAAGCCTGGGGATCATATTCCTGGATTTTTAGAACTTTAAAACTAAAACAGACCTTAGACCTTGTCTAAGTCAACAATCACTTTACTAATGAGGAAGCAGAAAACTCAAGTGACTTATCTAGGATCATATATGGTCAGGATTAGAACCCAAGTGTCTTGACTGCCTAGTTTTATGTATTCCCCTCTATTACTACACTTAATGTCCAGGCATGTTGGGACCTCCATTAATGCCAAGGCTCCTACCCTTCTCCATGTGCTTACCCTGGGAGAGCAGTGATCTGACCCTGGCCTTCCAGGGACAGAGTCTGGAAGCTTAAGTTTCATCTTCTCTGCCCTGTGTCACTACAACAACGGTGGTTCTGCCTAGAAGCTGAATTTAGAAGTCCTTGTGTTCTTAAACTTGTAGCCACATGTTTGAGCTTCTTTGGCCTTTTTCACAGGCAGCTAGCAGGTACAGTGGACTTGTAGTCAGAAGGTCCTCTGTTCAAAGTCTGCTCTCAGATGTTAGCTGTGTGACCCTGGGTGAGTCACTCAACCTCTTTGTATCTCAGTTTCACTATCTGTAGTAACAGTTCCTTCCCCTCAGAGTTATTGTGAAGATCAATTGAAATAATATTTATAAAGTGCTGTATCAGTGCTAGTGGTGAGGGCTGGAAGGGGGTGCGAGACCCCCACAGAGACTGGAGTACCAGGGGCAGGGCTTCTGGAGAAGAATCCACGCACTCAAGGTCAGGGTAAAGATCTGTTTTGCTTTTTAGTGGGCAAGGGTTCTTAGGGAACCTGCAACCTTAGAGGGGTACAGGGAAAGTTTACATAGAATATTCTATAGTATCACTTGCTCCAAATGTGCTAACTAGATGTTTTGGGGTGGGATTAGGGAGTGGTAATTTCTTAAAGTAACATGCACTTTTGGTATCTACTGCGCAGGTATTTTACCCAAAACTCATCGGAAAATAGCCCAAGGTAGGGCTACCTGCAGGTTTGGTTTTAGACCTGAAAGTCACTAAGTCAAACAATGGTCAGGCTGGCTCAAATGTACCAAGCTGCTCTCATCAAAGTCTTGTTAGACAAGATGAATGTAAGGGAGTATACATATGGCTAAGTCTAGGATACACATATGATTGGTCAATGAGTAGTAAATGTTGTTATGACCCAGTGCATAGCCCCTTAAGCCAGTACACAACTGGTTCAAACTAATGAGTGCTATAGGTGCAGCTGGCTACTGTAACAGGAATGGAAATAACAGTTGCTGTTAGTGCAGGCTGCATCCTTGGGCTGGGGAGAAACTGCCTGGGATAGTGTTTTAAGGCTGGGGAGAAATGCGATTTTTAAAGAGAAATATGATTTTAGAATTGGGGCCCAAGCACCCCATCACTAGCTATTATTAGGAGGTAGATAAGGGGCTCAGTGGATAGCACTCTGGGTCTGGAGTCAGAAAGACCCATGTTTAATTCTTGCCTTGCTGTGACCCTGGACAAGTGACTTCACTTCTTTCTACCATAATTTCCCCCAACTGAAAAATGAGGATAAAAGTGGCACCTGCTCCTGTGAGGATTAAACAAGAGGGTGTTTGTGATGTGCTTAGTGTAGGCTGCCTCATAGTAGGTGCTTACTAAGTGCTGATTGCCTCTCCCTTCTCTTCATTGAACTGTCCAAAAAAATAGCAACAATTCCAACCTCCCTTTATCTCTGCTTGAGTCCCTGTCAACACCAGTCCCCTGCACAACACAGCCCCCAGCGCTTTCTCATTCCTCTCCACTCCTGTGCTGTTCCGCTCTGTTCTTTCATTGGGCCCTTCTTCAACATTGGATGTGTTCCCCTCATACTCCTTCCATCTTCTTGAACTCAAAGAAAACTGGCTCTCTCTGGAGACACTGTATCTCTGGTCACTCTCTCCATTACTCAGTGTGTTTTCTCATGTCCTTCATACAAGGAGCCAGGAAGAGTCAAGGCAAATCAACATTTTTTTTAAATACGGTATTTAAGTTTTTCCCCAATTACATATTAAAAACAAGTTTTAAAAACTTTTTAAAGTTTTGAGTTCCAAAGTCTATCCTTCCTTTCCCCTCTCCCTGGGACAGGAAGCAATCCTATATAGGTTATACATGTGCAGTCACGTAAAACATTTCCATATGAGTCAATTTTGTACAAGAAGATTTGATTTAAAAAAAGTGAAAAATAGCAGCCTGTATTTGGACAGCATCAGTTCTTTATCTGGAGGTGGATAGCGTGCTTTATCATGAGTCCTTTGGGATTGTCTTGGATAATTGTATTGCTGAGAATAGCTAAGTCGTTGATAGTTTATCATACAGTATTGCTGTTACTATGTCTGATGTTCTCCTGGTTCTGCTTACTTTCCTTTGCTTCAGTTCATGTAAAAGTCTTTCCAGGCTTCTCGAAAGTCATCCTGCTTGTCATTTCTTACAGTGCAATAATATGCCACCATCCACTATAATCACATTGCCACAGTGTGTTCAGCCATTCCCCAATTGATGGACATCCTCTCAATTTCCAATTCTTAGCTACCACAAAAGAGCTGCTCTAAATATTTTTCTACAGATAGGTCCTTTTCCCCTTTTTAAAATCTCTTTGTGATACAGACCTAGTAGTGGTACTGCTGGATTAAAAGGTATGCATAGTTTGATAGCTCTTTGGCAGAATTCCAAACTGCATCAAGATAGTTGGATCAGTCCACAACTGCATTGACAGTGCATTAGTGGCCCAGTTTTCCTGCATCTTCTCCAGCATTTTTCATTTTTCTTTTTTGTCATATTAGCTAAACTGATAGGTGTAAGGTGGCACCTCAGAGTTGTTCTAATTTGCATATCTCTAATCAGTAGTATCCATCAATATTCATTAAATTTTTGCTGTGTACCAGACACTGCGCTGAGCACTGGGCATATAAATACTAGCAAAAAGAAAGACAATCCCTGACCTGAAACAGCTTATTCTCTAACTGAGGTAGTAAGAGCCCTGGGCCTGGAGTTAGGAGGACTGGTTCCCATCTGGCCTTAGGGAACTTATGCACAAGTCACTTGACTCCACTATGAAATGGGGATCATGATAATAACCCAGGTATAGCCTCTTTGGCATTTATCTTAATTTTACCTGAGCTCTAACCAATTTTTTGAAAGATATTTTTATTGTTCCCCCTTTTCTACTGTTAAAATTCATTTGTATCTGTTTTCGTGAGATTGTCAAATCAGAGGAGAAGCAAGTATTACTTTATAAGAAGGGAATCCTCTCCCTCTTGTTAAACTGCTGCATAGCAGCGATCACAGCTCCATTAAATGCAACATCCTGGTGGAAGACAGAAGTCAGAGAACTCTATTCGGCTTTGGGATTGGAAAAGGCAAAAGGTAATCGTTGGAGGATAAATGGAGAGGTCCAGTTAAAACTGTTGGCCTGTAGGTGAAAACAGTTGGAAGCAGAGTTTTCACCCTTTTTGTATTATGGGCCTAGTTGGCAGTCTGGTGAAGTCTCCGGACCCTTTCCCAGAATGTTTTTAATGGAGAAAATTAAAAGGATTAAAAAGGAAACCAATTATATTGAAGTGGAGTTGTCAATTGTTTTTTGAAATTCATGGACCACAGGTTGTAAACTTTTGTTTTAAAATATAATATTGGAAGACCAGGATAGATATGTGCAAAGTATTTTTTGAATGCCATTTTTAGCTTAGCTTCTGAATTTTATCATTTCTGCCTTCACAACCTGTCTCATATAAGGAGGTCCTTTTCCCACTCACACAGCCACCCTGTTTAGCCCTTATCATCTCTAGCCTAGACTAGTTGAGGAAATTTCTAACCAGTTTCCCTGCCTTACCCACTCACCTACCAAAGTGATTTAACTAAAGCATGAGTCTGACCACATTACCCTCCTTCTTCTACTTAACACAATGCAGCAGCATTACTTCCAGGATCAGGTAGAAAGTCCTTTGCTTGACATTGAAAACTCTTCACCATCTAAGGCCCTTCCTACCTTTCCAGCCTTTTTCATACGTCACTCCCTACAATCCAACAATGCTGGCCCCTTTTGCATATTTTGTTAACTGTGTTTCAACATAATTGGTTTTCCTTATACTCCTATTTACTTATTTTATTTTTTGTATTAAAAAGTCTTGAGATGGGATCTGTAGACTCCACCAGGTCACTGGAGGAGTGTGTGTCAGGAAGGCTATGAAGCCTTGAGGTTACTTCTCGTTTCCTTGGTCTGGATCTTGTATGTGCAGGTCTATCCCTCATTAGAATAGTAGCTTGGGGGCACTGCCCCTGTTTTGCTTTTCTTTGTGCCCTCCAAGTTTAGCTTGATGCCTGGGTCACACTAAGAGTTTAATAAGTGCTTTTTGTTGTATTGATTAAGAAAAAAGTCCCTTAAAGAGCTGCAAGGTAGCCCAAGAGAAATCAGAGGACATATTCATCTTGGTAGGCAGGGCTAAGCTGTCTGGAGGTTTAGAAAAACCTGAGGAGCATCTTGGAAAGGACTCAGACCTAGGAAGGGTAAGCTTTCTGGTGATTTAAATCTGTCCCAAGGAGGGAAACCAGTCTGAGGATCAATGAGACACCTAGGTTCCAAAAGGATTCCATGCAGTCAGGGCCTTGGTCTCAGGGTAGTCTCAGAAAGTCTAGAGACTGCTCAGTGGTAGATTGTCAATGGAGAATTTGTAGGAAAACAAAAAGTATTTGCTATTTACATCCCACTTGTGAATAATATAAGCTCCTTGCAGAAATAGCTTTGTACCCTGAAGTAAAGGTTTAAATACATAGGCAATATTTTTGTGAAATTTTGTTTCACATTTGTTTCACCGAAACAAATTTTGTTTCATAGTACCTTGGTAAATGCCAGCTTTTGTTATAGATATTTCTGTAAATTAAAATTCTGTAAATTGATTTCTACTTTCTCTCGTTAACTTTCATTGCCCTATCTCTATCTTATTGATTGTTTAACAACCATTTATTAAGCTAAGCTTTGTACCTCGTGTCATAGGGAATGTGAAGGAGATAGAATATATATTGGCCTTTTGATAAAATTTCTTACAGCTTTCTAGACAAGGCAAACTAAGTGCAATAAGCAAAATCTGGGGAATTAAACCAAGTTCCAAAGGATGCAGTGCAAACCACTCAGAAAACCAGAACTATGGATAAACCTCCTTGGGTCCCTTTGGCAGTCTGGGCAGGGTGGTTTCTACTGAGGGAGCTGGCTGGGTTTGGCTCCAGCCTCTCCTAAAGTCAGCTGCTTCCAGTTTTCTAGATTGCGTGTGCGTGACACCATGAGCACTGCAGTCGTTTATAAATGAGCAGATTCCTTTCTTGTTAATGTTAATATGCACAAGAGCTAAAGCTGGTTTGAGTCCCTTCTGACTTAAGGAAGTATATGTAGTTAGAACTTGGAGTGCTGTTCTTATACTGAACTTGATTTTAGATGCGATTCAAGGTGTTGAATTAGGACTGTAGAATTTAAAATGAGGAGAGACCATAGAAGCCTTTGAAGGAGAAAAAAGGATGCATTTGCATTGCTGGTTTTGGTTTTTACTTCACCTAGGTTTCTCACTCTGTGTTTCTCACACTTACTGTCATAAAAACCATTTCTTAAAAAGATGAAAATTAAATTCATCAGAACTAAACAGCAAAGGACAAAAAGCCTGAGGTTACAATGTGTTGTTCACCCCCCCCCAACCCCCCACCCCCCGCTCCCCGTGATCTTCCACTTCTGTAAAAGAAGCGGGGAAGGACGTCTTCTTTTCTCTCATATTTGGGACCAAGCTTGGTCATTATAATTTCAGGGTATTTGGAGTTGGTTTTTTTGTTTTTCTTCTGTAACCTTTAGGCAAAGAAAAATAGGAGGAGGAAAATTATTATTTCAAAGTGAAATTATGTTTCTTTCAAAGTCATTGGACGTACTTGGTCCTTCTAGTGCTTAACTGAGCTCCTCTGACCCCAAAGCAGTGCTTTCTTTACTGTTTTGTAGATAAGTCAATTCATTTCAGCAAACATTATGAGGTTCCAACTGTATGCAAAGTCCCAGGGTTGAAAGTCTCTCCCAGGGAGAGAATTTTCCCATTGTAAGCCATGTACTAAATCTAGCATTCCACTTCATTTTAATCTATTCATTACTGTATTAAAGTAACAAGATGTGCTGGGAGATTTCAGGGGACCATACTTTTGGAAATAAGTGTTTTCTTAAATTCATGTCGAGTGGGCAGTAATGTAGTCTACTGGAATTAGTCCTTGGACTTGAATTTGAATTCTGGTTGTTGTAGTTACTGCAGACATTGTGATCTCCACTTTCTGGATGAGGAAACAGGCTCTGGATATACCCATGTACGCAGGGCCTGAGAGTGTTAGAGGCAGGATATGTGGTTAGATCCTTTTCCCAATTCCAGCATTCTATTCAGTTTGCCCTATTTTCTCTCTGGATGCATGAAGTCTTTAAAGGTACTGAGTTTTCATTGCAAAAATGAACAAATACAATGTGCAACTGTTAGCTGTCACTTCTTCATCTGCTCGAACATTTCCACTTGTAGAATATTTACTAGTTTGGGAAGCAACTTATTCTGCTATTGGACATCTCTAATTATTAGTGATTTCTTCCTTATGTTTAGCTGAAATCTGCTCCCAAGGTCCTCACCCTATGGATAAGGATACAATAAATCTAATCTCATTTCATTGTGAAAACCCATGGAGCATTTTAAAGATAACTACCATATTTGACCTTCCCCAGACTATCCTTCCCTTCTCTAAGCAAAATATTCTTAGCTCTTTCAGCTTTTTCTCATGATGCCTGATTTTCAGACCCTTCATCATCCTGGTTGTTTCTCATCAAGTGTATAAATATCCTCTAATGTGGCACCCCCAAATAGTACGTAATGTCCTTAGTGTAGTTTGGCCAATGCAGTTTATATTGGGACTATTATTTTGATTTGGAAACTGTACTTATCATTACTAGTTTGTGAGGGAATTTGTTAGCAGTGAAGTCAGAACTTACAGTTAAATAAAATTCCCAAATCTTTCACATGAAGTTAAGGTCGCACCTCTCTGGTTCATACTTAGGTTTTTGAACCTGTAATTCCAGTTTGCTGATCTGCTCACGTGCTCGCTCTCTCTCTCTCTCTCTCTCTCTCTCTCTCTCTCTCTCTCTCGCGCGCGCGCGCGCGCACACACACACCCAGATTTGATGATGCCACAGAACTGAACTGATATGTTGAGTGGCAGAATTTAGATTCATAACGATCTTGACAGGATGCATTGCTAGACGACAACTAACAAGATGAGATGTAACAGAAGTAGTCATCGATTCGAGTCTCTCTTGTTATCTATCAGCTGTCGTCCTACAGTCCTGTCTGACTCTTGGTGACCTTGTGAACCACAGCATGCCATTGCTGTCCATACAGTGCTGTCTAGTATGTTGTTTTTTTTCTTTTTGGGAAAGATACTGGAATAATTTTCCATTTCCTTTTCCAGTGGATTAAGGCAAACAGGGTTAAGTGACTTGCTCAGGGTCTCCCAGCTAATAAGTGTCAGCCAGATTTGAACTCAGGCTTTCCTGACTCCAGGTCTAGTGCTGTATCCACTGAGCCACCTAGCTGTCTCTAGCTGTTAGTTAGAAAAGGTATCAAAACTTGCTAGTTTTCTGTCATAATCTACTTTGATAAGCATTCCTTCTCTGTCTTCATTTGAAGTTGTTTGGTAAAAGCATTAAATAGAATACATACTTCAGCATAAGTTCCTGGTTGGTATGCCAAAAAATATATGGAACTAAACATTTTATATGGAACATGTCTTAGTGAGCCAGGATTCCTCATGCCAAAGAAAAATACTTGCCATGAGCCAAAGCTCGAGAAGCCTTGCTAGATAGATTTCCTACTCAAATGGATCTGTGATCTCATCGATTTGGGAGTTCCCTCCAACAAAGCAGATTGCAAACCATCCTTCCTTGCCAATCGTCTGCTCCTCTAGTCCATGGCCTCCCATTCATTTGTCACCAAGATCCTCTAATGTGCTGGAGGTGAGAGACCTTCTGACACCCTGGGTGGCTCCTGTCAGTTCTCACCCACCTTCTGTCCTACAAGTATTTGATGGCACATTGCACTCCTGATGCTCAGAATGACTCGGTGGTTGTCTTCTGCAGCCTGTTCAGGCTCAGATAGCTAGAAAGACTGACCAATGGACAGAAACATATCCCGGAATATCAGGAATTGGAGAGGAAGTCGGCAGCCACCTCGTTCATTTTTCACCTGGACAGGAATGCCATCTTACTGCTATTGCTGACAGTGTCACAAGGGAGTCTAGAGAGAAACTACCCATTCTCTTTCAAGGTAGTCTGCTCCAATTTGGAGTGCCTCTACTTACTAATGAAGTTTTATTTTCCTTACATGAAGCAGAAATCTGTTTTTCTTCTAATTCTGTGTATTGCACATAGAACAAATCTAAACCCTCTTCCACATGAGAGTTACCATGTGCTCCTAAGCATTCTCCTCTCCAAACTAAACATTCCCAGATCCTTCCACCTAGCTTTGGTTATATAACTTAAAAGAAAACATCATGAATTTTCATTCGATAGATTTTCATGAAGTTCACTTCTGTTATGTCTTTTTTATGACTAGCACTGGCAGTTTCTATATGTTCCTTTTTTTTCTTAATGAAGAATAAATTTTCCCACACATAGGTTTTTAATTTCTGAAATCCCTTAAGGCATTGTTTTTCAACTATCTGGTTTTTATTCTTCTTCTGAGATTAGTAGTCAAATAATGGAAACAACAGCCAGCTGTCAGGGAATCTGCGTTCTAATACTGCTACTCTAGCTGATTTAGCTGTATGCATTTGGCCAAGAGAAGCCATGTTTCTGGAGGTTGGTTTCCTCATCTTTCAAATGAGAAAACTCAATTTTGGATGATGTGGTCCTTTCAAGAATGCCCTAAGGGACTTTCTGAATAAAGTGTAAATGATTGATTCTAGCATTTAGGGTCTCTTCCCATCCTGGCTTCCACCTACCTTTTCAGACTTTTCTCATATTACTTCATGTATTCAGCTTTCTAGAAAAACTGGCCTACTCTCTGCCTCCTGCTCTTGGTATGTCATCTCTCTTTGGAATACTTGCTCAGACTGTTTTCCTCTGCCTTTAATTTATCACTTCCCTTCCCCTAGATCAAGTGATTTATCCCTTGTACATAGTTCTTTCTTCCTCATACCATAGGTGTCTGTGTCCTTGTCATTCCTCATTGTAGGCTCCTGAGATCAAGTTTTGTATAGTAGGCATTTAATAAATGTTGATGGAGTGAAATTCTGAATATTACAGAAGGCTGTGTGACTGGAGGAAGAGCTGGTTTGGGGGCGGTTGTAAATTTTTTTTTAATTTCAAACTTAAATACAAAATAAGAAAAGAAAAAAACATACAGAATAAGAAAAAAAATATTGCCATGTGCACAGCAGAACATGAAAGGATTAAAAATACAAAGCAATACATTTACATTTCAAGAAAGCCTATGTAATAAATATTACACATTGTGTTCAAAGCTGTTCATCATTTCTTTATTTTCTTGTAGGTTTTGTTTTGTTTTCTGCTGTGTACTTTTTACTTTGTTCTTGTTTCCCCTTTCCCCACTAAGACTGCAATTAAGCCCAGATATAGGTATATAGATATAGATACACATACACACACACATACATATACACACATGCATATATATAAAATACACACACACAGGAGGAACTGTTCTTGCAACAGTATTTTGAGTTTTTAAATCTGTTTTAAACTTAAATACAAAATAAAAAAAGAAAAAACCATTGCCGTGTACATAGCAAAACATAAGAGACGATTCAATATAAAGGAATAAATGTCCATTTCAAGAAAACCTATATAATAAATATTATACATTATTTTCAAAGTTGCCCACCTGTGCTTCCGTGTATATTTTCTTTTGTCTTTTGCTGTGTACTGTTTACTTTATTTTTTCCTTTCTCCCCCTATCCCCAAGGCTATAATTAAGCACAAAGATACACTCACAGGCACACATGCCCTCAGGTAGAAATACATAGATATACATATACATATACACACACATACACAAATGCATATGCATAAGACTGTATTATGCTTATTTCCTCTTGTCATCTGTTTCTCTGAAGGTGGAGAGTATCTTCCATCATAAGTCCAAATCCATATTTTTCTAAATCCACCAGCTCATCATTTCCTAGACCACAATAATATTCTGACCTAATCACACTCTGTCTGAGATTGTCTGTGAGAGTTTTTCCCAGTTTTCTGCATTCTTTTTGTTCTTGGCTACGTAGGTTTTATTTATACAGGAAAATTTTAATTTATAATAATCAAAATGATCACTTTCGCACCTCAACATTGTTCTTACCTTACAATATGGCTTAAGGTCTGATGCTTCTGAATGTAGTTCCTTCACATGTTTTTCCCCTGGTTTCTTTGAAGTTCCTGACCCTCTGCTCTCCAAATGAACCGTTATTATTTTTCTGACTTAGTAAGATAATTTTTTTAGTAATTTAATTGGGATATCATTACATAAATAGATTAGTAAGGTAAAATTGTCTTTTTTTTTTTTTATTTTGAGTTCTTAGGAAAATTGGGCCCAACTTTCCTTTCTTCATCAAGTGGTAAAAGTAGGTTATTTGTATATATGTTGTTAACATTTTTTACCATTAGGAGGAGAAATTACCTTATGGTTATGCAAATTTTTCACAGAAATATTTGAGTACTTGCTTGAAAGTAAATAGTTTTATAATGATTTTCAGCCTCCAGGTTACACTCTTGTGTCAATAGCTTAATTTATTTGTTTATAGTGGGCATTTAGCTTTTGTTTCAATTTGAAAAAATGATAAATGAGGTTGGTGGTAGAGCATTGTGTTAAAAGGATGGTTGTATCCAATTCTGGGCATCTGAGCTGCTAAGTATTTCCCTTTTAGTTTGCTTTGGTTCTGGTGTAACATAGGTAGGGGAATAGAAGACTTTGGGCTGGGCTGGGATTCCCATGTTCAGGTTCTGGGTGCAGGAGTGGGGAGTAAAGGGTGCAGAGGGTGGAGATTGTGTAAGTTCATTAGTGTCTAGAACTTGAGGAAACTGCCTCTAACAATGCAAATCGGTATTTCCTCTTGGAGAGTAGTTGGAGGTATAGTCAGATTCACTTAGGTGGTGGGTGTGTCTGACAGAGACTGTACTAAAACTTGGGACTTTCTGATTTTGAGGAAAGAATCAACTAAGCCAGTGTCCTTCGTTTTGAAGGACTGATAGCACCAGGGTACCAGAGAGAAGAAATCTTTCCTGTGACATTTGGGAGATTGGAGGAACATGAGGAGCTACCTTGACTCTTGGTGGTTTTCCTGGGTCTCCCTAATAAATGCATGTTCCTGTCATTACTTCTATCACTGCTGTGTACGTCAAAACATTGTGGACCCTAGAAAACAAAAACCAAATTATGTTCTCAAGAGTGTTTTGGACTAAGTGATTGATGTCTGTTTTTTCAGATATTTCCCAGTTCTTCTCCCTTGGGAAAGAGAAAGAGGAACCAGATGATCAGTCATAGGGTTATGGACTTAGAGCTGGAAGAGTTATTAGAGGTCATGCCATTCATGGCCCTCAGTTTATCCAGGCTCATAGGTAACAGATAGCATTTATAGAGCACTTTAAGATTTGCGGAGCACTTTTCACATGTTATCTCATTTTCTGCTCACAAGAACTTTGTGAAGTCAGTTCTGTTATTATTCCCATTTTATAGATGAGGAGAAATGACTTGTTCTGGGTCACGTAGCTGACCTGAGGCTAGATCTGAGTTCAGGTCCACCCAGCTTCCTGATGATGCCGAGGTATGGAGCTGGAAGGGACTTGTGGTGTCAGCAGTTCCATTCTTTTGTTTTACAGGTGAAGAAACTGAACGGCCAAATTGGGATTTGAGCCTAGGTCCTCAGACGTTCCGTTGTATAAGACAGGAATTATGTAGGTGATTGTTGAATATTGCTTCAGTAAATATTCAATCCTATTTGACAAATATTTGGTTAGATTGCACATACTGTGATATCTTCCCCTTCAGGAGGAGCATCACTTCTACTGGGAAAGGTAGTATGTACATGATTTAGTGAGTAAAACTTAATTTGAGAGATCATTAAAAACCAGGGGAATAAAGGAAAGGCATCCTGGAGGAGGCAGCACCAAGTCTGAGTGCTGAGGGAGTCAAGGACTCTTAGCATTGGAGATTAGTCACTAAGCAATTATTAAGCACCTATTATGTGCCAGGCACTGGGCTAAACATTGGAAATGCAAAAATAAAGCCCCCTCCCCCCCAAAATACTCCAAAAGAGCTCATACATGAAGGGGATTAGTATGTGAAATCTGCCTGGACCAGGTAGATGTGAGTCTTAAAAACCAAGCTGAGGAGTTTTTATTTTAACTGAGAGGAACCATGGCAAACTATTTCAGGGTTTTCATGTAAGGAAGTGATAGAGGATTACAAGTTATTTTGACAGCTCTTGGGAGACTGGGATAGAGAGGGAAGATATTGAATGCTAGGAGATCAATTATTAGAAAATGATTGTGATAGCCCAGAAGAGAGGCAATGAGGGCCTGGTTGAGGGTGCAGGAATGAAGAAAAAGAAAGAGATAGAAGAGGTGTGGTAGAATTGACAAGGCTTGGTAACTAAGTGTATATAAAGTGGAAGGTGAGAGTCGAGTGAAAGTTAACAAACTTGGGTGATTTGGCATATGGTAGAACCATGGATCCTGAGCTGGGAGCGGATATCTACTACATAGCCTTGTTTTTCACACAAAGAAACTGTGGCCCAGAAAAGTAAAATCATTTCCCCACTGTTTCACAGGTAGTAGTAGATGGCAGTGCAGAGATGGCAGTGCAGATGGGAATGTGGTATATAGAGGCCATAGGCTGGGATTCTGCCCCGGCACTTAACTCTGTGTCCTTGGACAAGACAGTTGATGTCTCTGGGCTTTGGTTCTTTCATCTCTAAAAGGGAGTGAGTGGGTAGACTAGAAGCCTCTGAGGTCTCTTCCAGCCTGTGATCAACAGAAGTCAGGAAGCTTAGAGAAGGGTGAATTTAGAAGGAGAAATGAGTTCTCTTGGGGATTTGTTTAGTTTGCTATGCCATTGGAATAATCACTTAGAAATGTCCCAAAGGCAGTTTGGGGTGTGAGACTATAGTTTGGAAAAGAAATTCTGCTTATGGAGCGATGATATTTGAACTAAGATAAGAGATAATCATGGAGTCTGGGAGAGCTCTTGAGAACACCAAAGGAGACAATGTGCAGAAATCCTGGGAAGAACCCGACAGGACATGTCCGCTTCATTGGCCAAGCAGTCCTTTTATTTATTTGTTTATTTGAAGTTCAGTTTTCTTTTTAGTTCCAAATTCCCTCTCTCAGGGCAGATTGGTGATAGGGAAAATTAGAATGCTTGGTGTATTGGGGTGGGGAGAGGGGATAAATGGGGAGAAAATTTGGAACCCCAAATTTTGTTAAAATGAATGTAAAAAGTTAAATAAATAAATAAATTAGAAAAAAAATCCCTCTCTCTCTGCCTCCCCTCTACCCATTGAGAAAGCTGGAAAAACAAAACCACTGCCAATGTGTAGCTATACAAAACAAAGTCCTGTGTTTATCAAAGCATTCTTTTATTAGGTACTTATTTTGTGTTAGGCTCTGTGCTACAAAACATTTACCATTTTGCTGGGCACTGTGGTTACAAAGGAAAAGAAAGTGGTGTTAATGCCCTTGGTGTTGAGGAGTTGCCTTTCTAATGGGGAAGCCAGCATATGTATATATCAGTTAGATGCATGCCAGGTAGATAAAAGATAAGAACTTTTGGGGGGGAGGGGGAGAAGATTGACAAAGACTTCTTGCAGAAGGTGGCACTTGAGTTGAACCTTGAAGTAAAAGTCTGGTATTCTAAGAGGCAGAGGTGAGGCAGAAGAGTGTTCCAAGTTTTGGGATGGAAAGTGGGAGTACTGTTGTGTGCGCAACCATCAGCAGACCAGCTTGGGAGAACTTTAGAGTGTTTGAAGGGGATCTACCTATGTGTACGGAGATTGGAGGGATGACAAAGAATTCCAGAGAGAGTGGTTGATGTTTGGTCTTAGAGGTAATAGGAAGTCACTGGAGTTTGAGTGGGATGCAGTGCTGTTCGTGTATTTATTTTTGCAGGCCCTTATAATCTGTCCCTCCCACAGCCTCTCTTCCTGCCTTGAACAGCACCAACAAACAATGACAGCAGTGATATACAACAAAACAAAAACTCATAGTATGGCAAAGAATTCCGACATCAATCATGCTTGAAAATGTCTGTCTTTGCATTTTAGTCATCACCTCTCTACCAAGGAAGTGAGCAGTGCGCTGCATCTAGACCAGCGGTTCACTTGTGGATCTGACTGCTGGTCGGCACAATTCTGATATATTGTTAAAGAGACAGTCAACATCTGGAAAAAGGAAGAGATCACAAAAAGGCGTTATGGCTTCATCAAGAGCAACATATATGAGAATAGCCTTTTTTGTTGGCCAGGAATACTGAATCAGGGGAATGAAGTAGGTCTAGCTTACCTAGATTTTAGTAAAGCATTCTATATAGTATCTCAAAATTCTCATGAGAGAAATGGATATAAGATGGATGATAATATAATTTGATGGATTTGGAATTGGTTGGTTGGACAGATTCAAAGTAGTTGTTAATTCCGTATCAGCTTGGAAGGAGTTCTCAAGTGGAGTACCCCAGGGATCTGTGTTTGGTTGTCTATGTGCCTTTTTTTTGCCAGTGATTTGGATTGACCAGTGACCAGGGCATAGATGGTCTGCTGATCAGATTTGAAGGTAGCACACAGCTCGGAGGGATACTGTATGACAGTCAGAATCTTGAAAGGATCTTAACAGGATCTTAACCTTGGACTGATTAATATGCTGAAATTTAATAAGGATGAATGTAAAGTATTAACACTTGAGTTAAAAAAATGCTACATAAGTTAGAATATATTAGAGGGCATTTTGAAAATGAGCTCAGGTTTTTGGTGTATTACAAGTTCAATAAGAACCGTTAGTGAGATGGCACAGTCAAAAAAGGCTAATACTATCTTGGGCTACAGTAAGCTTCCAGGAGTAAAGGAGGTTGAAAATCCCACATCAGTCTGTCCTTCTGTAGTCTGTTGTAGTCAGATCAAGTCTGGAGTATTATGTTCCATTCTGGACACCACAGTTTAGGAAGGGCATTCAGAACATGGAAAATGAACATCATCTGATAGTGACAGAGAAAGGCAACCAGTATAATGAAGAGCCTCAAATGCCACATTTGAAGATTGGTTGAAAAAACTAGCTCTGTTTATCCCAGAGAAGAGAAGACCTAGGGCGATGTGATAGCTGTTTTCAGATATTTGACAGGCTGTCGTATGTGAGAGGGATTAGATTTATTCTGTTTGGCCCCAGGGGGACTGAACTACTGTCAATGAATAGAAGTTGTATTGAAGTAAATTAATGTCCGAGGGAAGACTTTCTAACAATTACAGGTATCCAAAAAGTAGAATGGGCTGCGTTTGGAGAGGTAGTAGGATTCTGAACCCCTTATTGGAGGTGGTCAGGCTGGGGCTCATCAGCTGTGTTGTAGAAGGATTTTTTTTCCAGGATTGGGGTTAGACTAGGTGAGATGAGAGAGAACAGTGGTTTGGAGCGCTGGCCTTGGCATCGGATCTGATTCAGACGCTGCCTGGGACCATTGTTAGCTGTGACTCTGGCCACGCAGTTCATTTGATTTCTCTCTAAAATGAGGGGAGTTTGATTTGAAGTCATCTAAGGTCTCCTCCATCTCTAAATCTATGATTTCTGATCCCAGATGGCCATTCAGGTCATTTCTGGTTCTAAAATTCTATGAAAAAGCTGGGTTTGGATTGCATGACAGCCAGAACAGAGCAGTGTCAATGAAGTCAATGAATGAGAACGTATGTAAGAGGGACTAACGGTGTCATTTAACAGAAAAGCACTAGAATAGCCAGAGGTTTGGGGTTTGAATTTTGCCCCTGCTCTTTGCTACCATTTTGATCTTGGGCAAATCAGTTAACTCTTGGTGCTTCGATTTCCTTATCTGCAAAAACTAGGACTGGATGATTTCTAAGGTTCATTCTTATTATAAAATTCTATGGTTTGATGACCCTAACAGTAGTTTCAAATGCTAGAGAGCAATTGAGGATAGATTGAGGATTGAGAAAAAACTTTCAGCTCTAGCAGTTAAGAAATTGTTGGCATCATTGAGAGAGCAGCTTTAGTAGTGTGGTGAATTGGGAAGCCTGATTGTAAGGAATCGAAAAGTGAGCTCTGAGAAGTGAGTGGGGGTTGAAGAAGAGGCAGGGAGAGTAAACAGCTCTTTGTAGGAGCTTGGCAGTGAAAGGGAACAGAGAGGTAAAGTATAATAGTTTGAGTAGATGGTAAGGCCAAGTAAAGAGCTTTTTAAAGAGGAGAAGGCCCCGGGAATGTTAATATTTGTCAAGGAAGGAACCAGCAGAAAAGTGAAAGCTGGAAGGTATGAAAGGGAGAGAATGGTTGAGGCGGATTTCCTGAAGAGAAGGGAGAGAATAGATCAAGGACACAAGTAAAGAAGTTGGCATTGCCATTGACAGGAAAAAGGGTCACCTGGAGGAAAGAAGGAAGGTGATGTCAAGATGTTTTAAGACCTGACAGAAGAAATGAAGAGACTGATAAATGTTTGTCTCATTTTCCCCCACTTTGTAATTCTCTATTTTATCAATCTCCTTTAGTCATCCTAATGAAGGCTAAAGAGTCATGGACTGGAGTTACCTTATTAAGGTTCTCAAAGTAGGAAATTGAGGCTGCCTTGCCTTATACCTCTATCCTTATTCTCCCCAATACTCTTACTATGCATATATAACCATCCTAACTGAAACTTATATTTCAAGAACTCAGCACGTAGGCAGGTAATGCCTCCTTCAAAGCACAAGACAGTGGGGAATACAAAGACACAAAAGAGGGAGAGAGAACACTTGGTGAAATATCATTGGAAGAGTGAGAAAGGGCTTGGGATGGAGCTGAGGAGGGGGGAGAGTGCTATATAGCAAAAAGGTGGTCTGAGTTTCTTAGGAAAATAAGGATAAGGATTCTGAGAGGGGCAGATGAGGAAGGAACACACTCCAAACTGGAAGGATGAAATGCTCCTCTGCACTGAAAAGCGGATATGCCAAGTTAATTTTTGGTAACAGTCTAGTTTGAATGGAAGATGGAATACGCATATGGAGGCGAAGTGAAATAAGGTTGGAAGGGAGCCAGATTGTGGAGGGGCCATAAATGCCAAACTGGAGTGTTTTATCTGAGAGACATTAGGGAACAGCCACTGAGGATCTTTGAGCCAGAGAGTAACATGGCTGGATCTGAGCCAGAGAAGCCTTTTAAATGTCACCAACATTTTGCATTGTATACACATTCAAATATAATTGCTACATATTTATACTTTATACCTCTATTTAAAATGACATTTTTATTAGATATTTTACCAATAAATGGACAAAGACTTGTTAAAATACCTTTTATACAGAATTTCTCCTTAAACTTCTCGGTGTCCTCATTAGCAGAATGTTTTTAGAATAGATTAGAGGCTAGGACATGGGAAAACCTTGTTACTTGAAGCTATATATTATCTTGATGTTCATTGGGTCTATAGTAGTAGTCTCAGTGATAAGAAATGAACTGTCTGTTCACTTTGATGAGCTATTTCTCAAAATTTATACTAATGTAAAATTACAGGTTTTTGTATTAGCAAATGTGTGCAATGGAAAGAGAACTGATTTTGGCATTCAGTAGAGTTCAATACACCTGGGTTCTAACCCTGACTCGACTGGGCTGGCTTTGTCAAATCACATAGTTTTTCATTTCCTCATCTGCAAATTAAGGAAGTTAGCTAGAATGATCTCAAAAGTCCACCCCAGCTCTAAATTCTATCATGCCAGTGTTGGTACAGATCACTTGAAATGAAAGGGTGGAGGAGGGGGAGAGGGAAGGAGGGAAGGGTTACTCAATAACCTAAGTAAGAGATATCAAACATGCAGCCCTCAACATTGTCAGGTGCTCTGGAATCAGTTTAAAATGTAATTGGGAGATACAAAGTAAACAAAAATGCAATAAAACATAGATAATGTGAACATTGTAAAGACCCTCAGGAATCTTTATGTATGAATTAGTGGCCCTGGTTCTATTAGCCTTTGACACCACTGACCTAGATTGATGGCTGTGGTAGGGATTTTCTTCAAGATGTAAAATTCTTTGGCCTTATTTGGAGGATCAGAGTTATTGTATTGCATAATGGGTCCATGCATTGAAATGGATTAAAGATAGCAAAGTTGTTACACTCCTGGTATGAGAGGGGAATGCTTCCATGTACCCTACTAATTTTGATTGGTTCCTGTACAAAGTTGTGAAGTAAGGGTTTGAGCATTAGCGAGATATTACATATGTATACAGGCTTTTTTATATTCATTGGCTCATAGTTGTATGGCTGGAAGGTCAAAACCACGTATCTGTGACAGTTTTTCAGAGTGTTTTCACTTCTGTTTTATTTCATCTTTACAACTATGTGAAGTAAATTACTGTCATCCTCATTTGAAAGATAAAGATGAAAAAGTGACCCGCTCTTGGTGCCCCAGCTCATTAGTGAGGGTTTGGGTTTCTGATTCCAGCCCATGACTCTTTAGCCTTCAATAGGATGACTAAAGGAGATTGATAAAATAGAGAATTACATTTTTTTTTTTACAAATTATCTGAAATAATGAAGACTTGAGATTGAGTTTGCAGACTGGAATTTTCTCTGTGTTACAAATAGAAGGATGAAGACTGTCTTGACAGTGAGACCAAGGGGTAGATCCTTGTCACCCTGGTGGCTTTATTCTGATGGTTGTTCAACAGAAGCCAGGACTTAGAAGTTGAACCAGGAGGGACCTTAGCAATCATTCGATCCATCCCCCTCATTTTATGGGGTGAGTTGCCTGGTTGGCTGCAGAGATGGGCTGTGCCCTAGGTCCCTACACAGTCCCCTTCCTAACACTACCGTTTTCTTAGGTCCATTCTTTATCAGAATTGAGGAAATAGTCATGCCCCAGTTACATCACAAGGGAAGGGTGGCAGAGGCATGGTTAATATTAGAATGTATATGTTTCTTTGGGGCATGTATGTTTCTATGTTTACATTTAAATAGATCTGCTTGATGTCCTCATCATACTACGTATTGAAGCCTATAATTTGGGGGTGAAAAAGTTTCCCAAGTTCCCCATCTTATCAGCTTCATCAAATGCCTTCCTGCATCTCACACGAGTCCAGGAATAGTCCGCAACATTGTGACTTGCCTTCTTACAAACCCTCTGTGGAATACCCTTGAAGGAACAGGGATTCTAAAGGAGTGCAATCCAGGAAAAGGGGAGTGTCTTGGCTCAGTCAGCAAGTATTTATTAAGCCCTTTATATGCCAGGTACTGTGGGGTACTGGGCAGATAACAGCCCTTCCTCTCGAGGAGCTTACATTCGGTGGTAGAGACATGTCCATGTCTAAGTATATATAGAATAAATATCAAAGAAATCCAGGTTGGTGGAAGGAAGAAAACATAGGGTTCCTGTAGATGATTCTGGAGCCTCCTCCTTAAGAGAAAGAGGAATTCTTTCCAAGAGTTATAATTGAGGAAATAGTGTATTTCGTCATGCCAGACTGCCATTTCAAAGGCCAGAGGTGAGCCGTGTCCAGAGACCCGTACAACTGGACTGAGTGTTGGAATGCAGGAAGGGACCAGTGTGTAATATGTCTGGAAAGGGAAGTTTACACTGGGGATAAAGAGATTCAAATTCCCAGGAATTTCTGTTTGATCCTAGAGGTGGTAGGAGCACTTGGAATTGATTGAGTAGGGTATTAACATTATCAAAACTGTGCTTTGGGAAAATCACTTCGAGAGTTCTGTGAACCATGCGTTGTCATCTGAAGAGCCTTGAGGCTTCAGACACCGTTAGAAGACTATTGTAATAGTCCTGGTGTGGGCCAAGGCCTTGATTTAGGGTAGTGGCTGTTTGAATGCAGAGAAAGGGTCAGAGACAAGAGGGAATTCTGTGCTTGAAAACTTCAGTTAGTTCTTCTGACCTCCAGAAGCAAATCCGTAGCCTGGCAGTTGAGATTGTATAAAAACTTGCCCCAATTTACTTGTCTTAGAACCCTGTGCTCCCTAACACGAACTTTCTGCTGTAATCCAGCTGATGGCTCACTGTCCCTTCCCTGCCTACCCACCCAGCCTCTGAAGTCTTCTACTCTCTTAACTGACATTCGTCTCCTGAGAATACTAATGGGGCAGTGGGGCATGCTTTGCTTATACTATTGTTTGATACTTAAAGACTTCCTTGTATCCTTGGTTATCTCAGTTTATTGGTATCTTGTTTCAACAGATCACTTCTTGAGTGAGACAAGAACTAACTTTTACACTGTTTTCTATCATCTCTTACTTTCTCCCTTCTAGCCTTATGCATAATAGGTGCTCAGTAAATAATTTATTGATTAACTCTATTCAAAGGGCTTTTCTTAGTAAAGGAGAAATCAGAAAAAACTCAGTGGATTGGTTGCCAGAAATAGTACGGGCATCCCCCAGTACTTTTTATTCTGGCTCCTATTTTTCTATATGTAGAGTTGGGCAATAGCACACAGTATACCACTTAGATTAAATAGTAGTATGCAAAAAGTCTAAAAGAAAATTTGTGTCCTAGTACAACTATTCTACATCGATAAAGGTAAACAAAGGCAAAGAGAATGGTAAACTGCATATAGTTTGTTTCCTGTAGCTGTATATATGAAAAGCTGTATATATTTATGAACCCCCAAAGCTTCAAATTTGAGTGTAATTAATTGGAATCCTTCTAAAAAATATGTGTGTGTATGTGTGTGTGTGTATATATATATATACATACACACATACATATATGCATATGCATGTATGTATATATTAGAAATATGATTTTTTTTTTACTGTTAAATCATCTTAGCAACATTACTTTAATTTTTTAGCAATCCTGGATATTTCCAGGAATTGTTGACTGATAATATTCCTTGAAGTGTTTTGGAGCATCTCTTTGGATTGCTTTGTATGTGAAATGATGACGAAGTTTATCCATTCTCTGAGATGACTATACACTAGCCTTCTTGTACTGCTAGGTTCCTGTTTTTAGGAACTGTGCTATAGCCTCCAAATGCCCAATGGTCTTGCAGTGTTCTACTGTGGATAATTGGTGTAGGTGGTGGCCTTTATGAAGGAATGTATGGTGTTAGCAGAGGTGGAACCTCATCTGTTGGAGGTTTCCTCTTGCCAAGATGAATGATGGGAGTCTGATCACATACTTATACTAGTGAACTTTCAACTCAGCTACAAGTTTTCTGGGACATTTACTAGTTTGATAAAAGATTTAGAAACCTCTTTAGTCCTTGGTGACATATGTAATAGCTAGTCTCTAGTTGTCACTGGATAGCACAAAATATAACAGAAGAAAAAGTTCATAGGATCATAATTGGAGTTGGAAGGGACGTCAGAAGCCATGTGGTCCAATAGCTTTATTTTACACATGAGAATACTTAAACCTAGGAATCTCCCCAAGGCTATGCAGGTAGTAAGCATCACAAATAGGCTTGATTCCAGTTTCAGTAGGAAGGATGGAGGGAAAATTAAAGGAATGAGAATAAATCATAGTAGTAAAACTGGTGGTTACTATCTGTTATTGCTAATGCCGCAAGTTGCCTATCCCTATACCCACTGCGTAGTAAGTAGTAAGCAATTAAACTTATTTTGAATTTATTATAATGATGTAACAGAAAACATAAGTAAACAAATAGTACACATTGTTTTACATGACTTACTGCTATTAGCAAACTAGGTCCACTAAAACTTTGTGTCACATGCCTCAACTGGGCCCTCACGCCTGCTAGGCAATCTTCCTTTATCAATTCACTATCCTACTTTTCAGAGCAACTCCTCCAAACCTTTTCATCCCTCCTCAAAGCTCCCAAGGCTCTTTCCTCACCCCCCAAACTCTCTGAGCTGAGAACCTTGCCTCATTTTACAGAAAAAATTAAGGACATCCTCTGTGAACTCCCTCTACCCCATTTCCTGTCTGGTATCTTTTGCCATTATCTTCTTCACCCCTGTCTTATTTGATGTAGTGACCTTATTCCTTAATCCCTATATTTGTCCATGCTATCCCATTCTATCCCATCTCTTCTGTCATCCCTTTTCACTTATTTTCAATCTGTCCCTCTCTGTTATCCTCTATCTCTTCTGCTCTTTGTAGCTAAACTAGAAAAGGTCATCTACAATAAGTACTTCTGCTTTCTCTCCTCTCATTTCTTAACCCCTTACAATCTGTTTTCTGACCTTGTCATTCCACTGAAGCTGCTGCCTCCAGAATTACCAGTGATCCCTAACTTGCCAAATCCAATGGTCTTTTCTCATCTCATTCTCCTTGACCTTTGCAACCTTTGACACTCTTCTATTTTGATTCTCTCATCTTTCTGGGTTTTCAGAACACCACTTTCTCCTGGTTCACGTTGTACCTTCTGATTGCTCTTTTCCCGTCTTCTTTGCTGGATCTTCCTCCAGGTCAGGTCCTCTAACCATAGGTGAGGGGCAACTAGATGGTTACAGTGGTTAGAGTGCCAGACTCAGAGTCAGGAAGACTTGAGTTCAAATATTTTACCAGGCACTTATACAAGCTGTGTGACTTTGGGCAAGTCACTTAACTCTGTTTGCCTCAATTTCCTCATCTGTCAAATGAACTGGAGAAGGAAATGGCATATTACTTCAGTATCTCTGCCAGGAAAACCCCAACTGGGGTCATGAAGAGTCAGATGTGACTGAAACAGCTGAACAACAACCAAAAAGTCAGTACCCCTCAGGGTTCCTTCCTGGGTCCCCTTCTTGTCTCTCTGTACTACTACTTCACTTTGTGATTGCATCCGCTCCCATGGATTTAATTGCCGTCTCTACATGGATGGTCCTTAAATCTGCCCCGATCTTTCTGGTGACCTCCAGTCTCACAACTTCAGCTGCCTTTCAGACATCTCAAACTGGATGTCCAGCAGACATATTATACTAAATGTGCCCCAACCCCTCCCCACTCATACCTTCCCTTTTATTCTAGAGAGTAATAGTATCCTCCTAGGCCCACAGACTCAGCATAGGAGTCTGGATTCTTCACTATCACCCCTTATATTCAAGTTCTTGCTAAATCCTATCATTTTCTCCTTTGCAACATCTCTTGAATGTGCCTCCTTCTCTCCTCTGACCCAGCCATCTTGGTACAGGCCTCCATCACCTCACACCAATACTATTACAAGAGCCTGCTGGTAGGTCTTGCCTGCCTCAAGTCTCTCCCCATTTCAATCCATTGTCCATTCAGCTGCCAAAGTGATTTTCCTAAAGTGCAGATTTTATCATGTTACCTGCCCTACTCAATAAACTCTAGTGGTGCTTCTATTTCCTCCAGGAGCAAATACAAAATGTTCTGTCTGGCATTCAAAGTCCTTAATTACATAGCCTCCTCCTACCTTTCCAGTCTTCTTACATCTCACTCTTCAACATGTGCTCTTTTATCCAGCAGCACAGGCCTCCTGGCCATTCTGTGGACAAGACTTTCTATCTCCATGCTGTTCCCCAAGCCTGGAATGGTTCTCTTCTCTGCTCTGACTATTAACCTGCCTGGATTCTTTCAAGCCTTAACTCAAATTTAATTTTATACAGGAAGCCCTACCCAACCCCTCTTAATTACAGTGCCTTCCCTTTGTTGATTATTTCCTATTTATCTTATATATAATTTGCATACTCTGTATTCGATTGCATATCTCCTCCATTAGATTATAAGTTCCTTGAGGGCAGGAGATACCTTTTACTTCTTCTTGTACCCCTAGCTCCTAATAGAGCGCCTGGCACATAGTAGACACTTAATGTTTATTGATTGGTTTCAGGGAGCCTGGGTTTGAACACTTTCTCATCTTCCTAACTGTGTGATAATGGCAGGAAAATCACTTCCCCCTAGGGCCTCAGTGTACATTATTGATAAAACAAGTATACACTTAAGAGTATAAAATGGAAAACAAGCTATCATAGGATTAACTGTGCTCATCAGATTTGTAGCTACTTCTCAGTTGTGCTTGAATGCTGATAGGTATATCAAATAGAGATAGGTATACCAAAACTTGATGGAATTTCATAGGAACCAAGTACAACAAAAAGCAAACACAGATAGGAAATTGATAGAAGAAGAACTACAATAACAACAAAAAAAAATCTAAGAGCCACAGAGTAAAATTTGATTTTGAGTCAACTCTAGTTTTCTAAGTGCTGTTTATTATTTAAATCTATCTTGATAAAGCTTTTCAGACTGTATTAGAAGTAATACAGGGCAATATGAGGCTGTGCCAGGTTTAGAATCATATCTCACCTCTGATACTTACTTGTTATGTATCAGAAGATTAGTTTTTGAGCTAAAAAGGGCCTTTAGAGGTCATCTGATTCAATTCTTATTTTATTGATAAAATCCAGAGAAGTTGTGAATTGCCAAAGGTCAAAGTGACAAAATCAAAATTACAGCTCAGGTTCTCTGACTCCTAACCTAGCTCTCTTTCCACTTTGCTATAGTGCCTTTCCACCGGCATAGAAAAAGGCTCTTGATATTTTGTCACCCAAGAAAAGTTAGTAGTAGATTTCATTGACTATGTGGCTAGTATAGCTACATCCTTAAATCATCTAATACCCATACTGAGGGAGGATAGAGTCCTTCCTCATTTGCATTTTACCACTCTTTTGGAGAGGACTCTCAAATCTATATTTTCATCCCCAATATCTCTTCTAAAGTTAAAATGGGCATCTCCAACTGCATTCAGGACTTCTCCAACTTTACTATCGCACCAAACTTAATATGTCCAAAACCATGCTTATCTTTTACCTTAAACTTGGACTGCTGCCTTCTGTCTTGTCTATCTTTTTCACTGTATCTCTGTGCTGCCACTATCTAGCTGCTTTTATTTAAAAGCCATATGAGCTGCCAACCATGTGTATGGGACCGTGTGCCAGGTTCCAGAAATACAAAGATAAAAATGAAACCGTTCTTGCTCCCAAGGAACTTATGTTCTATTGGAGGTGATTCAACATATATAACAGTAAGTAAACAACATAGTTTGAGGAAGAGGACTAGCATCTGGGGGGAGCAGGGAAGGTAGGGGCAGCTGAATTGAGCTTTGACTAAAGATAAGGATTCTGAAAAGCAGAGATGGGGATCATGCAGCATTTATTAAGAACACACACTATGTGCCAGGCACTATGTAGGGATGTAAAAGAGTAAAATGGTTCCTGCTCTCAAGGACTACATTCTAATGAGGAGACACATATGCATATGCAAAATAAATATGACAATAGCTATAACTGAAAACAAAACAGATAAATACAAGGGGGGAGGGTACTAGCAGTTTTAAGGAGGTAATCAGGAAAAATGTTATATAGGAAGTGTCTGGAAGGGAGGGATTCTGAGAGGCAGATAGTAGAAGGAAATACATCCCAGTCATGGTGGGTAGCTAGTGCAGAGATTCAGGGAGACAAGATGGAGTATCCCATGTGTAAGAAACACAAGAAAAGCAAATTTGGCTAGATCACAGAGTGTGGAATGGGTAGTGATATACAAGCAAGGTTGCAAAGATAGGTTGGAGTCTGTATGTAAAGGCTTAAAAATGAAAGGTATAGCAAATTCAAGGGACAGGGACATGGAAGATTGATTGCATGAACAGCTAGTAGTGTAGTTTGGCTGGAGCTTAAAGTTTTGAAAGAGAGTAATGAGAAATAAGACTGAGAAAGTAGGTTAGAACCAGATTGTGGAGGACGTTCGCAGTTCTCGGATTGAGAGGTTTATATTTTATCCTAAGTTCTTTTGAACAGGGAAGTGACAAGGGTAGAACTTACCTTAGGAAGACTATTTCAGCAGCTTCATGGAAAGTAGACTACAAAGGTTATTGAGTAGAAACAGGGAGAGTTGTTAGGAAACTGTTAGAATGGACTGTGGAGACTCAAGGCTGAACAAGGATGACGGCTGAGTGAAGAGAAAGGGGATATGTTCTAGAAATGTTGAGGGCATAGAGTCAACTTCATTTCCCATGTTCTCAAGTTTGGGGTTGTTTTTGATGAGTGTCCCTTACCTCATCAGGAGAGTTGAATAAAATTTTGTTCTTAATGGAAGTGATTATTTTTAGAATTCAGTGTACAAGCATATGTGGTAAAGACATCATGAGGAAGCAATCAGAGGACTTGAGCAGCCCTGCCTTCAGAGAGCTTGCCTTCTAATGCCACCTTTTTTATTGGTTATAATTTTGGAGATTTTTTTTTTTTTGGTTTTAATGTTTTATTGATGGATTTAAAATTTTTTTTGCTGTCACTCCCAATACTTCATTACTTCCAAGAACGCTCCCTTTTAGCAACAAAGTATAACTGAGTATAAAACAACCAAATAAACCCTAAAACTGACCCCATGACCATACCTGATTTTCCCTCATTTCATGCCCCATAGTCTACACACACACGCGCGCGCACACACACACACACACACACACACACACACATACGTTCATCCTTCTCTAGAATGAACCAGACTATTTTCCCTTTTGTTCTCTTTTGTTTTTCTCATGGTTTCTCCCATTCGCTATAATTCTTCTATGCAGCATGACTAATGTAAAAATGTGTTTCATAAGAATGTACGTGTAGAGCCTTGGGAAGGGAGATGGGAGGAAGGGGGAGAAAGTTTAAAACTTATGGAAGTGAATGTTGAAAGCTGAAATTAACTAATAAATTGGGGGGACAGAGAACTTTCTATAGGGTGCAGTAGTGTTCAATCTTGTGGACTCTCTTTAAGTGTAGTATCTTTGAGTATCTGTTAGCCTAGGTACTAACTGCAGTGAAGTCTTTGAGACTTTTTGGGGAGCCTGTGAAATAACTGGTTTGAAATGTTTTTAGTTTTCTTTCTGAGGAGGGAACCTTTCCCATCAGAATCATTGTAATAATTATTAAAAACACATACTGTTAAACCAACTTGGTCAGCATGTCTTAAGGGGGTTGTATTAACTGACCTGTCCTTGGAATTTACATAAGTAGCATTGTACTTGATGCTGTGGTCCTGAAGAAGACCCCAAAGAGGTAGATAACCAAGAACTGGCAGTGCTGTTGGGTTCATGAGACATAAACAAATGATGGAGCTTGAAAATCCAAATGCAATCCTTATATATAATGATCTTCCAGAATAAGAGGCATAGACCGGGGTTGGGGGAGGGTAGGAGCTACTAGGTGATGGAGCCATGCACCCTTCTCCCTGTCAGCCCATGTTCCTCCGTACCAAGGGAACATGACATTGGCATTTTAGCTACAGACTTTGCAGTAGAAATGGAAGGTTAGATTGGGAACAAACAGGCAAAGTGACCAGGCGCCTTGGAGATCGTAAGGCATTGCGTTTGGAAGCCAGAGGCAGCTCAGTGACTACCATCTTGAAAAAAGATGTGCCTAAGGAAAGTCCCAGGCACGTAGGAGAGTAGAAATAGTGGTGATGGATGAGAAGGCTGAAACAAGACCATTTTGGACTTCTTCATGGGACCATGGAAAGTCAAATGATACGTGCTTCTATGAGAAAATATAAGGGCCACAGAGCAAATATACTGTAGCCTAGCCCTCCTCGCTTCCCCACTGGATTGAGCTCTGACTCTCCCGGGACTGCAAGTGTGATGCTGCCCCCTGAGGGCTAATCTTTTCTGAGCCTTTTCAGTTACAAGGCATTACAAAAATCAGCAGATTCCATTTAAAATATTAATACCACGTCTGCACATAGTAGGTATTTAATGAATAATTGATGTTTAGTGTTCTCTGATTTAAGGTCAATTGTCTTTAGTTCATCAAAAATGAGTACTATGAGTAATGAAGGAATTTAAGTTATAGAATATTTTCAACTAAGGAATATTAGTTTATTTTTTTCTTTTAAAAGATTGTATTGATATTCTCTCTTTTAAAAAAAATACATTCTTACAACTTCCCCATGATTCCTCCTTTCCTAATAGAATCTTTCCTTTTAAAACTAAGTACAGTCAAGCAAAATGAACCTACACATTGGCCTATCTAAACATGTATGCTTTATTTCAAACCTGTTAATCTGTCAAGAAGTGTGAAGTCATTCTTGTTCCATCTTGCATTTTGTGGTCACAGTATAAATTATTCTCTTAGTTCTGTTTACTTTTGCAGAGTTGGTTCAGACAGGTCTTTATAAATTTCTCTCATTTGGGTTTTTACTCAGCCTATCTATCTATCTTAAGTGTAACCTGGTTTTATTGAGTCTGCCTTTCATCTGCTTTCCCTTATAGCATCTCATTTGATTTCTGATGGGAAGATTTTTTTTCTCTTCTTTGTTGAACTTTAGATCTACCGCTTGGCTTTCTGTTTGAAGTTGTCCTAACATGCTGCAGCTTCCTTCAACACAGCGTGATTTGGGGTCTCATGAAATTCAGACTTAGGAACTTTCTTTGCCTAACCTGATATTCTTTGATATTTTGCAGAATAGATGATTTCACCTCTCCACCATTGCAGAGGGCAGCTCCTCCTTGCTTTTCCTGCTGCATCATTTCTGTCAGCTGTTTTGGTGATCTCCATCCCTGGCCTCTCATCTCTAGATCCACTATGCTTTAACCTTCCTTTTTTCCCTTTTCTGCCACCTTAAGTTTTTGCCTCTCTGTTCCCTCTCCTACCTGTTCTTGCTCTCCCTATGCCCCACTTTTATTGTGGTTCCCCGTCCCCTCTCCCAGACAAAGCCCTTTTCATGGCTGGGTCAGTGTTAAGACTTTTTTGTCCCTAGTGCTTAGCGCAATGACTCACGCACCATGTGTGCTTAATGAAGGTTTGTTGGCATTGCCCCTATTTCTCTGCCTTATACTTAATGTACCTTTTAAAAAGGTGTTGACTCTGGAAGGCATCTGGCAATCAAATCCCCCTTTCAGAAGTTCCTTCCTGACAACACAATAGCACATATATTTTCATAATACCTATTTATAGTACTATTAAACTATTTCAGTACTTCACAGTGAAAAAAAAAAGACCCATCTTCTCAATAGAAGTGTCCATCTTATGATGTTATATGGTTACAAATCTTAGAACACTGGACTCCAAGGAACCAAAATTGTAGATGATCCACAAGACAGTGAAAAGATACATAATGGGAAAAAGGCTGCCACATATTTCCTGGGTGGTATTTTTATACCACAAGTGACATAGAAGCTATCTCAGGAAAAAAGTAAGTATGATAGAAGAGGAGGCAGAGTGGTCACAAAATGAAAATGAGAGACTATGGACATGTCTGAGTGCTCCTCTAGTGCCTAAGAAATCAACCAGGGAGCATTTATTAAGTTTCCATAATATGCCAGGCACTTAGCTAAGCACTGAAGATACAAATCTAAAAGTAAGACAAGACCAAGGGAAAGAATTCTTGAGTTAATCATTTGTGGAGAAACTATTGGAGAATGTTAACAAGAAGAGCAAAGGATGAACAAGGTCTTGTGATCTACCTTGATGGAAGAAATACATTCATGAAATTGCAGGTCCATTTAAGTAAATCAGATTGCACATTTATATTTTAACAGAAAATACATCAATCTCCTTAGTAGGATTACCTCCAAGAAAGAGAAATATTATCCCTTCTATTCCACTTTCTCTCCACATCTACCTTTATTAAATGTCTATCATTACTTTCCTTATGCCAGCATTCTGTTTACCTAGCAAGATGCACACACACACACACACACACACACACACACACACACACAGGAGTGGTCATGTAGGAAAGAGAATAACCCACTAATTCACAAGAGACAAAATTCCAGAAAGCTGGCAATAAAACTGTTGACCTCAGATGCACAATGAAAAGATAACAGATGAAGTGAATGAGAGGTTTTTCTCAAGACAAGAAGATGCATTTGACATTAGAGACACAACTGAGACATGGTTGGATTCAGATCTGTGTCTACAATGGTTCTAAGAAGGGTTACCCTTTTTTAAAAGAAGATAGTGAAAGGGGTAGAGTATCATGGAATATCATTTATTATTAATACTAATAGACATTTTATGGTACTTTAAAGCTTGCAAAGCAGTTTACATACACTATCTTATTTGAGCCTCACAACTACCATGAGGTAGGCATCATTATTCGTATTTATGGATAAGGAAACCTGAGCTCAGAAGGGATAAGTGACTTTACCATGGTCACTCCAGTACACAATGAAAGAGGCGGGATTTGAGCCCAAGTTTTCCTGTCTCCAAATCCAGCAGTGACTTCATTATGCTAGGGAGAAAATATCCAGGAACCAAAGAGGGCAGCATAGTGGAGAGCCTTTCCAGTGCTGCCAACAGAGTATCACAAATCACTGAGAAAGAAAGAGAAAAGTTCTAGAAACAGATGGCTCCTGCAGAGGCACAATGTAAAGGGATGCAGTTATCCATCCTGTGCTGGATGTCTCCATGTTCAAAGCTAATCATTTCTTGATTTCCCTTCATGAAAATCCTGTCACTTTGAAGAAGTGAAATCAGGTGAGGAATTTCCTTTCTAGTCTTGATTCCTATCAAAAAGAAGGGAGCTAATTATTGGTATGTAAATAATAGGCATCTTGGTAGGCAGGGGAAAGGAAAGTAACCATTCCTCCTTGAAATTCATGATACAGGTGAGGAAAGTTGGGAATAGTCCTAGGTTCCATCCTAGGTTTTGGAAAGGAAGATTTCAAACAGTCCTGAGAAAAGATGGTCTAAAGGGTTGTACTAAATCAGTCTAAGCGAAACAGGAAACTCAAGAATGAAATCCAGAAGGCCCAAAGAGCAATAATTCCAGCATAAGAGGAAAGGGGATTATCTAATGATACCAGTAAAGGATGCAGAGAGAATTTGTATTCCAAATTATGTATTTTTAAAAAAGAAATACTCAGAAGATGAAATCAAGGGTAGGTATTGGAGTAGAAATACAAAAATGTGATATGGTACTGTAAGAATAGCATAGTTTCATTTCAGTTGTTTTTAGTCACATCCAGTTCTTTGTGACCCCATTTGCCATTTCCTTCTCATTTTACAGATGAGGAAACTGGGGCAAACAGGGATAAGTGACTTGCCCAGGGTCACACAGCTAGTAAGTATCTGGGGCCAAATTTGAACTTAGGCCTGGTTCTCTAGCTTATTATTATCTAGCTGTCCCAAAAGCATAGTTTAGGGAATGTGACAAATCTCAGAATGAGCTGGTTCTGGCAAGGAAAGCAAAGGAAAAGAAAAAATAGTCTGGGTTTTAAAAGTTGTTTGGGGGGGAAAAGGAGTGTCAAAAAGGGATAGAACAGTTGGTCAGGGTTGCTGGGATGACGATTACTGATGCCAGAGAAAAAGTAGAATTTTTCCAATTACTGTTTTGTTTCTGTTTTCTCTGTGAAGAAGAATGATATTTGAACTGGAAAAGTAAGAATCAAAATGTCTAATAGGGAGTTGATACGCAAGACAAGTATGAAGGTAGAAAAAGGTCTTCCAAGCCTCCTTGATGAATTAGTCACCAGGTCCAGATAACAAATTGCCTTCCTATCTATCTCTTTATTTCTGTATCTAGCTATCTGTCTAACAGAAGGCAGAAAGAATTGTAGGGTAGGATTGCTGAGCCACTGTCAACGATCTTTGAACTATCTTGGAGTGTAAAAAAGTTCCAGAGAACTGGAGAAGGCATTGATAAACTTGAGAGGAGGGTAGCAAAGATGGTGAAGCATCTCCATCATGTGATATGAGCATCATGTGAAGAAATTGAGTATGTTTAGTTTAGGAAAGACTGTTTGGCCCTGTACTAACCTTTTTTTTTTGTTTCAGTAACATTAAATGATGTGCTCATCAAATTTGAAGATACCACAAAACTGGGGTGTATAGTAAATATACTAGAAGATAAAGATCCAAAAAAAAGTCTTGCTAGACTCCAATATTGCACTAAAATTCAATAGGAATTCATGTAAAGCTTTACACTTGGGTTAAAAAAAAAATCACCTTCACACATACACGATAAGGAAGGCATGGCAACAGAACAGTACTTTGGAAAAAAGATCTGGGGCAGGGAGAGAAAAGGTTGTGTTAGTTCACTCCAATCTAAATATGTGTCAGCAATGTAAAGTGGATGGCAAAAACTTAGAGACAAGGCAGCCCCTACAAAAAGGCTTCTTGCAGAGGGTGGGACCTTCTTTAGGTGAGACTTGAAGGAAGCTTGGAGGGAGAAAGTTCCAGGTGTAGGAGACACTCAGTGAAAGTGCTTGGGGTGGAGAGATTGAGTATCTTGTTCAAGAAACAGCAAGGAGGTTAGTGTCACTTGATCACAAAATAAGGAAGAGAGGAGAGGAAGGTGTAAGAAGACTGGAAAGGAAGGCAAGGACCAGGTTATAAAGGACTTTAAAAGCCAAACAGAAATTTGTGTCTGGTTCTGGAAGTAATAAAGAGCCGCTGAAATTTATTGATTAGGAGAGTGACGTAATCAGACTTGCATCTAGGTAAGATCAGCTGGACAGCTTCTCTCTTTTGTAGCCAAATGCCTAGAAAATGTTGTATACCTTCATCTCCACTTCCTATTCTCTCCATTTCCAACACCTTTAACTTGACTTCCACCCTCATTATTAAATTGAAATTGCTTTCTCCAAGATGATCAATGATCTACTAATTGCCTATTCAGTGGCCCCATCTTAGTCCTCTTCTGTCTTGACTTGTCTCTAGCTCCTGAGGCTATTAGTGACCCTCTCTGTCCTAGATAATCTCATCTCTTGGTCCTCACAATATTGCTCCTACCTGTCTAGACATTCCCTCTATCTGTTGGTATATTGCAGGGCTCTGCCCTGGGTCCTTAACTCTCTCTACATGCTTGGATTTCTCTGTCATCTTGTTGACAGTGACTCTATCTGTATAGCCAGTCCTAGTCTTTAGAGCTGCAATTCCATATCCTTAATTACCTACTGAATATCAAAAGGTATGTAGGCCTCTCAAATTCAACTTGTCCAAAAGACACCTTATTATTTGCACTCTTTTCCCTCATGTCTCAGAAGCTCATTATTGGGATGATCTCAGTAGCCTTGATAAATTCCCTCTCTAATCATAGTAAGGCCATGAACTCCAAACCTCCATTTAAGAGAGAGCTCTGCTCAGACTTCGCCTCATTTCTTCGCCTTCATTATCTGCTGTATTTCTTTGGGACTTGACTCCTTGACATTGGACTCCAGTGGAGGTTGCCTTCCCTTCCCCTTTTTAGTTTGCTTTTGTATTTTGTTTGTCTTCCCCCATTAGATTGTAAGCTCCTTGAGGTCAAGGACTTCTTTCTATTCTCATATGTATATCCCTGGACACACAATTGGTGCTTAATAAATGTTTATTGATTATTGACTTCTCCACCCCTTTTCCCACACAAAATGAAACAACTTCCTTGTCATCTATTTCTTTTGAGTACACCATCAACTGTGCAGTTACCCACAACCTTGGAGTCGTACACCATTTTCCATTCACTCACCCTTCACATTCAATTAGTTTACAAGTCTTTATAAATTCTACCCTCACAGCCCCTCTCCAGCCCCATCACCCTAGTTCAGGCTCTTCACCTTTCACCTCCAGTAGTCCAGCAGACTCCTCATTGACCTGTCACCTCTTAACTGATTTCTCTGCCCAGCCTTCCTTCTTCCCTCTCCAACATGCCCTCCACACAGTTGCCAGAATGGCATTTCTAAAGCCGAGTAGCTCCCACATGCCTCTGGATAAAATACAGATTCCTGTAGTTGATATTTAGAGCCCTTGCAGGCTTCCTGCACTTACCTCCCCTTCATGCATTCTCCATTCTCCGCCAGGCAGGCCTGATCGTCTTTAGGTTGTCACATCATTGGGCTCTTCTTGCCCTCATGCCCTCCTTCCTGTGTTCTGCTTCTTAGGATCTCCAGAACTTCCTTCGAGGTCCAGCTGGAGTCCCATGTCTTATAGGGAGCTTTCCTTATTCCTCTATCTCCTAGTGCCCTTCCCATGGGAGTTATTTTGTCTTTTCTTTGTGTATACTTCCTACTCGTATATGCACATTGTTTACTCCTAGTACAATGTTGTCTTCTTAAGAGAAAGGGCTGTTTGGATTTTTTTTGTTTATGCCCACGGTCTTAAACAGCTCCTGACACATAAGAATTAATTATAGAATTGAATTCAGATGATGGCTGAATAACTGTTCGTAAGTCATGATGGTCTGCAGTTACAGTGTGGACTAAGACGCTTCCAGCTTGGATGATGTGTGATTCTCTCGTTTAGACTAAGCCCCTTATTTTATATTCTATATGAGTGAACTGAAGCCTGGCCAGGACCGCATTTAGGCCGAGGGATCCCAGGCCCTGGGAAGATGAGATTCAGCGCTCCTGAGAGTCACGCTTCCAAGTACAGTAGGGCATAAGCTCGAGTGAAAATACTTAAAGGACTTTTAGTGGCCTGAAAGGTCAGGGTTACAGGGCAGGCAGGAAAATCAATGCAGTCCTGCCGCACTGATAGTATAGTAGCCAGAATGGGGGTGATGAGAATCTTCTGGGCCCTACCCTCATTGCAACACACCTGCAGCTTATTGTTCAGGTTAGAGCAAGACCAAAAAGCCACCTCATGGAAAGGAAGGAGACACATGGAAGCTGACTGCCGGTATTTGGAGGGTTGTCATGTGGGGGCAGGTGTTAGAAGAAATGGGTAGAGTTCAGGTGACTGTAACAAAAAACTTTTTATCAATTAGAACTGGGCAAAAAACCAAGAAGTGTTGTCTCCGGAGGTGGTTGAGGCCTAAGTGACCATTGGCTCGAGATACCTTGATGACATGACCTTATACACTCATAAGCAAGTCCTAGCTTGAGCAAGTCATGATTATGACTAAGTATGACAAAATATTGACTGATTTTTGGAAGACTTAGGCAGTCAGGAGTGTAAAATTCCAACCATCTGGGAAAATTGAGCCCATATTTTGCATTGGAAAACACTGAGAATAGTAATGTAAGTGGGTTTCCATTCACATAAGGGAAACTGATTAAATTTGACAGCAGAAGTAGAAATATGATCTAATGAATTGATAATTTATTTAAACTGATGAAGACACTGGGTTTATAACCTCTCTAGTCATCCTTGTTTCATTATTTCCTTCACACACACCTGTCCTGCCCTGGCCCCTCTCCCCCCACCCCCATGCAGCTAGTTGCTAAGTCCTGTGGATTCTGCCTTTCCATCCTTTCCCCCCCCCCCTTTTTTTTCCTATCTGGGATAACTCTGGTGCAGAGGAGGGACTCTTGAGTCCAGGAGCCATTTAATTAAACCTCTTCAACTTTGGGAGAGTCACACACTGCTTTGAGTCTCCAGTTATCTCATTTGTGAAACAAAGGAATTTGACCTTTAAGGCCCCCTTCAGCTCTGGGTCTGATAGCTTTTTTCTCTACTCCCTATTACACCTCCATAGCTCAGGCCTTCATGGTCTTCCTCACAATGAATGCCTCCTCTTATCCAGTCTGCCCCTGCTCCTCCCCACACATACACACACACGCACAGCTGTCCAGCCTGTCTTCTGAAGGACCAGATCTAACTAGTTTGCGTGTTCCACACGCAAATTCTGTGTGTCTTATTGCCTCTAGGATAAAATACAAACCCCAGACTGGCCTTTAAGGCCTTCCCCAGTCTGGCTGTAATGTACCATGGCAGCATTATTTCACATTGCTCCCTTTTAGACTTTCTTTGGTGTTGCCAGATGAGGCTGTCTATTAGCTGTTCCCCGAAATTAACATTCTACCTCCAGCCTTGGTACATTTGTGCAAACAGTTGTCCGTCCCTCCTTTCCCGCCTCTCAACTTCGTGTCTCAGAGTCCTTTGTGATTCAGTTCAGATTCTACCTACTCTGACACACTTATCTTTGTATGGGTTCTGTTCCCCAAGAGAAGATAAGCATGGTGCAGTGGATAGAACGCCCCACCTGCAGTCAGAAAGACCAGGTCTCAGGCTTACTAGCTGTGGGATCCTGGGCAAGTCACTCAACTGCCTTATCTGTAAAATGGGTATAATCCTAGCACCTACTTCCCAGGCTTGTTAGAAGGATCAAATGAGAAAATAGTTGTAAAGCACTTAGTGCTACATAAATGTTACCTGTTGTAAGCTGTTCTCTTTCTTTACGGGTCAGACAGTATGGTGCTCACCTCTCACTGAGCAGGCGTCTAAGTAATGATAATTGAATTGAGTGCTTTAGCTCCAGAAAAGTCATCAGTTTAATTCAAACAATATGTTTTATGTTTATTGTATGTAGAACAGAGTTCCTACTCTGATTGGATGTGGGATATACCTCGACAGTATAGAAGAAAGGGTGCTTAGAAGATATATAAACAAAGTGTGTGGGGAGGAGGGTCTTATTAGGAAAGCAGGTTGGAAGAGATGACTTTGGAGCTGCATTTTAAAGACTGGGTCAGAATTAAGCAGTTGGAAAGATGATTTGTCCAAATGCCCAAGCCTTGCATTTACCATAGCTTGTTGTTTGCGGTTTGTATGGTTTATGTTCAGATTTATAAACAACATTATTGTGAATATAACCATAGATTCAAAAAATCATTTTCTGTTTAGTACCAAGTGTGGACTATTTTGAGTCTGACATTTTTCTTGTAGTATTGGCTTCCTGTGTTTTCTTGTATTAATATGTAATTTTGGTCAAATAAAAATTTTCTTATGACTGATTCCTTAATTGAAGGTGTCTTAAGCATGAAAAGAGTGCAGAAAGTGATAGAAAGTTGAGTGAGCATTAAAAGGAAGGGAGTCCTCGAATTAATCAGAGATGTGCAGGAGAGCATGTCTCAGGAGAGACCTATTTTTGATTTAAGATTTCTGTGCATGTAAAAGGAAATAAGTTATCTAGTACTGGTTATCTATTATTTAAGAATAACTAAAAACAGATTCAGCTTCTTGTTCTTGGGGGAGCAGTCTTCCCGAATGCAGTGCTGATAGACACCAAAATTCCCTGTAGAGTTCTGCCTTATTTGCTTTTTCTCTGCAGAAGTTCCTGGCTCATGGTCCTGACAGTGCAGCCGAACACACGCAGATTCTCCGAATTGGAAGGGACTTCAGTGACCACTTCATTTATTCCTACCCCTTCCCCCAAATGAATCCTTACTACAAGACTGACAATTGATCACCGAGTCTATGTTAACCACCTACTGTGTGTCAGGCAGGCACAGTGCAAAGAATGGAATAATTCCATAAGTAGGCAGCTTGCATTCTAAGTGGGGAGACCACAAGTGTACATGATGAATATGGAGAGCTGTATTAGCAAATACAAGCAGGGTAGTTTAGAGGGAGAGCATTGGTCACTGGGGAGAATTAGGAAGGCTTCATAGACCAGAAAGCACTTGAACTGCCATTGTCAAAAGATGCCCACTTCCCCCTGAGGCAGCTCACTCTGCTTCCAGGCGGCTTTAATTTTCAGAAAGCTTTCTCTTTGCTGTCTTTTTATTAGTCCTATCTGATTCTTCATGACCCCATTTGGAGTGTCCTTGGTAAAGACACTGCAGTTTGCCATTTCTTTCTCCAGATGAGGAAACTGAGGTAAACAGGGTGACTTGCCCAGTAACTCTCTGGGGCTGGATTTGTTCCTGACTTGGGGTGGCACTCCGTCCACTGCACCGCCTAGGTGCCCTAGTTTTTCTTAGCATAAACTCTAAGTTAACTGCTTGCAGATTCTGTCTGTTATATTTCTGGGAACCAAGCAAAAGAAATCCAGTACCTTTTCTGTGGGACAGCTCTTCAAATACCGGAACCACTGCACGTTATTTAGGTCTTTCCTGACTTTTTCAACTGATCCTTCTACAGCATCATCTTGAAAGTTTCTTCCATCCTTAGAATTCTTTCTCTGAACTCTTCTTGGCTTATAAATAACGTCCTTCCTAAATACATGAAAGTTGAGTTTTTAGGACATTTAAATTCATATGCAAGGTAAATTTGCTGTTTGTGGCGTTTAGGAGTTTGTGGAGGAGGAAGTAATTGACTTTATTTTATTTTATCCATTATGATGTTCATTAATTATGATTCACATAGAACAAAACCAGAAGAACTTTGTACACAGTGACAGCAATATTGTTCGATGGAGAACTGTAAATGACTTAGCTATTCTCAGCAGCAATGCAGTGATCCAAGACAGTCCCGAAGGATTAATGATGAAGCATATTGTCTCCAGAGAAGGAGCTGATATTAATTGAATATGACTGAAGCCTGCTATTTTTCACTTTCTTTCATTTTTTTATTCAAGTTTTCTTGTACAAAATGACTGATATGGAAATGTTTTACATCATTTCACATATATAACCTATATCTGATTGCTTACCATCTCAGGGAGGGTTAGGGAGGAAAAGATAGAATTTGGAACTTACAACTTTAAATAAAAATGTTAAAAAATTTTTAAAAATAGTGGTTCACATAGCACTTCAAGGTTTGCAGAGCATTTTTCCTACAACCACTCTATCAAGTAGATTGTACTCATTTTACAGATGAAGAAACTGGCTTCAGAATTTCCTGTGATTTATCACAGCTAGTGTCACTTTTAATGCAAATTTAATTTGACTCAAGTCTAGTCATCTTTCCTCATTAGCACCAGTACTCTGGGGTCAGAAGAATCATAATCCATGCTGCACTTGTACTTTTACTTGTATATAGGGATGATACTGAGCTTTTGTTTCATTGGTAGTGTGAAGATGGTTTTATGTTGATTCATTCAAATTCCCTCAATAAGTTGCCATTGTGATCAAAGATGGATGTGGTGAAGAGGGCTCGCTGAGTTTAGGCTTATGTTCTATAGCCATTACTAGTTCGTGTGCTTAGGGAACCTTATAAGTGAAGCTGAATTTGCAAGTGGTTAGTTTGGTGGACATTGCATTGATCAACTAGTCCTCCTACAGTTGAATTTTGTTGAAGAAAACTGAATGAGAAAGCTTGGGGGTGGTCAATGCAGTTCCATTTGTACTTCTGGCAAAACAGCATCCTATGATGGTAAGTGAAGAGCAGCTTTCTTTTTGAGAAGTACACAGACATACAGAAGACCATAAAGTAAACAAAATTAAATTTCTGACGCCTTGGGGCACCTTAGGGACTTACTGATAAAAACTCACCAGCAGATCCTTAAGCCACAGTTTAATCTTAACTCTCCCACTTCCTAATGTCTCTGTTCCAGTAGAGAGCCACACTCTCCTCCCACTGCCCTAAGCTTACAACCTGGGAGTCATCCTGGATTCCTTATTATGTCTCACCCCCCAGATCCAATCTGTTGCCAAGGCCTGTTGATTTCACCCCCTCAACTTCTCTTGACCACAGCCCCCATTCTAGTGCCAGCCCTCCTCACCTCATGCCTGGACTATTGTAGGAGCTGCTAATAGGTCTGCCTGCTCCAGAGCTCTTTCCATTCCAGTTCATCCTCCATTTAGCCACTAAAGTGATTTTCAGAAACCTCAAGTCTGACTGTCACTCTGTCTCAGTAAACTCCAGTGGTTCCCTGTTGCCTCAGAGTTCAAATACAAATTGATGTGTTGGACATTCAAGGCCCTTCATAAGCTAGACAACCTCCCCACCCCACTCCCATCACTACCACCTTTCCAGTCTTCTTAATCCCTTACTCCCTGACACACTCTGCAGTCCAGTGACCCCCGGCTTCCTGGCTGTCCTCAAACAAGACACTCCTCACCCCCACCACACCCCCATCTCTCAGCTTAGGGCATTCCCTCTGGCCATCCCTCATGCTTGGAACATTTTCCTCATCTCAGTTGCTTGGCTTCCTTTAAGTCCCAACTAAAATCCCATCTTTTACAGGAAGCCTTTGCCCATTTGTTTGTTTATCTCCTTCTTAGATGCTAAACTCCTTGAGATTAAAGGTCTGCCTTTTGACTGTTTGGGGGTCCTTAGCATTTATTTAGCACTGTGCACTTAACAGCTGAACAAAGTTAGTATCTGCTCTGTGCAAAGAATTGTACTAGATACTTTAATAGGTTTCCTACCGTCAAGCATATGTTGTCATTAGCACTCCTTCATATTACTGAGCTTGTCAACTTTACTATAAAAGGAAATTTGAATCCTGGCATATTGGCTTTGGAAGAGACCTCAGAGGTCATCTCGTTAAACCCTTTCTTTAATAGATGAGCCAGCTGAGGCCCAGAGAGGTTAGTTCACTTGGCATTGTAATGTCATTGTAATGGCAAAGTCAAGGCTAGAGGCCCTATCTCATGACTCCCAGTCCAGTGCTCTAACATTCCACCATTTCGAAAGGAATTCAGACTGTGTGCAAAGGTTGGGGGCCAGCCCAAACCTCCTTTTTTTTAAGTGCTTTTCAAAATAGAATAACCATGATGAGCTTTATACTATCTTTGAAAAAGCTTGTATCTTGTTGTCCACTGAAGAGTTTGAGAATCTGCCCTTTCTTTCCTAGTGGAAGGAATGTGGAACCCTCCTTGAGACAGTGCCATTCTCAGGCCAGGGGCCACCTGCTTCTTCCTCACCACTTAATAAGGTAGGGATGGCTTGGGGCGCTCCTTTCTTTCTTCTTTGTGTCTAATAGGACTTTTCAGGCAGTGCTGAGAATAAATAATGATAAAGGTGACAGAAGCAATAGTTCTCTTACTCTCCAGGGAATTTAATGGAAGTTAAAGGATGGAATTACTGTAACTGGTCCTTAAAATAAACATGCAAGTGTGAGGTGGTGATGCGGGATAAAGGCAAAGTGTTCTTTGCCATCACCATCCCATGCTGCTTCAGTACTCAGTAGTTATAGCAGTTCTTAGGAGTTTTTTGGACCTTCCCCTTCACATATGGCTTGGGCTTTTGAGCTTCATGGCTTATAATCTTTATTATAACTATGGCTTGTTTGCATCATAATTCTGTTCCCTATCTGTTCTGTAAACTCATCAGAGGTAGTTGATGCAAAGATTTTTTTGCCTTCTTTCCCTTGTTAACTATTAAATTTCTGCCAATCTTCTAAAATCCAATTCAAATGCCACTTCCTCCAGGAAGCCTTCCTAGATCTGCTTAGTTGGAAATAGGTTTATACTCTCTCAGACCATATATAGCACTTTATTCTGCACATCTCTGAGGACACTTATAACATTTTTATTATAGTTATATGCTATATACCTTTGCTAAACTGAGCACACTGAGGATAGTGGCCCCAAAGTGAGTAATCTCAGCTTTTTACCTCCCTCAGCATATCATAGCACAGTGCTATGCGCACACGAAGTGCTTACTTGATGTTTGCTGAATCAGAAATTAGGAAAAGAGAGGATTTTAAGAAGACTTGTTTATTTTTGTTTCTACAACTAGAGAAAGAAACTATACAATTCTGGCAATGTTAACCATAAAAAATCTCCAGGTTTGAAGTTTTTCTTCAAATTTATTCTTTTAAATGAATAATACTGAGTCAGTTAATTAACTCTCAGCCTTTTTAGGGCTTCAACCAAAATATAGTTCTCTGACTATAGACAAAGCTATGCAGGTCTGTGGTAGGCTCTGCCTTTTCAGATGATGACCCATCATTATATGAGACATTAGCAAAAAAATAAAGTATATTCAATAATGGTTTGCAGTAGCCCTTTAAGGTATAGTTTTGTCAAGAACTGTTTTTGCTTCTTAAACAAAGAATTTTGGTTTTAAGTTTTATTTCTTAAGAGAGATTATATCTAAGGATAAACACCTTAAACAAGCATGTTATTTCAGAACTATTCCTGTCTCTCTACATCATTGCAGTGAAAGGGTTCACAGACTTTAAAAATCATCCAGAGGAGCTTTTCTCTTATCAAATGATCTTCAGTAACTCTCTTGAGCTACTTAGGTGTAGTGCAAATATTACCTGCTTCCATTTGATTAGAGAAGGAGATGATGTAGGAGAATTAAATGACTGGCCCGTCAGCACCAGGAAAATTACTTGTAGGTCTTCGGACTACAATGCCTGGGCTCATTCAGTTGCATGGGACACCCATGCAGATGTTCTTTGCAACCCCCTTACCTCCCCCAGGCTCTCCCTGCTCATACCTCAAGCTAAAGCCAGTCAGAAAGAAGAGATTTATGTCTATCTTTTCCCCCCATGGGAGAAAAGAATAAGTGACAGAAACCATGACCTTGGCTTGATATTTCCACACATAAGATTCATGTTTGTGTCCATGCAAGATGAACTATGCAAAGAGTTAAATTTGACCTCATCAGAATCACTGAGACTTAATGGGTTTTAACTGATATTTGAGGTTTATGACTGGAATATGATGCTTGAAGGACATACCTTATTCAAAAGAAAGAGGATAGGTTAAAGGGGACTGGATAGCATTGTATATTGAAAAAATGTGCTCAGGTGAAGAAATACAAAAATTAGAAAGGGAGTGAAGATCGATGTAGACAGAAGCAGAAGTGATGTTGTCATTAAACCACCTGGACAGGAAGAGGAAATAGTTGACTTTAGGGAGTAAGTAGATCACTTAGCTTGGCATGGACCCATGGTATAGTAGTGGCTTGGAACTTAAGTTACCTCTTTCTTTAAGGTAGAGTAGTTCATAATTTCTTGATTTCTCTTTGTGATATTTTCATCGTTTAAAAGGTGGTGAAAAACAGCAAAGGAAAAGATCAGAGTCACATTGGAACTGAATTCTGGGATGGAAATAATGGAAAGGTTAGAGGGAAATGTCTCTAATGAACTCCACATTTTGGAAACGTAGAGGAAATTTTGGATTTTGGAAAAGCAGATCTTAAAGGGTTTACAGAGAAGATTCAGTGAACTAAAATTCTGTGTTTGAAGTTAGTTCATCAGGGCCAGAAGCTTTCAAGAATGATATTTGAATAGAGGAAAGTGAACTGTTTTATGAGGGGGGCAACAGGATGTGAATAAAGAGAGTAATGTGGATACATAGGGAATTCCCCAAACAACTTAGGTTTTTTTTTTTTTTTAGTTTCTTTTTTTATAAAGGTATGTACAGGAAACAGGATGAACTCAGAAGTGTGGCATGGTAATGCAAGAATAATGATGTCAGGAATTCTTTCAGAATTATCTGAGATTGGCAAGGAATGCAAAGACAACATGGTTTTGTTGCAATTTTTAAATAATATTATGGAAAAGAGGAGGATTGTAATATTTCTTTGATAGTTGTCTCTGCAGTGTTGTCATTATTGTATAAATGTTTTTCTTCTGCTCACTGCACTCTGCATCAGTTCATACAAGTGTTCCCAGGTTCCCACAGTTGTGCCAGTACATAGTAATCTAGGTGTAGGCTGATGGTATCAAGATGGCACTGTTGCCTTCTTGGATGGAGGTCTGCTTATGACTGCATTAACCTTTTTAGCAGCTGCCTTGGGAGGAGGGGCTGTCTTCAGTACTAAGAATTCAGCCGGATAGTTCTAAGAAAGGATTGTAGAAGAGTGTGAATGAAGGGTCTGATAAGAATCTGATAAAGTGATTCTATCAAAAAAAAAGGGAAAGGGACCTATTTATACAAAAATATTTATGACAGCTCTTTTTGTGGTAGCAAAGAATGTCTACTAATGGGGGCATGGCTGAACAAGTTGATTGTAATGTAATACTATTGTACTTAAGAAATGATGAGCAGGAGAGTTTCAGAAAAACCTGAGAAGACTTATGTAAACTGATGCCAAGTGACGTGATCAGCACCAGAAGAACATAGTACACAGTAACAGCTGTATTGTAATCATCCTTATTGTAACATTGCTACTTTGATCAAGATATTGATCCAAGACAATTCCAAAAGACCCATGATGAAAAATGCTATACCTCCAGAGAGAGAGCTTATATACTCTGAGTGCAGATTAAAGCATACTTTTAAAATTGTTCTTTATTTTTCTTGTTTTACTTTGTTTTCTTTTGCAGCATGACTAATATGGAAATATGTTTGACATGACCTTACATGTATAATCAAAATAAAAGTGCTTGCCTTCTCAAGAAGGGAGAAGGAAGAGAATTTGGAACTCAAAAAAAATTTTTTAAGTGATTTTTGAACTTTTTATACATGTAATTGGGAAGTGCTTAATAAAATAAATAAATAATTTTAAGAATATTTCAAAACATAGTAAAATTATGAAAGAATGAAAAATTATGAAAGCGAATAAAAAGGCATTAGGAAAGTGAATTTTGGAGAAATGATGTTTATAAGAATACTTGGAGCAGTCAAAACTTGAGGTCTCCTTCTTAACTGTCAGATTTATGCACCATTCTTGAAATTAATTATAAAAAATCCTGCTTCCCCATTCTCCAGTTCATCATTCTAGTCTGACTGGCCAAAGACTATCAGCCGCTGCTTGTGCTCACACCTGAGCTGTGTGCAAGTCAGAATATTTATGTTCAAAGACAGTATTACCTCTGAGAGTGAGAGCCTTTTACAGTCTTATCTGGTAAAAAGATTACTACTTAAAAATGACTGTCAGCTTGGCTTATAACAGAACAATAGTTGTTGTATTGTGACATAATCTCAGAAGCTTGCATTTTAGGCAAATACCCTTAGCTGAGTTCCAAAGGGACTTAGTTATTCTCTGGGAAAATTAGTGGACAGAATATTTTATGGAAGGGTGTGAGAGATGATGTCCCAAACTCTTTTGTATGGGATCTGTGGCTCTAATTTCATGGGTCTGGGAGCATAACTGCTAGTCCTGACATTTCTTCCTTCAACATATGAATAATGTTAGGTAACTACTAACATTAGAGATTTGTCAGGAGCACTGAGTTGTAAGAGATTTGTCCATAGTCACAGGGTTGTTGTGTCTGCAGCAGGGCTTGAACGCAAGCTTTCCAGACTCCAAGGCCAGCCTGCCATCAAGCTACTATCCTGTATCACACTGCTTTTCACATAGTGTTGACCAAATGTAGAAAAAATAGGCACTTGCGAGAAGAAGGGCAAAAGGGTCAGATGCAGAGGAACATGGGCAGTGAAAGGCTGAAGGGAAAGCACAGTAAGAGGTGTTTGGAGTGACCTGAATGCTTCTCTCAGTGTTATTGTTAGTAGCTTTCACAGTAAAGTGGCCACCTGACCATTGGGTGAAGTGAACAGCTCTTTATTCCCCTTAGAGGGAATGAGTGCCAGGATCTTCTTCAGGCAGAAGTGCTATCCTGGCTTGGTATCCTTCACCTCGCCACCTGTGGCATTTGATGGCAACACAGTGTATTACTATTTTTATTACTATGCCCAAGGACCTGCACATTTCCATTTCACACCCTATTTTCTTTATTTTCAAAGTTGAATTATTCTTTCCATCATGTTTCTGAAAAAGTGTGGAAATTGTGTAACTATTCCCAGAATCCATTTCTCTATTTTATGACATGTTTTGGTTATTGGGCTAGAACCAGAACTCAGAAGGCATTAATTATTATAATGATTGGTATAATTTCTTACCCCATCTTCAATAATAACTCACATTTAAAAGCGCTTTGCAGTCCATTCCATAATACAGTGCCTTACTTACGTCAGGAAGTGCTCAGTAAATATTTTTTTATCCACTTCATGCATAACCCTGTGGACCTGCAGATATCACTTAATACTTAGACAAAAATTGTCATAGGTTGTTTTAACATTTGTAATTTAAAATGAATTTAATATAAATTTAAAGATTGTATATTTCAGTTTTTTTTAAATATATAGTTTTTGCTGTATGAATATAAATACCAAGTGTGAAGACAAAATTGAGAAAATGTATACCTGCCTAAACATTGCATATGCTTTCAGATGAGGCTAAAGTGTTGGTTTTACTGAACTGTTTATGTTTTCTCTTTTTGTTTGTTAGAAAGGATTCCTTAATGGGCAGGGGAGGAGGAAGGAACATATTTAGAAATAAAGTTAATATGAAATGAAAAATAACATTTTTTAAAAGAGAGGTTTTACCAGTTTAAAGTGGTTCCAAGTGTCCTCTTTAATGGAGGTTCTCTGATCTTCTCCCCTCGTTTTGCTGATGACCCAGAGAATCGAAGTGGTTGACCCAACTAGGTGGTGCGGTGAATGGAGCATTCTTGTTAGCTGTGTGACCCTAGGCAAGTCACTTAACCTCTGCCTCTTTGAGTTTCCTCTTCTGAAAAATGAGGGTAATAACAGTACCTACCTCTCAGGGCCTTTGTGCGGATCAGGTGAAACAATATTTGGAAAGCACTTTGGTCGTAGAGTGTGGATGTAAACCACGAAAAGGTTCAGAACATGGAATCTGAGTGAGTGATGGTTCTCATTAATAAAATTAGTGCAATCAGAAGGAAAACAGGTTTAGAGGGAAAGATAATAAATGTCAGGTTTGAGGAAAGAGTAGCCATGTGGATTTTCGATTCTCTATTTGGGCTAATTAAAACTGTTTCTAAGTGATAGGAAGCTGCCCTATTCCTGAGAGTAGAAAGCTGTGCCTTCCCTCACTCACTCACTTTCAACCTTGAGGAAGATAGCCGTTAGCTTTCTGTATGTGCATTGTGGTCCCCCGGCAAGTGTTTGATGTGACCGCTAGACCGCTAGTAGTTTTATATTATGCTGCTGGCCGTACAATCTCCAAAGAAAGGTTGCAAAGTAAACTTCACCCAAACTCTGTACAAAAAGTGCGCCAGAAAATTTTCAGCATTTTCTTTTTAGGACTTACTGTATTTTTTTAATATCTGCAAAGAACCAATTCTTTTTTCAGTGCACATTTGTGTACCCAGAGATCTTCTCCCTCTGCTGTTGTTACAGTCTGCTAAAAGCAGGCACAAGGCCAGGGAGACTCTTATGTTTCTCTGTGGGATACAAGCTTTCCTGTATGTCCCCGCGCCATCCATGTGTCTCAGAAGCAACCTGGCTTATGGAGGGGCCAGCTCAGAAGCCAGAAGTTTTCCAACCAGCCTTTCCCTCTTAGGGAGCAGTGGACAGCCTCAGTAGAGCCAAGTGAGGAAAGGAAGGAAGGCCCAGACTGGAAAGGAGAAACAAATGTTGTCCTTGAATGTTACTTACCTTGAAATCAGCACTTACTTAGTAGGGAATCCCCTCCTTTTCATCTCAAGCCAACTCACTTAGAAGCCAACCTGCCTCCCTCATCTTTCCTTCGTTCCCTTTTGAGATCCTGTCCAGTAGGCTGTCTCACAGGACGTTGGGTTCCTCTTCTCCCCCTTGCTCCCCAGATGCACAGGCTCTCCCATGTAGATTTCTGTAAATACTTTGACTGATAACTCTGTGTTAATGCATGCTATAAAAACCTCACTTCTCCAGAGGTTGATTTCCAGTCATCTTAGTATTGGAAGGGCTTTGTAGGAAAGTTATTGGCCCTCACTTGTTTAAAAGGAGGTGTGAATTTCCCTTGAAGTGAAATCGAATTGCTGATAAACCTAGAGCAGCAAATTAGGATGACTACCTGTGAGAGTACGGTTCCATGAACTTGCATTTTTGCAAATCTCTAATTGAAATTTCACATTTTCCTCAATTATCAGTTTGTTTAGAAGAAATTCTGAAAAAGGACCCTTAGGTTTCCTCAGACAATCAGAGGTATGCAGGATGGAAAAAAAGGAATTCGTAGCTAGAAATAGGATGGGAAAAATAGAAAAGGCCACAGTGCAGCTGTCCCTTAAGAGTAGAATGAGTCCAGCTGTGCCTGGCATTGCCCGACCTGACTGGGGGCCACATGACCCTTAGGGCAGCAGGCAGCCCCCAAGAGTCCTGCAGCAACGTGCGTGAACAAATGGCTAATTTTAAATTCTTTGTTATACTTTGTAATTTGAGTTCAATGAAATTGTCTTAAAAAGAATAAATTTATTGTAAGAAAAATTTACTTGTGTGATTCCTTGATAGTATCAGAAAAAGAGAGTGCTATGTTATTTTAAAATTGAAATAATTTCTAATCACCAACTTTGTATCAGTTGTGTTCCTGTCTCTGTGTGTGTTTACATACCCATATTTACATTTATATCTTTTCTATATAATAATATTTTGATGCCAGCAGTTTCTACTTGGGGCTAATAGGCTTGAATTAGAACCTTAGAGATTTTGTAATTAAACTCCCTTTACTTTAGAGGTGTGATTTTTCCCAGTCACACAGTGGCAGAACTGGGGCAGCGTGATTATATTCTTTTCAAATTTCCAGTTAGGAGCCAAGCTGACAGTCATTTGGAAGTAGTAATATTTTACCATCTAAGGTTGTAAAGGGCCCTTGCTCTCAAAGATAATTCTGTCTTTGAAATTATATGAATCTTCTGACTTGCACACAGCTCAGGTGTGACTATGGGCCTTGACTGCTTCAGTCTTGGACCATTCAGAGTAGGATGATGAATTGGGGAATGGGGTAACATGATCTTTATCATTTCCCAGAATGATGCCTAAGTCAAGAGCTTGACCAGGAAGCCTCAAGTTCTGGCTTCTCCAGGTATTTTAGAAACATCATTTCCCCCAAACTTGATTTCCTAATCCTTTTCTTTATTTCCATTCTTTCATAATTAACTTTGGAATCTTTTTTATCAGATTGTTTCTTATCACACCCAGCCCTTCCTTAGAACTGTCCTGCTGAATTCTTAAAGACAGCTTTTCAGTGCCCCAGAGCAGCTGCTAAAAAGGTTAATGCAGTCATAAGCAGATTTCAGAGGCAATAATGTTTTCATCCAGGAAGGATAGAGTGCCATCATGCCATCACACTACACCTGGATTACTGTGTACTAGGACAGCTGTGTAGCTTAGAGAAGTAATAACTTGGTTGAAATATGTGTCTTCCAAAATTTGAGTGATTATCTTCAGTAAACGCATTCTATGTTACTCCTGAGCCCAGGACCACTGGGAGATAGTGACAAAGAGGAAATTTTAGATAAAATAGAAGGTAAAATTTCTTAACAGCTAACGTGAACTCTTTTAAATGGTCAGGTCCTCATTTCTAGCAGTGTTCAATCTGTCCTGGTCCTGATTTTATCGTGGCTTTGTGTGAGTCCTCCCTCTTGATGATACTGACTGCTAGTTCAGGAGCTGGCTATTCATCTGGCACATAATTAGGAGAAGTCAGTTCTAGACTTCTAGAAGTTCTAGAAAATTGGAATTTTCCATATTAAGAATTTCTCAGCAAGATATCCAGACCCCCCTTTTCCTAATTGGATAGACTCTGATCTCATAGACAGTGGCATAAAAGGTTTTACAACTGACTTGAGGTGAGCAAGGCTGAGGGGAACATGAATTTTGGGATTTTAGGGCACAAACACCGTTCTCATCTTGATGAGAAGGGAAAAGTAGCCCTGTAACATGGCTGCCAAATGGAACCCAAGTCCAAACAGCACCTAGCCCTTCAAGTTGCATAGATCACACCACCAGTGACAGTTCTTGTATCCAGAATCACCTGAAGCTTTCTCCATCTATGCGTGGATGAGGCCTTTCTGTGAGGAGCTGTTAGCACTTTGCTTAGAAAAGTGTTTCTCCATGATCTTTACTTCCATCTATTTGATAGTCTTTATGTGACTGGAAAAATTTGTTTATAATTTACTGGAGAAGTTAAATTACACCCAATTAAAATCCTTTTTTACTGGAAGCCTTACACAGCCCCACTTAATTCTAGTGCCTTCCCTCTGTTAATTATTTCCTGTTTATTCTGATTAGAACTCACTTTGTATACATTTGTTTGCTTCTTGTCTCCTCGTTAGATTGGAAGCTCCTTGAGAGCAGACTGTCCTTTGCCTCTTTTTGTATCCCCAGTGTTTTGCCTAGTGCCTAGCTCTTAGTGGCTACTTGATTGATTGCTTAATCATACACATTTTCTAGTATGTGTATTCCATGCTAGGAAACGTGATAAAGTAATTTCATTACATATAATGCTTAACATCGCAAGGAGAAAATCATGTTGCTTTGTTAGGGTGGTGCTGTTAGTCAATACTTTATTTTCCAGTTCAGACTAGTAACAGAGTTTTTACATAAAAATAGGAAATATTGATCAGACTGTAGTAATTCTTCCATTTGTGTAGCACACTGTGGTCTGCTCCTTTGATTCTTTTAAATGCCACAAGGTAGACAGCATTCCCCTTCAGTAGGTGAAAACAGTAATATTAGTTAATAACAGAGCCCAAAAGAATGAGAACTCAAGTCTCTAGAGATCCCTACTACTTGAGCATTTTAGAAAGTTGAATAAATGAGAATGATTTAAATGTTTCCTGAATTTTTTAGAGAAAAAAAAGTTTTTTCTCTGTACCTTCTCTGTATTCTCTTTTTACAGGTGTCAGCTGTGATGCATGTTTAAAAGGAAATTTTCGAGGTCGAAGATACAAGTGTTTAATTTGCTACGATTACGATCTTTGTGCATCTTGTTATGAAAGTGGTGCGACAACAACACGGCATACAACTGACCATCCAATGCAGTGCATACTAACAAGGGTAGACTTCGGTAAGTGTCGCCTCCGTGGGGACTTCTAGGAGCAGGTGTGTAGCTTTGTTAGAAAATATGCATCAGTGTATCTCCTGGCCTGCTGTTTATTTCCTTGGCTGTCTCCCATGCCTGGAGGGCTCTTCTTCCTCTCTGGAGGCCTTTCCCGGTTCTCCCCCAAGGGCTGCCCCCCCCTTCTCTCTAGTTCACCGTATACACAGTAGTTTGCTTGTTATCTTCCTTGTTAGAATTGAGTTCTTTGAGAGTTGAGACCATTTTTGCCAGCACGGAGCAATGCCTTACACGTAGTAGGCACTTAGAGCCTTGTTGATTGAGTGACTGACACTGAATGGTGAATATTTTGTTCTTTATTTAAGGTTTAATTCCCTTCAGCCATGCTTTCTTTTCTTTGGCAATATATGACAACCAAATGGCATGGATAATTAGAGACCTGTATCTCAAACTGTTTCCTGGACATCCCACTGGATATTTTGGCAGAACCTCGAACTTAACCTGTCCCGTATTGAACTTATCTTTCCTGCCTCCCATTTCCTCCATGTCAGTAGCACCATCCAGCTGGTCATTAGGCTCACAGCACTAATTCAGGTTGGCTCTTTTCTTCTACCATTCAGTAAGGGGCCAGATTCTATTGGTCAGACCTCCCCATTCCCATTTCCCTCCTTCTTTCTATTTCCATAACCACCACTCTCACTTAGTTTCCTATATTTTCTGAAATAGGTTATTGTAATGTCCTCACTCCATAATTCAGCATGTATGACATGCCTACCATGAGCCAAACATTGTTCTGGGAGATGGGGATACAAATACAAAAGGAAAAGATTCTTTGCCCCCAAGGAACTTCCAGTTTACTGTGGGAGATCATATTTACACCTATCAGAATATAAAAAATTAGTAAATGTGAAATTGGCCCTAAAATAAAGACAAGGTGATAGGTGGGGAGAGCAGGAAAAGCTTCATGGGAAGTGGCATTTAAATTGATTTGGGAAAGAGACTAGAGAGAGACTAGAGATGCTGAGGCATAGGTGACAGCCTGCACCCAGACTTGTGGTGGGTGAGGAGACCCATGTGACTGAACCCTCCAGTGTGTACAGGAGTGCAGCCTAGAGTGAGACCAGAAAGGCAGGTGGGAGCCAGGCTGTGAAAGACTTTACATGCCAAACAAAGGAGTTCATAGTAGGGAGCCAGTGGGAGGAAGAGCTGGGCTTTAAGAGGGTAGATTGGAGAGGAGAGCCCTGAGGCAAGGAGCCCAGGCAGGAAGTCGTTCTTTATGTGGTATGGACAAGGGGGGATGAGGCTCCACACTCAGGTGGGCCTGCAGGAGTGTTCAGATGGTAACACAAGAGAATGAAGTGTTACGGAGGTGGGATTGGTAAGATCTGGTCGTCAGTTAAATGTGTGGGTGAGAAAGAGCATGTACAAAGTGGTGAATGACATTCATACAGCGTTTGAAGGTTTTCAAAATGCTTTACATGTAATACCTTATTACATGTGGTACTCATATGAGACTCATTGGAATCTCACAAAACCCTGTGAAGTAAGTTCTGTTGTTATACCAATTTGTCACCGAACAGAGAGGTTGAAGGACTTGGCCAGGGTCACACAGCTTACAGAAGTCTGAGGTAGGATTTGAACTCAGGCCTTACTAAGTCCTCTACTCTATCCATATATTTCCTAGCTGCTTCAAGCTATGAATCTGTGTGACTGCAAGCTTATTGTATACTTGGCAGAAGTAGGGAAGTGAAGAAGAGGCCTAAGATTGGAGAGGGAAGAGGATTCTTTCTATTTCAGACATGTTGGGTTTAAGATGTCTTTGGTGAGTCAAATCAACAAGTATTTGTAAGTTTCTGGTGTGTGCCAAGCACTGTGCCAAGTGAGCTGAGCCCAAGAAGCTCACAATTTAATGAGGAGACAATATGCAAACTATGTGTGTGTGTATACATACATACATACACATATATGTGTAAAACAAATTGGAGATAATCAACAGAGGGAAGGCAGTAGTATTACGGGGGACTGGGAAAAGCTACTTGTAGAAAGGGGTGTTTTAGCTGGGACCTGAAGGAAATTAGAAAAGCTAGGAGGCTGAGATGAAGTGGCAGAGTTCTGTTCATGGGGACAGCTGGTGTAGATGCCTTATTGGGAGATCATGTGTCTTCTACAGGGCACCACATCAAGGCTGGATGGCAGAATATATGGAGGAGGTGGGGAGAAGACTGGAAAGTTAGGAAAGGGCCCTAAAAGTCAAACAAGACTCCCTGTATGATCATGGAGTTTATTGAGTGAAAAGGGAGGGGAACATTGTCACACCCACGTTAGGGGTGTTGTTTTGGTACCTGAGTAGAGAATGGACTGGAATAGGGAGAAGCTTGAAGCAGGGAGACCAGCCGGCCAGCTAGTGTGAATGTCCAGGTGATGTGTGCCAGCACCAGTGTGCTGGGGCAGATGTGAAGACTGAGAGAGTAGAGAGTCAAGGATGGCACCTCAGTTGTGAACCTGAGTGACTGGGCACATGGTGGTTCCCTCCACAGTAACAGGGAAGTTAGGGAGAGAGGAGGACTCAGGAGAAAAATTAATGAGTTCTGGTCTGGACATGTTGGTTAAAGCTACCCATGAGACATCGAGTTTGATAAGTACAATAAGACTTAATGTTTGAACTGTCTAATAAGCATTTGGCAAGGCAAAGCTGCAGTTCAAGAGAGGGACTATGATTGGGTATGTAAATGTAAGTGTCATCTGTGTAGAAATAATTCAGCCTAAAGGAACTGCTGAGGTTACCAAGAAAGAATGTGTAGAGAAAGAAGGGAAGAAGGTCCAAGACAGAGCCTGGGGCCATGCTCACCCTTAGGGGGTAAGATAGAGATGGTGATGAAGGTGGAGGACACCAGAAGAGGAGAGTCAGACAGGCCAAAGGAGAACCAAGAGAGCTCAGAGAGAAGGGTGTAGCCAGGAGACAGGAATGTCAGTGCTCCCCAATCCTGCACAGGAGACAATGGACAGGGAGTTTTTAAACCTAAACATCAGATTTGACAGTTAAGAGAACATTGGTCCCTATGGAGAGACCACCTAGGGTGAGTGATGAGGCCACCATTCAAGGGATTAAGAAGTGAGGGAGGGAGAGAGAACAAAGGAAATGGTGTCATTGGATTAGAGATGACTTTTGCTGTGAGGCTGAGAGAGAGAATGATGGGGTTAAATGAGCATTGTTTTAAGGCTGGGAGACACCTGATTGTTTTTTAGATAGCAAATAATGGCAAATGACAAGAGATTGAAGATTAGAGGAGTATGAGGGCAGTCTGCCAGAGGAGCCAGGAATGGGTCCATGGAGAGATCTGTCTCTTCATGCACACACTGGAATAAAGAGAGGAGGTCAGAAGGTTTTAAGATGTAGAGCAGGGAAGAAAGGGGAGATCCAGGCCTCTTTGTTCACTAAAGTTGGGGTTCAAGGTCTTCTTTTGAAAGAGTGAGATTATGAGAGGTTGTCAGAGACTCGAGGAGAGAAGTTTGGAATGACCTCTGGGGAGTGAGAGAAGCAGTTGGGCCAGAACAAGAAAGGATTACCCAGGTGGAATGAGATTCGAGGTCAGGCAGTGGGATTGCACTTCTGGCCCCTTTAGCTTACACATACAGGAGCAGAGGAGACCGATGGCAGGAGGAGGACCATCTTGACAACCAGAGTTAGAGTTGTCTAACTAGAGTTGTCAGGAGGTGAACAGTGATAAGATGGAGACAAAGGATTTGAAAATAGAGGCTGGAGTAACATTGAACTGGTCAATATTGGGAAGGGAGTCAAGTTAACCAGTGTGCAAAGGTCATGATCTACCTGTCTATCTAGTTCTATAGATATAGATACAGGCATATGTGCTCCCGTTCCCAGTACAGCCCTCGGAGCCTTCTTGGATGCCAGTGCCCATGGAACTTCTGTAGGTGCTGTAGCTGCAGTTACTAAAGGTTCAGAAAACAACGTTCTGGCCATCTAGAATAGGAAGTTCTCAACAAAGAGCTCCTAGATTAGGATTGCAGTAGATGAGGTGGCATTAGAGACAGAGACTTCCCAGAAATTTTGAAGTCATGAAAAAATACTTGGAGAGAAATTATACTGGGGGTGGGGATTAAAATATGGATAATACTTCTAAAATACCCATCATACATATAGTAATATTGTTAGTTTAAGAACACAGAAGTACATTGTGCATGACTTGATTTGCTCCCAAAGTGATCATTTAGAAGTTTAAAAATGTAGTTTATTTAGATAATAATATCAAATATACTAATTAATATTAATTTTTGGTGTTTTTAATTTTATTGCAAATGGAGTTATAAGTTTTTTAAATTTTAAAGTGTCCAGCATTTCTTAATTTCCACTTTGTAAGAAACAGAAGAAAATTCCTTTTCATGTGAAAATACCATTACCCTCTTGGGGAAGAAATCTAAAATCTAATTTGCTCTCCTATTTATGAGAGGGTTCATGTGGACTTCGTCAGAATCACTCCTGACAGCAGATCTCTGTAAGGTGAAATCCTGGCTGCATATGGCTTGTTACTTAATGTCTGTGAAAACTCTGGCAAGAGCCACAAAGTGGGTGTGTGAGTGAGATTGGTGAAAAACGGAGCATCCATTTTTGTTGGGCAACATCAAATCCAACAAAAAAGGGAACCACCTGCCTCTACTATGCTTTTCATGTGGAGGGACCATCTAAATATCTAGTCTGTCCCTACTGTAGAGTTTTTAGAAATGTTTGGTGGGTAAATATAGACCTAACGATCAAAACATAAACCTTCTTAAAACATTGTAGTTATCCTAAAAACCATCCCCTCACACACATTTAGAGGAGAGAGTAGAGCCCTCCAAAAATTGCCAAAGACTTTTATTGCACATTTCTTCAAGTTTTGGCCAGCCTACACACTGAGATACGCAGTAATATGAGAATATACGCCTGAACAAAATAACTCGATGTTACCTTTGTAACTTGAAAACAATCACTTTTCATTTCTGGAATTCTTGCCCTTCTCTCTTCAATTAACTGTTCTAATAATACTCTTGGATTTGACTATGTACTTGAATGTATTCACATGTAGTTTCCTATTTTCCAGCTACCATCTCCATTCTTAAAATTCTCTGGTTTTTTTTGTATTAAAAAAATTCATAACATATTCGTTACTAGAGCAAAAGTCCAAGGTTGAATTTCTGTAGCAGCTGTAATATGCCAGGCCTGAATCAGGCTGCTTCAGTGGTTAAAGTTTGGCTTGGAAAGCTATGAGACACTCATAGACCAACAATTAATAAAAAGAAGATTACTTAGCCATTGCATGGAAAGGATATTCAGCAAGGATTCTGTATGCATTTGCCTTGGTAGGGCTGTGTGTGTCCTCGCTTCTTCTGGTCTGGCTTTTGTGCTTAGGCCAGTAGGAAGTTATGTCCGTGGTTCTAGCTAGCCTTAATCCCTTTTCAGGAAAAATTAGCCTACCCAGTATGCAAGTAGAGTTACTCCTAGGATATATGACCAAGCTGGAATTACACTACCCCTCTCGATGTGGCACAGGAGACATTTTTTAGGTCCAGGAGATAAACTAATCTGTATTCATATAGCCAGTACATTTGAATGGATAAAATAGTATTAGGATCCTCAGGAAAGAGATTTGTGTTTTAAGAAGTTGTTTGTACTGCACACTTTTAATTTGAAGGAGTAACTCAAATACTGGACATGTGGGTACCAAGGAAGTTGATATAAAAGAAATATTCAACTAGGCTTTGTTGCATATGTTTTTTATTCTAGCCATAGTGGTTCTGTGCAAAAGAACTTTGATTTTTCCGGTTTTAGACACTTTGCCTCCCCTTAAGGAACAAACTGTCTCCTGCCTTGAGTATTTCAATAATAAATCTGTGATCTCCTCCATGTGAGTCCTCTTAAGTCCATCAACACTGAAGCCTGGACTCCTACGTGACTTTTGTCTGTTGTGTTCTTATAGTAGATCTGCCTGGGGCATTGAGGGGCTTCCTCAAGCTCTTTACTGTCTCGTGAATGCCACATTCTGCTCTCCATCTTTCATCAATACTTGATACATGGCCAGCCTGTCCTTTCCCAGCCACACATGTTTTGATGTCTTTTGAGCCTATCTTTTCATTATTATTTAGGTGTCATAGTGATGAGGCTTTTATTAGGCACCAAGTGTGTGCCAGGTACTTTGCTAAGCACTAGGAATTCAAAGGCAAAACAAACAAAACAACAGTCCTTGGCCTCCAAAAGCTTCTGCCAAACCAAGGATTTGACAGCTCAGTCTTGGAGAGTTTATGGGATAGTCAGGAGTTCACTTTAGGAGAATTACTTTGGCAGTTGAGGGATACAGAGGTTGGAGGTAGGAGAGGCTTGAGGCAAGGAAGTAGACCAGAACACTCTTGCCATTTTAATATAGTAGCAGGGGCCAGGGTGGTGACTGTGTTAGCAGAGAGAAGGGATGTGAAGGCAGGAAGGATACAACTTACCGCCACAGTGGATATGTGAAGTGTGTGTAAGACAGGAGCTGAAGATGACACTGAGGCTTCCAGCCTATGTGATTGGGAGGATGGCAGAGTCCTAGAGACAACATGCAAATGAGCTATGGACCTGCCGGACACAGGAAGAGCAAGTGGAAAGTAAGCTTAGGAGGCTAGTGTTAACACTGGGAGGGACTGGGAATAACATACAGAAATCAGGATTTGAGCTGCATTCTTAAAAAATTAATAAGCATTTATTATCTCTCCCCTTTTCCCTTCCCCATGTAGTAGGGGAAAACCCTTGTAACAAATAAACTTAGTCAAACAAAACAAATCCACACATTTGCCAGATCCAAAATATATGCCTCCATCTGCAGCTTGATTCCACTCCCTCTTAGGAAGTGGGTAGCATTCTTCACCCTGGGTCCCCTGGAATCCTGGTTCCTCCTTGCATTGATCAGAGTTCTTTAAAAGTTGTTTGTCTTTGCAGTCATTCTTCTGGCTCTGATATGAGCCGAGCCTTCAGGGCGGCCAAGGAAGCTCAGAGGTAGAGGTGAGGAGGGAGTGTGTTCCAGCCGTATTCTTTAGGTAAACCACCTTGGCAGCTAAGTGGAGGATGGATTGGATTAGAGTTTGGTGAGACCAGAAGCAGAGTCCAGTGTGGGGGCTATTTGTAATGGTATAGACACAAGGTGTTAAGGACCTTGCCACCAGCATGGTGGCTATGTAAGTAGAGAGAAGGAGGATATGTATGAGAGGCATTAGGATGGCAAAAATAACAAGATGGAGGCAGCTAGGTGGTGCAGTGAGTAGAGCACTGGTCCTGGATTCAGGAGGACCTGAGTTCAAATTTGACCTCAGACACTTGACACACTTACTAGTTGTACGACCTTGGGCAAGTCATTTAACCCCAATTACCTTGCCTTCCCTCTCCATAAAAAAAAAGAAAACAAGATGAGGGATGAGTGAGAGGGAATATTGGGGTATTTGTAATGGGAGAGTGTCGGTGTCAAATGATGGGCTTTTGCAGTAACAAGTAACTTGGAATCATTGAAAACACTGTGGTATAGCCCAAATGCACATTCTCATCTAGAAAATGCTCAGTTATATCCCAAGGAGAAAGTGACATTAAAGAGACAAGGATGGAATACGAGGAGGAAGTACAGCTGAGCTCCCCCCCTCCCACACATGCTAGAAAATGCACTAGATAGAGTCCTGAGCAGGAAATCCAAAGGTAAAAAACCACAATGACATCATTAGCCAAAGGGTAGCATAAAATGATAGAGAGGCCTGGGACAGGTTCTAGGCAGAGACATGCCCATGGATTTTCCCAGCACACAGGAACTGAAAGAGGCCTGAGATTGCATCAGGACCCAGAGAGGGAGATGCTGAGCTTGTGGAAGCTGTGGGAACAGGTGCCACCTGGCAGCTCTGTCCTTCATTACCCAGTTCTGGGTCACAGATCTAGGACAGACTGGGGTGGGGGTGGGGGGGGTGGCTTTGTCTAGCCATGGCATTGCAGGATGAGGAGCAGTAGGGGACCTTAGACTGTGTACTGAGCAAGGAGCAAGTTCAGAAGCAAATGGCAGCTTCATGATTCTGACCCCAGGAGCTCAGCACAATCTGAAGCCTTCAGCGGAATAACCAGAGTAAAACTCCCAGACCAAAGGAGAGTCTGCAGTTCTGTCATTCTGAACCAGCTGCCTAATAGCAGCTGAGTCTAGCAGCAGTCTGCTGGAACTTCCAACCAGGGCTAAGCCAGCAGGGCTGTTAGGCAGACCCAAACCTACATCAGACCTAGTGAGGAGCAATCAGATTGTCTGCGGCCTCCAACTACTCTGAAAACGCTGAAAGCTCACAGGTGTACAGCCCGAACTGGCAGCAACAATCCTGACTTCCTTTAGGTTTCAGCTAAAATCCCACCTTCTCCAAGAAGCCTTTCTTGATTCCCTGTAATGTTAGTGCCTTCTCTCTGCTGATTATCTACAATTTATCCTTTACATATCTTATTTTCTCCTTAACAGCAGGGACTAGATTTTCCTTTCTTTGAATCCCTAGTATTTAGCACAGTGTCTAGCATGTTGTAGGTGCTTAACATTTATTGACAACAACATAGTCCCTGCTGCTGCAAAACACAAAATATGATGATCTGGAGTAGACCACAGCAGGTGGAAGACCCTTTGGGCTGAATGGCAGTATTCAGCACTTCATCATGCCTTCATGATGGTAATCATGACATCCTCATCCTGAAATTCATACCTCAGGAGCACCTTCAGCCCTTCTACTATTCCCACTCCCATTGAACGACTCTTTCCAGAATTTTCATTTAAGGAGGGTACCCAGGACTATCTGAATTCAAATCTAGCCTCAGACATTATTAGCTGTGTGACCCTGGGCAAGTCACTGAACCTCTGTTTGCTTTAATCCACTGGAGAACCCATTCCATATCTTTGTCATGAAAACCCCATGGACTAGATAGTGGAGAACAGAAGGGCCTGGCATACTGTGGTCCACAATATCACCAAGAATCAGAAACAACTGAACACCACAACCATCCAGGCTTAATAAGCACTTAGTAAAATGCTGGTTGATTTGTCAGCACTTTCATCTTACCATCTCGTTGTATAAAGTCTTGTTTTCCTCCCTATGTGTTCCCTACTGGACTAGCCTATAAAGCTTTTTAAGGTCTAGGAAAGATCTTATACTGCTCATCTGTCCAGTATTGGACATAATAAATGCTTGTTGATTAAGCAAATAATTTTGAATTTAAAAAAATTTAAATATCCATTTAAATTATCGTTATTATAAAATTTTAATCACTGTTCCCACCATGGAAATTTTGCTAATGAAATGGATATGAGATTACTATTTCATCAGAATAAAATGAAGTGTACTGCCCTTTTATTAAACTGACCACAAAAGCAATTGTATCTTCCCACATTTGGTTAAATATATTTTGTACTATTAGTGGATAGTTCTTTACCGTGAAAAATCTCCATTTGTGCTGCTTATGTTTAATTACGTCTGATACCGTTTTGATTTAGGGATGTCTATACTAGATGTTCAGAGAGTTTTCTTTGAAGCAGTTAGACTTGCTATCTCAGTTATCATCACTTAGCCAGCTCCATTCTTTACCCTGAGTTCTTTTTTTTTCCTCCTTATCCTCTCAGAGATAATTTTGTAAGGACTGGTCCACAGCACTTCCTGTACAAAGGAACCAGGACAAAATGACTTTATCCCAAGGTCTTCGGGTCTAATTCAAAATAGTGAAGTAACTTGTTCTGGTATTTTCCCTTAAGCAGCTACATATATATATATATATATATATATATATATATATATATATATATATATATATATATATATATATGTAAACAATTCTATATTAACTACTAGGATCACAGGACAATATTGTGGTGAAAAGGTAAAAATAACTTTCAATGTTGTATGCTTGAGGTTTTTAGTGTACGAGGTATTTGTTGAGTATTGACCTCATAGGAGTGTGGATTGTTTATTTTTTGGGAATTTCAATCATCTGCACTTCCATGTGCAGAAGCAAACTGAGCCCCTCTCCCGTTTTGAAGCTGGTCATTACAAAGTAACATTAGGACAACACTTTGGTCCCACCTGAGTGAGAAACTCTTATCTGTCTTAAATAACAATTCCAAAAAAGATGGGCCTGATCAGTTAGCCTGAAGAGCTCATCCCTGCAGTGATTTCAGTACTGATCCAACTAAGCGAAGGAAGAAGGTTGTAGAAGTATCTCCTGAGGTCACCTTTGAGAGGGAACCATCAAAGAGGGATGGAATATCTTAGGAAAGGGAACAGCTACATTTTAAGTGATTGTTAAACTATTGAGGCAGCTAGGTGATGCCATGTGCAAAACTATGGGCCTGGAGTTAAATGTGACCTCTGACACTAACTGTGTGACTCTGGGCAAGTCACTTAACCTGTTTGCCTCAGTTTCCTCAGCTGTACAATAGGGATAAAAGCAACAGCACTTACAGGGTTCTTGTGAGGATCAAATGCCATAGTAATTGTAAAGTGTTTAGCACAGTGATTGGCAAGTCGTAGGGACCACGTATATACATGCGTGTGTGTGTACGTGTGTGTGTATGTATGCGTATGCTTTTTCCCTCACTGATTTTATGTATTTTATACATGTAAAAATGTTATTATTGAAAAGGGGTCCATAGGCTTCACCAGAACTCCTGTTCAAGACCGAGATATTTAGAATTGTAATCATTTAATTAATAAGTTGTATATGGCAGGCTTGTGCCCAAAATATTTTTCTTCCACACACAAGACCATAGATATGGAGCTAACAGGGATCTTTGAAGTAGTGTAGTCCATTCTCCACAGATGAGGAAACTGAAGTCAAAGGGAAAAATAGAAACATTGCTTTTCCTTAAATGGAAGAGATCCATATGAAGTGGGACTTTAGGATCTGTTGTAGGGATAGCAAAGAGTTCTTGATAAACAAGATAACCAGATATAGGCAGTGTTAGGAGTGGGAATATTGAAGAAGGAATGAAGAGGCTTGACCATAATGAGCTAGGGTTAGGCGTAGTTAGTGGAAACAGCTTTTTTCCCGGTCGTTCCACTACATAAGCAGTTTTTCTGTTTTAAAATTAATATTTAATTACTATTTTTCAGTGACATTCAACCATATTTTTTCAGATTTGTACTATGGTGGAGAAGCTTTCTCAGTAGAGCAGCCGCAGTCTTTTACTTGTCCCTATTGTGGAAAAATGGGTTATACGGAGACATCTCTTCAAGAACATGTTACTTCTGAACATGCAGAAACATCAACAGAAGTGGTAAGCAGAAGCAATGTTGTGTGGAAGTAATGTTCATGTATGTATGACTTGTGTTGGAAGCCATCTTCCTTAGTGCAAGAAAACGCTCATGTCAGAAGTTATGTTCATCACACAGTAAATTGCCTTTCTTGTAAATATATTTGAAGGCAGCATGTTTTTCTGTTGCCAATTCATGTTAAATGTTACAATTTTCAAAAAAACCAAGGAGTTTAGACATTGAGTATTGGATCCGCCTAAAAGTATTGTTGTTCTTGAGTTCTGTTTGTTAAGCTGATAAATTGTGCCACCTATTTGAGCAATTTTTGTTGTGAAAAATAAATTTCACCCAAAAAATTGTAAATCTATTTCAAAATGATAACCAACAAAAAGCTAAAAGTAGCAAACTGTTCTGCCTTATAGTTCCAGCATATTCCTGACCTTATTCTGTTTTCCTAAGACCTGGACCACTTGCTTCCAAAGATCATTAAAGAAATTTGAGAACAATAGTGCCTGCAAAGGCTTATTTGTTCTTGCTAGTAAATCTTTGTCTTTTGGTTTTAGTATGAATGAGATCTCCCTGTTTAGCTTTTTCCTTTTTCTGTGTTCTAACTCATACATCTTTGCTATGTTTTCCTTTTCCAGGGTGTATTTCTGTGTCTCCCTGCAGAACTCCAGGGTATCTTTGTTCTAGCCTGCATCTCTTTGGGACATTCTCCAGTGGGGTGGGCATGGGTGGAGGATATCCTGTCTGTGCACATGCCTGAGCAGGCATTGAGTGGTAGAGATAGAATCTGGCAAAACGTGCTCGTCTTCTCAGCCCCCCGGTCCCCACCCCCACCCCCAAAGGAGTCTGAGTCATTGAGTGAATGTTTGCCTACAGCCTCACCATGACACCTACAGTTTACACAGGCAGCAAGAAGTTCTGATTTCATCTGATAGTTAAAGATATTAAATAGATTCATAGCCCATTTTAATCATCTCTTGCTCTACTCTGCTCATCGATGTCTGTTGTTTCTTTCAGGACCCCAGCTTCAGACTAACTTCAGTTAACCTTGACTCACACTTGTCACTTCCTTAGCACAGAAGCATGTTTTCTGTTTGCACTGGTTTATATTTTGTCATTGTTTCTCTGTGTATGTCCTGTCTCCTTGCCCAGACTGGCAATTGCTTTTATTCCACTGAAACCTTAGACTTCTTTCTGTTCTCCTACATGACTCTGGCATGGGTTACTTTACCATAGGAACTTTCCTTCTCTTGGATCCTTCTTGCTTCTGTGCACAGAGCTGGATGGACACATGAAGGAGCCTGCCTTGGTCAAGAACATATAAGCCAAACTTAAGAGTGAAAAGGCTGAGGGGAAACTGTGACACCAGAGATGGCACTTACCTAGGCAGCCCTGGTGATGGAGAGCAACAAGATGCTAGGCTTGGAGTCAGTTGCCCTTGCTTCAAATTCCAACTCTGCTATTTCTTACCTGTGAACCTTGGGCAAGGCACTTAACTCTCTGTGTCCACTTTTCCTTATTTAAAAAAAGTAGGGGGTTGCCTCTGTGATTCTGTGAGTACTCAAAGGGAGAAGAGGATGTGAGAAGTATAGGAGCTGACATCTCTGCAATGCCACATACACAGGGTCATGATCAAGTGAATTTAGAATTTTAAGAAGATGAATATGAACTCTTAGCCCTTCAGGTCCAGTTCAGTAGATGTATATTAATCACGTACTATATGCAAGACCCTATACTAGGTGTAACTAAGATGTAGGAATACAAGACTAGGTTGTTAATGAGAACAGTCCCTTAGGAAAGCAAGTGTCCTGGAGAGAGGAAGACCCAGCTCTGAGCCATCGTAGATACTTAGCCAGACGTGGGACAGTGTGCAAATCAGTTTGGTTCTTTGGAACCTTAATTTCCTCCTCCGTGAAATAGGGATAGCAGGAACTCAAAGCTTTGTTTCAAGGCAAACTTTGAAATAATTTGCAAATATCAGCTGCTATTTTTGTTTAAAAGAAATAAATCTTGTAGAAAGAGACAGACTTAAAACATCTCTCGGAAAATCTATCAGCCTTAAGCTAGGAGCACAGTGGGAACACTTGGATGAAGGTGAGAGGAAGGAAGCAGTGCCAGTATGGCAGTGGGCAAGATGTTCAGGAGCCTCAGGGACTGGGGTGACCATCAGCCAGGCAACAGTAATAAAAATAGCCGGCATTTCTGTAGCACCGGTTCTGTGTTCAGGCACACTGTAAGCACTTCACAAGCATTATCTCATTGATCTTCACTGCAACACTGTGCTATCATTATCCCCATTTTACAGACAAAGAAACTGAGACCGAGGTTAAGCATGATGTGAAGGGTCACACAGCTAGGACTGTCTGCAGCCAGGTTTGAATTCAAGTTGTGCTGACTTTAGGCCCAGTGCTCTATCCATTGTGCCATCCAGCTATTTCAACCATTTATAAAGTGCCCACTGTATGCTCAGCACCATGCTTAGCCCTGGAATCAGAAATATACAAAGATTAGAGCAAGGGGAGAAGAAAAAAATCATTTTTTTTTTGTTTGTTTCCACTCACCTCCTTCTACTATGACCCCTGAGATTGAGAGTGACCTCCTTGGAATAAATTAATTTTTGCCTCAAATTATCCATGAGCCTGTGTATGTAATATGTGCTTCCATTCTCCTTTGGTTTGGTAGTGAATCCCTTGCTGTTTGTATAAAGAATGGTTTGTTGAAAGAAAAAGGACAAGCAAATACTTGGGCTTATTGAACCCTCTTTGCCATTCCTGTTCCTTGTGCTATATGAGGGTCTCCAGATGATTGCATTTGTAGAAACCTGTTCTGCCACACATTTTGTTGGCTGCCTCACCTGTCCTTTGTTGACTAATGACAGTTTGCTTCTACTCCACAGAGGACTGGGTTTTTTTTTTTTTCTCTTTTATTCTTCCTACCATGCTTGGCATTTAGTAGACAGTTCAATGCTTGTGGCATGATTGGCATCTTGACGTAGATTGCCTCTGTTCCTTTCCAGAAAGAGATAGCTCAGTAACATAGACACACTTGGCGCAGCCCATAATTGACATGCACGCTGAGTTGGTCAGGGGCGTCTAAGGAGGTTAAGAGAGTTTGTGTTGAATTCATTTTCATTTTCATCCTGTAAATAAAGACAATACTAGATTTATTTGTATCCTGATCTACTGATTAAGTACTGTTTTTTGAAAGGAGAAAGGAATGGATTATCAACTTTGACTTTCTCCCCTTTTAGCATAGAACCATTAAATCTGAGGTTTTAAAAACTTTTTTGTCTCACGCATTTCCTTCTGTTAGAAGAGGCGATGGCTTCTGTGGGCCGCAGCTTCTACAGACCTTTGTTTGGAGATTCTGAAGTTCTCAGGACCCACACTGTTTACCTTGCAATTCACTATCGGTCCTGTCAGTTAGGGAAAGAAAAAGCTTAGACTGAATGAGCAGCCGAAAATATTACTTTGGTTTTTACTAACAGTGTATCTCTTGTTGAGGAAAGCAAATGGATAATGTTTTTGTGCTTGTGAGCTAACTCCAGATTCGAGAGCTGGACAATACCATTGCGAGTGGGAGGCCCATTTTTTTCCTGGCTATTCAACTTTATGCAGCTGGGAAGATTGTGGAGAAAGAAGGCAGCAAGGCCTGGCTTCTGTGGACAAGACATGTTCATTGAAATGGGAAAATCTGTCCCTTTTGATGATTAGCCTGAGGCAAATAACAGTCTTGCTGGGTTAATTTAGTTAACCTTAATTTCCTTCATTTTACTAGGCCTGTCTGCAGCATTTGGTCTAGCACCTTAGTCATCTTCTTCAGAAACCACTTTTCCCACCTTTAGTATGCTTGTCAAGCATTTATTAAGTAAGAGCATAGGGTGTGCCAGCACTGTGGGAAAGCCTGTGAATACAAGTACAGACAAGCGTGACCTCAGAGAGCATTTGGTTTGTACTTGTGACCCCATTCTGTTCTGTTATTGTTCTGGGATGTAATTTTGCATATTTGATTTATGGGGCTGCCAGTTTGTATTGCTGCATTCCCTACACTAGACTGGAAGCAGGATGAGCTTATTCTCAGGTACCATATCCGGTTTATCTAGTGTGCTGCATTTGGATTTGGAGTCAGTCACCAGGCATTTCTTCAGAATTATTGCTATCCTGCAGACACTGTGCTGAGCCAGGCCTGCAAATAAGGCACAGAAAGACATTAGCTTAGCTATGAGACCCTGGGGAAGTCATTTTACCGTCTCTACAGCCTTTTCCTTTTCTTCTTCTCTAAAGTAGCACGGTCCTAGTAAGAGTGAGTGGCATTTCCCTAGCACCTCAGTGTTTGAAAAGTGCCTGCAGACACTATCTTGTGTAGGTGTCCCATCAAACCTGTGGTTGCCATAGGTGTTATTTGCCCCATTTTACAGATGAGAAAGCTGTGACTCAGAAGACTGACTACATAGCTAGGATATGGCAGAGATAGGATTCAGATCCCACTTGTCTTCTGACTTTCAGGCCAGCACTTTCTCTGCTCTCCTTGTGGAGCCTTGCCTCACCTGGTTGGTGAGTGGCTCAGATAAAAAAAAAAATGTAGCTCAAACACTCTAGGAACTTTAAACTCCAAATAGCAGTGTTGATTAGTTTCCACTTTCCTAGCTCCTCACCCAGAGTTCTGAAAGGTAATGTCCCTGAATAATTACCATTGCTGCTGCTTCTAATGTGAAAGATTTGTTTTCTCCAGAATGATGATGAGCCCAACTGAGAACAGCAGCTCTGAAAAGATGTGACTTTATAAAATAGTAGTAGCAAGAACCAGATCTAGGCTCTTCCTTCCTTTCATTTGCTTTTTCTTTGGGTGGATGGTTTCTGGTTTGCCAGGTCAAATTTGGGGTTAGCATAGGTCAGTGACCAGACACTAATTTCAAGAAAACCACATGGAAACAGCTTCTATGCCTTGTCCTCATGAAGGAAATATTTGGAAGAACTAAGGTTGTGTGTCAGGAGATCCCAGGCAGGGAACGGAAGGTAAAGAAGACTAGGCTGTCCAGTGTTTGGGAGCCCCAAGAAAGAATCCAAGACTGTGGTATCAGCAAGAGGGTTGTGGGGATCTTTTATGGCGAATACACTTCCCTGGCGTACTGTTCATCATTTTCATCTTGAGGTAAGAGAAATTGTCGACTGCAGGGGATTCAGAGCTGAAATTAGCTGATCAGCCACAGCTGAGCACACCGTAACTTGTTTCTGGCACAGTGATGCCATTTTGGTCCTCTTTGAGGAAGAAAAATACAACCAATCATCCAACCAACCAACCAACCATTACTACTACTAGCTCAACAACGCTTCTGGAATCCTCATTTCTTTCTCAAAGTGGCCTTAGAAGATCTTAAAGTTCTGTTCATATAGCAAGATAGTTTATGCTTTCCTAACACCAGTTCTTATTTGAATACTTTCAAAAGGGTAATGTTTTTATGGGGAACATAGGTTAAAAAACAGTAGGCAACAAGAGATGGTAAAAATCATTAGTAGATTTGGAACCCACATCTCATCTGAATTTCTCACTTTCAAACTTTGGAAGAGTTGCCGTTGGGTCACATTTGATTTCCCCTTATCAGAGTGCTATATATTTTTTATCTCATTTGTTACTTACAACAATCCTGTGAGGTAAGTATTAGACACTGTAAGTTTCTTTGTTTATTTACAGATGAGGAAACTGGGAGTAAAGGAGGCAAGGGGGCCTGGCCATGGCTCCATGGCTAGGAAGACACACATACCTAGACCAGTCTCCAGAGTGTGGCTCCCATGCCTTAATTTGGAGGTCTTAGTGCTCTAATAAAACAGGGTAGGTTTTAGTTGTCAGCACTCTTTCTGATTCTTTTAGATCTCACTCCCTCATACAGCCTAATGAATGCTTAATTACTTCTCCCAAACCATCAAAATGGAAAGAATAATGATAATAAGAAGATTATAGCCATTTAGCTCAGTGCTTATCTTCAGTCTGAGAGGGGAACATAGAGTGAAAAGCAGTAGGCAGATTTAGGAAGCTAACCAACTTCCTTCCCATCTTGTTATGAGTCAGTATTGCACATAGGGGCTTCATTTTTTTGTTTGAAGTTTGAATTCCCAGAACACCAGACACACCCAGATTTCAGTTGTAAGTCTAAAACAGGACTCAAAGTCAAAACAGAATTATTTGGGGGTTTCTTTGATAGTATAGGAGATGTAGGAAAGCATAAACTATCTTGCTATATGAACAGAACTTTAAGATATTCTTAGGTCACTTTGAGAAAGAAATGAGGATTCCAGAAGCATTGTTGAGCTAGTAGTAGTAATGGTTGGTTGGATAGTTGGTTGTATTTTTCTTCCTCAAAGAGGACCAAAATGTCATCACTGTGCCGGAAACAAGTTACGGTGTGTCCAGCTGTGGCTGATTAGCTAATTTCAGCTCAGAATGCTCTACCACAGGTTGAGCACAAACAGTCCATGTGGACATTTGGGCTGGACTCTAAATTTGTGCGTCTCGATTCCCATGTGCCAGGTACAAATGTCTCATTTGGTCCTCACGCCCACTCTGGGAGAGAGTTCCTAGAGCTGATAGATGGAACTGAAGAGAAAAAGGAATCAGAAAACTTGCACTATTGGCAATGAGACATAAAAACATGCACTAATTAGATGAAAATTAGGATTTTAATCCAGAGTAAAGTGGCTGACACCTCGCTTTGCTCAGGTATAACTTTGGCTCTGATGACATGAAACCAGTAAATTATCCAGGCAAACCACTACATTGATGCAAAAGGCTTTGGTATGATGGCTCAGAGTGTAGACGGCAAGGTGGGCAAGGCTGCAGGAAGGGGATCTGTTGGATGGCCCACAGCTGAGCGACTTATATAACCCTGAACACAGTTTACTGGTGAAAGTTACGGTCAGCTTTGTGGGGCTATTCAGAACAAAAGCACTTGAATTTTCTAGTATTCATTCATAGACTCTCAAGCCTGCAGCATTTTAACTACAGCTTTTGACTCCAGCACTTGTCACAGGGCCTGACGTATAGTCTCTGCCTAATAAATGCTACTTGAATGCTTAATTGACTAAGTCTAGGAGTCTCAGGATCAGAAAATGTGGCTTCTGGTCCCAATTGGTCACTCCCTCTGAAAGATGTTGGGCAAGTGTTTCTGGGTCTCTGGACATTAGTTTCCCCTTTTGTAAAATGAAAGTGGGTTATATTAGATCTTGGTTTTGTAAAAGACTAGTTATACTATTCATAGCTGTTGATTAAGGAAGTACATAATGGCAAACAAATTTATGTTTTAGGAATCACAAAAGCAGTAAGACATTAGTCTTTAAAACGTAGATTTTGCTTATTCTGATACAGAGCCATTTGATGAGATGGACACCTTACGTTGACTCTACAACATCCCATTGAACAGATGATCTCAAAGGTTCTTTGTAGCTCTAAATTTGTAAGTGTTTCATTCAGGGACAAGGGCCATACGTGCTTCCCATTTAAAGTTCCAATGTATTGAGTGCAGTGCTCACATAACGGGATCCATGAAATGCTTGTTGAAGTAAATTCGTGGCAAATCACTTTTCTAGGCCTCAGTTTCCTCCTCTGTAAAATGAGGGAGTTAGATGTGATGACATCTGAGGGCTATACTAACTCTAGATGTATGGTCCTATGAGCTTAAAGAACTTTATGTATAAGCATTAGCAAATAACCTTAAACTAAATAAAATGCTTTGGCTGTACAACAGATCCGTGTTTTCCATTCTCTGAATTCAATTCAACAGGAGTTTTCTGAGCACCTCCTTTGTATAGCAATATGCCAGGGGCTAAAAGAGGAAAGTAAAAATAAATTTTAATAGGTTTTCAGCTCATAAGGAGTTTAGAGTGCTGTGGAGAGAAAACTAAAATGGATGGTGTAGTGAGCTATCAATGGACATGAATAGTCAGGAGACTTTTCATGGGAAGGTGGGACCTGGGCTGGGCCTTGAAGCCCAGTAGACTTTGACTAATTGGAAAGGAGTAACGAGGGTAATAACAAAAGGCATGAAGATGGAAATGGCACCTTGATGGACCAGTGAAGTTACACTATTACATGAGTTTGTATTGAATTTTATAAAATTGGAGAGGGGGAGGTCAGTTTAATCAAGGAGGAGGTAGAGCTATGAATAAGCTATGGAGCATCCTTATGGATGGGGAGTCACTGGGAATCACACACTTGTATTTTAAATTAAAATATTTAGGTGACTCATTTTATGTAAGGGAAAACTTTGGGGGGGGGCGGAGCCAAGATGGCGGAGTAGAAGGATGCACGTTTACGAACTCCGAAACCAAAAGCCCATAGAATTAATGTAAAAAGAGGCCCCCATAACTTTTGGGTCAATACAAGAAGTGCAGAAACAGAGTGGAAGAGATTTCCGTTCCGGGGAGCCCTGGAGACCCGTCCCCAGGGTCCGGCGCGCCCCGGAAAGTGGACCCCACCCACAGCACTGCCCTGGCCGCGGCCCCAGAGAAGCTGATCCAAGCAGGCTTCAGAGATGGAAGCTCCGGCAGCCGGGAAGGTCCCTCCGCCCACAGAAGCTACAGGTCAGTGAGAGAGAAGGCCGGGCTGGAGGAGAGGGGAAGCAGGGCGTCTCCGTGACTCTGGTCCCCTCGGGAGGAAGCGGCGGCGGCAGGGACGGGGGCAGGAAGCGGCGGAGGTAGAGGTGTGGGCGGCGGCTGAGGCAGCAGCAGACCGGGACTCGGGAATCCCCCAGCAGCAGGCAGGATCTTCATTACGGAAGATTCCTGCATAAAACCTGACCAAGCTGAGCCTGGGAGACGACCCTGCCCCCACCCCGCTCTGTTACTGAAGGCTTCTGATTAAAGCCCCCAAGGGAGCTGGGTTTGGGAGGCGGGGGCCCCCCACCCCGCCCCCACCCGCTCCATTCCTGAAAGTCTCTGCATAAAGCCCCTGAGGGATCGGAGCCTGGGAGGCGGCCCTGCCCCCCACCCCAGCACCTGAACTAAAGCTCACTGATTCACAGCCGGCAGGAGGAAAGCCCATTTAAATCTCAGAGGCCAAGCACTAGCTGGGCGGATCCAGGCAGGGGTGGAAAGGAATCTCAGAAGTCAAGTAACTGGCTGGGAAAATGCCCAGAAAAGGGAAGAAAAATAAGACTTTAGAGAGTTTTTTCCAACAAATGCAAATGATCCCGACCTTTGGATCTGATGAGGAGGACGTATCCTTGCCATCAGGAAAAGACGTGGAGGGCGGGGCCTCAGTACCCCAGACACCCCAGGGGGGTGGCGGGTGGGCTCAGGCCCTGGAAGAGCTCAAAAAGGATTTTGAAAAGCAAGTTAGACAGGTGGAGGAAAAACTGGGAAGAGAAATGTCAGAGATGCAACAAAAGTATGAAAAACGGGTCAATACCTTGGTAAAGGAGACCCAAAAAAATGCTGAGGAAATTAACACCTTGAAAAATAGGCTCACTCAATTGGCAAAGGAGGTTCAAAAAGCCAATGAGGAGAAGAATGCTTTCAAAAGCAGAATGAGCCAAATGGAAAAAGAGACTCAAAAGCTCACTGAAGAGAATAGTTCTCTCAAAATTAGAATGGAACAGATGGAGTCTAATGACTTTATGAGAAACCAAGAAATCACCAAACAAAACCAAAAGAATGAAAAAATGGAAGAGAATGTGAAATATCTCATGGGAAAAACAACTGACCTGGAAAATAGATCCAGGAGAGACAATTTAAAAATTATGGGACTACCTGAAACTCATGATCAAAAAAAGAGCCTAGACATCATCTTCCATGAAATTATCAAGGAAAACTGCCCTGACATTCTAGACCCAGAGGGCAAAATAAGTATTGAAAGAATCCATCGATCACCACCTGAAAAAGATCCAAAAAGAGAAACTCCTAGGAACATTGTGGCCAAATTCCAGAATTCCCAGGTCAAGGAGAAAATCTTACAAGCAGCTAGAAAGAAACAATTCCAGTATTGTGGAAATACAATCAGGATAACCCAAGATCTAGCAGCTTCTACATTAAGGGATCGAAGGGCGTGGAATAGGATATTCCAGAAGGCAAAGGAACTAGGACTCAAACCAAGAATCACCTACCCAGCTAAACTGAGTATAATACTTCAAGGGAAAATATGGTCTTTCAATGAAACAGAGGACTTTCAATCATTCTTGATGAAAAAACCAGAGCTGAAAAGAAAATTTGACTTTCAAACACAAGAATGAGAAGAAGCATGAAAAAGGAAACAGCAAAGAGAAGTCTTAAGGGACTTACCAGAAGTGAACTGTTTACATTCATACAGGGAAAGACGATATTTCTAACTCTTAAAACTTTTCAGTATCTGGGTAGTTGGTGGGACCACACACACACATGTACACGCATGCACACACATACACACATGCACACACATACAGAGATAGAGAGCACAGATTGAACTGAATAGGATGGGACCATACCTTAAAAGAAACTAAGGTAAATGGTGAGAGAGAAATGTAGGGGGAGGAAAGAGAGGGAAAGGGAAGGGGGTAACTATGTCATTTAAGAGGCAGGTAGGAGTTTTTCTTAGTGGAGGGAAAAAGAGGAGAGCTGAGAAAAAAAAAAAAACAAGAAGTTTACCCTCATCACATTTGACTAAACGAAGGAGTGAAATGCACACTCATTTTGGTATGAAAACCTATCTTACAGTATAAGAAAGTGGGGGAGAAAGAGATATTGCAAGGGAGAGGATGATGGAAGGGAGGGCAAAGGGAGGAGGGAGCAATTTGAAGTCAACACTTGGGGAGGGACAGGATCAAAAGACAGAAGAGAAACAATGAGGGGCAGGATAGGAGGGATGGTAATCCAGTTAGTCTTACACAACACGACTATCAGGGAGGTCATTTGCAAAACTACACAGATATGGCCTATATTGAATTGCCTGCCGTCCCAAAGGGAATGGGTGGGGAGGGAGGGATGGGGAGAATTTCGAACTCAAAGTTTTAGGAACAACTGTTTAGTATTGTTGTTGCAACTAGGAAAGAAGACATACAGTTAAGGAGGAATAGAAAATCATCTGGCCCTACAGGAGAAAAGAGAAGATGGAGACAAGAGAAGGGAGGGATGACAGAAGAGAGGGCAGATTGGAGATTAGGAAAATTAGATTGCTTGGGGTATTGGGGTGGGGAGAAAAGGGGAGAAAATTTGGAACCCCAAAATTTGTGAAAATGAATGTAAAAAATTAAATAAATAAATAAAAAGGAAAAAAAAAAAAAAACTTTTGGGATTAGGGTTGAGGTACCTTGGTTTCAGCTCACTCTTCTGTACCATGCAAGAATCAAAGATTCTTAGTGTTAGCCCCAGCCTTGGAAATTATTAGACAGGCCATTGTTGCCAGGAGGTAGAGTCATGTCAGACTGGATCAGCCAGACCAAATCATGTCTACATTGGAGAGAGAGCTTTTTTTTTCCATTGATTAGGGGAAGTAACCAATAAGTCCTCTTCACAGTCAACACTCCTCATAGCGTTATGGTGGCTGCCATTGTGAAGCATTACACTTGGTGACCGTGGACCATCTCTCTTCCTGTCCCTGTCACAACCATTTTAAGAAAAGAATTTATTGCTTTCATCTTCTTAAATTTAAGCTTGACAACAGTCCTTATACAACACATTACATCATTGCCCTTTTATCGTCTTGGGATTTTTTTTGTCAGTCTAAGGACAAGTAAAATAGTGAAATAAAATGTACTGTCATTAGAAGTTAAACTGTATTCATCTCAGAAATAGGTTTGTATTTTGTCATGATCTCATAGTTGTGCTTTTTCTTTGACATTCACTAGACAGGATCCTGATGTAATGTTTATTTCTGGCAGCAAGCCAGGCTTTCCCAGAAGCTCTGACTCCTCCCCTGCAGGGACTGGCTTTACCCCCATCATTCTGAGTTCTTTTTGCCATAATAAATCAGAACCCTGGGAAGTCTGCCCTACCTCTTCTCCCCATTTAGTCTTGGAGTTCAACACGTGACTGTGGAGAATCACATTCCTTCTCCATCACCACCTGACTTGGTCACTGAACCCAGACATGCAGGAGCTGCTGCCTCCCTCTTAAACAGATGGGTCGTGGTAGGCAGCTGACCTCCCCTCTTTGGGAATTAAGGGAGGCAAGGGGCACCACCGAACATAACCTGTTCCTGCCATTGCTCTTTTGATCACTGCACTCAGCCTAGCAGGTTCCTCCCACCTTCCCACCCCAGAGGCAAAGCTTGTACATATATGGTCCCAGATCTTATAACTCTCCTGCCTCTTGCATTCTGAAATGTTCTTAGAATACACCTGGGAAGAACCTTGTTTCGTTTGCTTTGTGGCACGTGCATGTCAGCACAACAAAATACTGACGGTAGTGCCCATTACCACGTTCTCAGGGGTTCTTGGTAGAAATTTTGAACTGACCTTTGTCAGGAATGTCAAAGGATGAGTAGAGGGCCAGCGTGTCAGCCACCAAGGTGGGGCCACAGTTCATGTGCCAATCCAGAGCAAGAATCCAGCCAAGGCAGCAGTTTATTTATCAGCCTTCTGCTTCTGCTTTTGTGAAAGGCCTTCCTTTGTTAGGTAGAAACCAACAGAACTGTAGTGATCTGTTTCTTGATGATAGGTGATAGGAAAGTGCTAGTGTAGTGTGAGTCCCTCTTCTGAAAGAGATGGGAAACATGAAATCCAAAGTCTCACGATTCAAACAATTCCATGTACTAATATTGAAAGCAAAGCAATGTAAACCAAACAAATAGTTAAACTTAACAGTAGAAATAACCCTTCCTAGCCTCTCTTTGTAGGGATCCCGTCGGTCCCAGCCTAGTGCCCTTGTATGTCTCGTGTGTGCTGTGCGTACTGAGTACTTTTCACTTCTCTGCCTTTGCTCACACCTCCCTAGAATACCCTGTCTGCAGATTTTGACGTCCTGCCCACCTTTCAAGATCCAGCTTACATGCCATCCCCTACAGGCAACTCTCAGTAAAGGGCTTCACCCTCAGAAATAATCTTTCCTTCCTCTGAACTTAGGTAACACTTTGCACCTCTTTTATACTTACTATATCCTACTTTTCACAATAGCAATTGTATAATATTATGTATTGGTCTGCATATATCATGGGACAACTGCAATGGATAGAAAACTGGGCCTGTAATCATGAAGATTTGAGTTCAAATCTGGCCTCAGACACAGAAAATAAAGTCGAAGGACAATTGTATTATTAATATCTACTGATAATGGCAAATGAATTGATGTTTTATGAATCACAATAGCAGTAAGAAATTATTTAGCCTTCAAAAGGTAGGTTCACTTATTTGTTATACAGATTCATTTAATGAGATTGACTCTACAGTGTCCCATTGAGCTGATGATCTCAAAGATTCCTTTTTTTTTCCAAATCTGGCCTCAGATACAGTAAGTAAGATAGTAAAGCTATGTGACCTTGGGCAAGTCACTTAACCCTATTTGCCTCAGTTCCTCATCTGGAAAATGAGCTGGAGAAAGAAATGGCAAAGCACTCCAGGATCTTTGCCAAAAAACATTCCCAGAAAGGGGTCAGCAAGAGTCGGACTTGACTGAACAAGAATGGAGTGTGTGTGTGTGTGTGTGCGCAACGCACATGTATATCATATCCTTCCTGCTAGATTGTAAATTTGAACTCAGAGACCATGTCTTAATTATCCTTCTAACTTCCAAAGTCCAACACAGTTATCTCATACATAGCAGCATCTGAATAAATGGCGGTTGAATGGATGAATGACTTGAATGAATTGGCTTTTCTTTTGTAGACTTAGAGTTGGGAGGAACTTCAGAAGCCATCTAGTCTTCATTTTATAGATGGGGAAACTGAGGCGCTCTAAAGACAGTGAAGTGGCTAGGGTTAGTCAAGTGGGCAATGCCAGAGGTGGCATGGAAACCCAGGGCTTCCTGCCTCATTGTTTTTTTTACTATACCAAGCTGCTTTTGGTTTGCCTCTGTCATGGTGCTAGATGGTATGCAAAATGAGTTAAATACAAAGAATCACTCCCACCTAGAATATTTTACCAGGGCTTTTGTCAGGTATTAAATGCTCACTATCATAATGGTTTGAATATACAACATATATACAATATATATGTTGGTTGCTGTTTTTTGTTTCCGGTTTTCTTTTTTAAGAAAGATACACGTTTATGAATATATCTGCCCATTCTTCGCCTATTAACCCACAGATATGTACTCTCAAGCACTGTTTATGCTTAGAAACCACTGCTTTTGCACCACGTGGGCCTCCGTATCCCTGGCCTTTAAAATAGTGGCCAAGATGTTAACATAGCACTTCTGCAAACTCCCTGAGCCTTGGGCTATGCTATTCAGCTGCTGCTCTTGGAATATGACATGCATCATCAGGTGCTTCCTTAGGACAACTCACAGACATTATTTCTAAAGAAGGAGAGAGGGAAGGGATGAGACAGGCGAGAGGAAGATGCCAGGTGTGACCTCTGCTGCTGACCTGGGGCAATGGAGAACACAAAGGTCAGTTTAGAAGGAGGGGAATGACAGCAATTTTTGAAAATGGATGAACCTCCCCAAGTGATTTTGTTGATCAGAAAGTTAATGGAAATTGTGAAGTTATGTAAGTTTTTCAGATCCGAGTTTTCACCTGTTATGTCCTTATCCCTGTATTAAGCATCGTAGGAGATACAAAGAAGTAGGAAACATTCTCTGCCCTCAAGAAACTTGTTATCACAGTCTAACTGAAGAGGTGAAACTTAATGCTGGACAGCTGTGGGTCACAGGGCAGTATATGATTAGGGCCCAGATGAAGATCCAAGGCCATAAGCCCAGAGTTCAGAGGAAAGGCTTTATCGTTTTATAATCGCTAACACTGGCATTTTTCCTCAATGGAGAGATTGCTCCCAGGACATGTTAAAGACTTTAAGGAACAAAACAAACATCTCTGACTTCTTCCAACTCTGTTTCCCCAAGAGATGGATTTGAGCTCCTCTTGACAAATATGGGAAAGAGAGAATATTAATATTTACTATTCAAATGCACCACTTTTAGTTTTGAGGGATTGCTCTGAGCTAATTGCATAGTCGATTTAAAAAAAATTCCCCCATCAGTAGACTGAAATACTGAACCTCTAAGCCTCTGAAGTCCCACCATTCATTTTTTTCCTCATGGAGCACAAACCACAGAAATATCTTTCTGTGTGTCCACTCTCCTGTGCCTCATTCATTCTGTGAAAAGTCCCACCCCAACCCTGGGGTGACGTGGGCAGGCTATTCACCCTCTCTGGCCCTGAGCTTCCCCATCTGTAAAATGACCGCATATTCTCTCAAGTCTCTTTCAGGACTGAATAGATGATCCTGTGATTTTCATAGTTCAGGCCATATCACAAAAATATAGAATTTTGAAGTTCTGAGAGATCTCAGTGGCCTTGTAATCCATCCCATACCTTTAAAAATATGCTCTCTATAGCAAGGGTTCTTAACCCAAGGGGGAAAAATTATGTATTTATTTTTCCTGAGCTCTAACTGAAATTTAGCATTTCCTTCAATTCAGAATTTAGGGAACAAATCACTGTAGTATTAGGTTCCACCAGATTGCCAGAAATGTTCCATGACACAAAAGTTAAGTTCCTGTTATCATCACAGACAAGTGATCATGCAGCTTCTTGAAGACTTTCAATGGAAAGGAAATTGTAGGTGCATCAGGACACCCATTGCACTCTTAGGCAGCTCCAGTTTTTAGGAGCTTACACCAGAGCTAAATTAAATATCTACAGTTCCTTCAACTGGTCCTTGTGTGGCATGATTCCAGTTCTGGGAATAGCTTTGGTTGTCATCCTTTGGGTACACTCCAGCATATAAATGTGCCCCCCCCCCCCCCAAACTGAATGCAGAGCTCCAGATTGCAGTCTCCTTGCTCCTTAACATAGCCTAAGAGCACTTTAGCTTTTTTGGCTCCTATGTACATAGGGGTCCTGTGTGATTAGGGATAAGCCAAGTATGATGGGTTAATCCCTTCTGAGAAATTGTATTGATAACATTGTATATGGCCTTTCCTGTACTCCACTAGATTCTCATTCCTTGCACCCAGATTATTTTGTATAAACTTAAATCTATATACGTTGCTTTTCCCTATATCTGAGTTTTCAAGGGAGCTCTTTATTTTTAAACTTTTTTGTGTGTTCTGGACCCTTTGGTAACCTATGGAGCCCTTCTCAGAATATTTTTAAATGCTTAGCATAAAATGCTTAGGAATACATACATAACCACTAAGGAACTAATTCTATTGAAATACAATTATCCAAAAAACAACTTGTTTACAGTTTCCAGATTAAGCCCGTTGGTGTTCAGGTCTTTTCATTTTTGTTTCTATACCTGCAGCACCAAGACATTGTTTGCCTCCTGGTAGGTGCTTCATAAATGCTTCTGATTGCTTCTTTGATTGAAATAGCAGCAGCTTTTCTTACAGTGGACCTTTTCACTTGATATATATCCCACTGAAAAGACAAGATATCTTTGCAAGCTTGTATTTCAGCCTTATGTACAGATCCAGAGTCACTGCAAAATCAGACTTGAGAAGAGATAGAAGCATGGCAAAAGGGAATACTGTGCCTTGAGAATCTGAGCGATCTTCTCCCCACCCCCTTCTTCTTAGGTCTTGTCATGTCCATCTTTGCACAGTACAGCTAGTGCAGGCAGCTGGTATAATAGGGAAAAACAAGACAGGAGGCACTGTCCCAGTTGCAATAGGATGGAGAGGCGTCCAAGGTAGGCACTCTTTTCTACCCACAGGGCTTGGCACCATGCTGGACACACTTGTGGTTTAGTCATGTTTCAGACCTGTCCAACTCTTTGTGACCCTTTTGGAGGTTTTATTGGCAGAGATACTGGAGTGATTTGCATTTCCTTCTCCAGCTCATTTTATAGATGAGGAAACTGAGGCAAGCAGGGTTAAGTGACTTGCCCAAGGTCACACAGCTAGGAAGTGTCTGAGGACGAGGAGTCTTCCTGAACCTAGACTTGGCATCCACTGTGCCATCTAGCTTCCTAAAGCTTTGCACGCAGCAGACAATTAACACTTGTTTCATTGAATTGAAACCAAATCGTGCTGTATGCTCCCTTCAGGCTTATGGAGATTTGAGCCTCCAAGTCAGACTGGGTGGTTTCTGAGCTCCCGCAGCCTCTGTGTCCTGTCATCGTAAGGATAGCCTTCACTGATAACTGACCCCATAACAGAGGACATGATTTCATTGACAGAGGTTCTCTTTCCAGTCATTTGAAGCCTACCTTCAATACTTTCTAGCTTCTGTTTGACCTTCTTGGAACCTCAGTTTCTTTATTTGTAAATAGAATTACCTCATAGAATCAGATATTTAAAACTGAAGGGGCGCTCATCCCTCTCAATTTACCTGTGTGGAATCTGAGGCCAAGAGAACCTTTAAAGGACTTGCCCATGGTCCCCCAGGTAGCAGTTTTGAATCTGTGTTCTCTGGTGTCAAACTCAGGTAGAACCATGGCCACCAAACCATGTGGAAGGAGCCCTGTGGGCCACCTATTGACTTAGTTTTGAAATGTAGTCTTATCCACATTTTTTAAAATTTATTTTGTTAACTCTTTCCCAATTACATTTTCATGTGGTTCAGCTGCACTTGTGGGCTGTGTCTGACACCTCTGTCTCGTATTGTGCTGCCCTGTTTTATTAAGTACCTTCCTCACAAGGTGGTTCTGAGAATCAGATAAGACAGGGCATATGAAGTGCTCTGCCAGCCTGACAGCGGAGAGGAGGGCAGGACAGGGCAGTGCACTGATATCAGGGAAGGGCCCTGCCACCCTAGTTAAACCTTGTCAGTTGGCCATCTCTAGTTCTAGAAGAGGTTTCATCACCAAACAAACATAATCGGACTTTGGTTACAAAAATAAATAAAGTGCCAGCTGTCACAATCCTATTTGCAGCTCATCCGTGGGAATCATGTGTGGGACTTTTCTTTGTGTTCTTCCATAAATTCTTGTTGGGGGGATCTCCCCAAAAAGCCTGATTTTTGTGGGTACCAGTGTAGCCCTGGGGCTGCCAATCTTTTTTTTTTCCTCATTCTTGATACATGACTGGTCTGGGGGATATCTTTGATACTTTCTGTGGGCCTGTCTTTGCATTGTCCTTGGTGTCACCTACAATTCAAATTCTTTGGAGACTGGTGTTCAAACATCACGAAGAATATTGGTGTTTGAAAGATGGGATTTTGTTCAGGGAAGCAGATTGAGGTTGCTGAAATAGCCATTTGTTTTCCTAAATAAAGACCAGCCAATTCTCTACTTCATACTAATGGTATTCAGTGGGCTGTCCATCCCACTCTCTGGATGATAGAAGTTCTTCATCCATTTGGTTTTCCTATTTGGATTGTTGAGCAAAGCACTTTGGAAAGTGGCTCTCGTTGAGAAGGCACTGTAACATTCTGGGGCTCATTGCAGTGAACAGGTGCTTCACCTGAAGGACATCCCCAGCCACAGAAAAGTCAGGAAGACTCAGCTCTTCACAGACTAAACAATACAGGTTGTATGGTGGCTCTGAGCCCTCCTGCCCCTCTGTGTTTATGGTTCAGTCTCCCTCCTCCCAGCTCAATGGGCATCCCTGGCTCTGCCTTCTAGGTCCTTTTTGCTTCTCAGACCCTTATTCTTTGACCTTATATGAAAGCCTTTTCCCCCAAGCTCCCTGCACTCTGAGTCAGAGAGCTTTAGACTTTAAACTCTTTGCCCTTTGGTCTAGATTCTGACCCCCTAACACTTGTACTTTAGAGGAACATTTCTTGTATTTTTATTCTCATCTCTGTGTGCCTTTTCCTCTCTGAAGAATATTTTCTTAACAGCTGGTATCATTTACTTCGGTTCAGTTCATCTTACTTATTTACCCTACAGGAGTTTACAGTGTATATTTGTGTTCCTTTTCCCTGGGAAAACCTTATTTATTTTCCCTCCCTGCATTTAAATTACTTCAAACCCCACATTCACACTTTAATACTGGCCTGGCCTCTTGTCCAGGCCCATATGGTTGCTCTCTAGGGAGGGGGCTCTGGATCTAGCTCTGGCCTTGCTGGTGTGGAAAGCATCAGATGTAAACGGGTAAATCTGTGAGCAGATACTTTCCAGGATCTGCAAATGACCATGTAGGCAGGTGTGTCCAGCACCAGTCTGGGTCTTTGCTGAGATTTAAACCTAAGCTAGCAGTGACAGCAGAGAGCTCAGACACTGAGAGCCAGCATACCTCCTCAGGATGTTTCAGTGGTACTCTTTGTCCTGTTTTGTTTGCTAAGTAGGTTAGAATGTGATCATTGATGACTAGCTGGTATTCTCTTAAATTCCTGTTTCGGTTCTCACTGGCACGTGTATCTGTTGTTAAACAGCTATTTGCTTAAACCTGTTCTTCTGGCTTTCCTTGCAGATCTGTCCAATCTGTGCAGCATTACCTGGTGGAGATCCTAATCATGTCACAGATGACTTCGCAGCTCATCTCACACTTGAACACAGAGCCCCTAGAGATTTAATATCCTTTTATGTGCCAGCAAGAAAACAAAAGGAAGGAACTGCATGGGTCACTCTGGGCTCTAGCTACTAACGGACCTGATTATCCAAAAAGCAAATCAGAGAAAAGACCGAATTTCCAAACTCTTTATTCACAATGGAAAGAAAAAACAAAACTCTTTTAAAGACGGACCTCAGTGCATATTAGTCCTCTTGCTTTCAACATTATTCAGAAATCAGGTGGCATGTCATACATAGGCAGAGTTTTAATCATCTGGGCATTACATATGGAATATGTAATGGGATAACTGGGCTAACCTCCTTGGGTAGAACTAAAGGTCCCATGTCACCCATTAACCAAGACTGTCAACATTTCATTTCTTTGAAAATTGATCTTCTCTAGATGATAAATAACAACTGTTATGACCAAAATGTTTTATTAAAACCAGTCTCCTCCCTGATACTAGACTGCAGTAGCACCTCAGTTATCCCATGGCCCTGGAAACCAGACTTTCAGGAATTCCAAGCATGCAGAAGGAGGCCAAACCTAAATATGGCAAGGGGGAAAGGAAGTAAGTGGAGGGGAGGAATGAGGTTAAGCAGCACAACCTGGGAATCCACTGCCAAGGAAAATAACAAAGAAAACTGGAAGAGCTAAGGATTACCCAGCACACTGTCATTGTTAGCTCTTTCAGCAGAAGGAAAGAGGCACTCGGAATTCATATTGATGATGTCTGTGAAAAAGCAATTGCAGACAAGACAAGGAAGTATATAAATGGGAATGGAATGGAGACACGATGAGCAGTGGCAGGTGAAGCAGAGGACCACCTACAGTGGAGATGTAGATGATAAGAGACGGAGAGAGGTGAAGCTCTTTAGGTTTGCAAGGGGTTAGTCACAACATTATTCCCATTTTGAAACGAGAAAACCAAACCACAGGGAGGGTGAATGTCTGTCATTGCATGCATGTGAGGCAGAAAAAACAGTGTGGTGCAGATGGAGTGCCGGATACACACGTGTAGCAGAGCAGAATCGGCACACTTTAGAAGCCATCCCCTTGATAGCTAGGGCTTCTAACCTAACTGGTGAAAGATGCAAGTGTAAGAGAGTCATGCGTACCTTGGAAAATGAAAATCTACCCACAACCTGAAATGGGGAGCCCGGTAATACGTTGACTGGTCAGTGCCACCGCAGTGCCTGGACTGGGCTTGGTTTAATTGTTTCTTACCAAAAAAAAAAAAAGAGGGTGTTCCAACTCAGCGTTAATCTTTTTCTGAGCAAAGGCAATGAATTGAACTGTGCGGGCTGTCTGAAGATCATTTTGTGTTAGTTTGAAAGTCAGACAAGACTTTGGAAAATTAGCTGTAGGTTGTTAAAAAAAAAAACCAGTAAATCATGAGGTGCCAGAACTTTTTTTTTTTCTCTTCAACATAATCTATCCCAAAAGATGCCAATGAGGCCAGTCTATTTTGGTGATACCTCCTAGTGAATCAAATACTCCGCCCTCTGAGTTTGAGCACAGTTAAAGATAGGCCGGCTGTTTTGTCATTTCTTAATAATGATTCAGAGTGCCACCCAATCAAACAAACCTCAGGCTTCCAGAACAGCTCAGCATCCCCTCAGAACACAAGTTCATTCATGAGTGGAAAAATATTTTTTCTGACTAACTCTGTCATTCATTTTTTTACTTTCATTGAAAGATAAGCTTATAGCAATAACCCAAACCAAAAGGTTTGCCTACTCTGTGGGGCACTGGAGATAGAAAGGAAATGAAAAAGAGTCCATACCCCCAAGGAGCATACATTCCACTAAGGAATAAACAGGTAGTTCTGAAATGAATATAGCAGGAGTTTTTTCTATAGTTACAAGGCTCTCTCCTGAGGAAGTTAGTGTCTTAAATTTGTTTTTATCATCTCTCTTCCTGCCTAGCCAACCTCACTTAGGTTAACCTGTGAGCCAGTTCAGAATATGAGACGTCATTACAGAAAACGTGTCATGAGAAAGTTGATCCTTAGCACCATGGATTTAGAACTGGGAAGGACCTTAGAGATCATGTCATCCAACTCTCTCCCCTTCCTTTTAACAAGTGAAGAAACTGAGGCCTTGTGAGATTAAGGTTCCACAGTAACTGATGAGCAGTGCTACAACTTGAACCTAGACCCTCTGATTGTGAGTCCAGTTCTTCTTTGATGTCCGCACTTGGCAGAGGGTCTAGTGGAAACAGCAGTGCTTTGAGGCTGAGCCAACCTGAAGATAAACCTTGGCTCTGCCATTTACTGCCTATGTGACTTTTACCAACACATAAGTACTGTGTACCTCAGTTTCCTCATTTGTAAGACACGAGTTGGAATATATGGCTTCTGGATCCTTTCCAGGTCCAACTCTGTAATCCTGTGATCTTGTCCTTAATTTTGCTCATACCTGGAGTTTTCTCCTAACTTAAGAGAGAAAATAGAGAAAATTGGATCATAGTTTTATGTCCCCAGAGGGTAACTGGAGTATGAGGATGAAGCCTTAAAGTAAGCCCTCTCTGAAACCTCTGCACAAATCCATGTAATAGTGAGGTTACAATCAGTGAATAAATTTAATGCTAATCAGTTAGAAAGTGGATGCCAGCTGACCAGGGAAGGTGCCTGTGATTTGTTGTGATCATCCAATGGATGATTTTCATGAGTCCAAGAATCTGATGGCAACAATCAACATGAAAATGTGGTGGACAGAAAAAACTTCTAAGACTTTGATTTATTCATCATATAGAGAAATAAGCTCAGGAGATGCTTGATTCAGTCTCCTATTTTGAGAAAGAAACAGATGATAAAATATAAACAACCTAGGTGAATTTAAAGGGTTAACACTTTACTAGAAAACTTAATTTACCCAAAATGATTCATTTCCTTTGAAAAACCAAGCTGTAACCATATGTCTTAATTATAGCACTCCCATTTAACCAGCATTGCGTAGGGCAGAAGTTCTTAACCCAATAATTGGTTTCCTTAACATTATGTATTTTCTTTTATGCATTTTAAAACATTATTGTGAAAAGGGTTCATAGGCTTTGCTGGGCTATCGAAGTGTCCATGGCATAAATAAAAAGAGATTCAGAGTCCATGCTTGATTTGGTCATACCATCTGTGTCTGTATAGCCTGTGAGCTAAGAGTGCTTTTTACATTTTAAAATAAAAATTTTAAGGAACTTTAAAATGTAAAAACCATTCTTCCCATACAAAAGCTTACTGATTAAATCTAGTTTTCCTTGCTTGTAAACCCAGGTATTACAAAGGTCCATCCACCTTGGGCTGGATTTAGCCCTGAGTCTAGGGAGAAGACCTTCCCTATGAGTGAACAAGTCATTTGTAGGGGCTTTAAGTTTTTACCATTTTTGATTGAAATATTTCTAAAAGCCCTCATCATTATGAATGTGGAGTGACAGGAGTTTAGCATGAGAAGGGATCTTTTAGGTGATACAGGCCAGCTCTGTCATTTGATAGGTGAAAGCCCTTCAGACCAGGAAAGTCTAGGATTTGTGGAAATTCATGAAGAGTCTGAAGATACTGACTTCTTATGCAATCTCTTACCAAGAATGCCCTCAAAGGAAGCCAAGATAGGGTTTGGGTTCTCTGCTCCTAAACTTAAATCGTCCCACAAATCTGAACCAAGAGTGAGAAAACAGGCTAAGAAATTTTAAACCAGCTTTTACTAAGTAGAGTTCTCTACTCTTAGCTCATTTGTCACTTGTGTCTGCGGATTCTGATGCTGCAATCCACTGCTTTATTTTTCATGCCATTGTCTGGAAGTAGTGAGAGTTAGACATTTCTTATGAAAGAAGGTATCTGAACCTGATGATAAGTATCTGCTGGTCATTCTTGTCTCCCTTCTGGGAGGCTGGTAGAAGTCCAGAATGAGAGGTGGGCCTGAATTTAAATGCCAACATTTCATTCTTTACTGGTTTCAAGCAGAATGCAGCAGCATGGTTTATTCCACATTTGAGCTGTAATTGAAGAACAGGACAGGACATTTCACTCAAGTGCCAAAAGCCATTTTAGAGGAATCTGTTTGCCCACCTAGAAAAGATTAAGCTTGTATTTATTTCCACAAGACATTTGGCTTATTTTCTTAACTTGTGAGTTACGATGAATCGAGTGGTGTTCGACATGTCCGTAGAATGTTTCACCCTGGTCGGGGGCTAGGAGGTCCTCGGGCCCGTAGATCAAACATGCACTTTACTAGCAGTTCTACTGGTGGGCTTTCTTCTTCGCAGAGTTCGTATTCTCCAAGCAATAGGGAAGCCATGGATCCTATCGCTGGTAAGACCTTTCTGTATGTGCCTTGTAAAGAAAATTGCTTTGTCTTTTTCTTTTTTAAATTTTGATTCTGATATGTATGTTTTGTTCTCTGATCACCAAACAGCTACCAGTTTTTAGTATATTTTCCATCTAAAATTGTAAAAATCCTTAAAATATTAAATGGTTGTAATATATAACATGAATTATTTTACTTTACTGTAGTTTTTTGTTTTTTTTTTCTCAAGCAGAGTAAATAATGGAAAAAATAAGTAACTCTCTTGATGTCTTGATGACATTTTCTCTTATATTTTTATGCCCTTAAAAATACTTTAAAAATTAATATTTTCTTATATAAAAGTCAAACAAGAGCATGTTTGCCTTTGTGTAAAATCACAGGAGGATCTTGTGAAAACACTATAAAGACAAGATTTTGGAAAATGTATCTTCTAATAGCTTGTGAAGGTATAAGTGAAAAAATGTTGGGGCACCTAACTGATCCTCCTTGCCCACCACTCTAAAAACCAGGAACCTATAATTCTGCTTTGAACTCCAAACTGCAATTCGCAATAATTGTAAATATTTTTGTTTAAAACTGGACTGTTCTGTTGAAGCATTAGGTAAGAATGAAAGTTTGTTACAATAAATTGGAAATGTCTGCACACTCAGACTTCTTCCCTGCTTATGCCTTTTGTAGTCTGTGGCTCCTTTGTGGGCCAATTAAAAATGTTTTAATTTTTAAAAACATAGTGGCTGATCTCAAAGAACTTCTGTGCTTCTAGACAATAAAGAGAAAAATACAAATGCATTTGTCAGTACAGTGGAACTTGAAGAGAAAGGAAAGTATTAACAGCAGGAGCAGTGGGACCCCTAAATGAAGACCTGAAGGAAGATGAGGGTCCACTGAGGGGAAGAAGAGGTGCGGTTCGAGTTTGTGGAGACTGGAGGTGGCACAGCAGGTGATGGCCTCTTCTGACTGGAATGTAAAGTATGGGAAGTAGAGGCATGTGAAATAAAACCCGCACTTGGATGCCTTGGATGGGAGGCTAAAGAACTTGTACTTGGTCCAAAAAGCAGCAGGAGCCACTGAGATTCTTGAAAGTAGCACGAGGACATCCTAAGACCTGCCTGTCAGGAAAGTTATTTGATGACTTTGTGATTGATTGATTGATTGATTGAAGAAGTAAAAAATTACTAAGAAGGAGAATCATTGGGAAGATATTGGAATAATCTAGCCATGGGGTGTGGCCTGTGTCTGTGAGTGGGCATGAGGGGCTCGATACAGAATGCATTCCAGAAGTAGAATTAATGTGAGTGAGAGAGAGGGCACAGTGCAGGTGAGGGACAAAGAAGAGGCAGGAATTACTACTCCAGGTTTGCAGATTAGCAAGTAGAAGGATGGGGGGGCATTTGGAGGAGAGTTTAGAGTTGTGAGAGCAAGATGATCCATTTTGGACCCGTTTAATTTATGATGCCAGCAGGAAGACATCCAGGTAGAGTATGGCCAGGCCTGGGCTACAGGTGCTTTTATTATTATCCCCATTCTACAGATGTGGAAACTGAGAGGCACAGGGGTGAAATGACTTGTCCAGGGTCTTACAGCTAGTATGGGTCTGAGGCAGCGTTTGGGTCTAGTTCCGCCACTCCCTCTACTTTATTACCTAACTTCTTAGTGAGTAACAGTTAAATCCACTCTCCTTCATTCATCTATCTGAGTGAAGGATAGATGACCAGCACTTGCAGAGAATAGCGAGAGAGTAAAAGGTGAGCCATCCCAGCAAGAGGCTTCTGAAGATCAGAGCTGACAGGGAGCCCTTGTTGGAATCTGCAGTGGCCCTGGGAGGTCTTTGTCAGGTTAGGGTTGACGTGGTGGTTGCCACAGGACTACATCTGTATAGGGGAGCAAAGACCCTCCCTATTGGCATGATGCAGGAAGATGTGAATAACCAGGAGGAAACTCACCTGCCAGGCCCTGGAACCCTGCCTGATTCTGCTGTTTTCCCCAGATCTCACAGCACGGGGTTCTTCTGCCTTGGGCAAGCAGCACATTTGACAAGTACTTCTGTTTTCTTTTACTTCTAAAAGTTAAAAACGAGTTGGATTAGCTGATGGAGATGATTTTTCTTGGTTACCTTTAGGTAAATCAGAATTCTGTGATGGTGGTAAATTCCCTCCACTCCCTACAGAGTACCGTTAATAGTTAGGGGAGGCCTGTGGGATTGAAGGCCAAGGAGTAATACACGGGTTCAGCATGCATTTCTGTTGCCCCTATTTTGAGGCATTTCCACCTGACTGTGAGTTAGGACTGGGCAATTCAGCAAGGCTTCATTAGATGGCCTTCCAACTCTGCGCTTCTGGGATTGCTCCATGAGGCTTGGAGGCTTGGCAAGTCCATATATGCATCCAGGTAAATGTAAGCCAGGAAGAAGCAGGCAAGATCGATCAGGCAGCAGAGCATGAGCAAATAATAGGGATGTATCATGTCAAAAGAACAATGCAAGGAGCTCAGTGAAGGAAACAGGAGTCTTCTCTGTCCCAGCAAGAAGGTCGTGCCTAAAACTTCAAGGGGCCTGGACGGACGTCTGGGCTCTGTCAGAGTTGGAAAGGTAAGGCAGAAGTGAAGCTGGCAAGATCAGTCTGCGCCAGGCAAGTAGTCAAGATGACGAAGAGCGCTCCAGATGGGAAGTCACTGTCCTTGGACTTGAATTCCAGGTCTGCTGCTGCTGAGTATGTGTTTGCCCTTGGATAGGTCACTTTATGTCTCATCTCAGTTTCCTGACCTTTTATTTGTGAATGAGGTAGACTGGCTACCCTGTCCAGTGATCTCTTATCAGAATGTCCTCTCCAGCATCCAGGGCAGAGTTCACTTCCTCCTGGACAGCCCATTTTAGTTCTGAGCCTTTCTAGTGTTAGAAAAATCTGCCTTATGTTGAGCCAGAATTTGTCTCCTCGAGTGCTGGATAACTGAAAAGAACCCTCAGTGGTGGGCCGAGGAAGATGTCCACACAGGTCCGTCTGGAATAGGAACATTTTTCTCCATCACTCTAAGTTTTAACGGATAACTAAACAGTCACTCAAGCCGCAGTTTGCACAGTTCGCTGCTTGTTTCTCCAGCCGGTGTGAGCCGGCTGAGAGCTGAGCACAATTAGGGCGCATTCTGTTTTCTGTGCTCTAGGGTTAAGTAGTCTTGAGTTTCTTCAACCTGTCCTCTTTGCTATGTTAGCCACCTTTTTGGTGGCCAAGCTTCACATGTGGTGCCCATTGCTGGGCAGCCTCCTGCACCACTAGAGAACCCAGCAGGGCCCAGCCCTGGAAGCAAAGATGGGAAATGACTTGCCCACAGTCACATGGGGGTTCCTAGCAGAACTGGGGTCAGATTCTCAAATCTGAGCTTCTCAATGCAATGCACGTACTCTCAGATTCATTTGCTGTTGGTTAGTTTTTTTGAACTGGGGTTTTCTCCTCCTTTTTATTCTCCATTGCAAGGGGATGACTCACCTCGTAGGAAGGGGGAATGAGAAATATTCAGAAATGAAAGTCAAATCATGTTATGCTAAACTCAGAATGTAAGTGATATAAAGAAAAAATATCAGTACGTTTTTTAAAACTTTTAAAACATACAACATTGTTTTTATGTGCTCAACTAATTTGTTTCTCTTTAGGAGACCAAAATGGTGGGGAATCAAAAAATATTTCTGATGGGTCTTTTGCTTTAACAAAGCAGTCTTTCATTCAGGGCTTTCCAGCCTTTTCAAGCTTAAAAAGGTTTTTTAACATTAATAAAATTTTTTTAGACCTCAGCTTAACAATAATTGTACTCTTAGTATCTATCCATTTATTGAGAATTCAGATAGTTAATTTAAAAAACTGATTTCTTAATGTTCTTAAATGAGTTGTTTTTATTGACAACAGTGGTATACATATACATTTGTAAAAAATAGTAGATATTTGTATGAGACAGTCAACAGAAAGTCTGTTTGCTTATTGAATATGTTTAAGTCACACCAGAGATTCTGTTTAAGCTGAAAAACAAAGTGAAAATGACTAGTGTGTGTGCGTGTGGGTTTGAGGACCTCCCCTCCCCCGTGTGATCCACAGACTGAGAAGCACTCTCCTGACCAGGCTTCTTAAACATCCCCTCGTTCTAGATCACTTAAAGGGATGAGGAGACAGCCCGGAAGTGCTGAGTAATGTTTGCCCTGGATAATCGGAGCAATGAGTCATCGACGCAGGGCATCTTGGCTCTGAATTAGCAGGGGGCCTTTATTCCAGGCATCTCTGGTTTGATGCTGACATGTTTTATGGCACTTTTTCTCCAAGTTGTGGTGCATTTACTTTGTGCACATTAAGGTGAACTGGTTTACAGCCTTTCTCCATTTCTGTTGGCAGAGCTTTTATCTCAGTTATCAGGAGTGAGACGTTCTGCGGGAGGACAGCTCAATTCTTCTGGCCCCTCAGCTTCTCAGTTACAGCAGCTGCAAATGCAGCTGCAGCTAGAACGACAGCACGCACAGGCAGCCCGGCAACAGCTGGAGACCGCCCGGAACGCGACTCGGCGCACCAACGCCAGCAGCGTCACCACTACAATCACACAGTCGACAGCAACAACCAACACGACAAACACGGAAAACAGTCAGCAGACCGTTCAGAACTCCCAGTTCCTGCTTACGAGGTAGTTGGCTTTTTGCCATTCTCCTTGGGTTTTGTCTAGACATTGAGTGTTGGAGAATTCAGCTTAAATTCACTTTGCCTTTTCCCCCTCCATCTGAATGTTAAAGCCTTACGTTCATCACTTGGGAAACCCACAGCTCCTCAGGCTAAGTCCACATCTGCTGCCTCACCCGATCGTCTTGGACAGTTAGGGCTTGCTCCTTGCTGAGTGGCCTGGTCTAACAGTGATAGAGCTTCTCTTTCAGAAATGCTGCAGGGTTTCCAAAGCCCTTCACATACGCTGTAGTTATTACCATTATTTTCATGATCACTTTGAGGTGTTATGATCCCATTTTAGAGATGAGGCTCCGAGAGGTTGTTGTAGATCTCACCCATCAAGGCCTCCTACGTCACCAACTCAGCAAGCGTCCTTTTTACCATTCCGTGCTGCCTCCTTAAAGTAGGGTAGGCCAGGGATTTATTTTTACAGTAATTTTTCTGCATCACTTCATCTAATCTGGGTGTAATTTTCTTTATTGTCCAGAAAGCTTACTTATCATGATAGTCCATGTACAGGTAATGTTAGGCAAAGTTGTGGACACAATTCACATGCTTTCTCTTTGTTATCTTTCGTACAGCTGAGAGCTATTAAAAGTGACATAGATGTTATAGACTTTTCCCTGCAGGTCCTGCGCACCTGGGCCTTACCATGTAATCATGGTTAAATAACAGGCTACAGGGTCAGGATGGGCAATGATGACCAGTAACCCAGTCAGTGTGACTTACAGCTGAAACTAGCTTTGCATGGCTACCAGGGGATTGCCTCCCCTCTGGACTCAAATCACACAACCATTAGAGTAGGGGATTTTCAGAAGGATACAGGAAAGGGAAGAAAATGAAATAAGGAGCTGCGGATTTATTTTGTTTTAACGGAACTTAAACCAAAAGAAAACTGAGGCTCTTTTGAAATTGGAGAAAGGTAGAATATAAATTGGAAAAGTGAATTGGGAAAGTAAGACCAGCATCTGCTATGAGCTTAAAGCAGTGACCATGCTTGGGTCACCTTCCCAAAGTCAGTGATGGTGTCATCTTATTCCATGGGTCCTGTTCTCTCTACTTATCTCAGATAAACCTTCCAAGTGACAGCCACCATTGCCCAGATGTAGGTTCATTTCTTCAGATGGCAGGCTTGTTGTCTCCCAAGGCAGAGGTCCTTGTGCCTGTCTCAGGTTTCCTCGCTCAGGTGTGTGTTCACCTGGGACACTCTGGTCTAAAGATGGGGCTTCTTCACCAGGGCCCTTGGCATCTTCTGAAATACAGAATTGCTTTGCCTGAGGGGCCTACCACATATTCATAAGACCCAATGTACCTTAACAGTATTCCTACTCCAATTTCTACTATTCAAAAGATTTTTTAATTGGGCTCATTATTAATCATAGTTAGTGTATGGTTTACCACAGACTTTTGCCACCATCTAGGAGAGATGCTGTGCCAGTAATTACCCAGAGCACCATTGGGAACACAACCCTCAGGCTTCAAGACAGACCCTAGCCTTGTAGTTGGTCAGATGCCCCCAAATAATGCCATGTTGCTTCTCCTTCACCTCATCCAGGGCAAGTTTGTCTTCAGGTGTCAGAATGGGTCAGGCCTCGGGGCAGGCTTACTTATTTTTCTGACCTCACCTCTTCTTTCCTGGCCTTCATGGTCCTTCCAGGCAGTGTGCAGTTATCTCCATGTTTCCTAACGTTGCCTAGTTCTGGAGTGTGGCAAGCCCTTTCCCAGACCTGTTCCTAGGAGCAGCCTTTCCAGGTACTAGCTTAGATTCAGCAAAGCCTGGATGGTTTTCCAGAGAAAGGCCAGGGTCACCCTGATTAATTCAGATTGACTTCTTACTAAGAAGGTAAATTTAGTACACCTTCACCTACCCTACTAACCATTTCATTCCTGACCCAAAGGGAACAGGGAAACTCTTTCTCTTCAGGCTAAAGGTCTCAGCTTTATTTAGGCTTTGGATCCTTTTTTTTTTTAATTTTTTTTTGAGTGAAAATTTACAGCTTACCTCATTAGGCAATAGCTTGCCATCATACTGGTTCATCACTTCTGTCAGTTCCTTCTGATTTGCGTTCTTATCACAAAGAAATTACCTGCAGACTCTGTGCCCCCGAAGTCCATTCTTTAGAGCCTCATCTTAGCTTGCTTTTTTACCTTGAGAACGAGTCATTCCAGAAGAGATTTAGGAGTTATTCTCTGTCCCCTAGCTTTGATCTGACTCCAAGAGCCCATGCCCTGCTGCCTTGGCCTCCTGGGTCTATGCAGTGGCCTGGCCACAAGAAAACCAATTGCTAAAGGAACCCTGGAAACAAAAACTGCTCTTTGTTCTTCTGGGGGTACATTGGGCTTATTTAATGGAAAAATCTCTGTGTTACCACTTCCTCATTTTGTCTCCCCCTGCACTTTCCCCAGTGGTCACTTTTCCAGCCCCCATTCCCTTTGTTTCTTTGGAGCCCAAACTAAAGTCTGATCCCTGCCTACGAGGTGGATGGCTCTTAACTCTGAGCAAGATGCCTGGGAGATGCAAGCCCGTGTCTTGCCCCTCCACTCCTTCCCCTCCTCCACCCGGGGGGAAAAAAATGTAGTTAAAGCTGGTTTTGTAGTGGCAAAGAAATGGGTGGAGTAAGGGCCAGAAAAAAAGATGTCTATGGGAAATACTACTCAGTTAAGCCTCTTTTCCCCAGACATTTAATTACATTTAAATCAAGTTTCTGATTTTTCTCTAGCCTTTCAATTGCCAGGTGCCATTCCTGCAAATCCAGCTTTCTATAAAAATATCTGTTTACTTTTTCATGGCCTTTGTTATGGAGTCATGCTAAGTACATGTACTTCTTTCTCAGCATAGGAGGGAAGGAGGTTCATTTGTACTTGCTGTTTTATAATGAAGAAAATGAGGCCTGAGGAGTGTTTCTGTTCAGTCCTTGTGGGCGCTCCTTCCAAGGGCACAAAAGCCACTCTCAAGGGCACAGATGGAGATGGTTGGTTTCTAAAAGTTGCTGTGGTTGAGAACATCATCAGCCTGTGGCCAGCCTCCTGAGGAGCCTCTGACCTTCTGTAGTCTTGTCTTCAGATACCAGGCATCCAGCCTTCTTGGAAGCCTGTGCACTTGGGAGGACCTGCTGGAGCAGCATGTGAGGCAGGGGAGGCTCTAATGGCTGGAAATTGGAGTGAGCCATAAGTTTCAGCTTCTGAGTGGCTGTTCTTTTACCACGTGAACCCTGGTTTTAGACCAAGTCTTACCTTGGTTTAGCACAATTCTCCATCATACCAAAGAAAAGTACCATCTGCCCATGTGAAAACAACAAAAGCCCCTGAGCTGCACAGACATTGCCAACTCTTGGCAGAGGGACACAGGCATGGCACCACCTTCTGGCCTCTCTTAGGGCTTTTGTACATAACATCAGCAACTGACTTTGACCAATTCTCTTTTCTTTTGCTGTCCTCCAGGTTAAATGATCCTAAGATGTCCGAAACAGAGCGTCAGTCGATGGAAAGCGAGCGGGCAGACCGTAGCCTGTTTGTCCAAGAGCTTCTACTGTCCACTTTGATGCGTGAAGAAAGTTCCTCCTCAGATGAGGATGAACGGGGGGAAATTGCCGATTTTGGTGCTATGGGCTGTGTAGATATTATGCCTTTAGATGTTGCTTTAGAAAACCTAAATTTAAAAGAGAGTAATAAAGGGAATGAGCCTCCACCTCCTCCTCTTTGATGACACCCCAATTCGCAGACAGTGTCCTCTGTGCTGTATTTGCCAATGAAAGTGGACAACAACTATCTTGGGTTTGTTTTGGTGATTGTAATTTCAGGTCTGTCACTCTTGTTACATTGTGTACATTCAAAAGGAAGAGAGAAAAAAAATATATATGATAATCATTTCCACTTAACTAATTTTTACTTCTAGCAGGTAAATGTAGGTAGCAGTGCAGGGGTGATCCTGCTTCCTGTACCTTGACATGCAAAAGGCTCCTAATACTCCACATTCAAACTGAAGAGGAAAATTGAAATCTCTAATGAAGCTGCTGTGTGTATTTATGAATATTAATGAATAAAAACTGCTTGGATGGTTTACCTTAACTACTGCATGAGGTTTTTTGCAGCGTGCATGAGTTTTAGTGACCTTGTCATTTAAAAACTTAAATACAAGGAGTCAAACTATATGAGACCCAAAGCTTTCCCCAACATTATTCAAAGGTTACATGACCCGAGAGTGAGTGTGTGCTAGCTGTTTGTAGTCATGAAGTAGCTTTTGAATAATGTCCCAACATCTGACTGAATTACCCCCTTCCTTTCTGTGCCTCGAGCACGTGATGCCAGCCGTGCAGCGGAGTGGGCCCTTTGAGGGTGAAGCCCCTCGCCCTGGGGAACCGCTACGCCTGGCTGTCCACGTGGAGTTCAGCCTCTTTAATGCATCCAAGAAGACACCACAGTAAAGCTACTGTCGAAATCTGCTGCGAGGGCGTCTGTGTGCCCTCCAAATCCAATCCTGTTCTTATTTGTTGAAAGTTTTTACTTTTTTGTGGTTGTTTCAAATTTTTCAATTGTTAAACATGTTTTATTCAGGTGTAGATGAATTCATTTATTCACTGTTCAACAGCGTTAACCTGGTGTATGTTGTCTTGGTTTTTTAAAAGCCTCACCTTCTCAGTCATATTTTGAGTTATTTATGTATTTGCTTCTAGTTTGCAAAGACTTGTCAGTGCCAGGGGAGCTTGAGGATGTGACTTCCCAGACTTTGTCAATATATACACTGAATTCTTAATGCCAACCTTAGCACCTTTTATTTATTGGGGTTTTCTGGCATCGAAAGTAAAAGCCTTTTCATTGAATCATGCCACCTATACGCCTACATTATTAATCCTCTGTAAAAAAAAAAAAGAAAAGAAAAGAAAAAATGTACAGCGGGTTTGGGTGTTTGTTTTGTTTTGGTTTTTTTTTTTTTTTTTGTGCATAGACTTTCATAATTTACCTGAGGCAGGGACAGCAGCTGGGACGGGGGTGGTGGGGTTGGCAGGGATGGGGAGGGAATTGTTTGGGATGTAAATTTAGGATATTAAAACAAAGTTCGCACAGCTTCCGAGAAATTGACAACTAGGCTTATCCAGAATCATGTCTTTTCCAGTTCCTTTTTCTCTCTCCCTTTCTCTCCTTCTTTTTCCATTCTTTACTCACCTTCTTTTCTGTGTCCTTCCATTTCTGTAATGATTCAAACATTTTAGAATTAAATTGCAGACTTGAATACCCTCTGGTGTTCTTAAGAGAACTGTGATGTGTATGTTAATCTAAAGTAACCAAAAAAAAGGTCATCCCACATGTCCAAAAAAAATATTTGTTTCATTTTCATTTTCCTAAAGAAGCTTCAGATTCCGATGGTTTCCACATAATAATAGGTTTGTTTTCTTTAGTCTCTGCAACAAAAAATGTTTTAAGGGAAAAATTTTACACCAGGCCTCTGGTTATCCTGGCAGGTAACCCCAGCAGGGATTTTTTTATGGATTGTTGAGGATTTTCAGAAACAATTTTCAAGCTGTAGTCTTTTCAAACACATCTTCTGCACATTACAATAAGACACACAGTTCAATAAAGCATTTTCAAGACTGTTGTTCAGTTGAGTTTCTTTGGTGTTGGTGAACGGTCCTGACTGCTCTACTCTAGGATCTCATCTTGGGATTCTCCAGCCCAGGTATTTGGTCCCCTTCATCCTAAACAGAACAATCTTGGTTTTGTGAGAATTCATTCCTTTGGGGGTGCAAAGGAGAAACGACCAATGCTCCTTTTCCTCTGAATTTCTTAGAAAATGGAGAAGCCATTTTTTGTTGGTTGTTTGTGAACGTTGGAGGCCAGTGTACAGGTCTGTTGAGAACAGTCTCAGTGCTGATGTAACATTTCAGATTATCCAAAGGCGATGTGGCATTCCTTAGACTGTTTTTAGCAAAGGTTTTACTAATATTTCATGTGCTCTCTATCCAGGATAAAAGGAATATGTTCAAGATAGAAGAACTCAGTGTGTACGTATGCATGTCTAGATTTAGCTGCAGATATATGGAAAAAGTTTTCCTAGCTTAAACTGTTCCAACTCTGGCATCTTCACTTCTTTTTGCTTTGGTTTTTTAAATTAGTGTTATCACACTTTGATTTCTGTCATACTATTGAATGAAAATATGCTGCAAAGATTGATGGGGGAAAACAAGCAAACAGATCTCGACATTCGTTTTAGCTACATTTTCATATTATTGGTCTAATCCTGACTCGATTTGGGAGATGACTGTCTTAGCTGTAATTTTGGAATATTTTCTGACATTTTTCGTTTGCTTTCTGTTAGCATGTCAGTAAAGGTGTGTCTTGTTCCATTTGCACTAGAAGGCTTTCGGTGCCCAGCGTTTCCCAGTGAAAATGAGGTGAGAAGGGTAATTGATTGTCCAGGGTGAATGACCTCTTTACTGTCTCTGCCCCTTTGTAATCTGTATCATTGTGTACACAGTGACTTCTAGTATCCCCAAAAGCTAATAGTAAAATATAATTATAGGAGTGATTTTCCCAAAGATATCACTTTACTCTTAATGTATCTAAAGAAGCACCAGGGGATTTCATTTTTTTAAAATAACACAGTTCCCTCAAGGAGGAACAGGGTCATTAAATAGAAATCATATGGGTGATAACAGTGAAGTCCCAAATCACGTTTTCATTGCGTTGGATTGATTTAAAGACACTGCAGAATTAGAGCTGAGATTTTTTTTTTTATTATCATTACTAAAGAAGTAACTAACTTTTGGGGGTGGTTGTTTGTCTTCAAGTATTTCCTTACCAAATCTTAAACTGAAATGGAAGCAATAATTGAGGCAAATCCTATAGCACAGTTTCACCTTGTGGTTTTGGACCTGTGTTTGAGTCATAGCTTTCTGCCCTATGACCTTGGGCTGCCTTGTGACCTTGGACAAATCATCTCCCCCCATCCTCAGATTCCTAACTACATGACCTCAAAGGTCCCTTCTAGTTTTAAATCTATACAACCTAAACCTTCCTCTCTCTCCCCTCCTCCTAAAAAAAAAGCATTCTGGTGAATGAAACTTCCTTTTTATTCCTAGGAAGAACTAGGGGAGATCCTCTAGAGCCACCCAGTCTTGAAAAGCCATACGTTACCTGTGCTGTGAGACAGAATTGACCCATGGAAAGGGGGTGGAGATCTTTTGGGAACAAGATTTGTTCTTAGGGCTTTCTAAAGCAGCAGAAAAGCAGGGCCCTGGAAACCTTCCACTTCCCAGTCAATCTATGGAGAGTTTTATTGAAAATTGGAGGACTATAGAGGTGAATGAGACAAAGTCAGAAACAAAACAGGAAAGTGGCGGAATGATGTAATTGGTGAAGAAAAGTTTTGATTTCTGGTTTGTGTTGGCTAGTATAATTTGGAAACAGTAAACATTGATACAAAACAGTCTCCTGAACATCCCAAAGGAATTTGTCCTTTCTCCTTGTGTAATATCTTTAATACTTATTGTACTTGAAGAAGCATACAGCAGTGGTCTAATCATCTGCACTAATGAAAACTGCTTTAAGGAGGAGATGTTCTCAAGTTTTAAAGAAGATCCAAATTAGGATCATTTCTCTTAAGAGTCTGCCAAGTTTTCATTTAGGCAAGTTGTCCACTCTGAAGATAATCCAAAGGCCTTTCCTTTTAATCTCTTTGACTTTCACCTTTCCCTTTCTGAAGCCTGCCTGGGAGCCTTTTAAGCCAAACCACTTAAATTACCTCTCCTCAAATGTAATTGTGGCTCATACCGATGGATGTTTTGCACTAATCTTGAGAACTAAATGCTATAGCTAATGAACACAGAGATAAGAGTTGAGAGCAAGGATGCAACGTTGAGGAAAGGAACTTGCCTACCTCTTGAATCAGTTCTTAATAGTGTTGTTTCCACCAATGTGGCATCAGTTCTCAGAAAATTGGGCACATCTGTGTTTGAATGTAAGAGGCCCTAGTCTAAAACTAAGGTGTTGATATGTCTCTTTTCTTTAAGAATAGATGGCTCCCTAAAATTTATCATCTTTTTCCCAAGACTTTCACTATAATTCAGAATTGCCTTTAACTTCTTTTTCTAATTGGTCTTATGGGACCTGATTCCAAGGGTTTCTCCATCAAGTAACAAGTGATATTTGTAAACAAACTAGGGAAGCTCGTCATTCCTGGAACCCAGTGGCAGCCCTTATATGAAGGTGTCACTTCTTGCCGTTATTCAACTGGAGGAGATGGGAAACAGGATAGGAAGAGGAATTGAGGTACCTATTTGAGTATACTCCCTCTAACCCTGGTAGGTAGTTCTGCCACTTAGCTGGTCCCTTGGTAAACCAAGATAGATGCTTGAGTTGGAATTTGGAAGGGAAACTGTTCAAAGGCCACAGATCTTTTAAACTAAGGGATTTAAGTTGTCAGCAAAATAGATAATGCTTAACAAGGTTTGTGAAGAAGTTATTAGGTACCATTTGTTTCCTTACTACTCTTTAACTGTTGGCAGCTTATTCTATGCATAACTTTATTAGAATATTCCTGGGTTTCCTCTTTCCAAGCTAGTTACATACACACACACACACACACATCTATGTATGCATGGAGCCAAGTCTTCAAAGGCACTATCACATTGCCTCCTTGATGTTTATTTCTACCTTATTGAAATAGTTCTCTCTAAGGACTTAATACCATGAGGGATTGCCTTAATTTTGCTTTTCATCACCTGTGTTTGGATAGCCTTTCTCTTTTCTAGACAAAAGAGAGAGCAACACCCAGTTATTAAAGCGTTGGTGCTTCCTTCTGAATTCCATACCCTCATGGAGATGCATGCCCTCTTCCCTTCTCTTTCTGATTAGGAAGAAATGATCATTGCAAAGTGCTTGGCATAGTGCCTGACACTATATTATTTTTGCACATGATGCCTATTGACTTAACAGGCTTAAGCACTTCCTCTCCATCCCTTAATAGAAAAGTGGTTCCATTCAACGAACTTAATACACAACTACTGTGACAGCAGTTGAGGGTTCAAAGATAAAATTATTCTTGCCTTCCAAAGTTTACATTCTACCGGTATGAAGTAGCAAATTCATAGATAAGCAAAGCCATTGGCACTAACCAACCATTGAGTGATCGGAAAGGGCCTACAAGGAGGTGGTGCTTGAGCCAAGTCTTGACTAGAATTGTAAGAGAGGGAAGTGAGGAGGGAGTGAGTTCTAGGCCTGAAGTATAGCTACTTATGCAAGGAAGTAAAGTGAAATCATTCTAGAAAGAGCCAAATCCTGAAGGGGCTGATGATTGTATTTTATACTAGAATAGAGGTGATAGGGAGCCACTGAAGTTTCGTGCTCAGGGAAATGCTTTAGGATTTTCACTTTGGCAGCTGTGTGGCTTGGAGGCGTAGAGTTAAAGCAGGAAAACCAGTTGGGAGGCCACTGGAGTCAGCCAGCTGATTCCCACTACATGCAAGGAACCATACTGGACTCGTCTGCAATGGGGAAGTTCTTTGGAAAATAATTTTCTGAAGACATTTTATGCAGGCCACAACTCTTTGAGCAGAATTTTAACCACATGTAAATAAATCTTAATTGGTTTAATTATAAAATGGAAGAACCTTTTTATGTGACAAAGTCAACCCAAGACATGTTTCTTGTGTTACGACTTTCATGAATACCTGCCTAAAGGGATTTTGTATTAGTCGCATAGCAGTTGACTTCAGTTTGGGGGGCAATTGAAAGCTGACTCAGGGTCTCAAACTAAGGGCTTCTGGGTGACAAACTCAACTAGAAATGGAATGACTTAAGTCATACATAAAGGATCCCTGAGGGCCCCATATTGACATAGTTTTAAAATGTAATGTCATCTATGTTTTATTGTACTTATATTTATTTTGTTAAATTTTTCCCAATTACATTTTAATCTAATTCTGCCTGCACTTGGGGATTCTGGGCCAGACGCCCATGTTTGACAGTTCTGCCTAGGCAGTCTGCTGATCATTACTGACGTCGTGGTCAGTCTCGGTAACCTGTGGTACCAGGATCCCGCAGCAGGAGCTGAGGTGATCGGTAGGAGTGCCTTAATCCTTACTGGAAAAAGCCATCATTTGTCCTTCTTTGCCTTCTGTGCTGACTCCACTGTTCCTTCCTTACCTCCTTCGTTGTTCAGTTCTGCCAGTATTATTCATACCTGCTGCCCCACGGGGTCGTCTCCTGAGGTCACCTGGCATTTGTGATGGCTCATGGAGTGAGGGCACTCAGCCCTGCCTTGCAGCTTTCTAATAGCCCAACATGGTGGACTTTTCGGTCCTCTTCACAAAGAATGAATGAAGGGACCTGGTTTCCGCTTGCTGCTTCACTCCGAATATGGGCGCAGGACCTTTGCTCCTGGAGGGCAGTGAGGTTGGAGCTGCCTGATGGAAAAAAGAATTGAACTTAGAGGCAGAGAATATATGCTCAAATCTGGAAAAGTCACTCCCCTTTCCCCACTCTGGGCCTCAGTTTCCTCAACTCTGAAATAAGGGATGTGCACTAGATTGATTTGGTTCCCCTCCCGTGGTGCCCACATCTCATCAGTTGCTGAATTACAGATTCCCACCACCCATATGACCTGATTACTTCTCACTTCAGACTTTGGGCACAGGTTCCTAACTGGTCTCCCAGCTTCCAGTCTCTTCCCCTCTCCAAATCATCCTCCACACGACTGCCAAAATAACCTTCCAAAAGTATATCTGAGTATGTCATTTCCCTGCTCATAAATCTAAAGTGGCTCCCTACCACCTCTGGGGTAAAATACAATATCCTTGACCTATCTATCATTTAAAGCCCTTCATCAACTGGCTCCAGCTTACCTTTCCAGGCCAAATTCACATCATTGCCCTTGCCTTTTGTGCGCTCTCTAACCCTTGTTCCCCATGCCTGGAATGCATTTATTTCCTCCTCACTTCTACTTAGAAGCCATCAAAGCTAAGCTTGAGAAACCAAACCTTTTCTGCTCTCCCTGGCTGTGTCCTCTCCTTCCTTAAATGAATGTGTATATACTTATCGGATGTATGTACGCAGTAGAATGTAAGCTCCCAAGGGCAGGGACTGTCTTTCATTTGGGGTTTTCATCTCCAGTGCTAAATAAATATTTGTTGGATTGGATTGGGATGAATAAGTACTTTTCATTTTTAAATCAGACACCAAACAAACACAATGACATGATCAACCCTGACTGGTTAAGAAAATAGCATTATTTCATATCACTCATATTCCTTGTATGTGCAAAACACTTCCTTCTAGTGTGCCACCAATAGGAATGGGTAAGTGTGGAGGAGGGATGAGTTTGGAATGACTTCTGCAATCACTGGTTTTAAATGTTAGAAGTCATCTGTTCCAACCTCCTCATAGTGTAGATAGGGAAACAGAGAGAGAAGGGGAAATTACTTGCCCAAAGTCATACATACATGTAGTAATCAGTAAAGTGGAGTTTCAAACCCTGGTCTTTCCCCAATCCAGTCATTAGCATTATAGGCAGAGGTCAGGGGACAGGATGAAATATGATAAACCATATGAGCTGAGAGTTAACTGATTCTATGGCCTATGAACACTGGAGACTAAAGGGACTCCAAAGAGCTCAATAAATTTCATTTTACATATGACTTGGCCTTGGTTGGAGAAATAAGATTAAAGATCCAGACAAGGGTGAATTTTGGTGTTTGAGTGGGTGTTTGGATTCAGATTAGAGTCAGGTTTCAAGTGAAATTAATTACTCCCTTTACTAAAGCATCCTTAGGTGATGGAAGGGAAAAGACTGCGCAGTTAAGTGGGAATTAAACAATAATCATCCTTACTTTCTTTTTCACTTGTGTTGAGGGTGGGAGTACGGGGGGGGGGGGGGGTTGGGAACTTTGAGGTTTGTAGAATTCCCTAGACTACTCTTTAGCCAATAGTAGATCTATGGTGATGGGGATGATTGATTGAGTCTAGGGAACAAAGGGCAGCCAGGTGGTGCAGTGGATAGAGGAGAGGCCTTGGCATCAAGAAGATTCACCTTCCTGAGTTCAAATCTAGCCTCTGACACTTCCTAGCTGTGTGACCCTGAGTAAGGCATTTTTAACCTTGTTTACCTCAGTTTCCTCATTTTACCTCATTGTAAAATGAACTGGAGAAAGGAAATGGCAAACCACTCCAGTATCTCTGCCAAGAAAACCCCAAATGAAGACTATACTTTCAGGGATCATTTGTATAGTATATTACTAGAGAAATGTGGCTGAAAGTGTATCACAGAGGCAACCACGAGGAGGAGCTGTCAAAACGAATACAGCAACTTATCATGAGAATAATACATTATGATCAGGTAGGATTCATACCCGGAATGCAGGGCTGGTTCAATATTAGGAAAACTATTAGCATTATCGACCATATCAACTACAAAACTAACAGAAATCCCAATAGACGCAGAAAAAGTTTTTTGACAAAATACAACACCATTCCTATTAAAAACACTGGAGAACATAGGCATAAAGGGAACTTTCCACAAAATAATATGCAGTATTTACCTAAAACGTTCTGCAAGCATTATATGCAATGGAGATAAGCTAGATGCATTTCCAATAAGATCAGGGGTGGAACAAGGATGTCCATTATCACCACTATTATTCAATCTGGTACTAGAAATGTTAGCTATAGCAAATAGATAATATAAATTGAAGGAATTAGAATAGGCAAGGAAGAAACTAAGTTATCACTCTTTGTAGATGATATGATGATATACTTAGAAAATCCCAGAGATTCAAGTGAAAAACTACTTGAAACAATAAACAACTTTGGCAAAGTTGTAGGTTATACAATAAACCCACACAAATCTTCTGCATTTCTATTTATTAGTAACAACGTCCAACAGTAAGAGATAGAAAAAGAAATCCCATTTAAAGCTAGGGTAGACACTATAAAACATTTGGGAGTTTACCTGCCAAAACAAACCCAGGGACTATATGAACACAACTACAAGACACTTTTTGCACAAATAAAGTCAGATCTAAGTAAGTGGAAAAACATCAGTTGCTCATGGGTAAGCCAAGCCAATACACTAAAAATGACAATTCTACCTAAATTAATTTACTTCTGTAGTGCTGTACCAATTAAACTATCAGATAATTATTTTCTAGAGCTGGAAAAAATAGTATCAAAATTCATCTGGATGAACAAAAGGTCCAGAATATCAAGGAGACTAATGAAAAGAAATGCTACTGAGGGTGGCCTAGCGCTACCAGATCTCAAATTGTATTACAAAGCAGCAATTATCAAAACTACTTGGTACTGGCTAAGAAACAGAAGGGTAGACAAGTGGAATATGCTAGGTACTCAAGACATATTAGACAATGAATATAGCAATCTACTGTTTGATATGCCCCAGGACCCTGCTTCTGGGATAAGAACTCACTGTTCAACAAAATTTGCTGGGAAAACTAGATAAAAGTGTGATGGAAACTGGGCATAGACTAATGCCTGACACCATACACAAGAATAAAACCCAAATGGGTACACAATGTAGGCATAGATTGATACTATGGACAAATTGGTGGAGCAAGGAATAGTGTATCAGATTTATGGAGACAGGAAGAATTTTTAACTAAAGAAGAGGTAGAAAGCATTATGAAGTGCAAGATGGATAATTTTGATTACATTAAACTGAAAAGTTTATGCACAACCAAACCCAATGCAACCAAAATTTGGAGGGATGTAGAAAAGTGGGAAAGAATTCTTTTTTTAATTAATTTATTTATTTAATTTTTTTTACATTCATTTTCACAAATTTTTGGGTTCCAAATTTTCTCCCCTTTTATCCCCTCCCCCCACCCCAATACCCCAAGCAATCTAATTTTCCCTATCTCCAATCTGCCCTCTCTTCTGTCATCTCTCCCTTCTCTTGTCTCCATCTTCTCTTTTCTCCTGTAGGGCCAGATGACTTTCTATTCCTCCTTAACTGTATGTCTTCTTTCCTAGTTGCAACAACAATACTAAACAGTTGTTCCTAAAACTTTGAGTTCCAAATTCTCCTCATCCCTCCCTCCCCACCCATTCCCTTTGGGACAGCAGGCAATTCAATATAGGCCATATCTGTGTAGTTTTGCAAATGACCTCCCTGATAGTCGTGTTGTGTAAGACTAACTGGATTACCATCCCTCCTAACCTGCCCCTCATTGTTTCTCTTCTGTCTTTTGATCCTGTCCCTCCCCAAGTGTTGACTTCAAATTGCTCCCTCCTCCCTTTGCCCTCCCTTCCATCATCCCCCCCCTTGCAATATCTCTTTCTCCCCCACTTTCTTATACTGTAAGATAGGTTTTCATACCAAAATGAGTGTGCATTTCACTCCTTCGTTTAGTCAAATGTGATGAGGGTAAACTTCTTGTTTTTTTTTTCCTCAGCTCTCCTCTTTTTCCCTCCACTAAGAAAAACTCCTACCTGCCTCTTAAATGACATATAGTTACCCCCTTCCCTTTCCCTCCCCCTACATTTCTCTCTCACCATTTACCCTAGTTTCTTTTAAGGTATGGTCCCATCCTATTCAGTTCAATCTGTGCTCTCTATCTCTGTATGTGTGTGCATGTGTGTATGTGTGTGTATGCGTGTACATGTGTATGTGTGGTCCCACCAACTACCCAGATACTGAAAAGTTTTAAGAGTTACAAATATTGTCTTTCCCTGTATGAATGTAAACAGTTCACTCATGGTAAGTCCCTTAAGACTTCTCTTTGCTGTTTACTTTTTCATGCTTCTTCTCATTCTTGTGTTTGGAAGTCAAATTTTCTTTTCAGCTCTGGTTTTTTCATCAAGAATGATTGAAAGTCCTCTGTTTCATTGAAAGACCATATTTTCCCTTGAAGTATTATACTCAGTTTAGCTGGGTAGGTGATTCTTGGTTTGAGTCCTAGTTCCTTTGCCTTCTGGAATATCCTATTCCACGCCCTTCGATCCCTTAATGTAGAAGCTGCTAGATCTTGGGTTATCCTGATTGTATTTCCACAGTACTGGAATTGTTTCTTTCTAGCTGCTTGTAAGATTTTTTCCTTGAGCTGGGAGTTCTGGAATTTGGCCACAATGTTCCTAGGAGTTTCTCTTTTTGGATCTCTTTCAGGTGGTGATCGATGGATTCTTTCAATACTTATTTTGCCCTCTGGTTCTAGAATGTCAGGGCAGTTTTCCTTGATAATTTCATGGAAGATGATGTCTAGGCTCTTTTTTTGATCATGAGTTTCAGGTAGTCCCATAATTTTTAAATTGTCTCTCCTGGATCTATTTTCCAGGTCAGTTGTTTTTCCCATGAGATATTTCACATTCTCTTCCATTTTTTCGTTCTTTTGGTTTTGTTTTGTGATTTCTTGGTTTCTCGTAAAGTCATTAGACTCCATCTGTTCCATTCTAATTTTGAGAGAACTATTAAATTCAGTGAGCTTTTGAGCCTCTTTTTCCATTTGGCTCATTCTGCTTTTGAAAGCATTCTTCTCCTCATTGGCTTTTTGAACCTCCTTTGCCAATTGGGTGAGCCTATTTTTCAAGGTATTAATTTCCTCAGCATTTTTTTGGGTCTCCTTTACCAAGGTATTGACCTGTTTTTCATACTTTTGTTGCATCTCTGACATTTCTCTTCCCAGTTTTTCCTCCTGTCTAACTTGCTTTTCAAAATCCTTTTTGAGCTCTTCCAGGGCCTGAGCCCACCCACCACCCCCCTGGGGTGTCTGGGGTACTGAGGCCCCGCCCTCCACGTCTTTCCCTGATGGCAAGAATACGTCCTCATCTTCATCAGATCCGAAGGTCGGGATCATTTGCATTTGTTGGAAAAAACTCTCTAAAGTCTTATTTTTCTTCCCTTTTCTAGGCATTTTCCCAGCCAGTTACTTGACTTCTGAGATTCCTTTCCACCCCCGCCTGGAACCGCCCAGCTAGTGCTTGGCCTCTGAGATTTAAATGGGCTTTCCTCCTGCTGGCTGTCAATCAGTGAGCTTTAGTTCAGGTGCTGGGGTGGGGCCAGGGCTGCCTCCGAGACTCTGATCCCTCGGGGGTTTTATGCAGAGACTTTCAGGATTGGAACGGGTGGGGGCGGGGTGGGGGGCCCGCCTCCCAAATCCCGCTCTCTTGGGGGCTTTAAGCAGAAGCCTTCAGTAACAGAGCGGGGTGGGGGCAGGGCCGTCTCCCTGGCTCAGCTCCGTCAGGTTTTATGCGGGAATCTTCCGTAATGAAGATCCTGCCTGCTGCTGGGGGATTCCTGAGTCTTGGGCCGCTGCCGCCTCAGCCGCCGCCCACACCTCTGCCTCCGCCGCTTCCTGCCCCCGCCGCTTCCTGCCCCCGTCCCCGCCGCCGCCGCTTCCTCCCGAGGGGGCCCGAGTCATGGAGACGCCCCGCTTCCCCTCTCCTTCAGCCCGGCCTCTCTCACTGACCTGCTTCTGTGGGTGGAGGGACTTTCCCGGCTGCTGGAGCTTCCGTCTCTGAAGCCTGCTCGGATCAGCTTCTCTGGGGACTCGGCCAGGGCAGCGCTGGGGTCGGGTTTACTTTCCGGGGCGCGCCGGACCCTGGGGACGGGTCTTCAGGGCTCCCTGGAATGGAAATCTCTTCCACTCTACTTCTGCACACCTTGTATTCACCCAGAAGTTATGGGGGACTCTTTTTACATTAATTCTATGGGCTTTGGTTTCGGAGCTCGTAAACATGCGTCCTTCTACTCCGCCATCTTGGCTCCGCCCTCCCTCGTGGGAAAGAATTTTTACAGCTAATCTCAGGGATAAAGGCCTCATTTCTAGAATATATACAGAGCTGAGTCAAATGTACAAAAATACAAGTCATTCTCCAATTGATAAGTGGTCAAAGGATATGAACAGGCAATTTTCAGAGGAAGAAATTAAAGATATCTATAGTCATATGAAAAAATGCTCTAAATCACTTTTGATTAGAGAGATGCAAATCAAAACAACTCTGAGGCACCACATCATACCTATCAGATTGGCACACATGACAGAACAGGAAGATGATAAATGTTGGAGAGGATGTGGGAGAGTTGGAACACTAATACACTGTTGGTGGAGCTGTGAGCTGATCCAACCATTCTGGAGAGCAATTTGGAACTCTGCCCAAAGGGCTACAAAAATGTGCATACCCTTTGACCCAGCAATATCACTTCTAGGACTGTATCCCCAAGAGATCATAAAAATGGGAAAGAGTCCCACATGTACAAAAATATTTATAGCAGCACTCTGTGGTGGCCAAAAACTAGAAATCAAGGGGATGCCCATCAATTGGGGAATGGCTGGATAAATTATGGTATATGAATGTAATGGAATACTATTGTGCTATAAGAAATGATGAACAGGAAGACTTCAGGGAGGCCTGGAAGGACTTATATGATCTGATGCCGAGCGAAAGGAGCAGAACCAGGAGAACTTTGTGCACAGCAACAACCACAGTGTGCGAGAGTTTTTTTCTGATAGACTTAGAACTTCATTGCAATGCAAGGACTTAAAAAAAAAATTCCCAATGGTCTTCTAAGGCAAAATGCCTTCCACATCCAGAGAAAGAACTATAGAATTCAATTGCACATCATTTGTGTGTGTGTGTCTGTGTGTCTGTGTGTGTGTGTCTGTGTGTCTGTGTGTGTGTGTCTGTGTCTGTGTATCTGTGTGTGTGTGTCTGTGTCTGTGTGTCTGTGTGTCTGTGTGTGTGTGTGTCTGTGTGTGTGTGTCTGTGTGTCTGTGTCTGTGTGTCTGTGTGTCTGTGTGTCTGTGTGTGTGTGTCTGTGTGTGTGTGTGTCTGTGTGTCTGTGTCTGTGTGTCTGTGTCTGTGTGTCTGTGTGTGTGTGTGTCTGTGTGTCTGTGTCTGTGTGTCTGTGTGTCTGTGTCTGTGTGTCTGTGTGTCTGTGTGTCTGTGTGTCTGTGTGTCTGTGTGTGTGTGTGTCTGTGTCTGTGTGTCTGTGTGTCTGTGTGTGTCTGTGTGTCTGTGTGTCTGTGTCTGTGTGTCTGTGTGTCTGTGTGTGTGTGTGTCTGTGTGTCTGTGTGTGTGTGTGTCTGTGTGTCTGTGTGTGTGTGTCTGTGTTGCGTTTCGGTTTGTCAGATGATTCTCCCATTCATTTTAATTCTTTAACACAGCATGACTATAGTGAAAATCTATTTAATAGGAATGTATGTGTAGAACCTCTACAAAATTGTATGCCATCTTGGGGGAAGGAGAGAGGAGATAGGGGGAGGAGGGGAAAATAATATTCTAAATTATATGGTAGTTATTGTAGAACACTGAAAATAAATAAAATTAATTAATAAAAAAAGAAAACCCCAAATGGGGTCATGAAGAGAGAGATGGGTTAACAACAGCAACAAAAATACTAGCTAGTATTTATATTATGTTTATATCATTATTATATTAAATATAGTATATATAATGCATTATTATATTGGGTTTTCAAAGAACTTCACAAATATCTCATTTTTTTTCTCTTCACAATGACCCTGGGAGGTAGGTGGCATCATTATCTTTATTTTACAGAAAAAGAAACTGAGGCAAACAGGTTAAGCAACTTGCCCAGGGTCACAAACTTAGTGTCTGAGGCTGAATTTGAACCTGTGGTCTATCCTGACGACAGGCCCACCCCTCTATCCATTGTGCCACTTAGCAGTCTATTCAAGGCTGCCTTCAATGAAAAAATACCTTCTATGATATCTCATAGCAGGTGACTGATCATCCACCTTACGTACTTTTAGTAACAAAGAGCTCAGCATTTCACAAAGCGTTACCACATTCCATTTGGGTGTAGTTCTGAATGTTTTGTTTTGTTTTTTAAAAAAAAAATAGTATATTTGAGTAAAACTTTGCCTGTCAATAACTTCTCCCAGTTCTCTATAACTTCTCCCAATTCATCCTAGCTTTAACCTCTGTGGTCAATTCAATGGCGTTCCTGACATTTAAAGCTATCTATCATGTCCTCCCCAAATTTTCTCTGATATGAAAACCCCCAGTTTCTTCAGCCATTTTTCATTAAAACAAAAAACAAAAAACAGTAACATATTTACATAGTACTCTAAAGTTTGCAAGCCCTTTACATACATTATCTTTTTTGAGATTGTGTTATTTAATAAATTTGAGATTGATATTAGAGATCAGAGTAGGTAAGAGAGTTGGAATTTTGTTAATATAGGGAACTCATGGGGGAGGAAATTCCCTCTTCCTATGCAGTTCAGCACCTTTACTTAGATAGTTGCCTAAAGTTCTGAGGAGCAAAGTGACTTGCCAAAGGGCACACAGATAGTAGGTGTCAGAAGTTTGACTTGAACCCAGGTCTCCTTGGCTTTGCAGCCAGCTTTCTATCCAATAATTCCAAGATGCCTCTTAGGTATTATAGGTGTTAAATTGAATCTATTCACTCAATTCTCACAGCAACCCTGAGAAGTTGGAACTATTATTACCCCCATCCTATGGATGCGGAAACTGAGACCCAGAGAACTTAAGTGACCTGCCCATATCCACACATTTTGCAAGTCCCCAACTCAAGATTCAGGTCTGGGTCTTATTCCCTAAAATTCCAGTGCTCAATCCACTCCACTGGGGAAGAGTTTCTCTATCTCTTACCACCATGACCAACTCCCACCTATCCTACTTTCTCCATGTCCTGTCTGTGGTGCCCAGACTTAGACCCAGTGCTCCAGATGTGGTCAGAGTAAAGGTCAAGAGCACAACTGGGCTGTTATTGGCCAAGCCCAAGATACTCTTCTTCAACCAAACTGCACTGGAAGGTTTCTTCCTGGGGGTAACCAGAGGCTCTCAAAGGCATCCATGGTGGCATGACCTCCCAAACTGGAAGAACTGATGGAGGACTAGCCTGTTTTCTGAGGACCCTCTCACCAAGTTTGCAGGTATTGCTCATCAACTTGTTCAGGATAAAGTTTTTGGCTACAGAAATTCACAAAGGCCATCTATTGTGTTGGGGTGGACTCCCAATCTGCCACTCTCCACATGAGGCCTCTGGCCTCTTCTGATGTCTCCCTCATTCCCAAATTACTTCATATACAAATATATATATACACCTATAATATACATATATAATGTACACACATATACATGCACACATATAAAATGCATGTATGTATATGTGTGTTATCTGTGTGTCTGTGTATATATATGTGTGTATGTATGTACATAAATTTTGTTTCTCTGTGTACCTGGGCTTTTTCCTCTGGTAGAATACAACCTCCTTGAAGGCAGGCTTTGTATCTCCAGTGTTTAGAATACAAGAAGTGCTTACTAAATGCTTGTCAGATTGGATTGAAATGGAGAGCATTAAGCCAAGGAGTCCATATCCTGATGATGGGAAGCGATGCTGAGACACTGAAGATCCAAGGGAATGGAATGAGTGGTGACAACAGATTCATGGTTATCCAAGGTTTGTAGACTCACAGATCTAGAGCTAGAAGGATACTCAGAGCCCTTCATTTTACAGATGAGGAAATTGAGGTAGGAAGACTGGATTTGAACCTGGTTCCTCTGACTCCAGAACTAGTGATCTTTCGATAGTTGAAGAATAGGGGATAGAGAGAATGAAGAGCCAAGATGGCAGAGTAGAAAGACATACATACGCTAACTCCTAACACACAGCCCATGAAATACCTGTAAAAAAGAACTCCCAACAAATTCTGGAGCAGCGGAAGCCACAGAACAATGGAGTGGAGGAGATTTCTGTTCCAGAGAGACCTGAAAAACCTACACCAAAGGTCTGTCGCTCACCGGACCTGGAGCAGAGCACAGCCCTGCCTTGACTGTGGCACCAAGAGGAGCAGATCCGAGCAGGCTTCAGGGACAGAATCTCCAGCAGCCACGCAGTTCCCTCCACCCACAGGCGCAAAGGTCAGTGAGAGAGCCTTTTAGGCTGGCCAGGAGGGGAGCAGGATGTCTCCATAACTCGGGCTCCCTCAGGAGGCAGCAGTAGAGGCAGCAGCAGACAGCTCCCAAAGCAGACAGGATCTCCGATCCATTATTGAAGTCTCTGCATAAACCCCCAGAGGGAACTGAGCTCCGTGCTGTGACCCTGCCCCTACCCAAGCAGCTGAACTTAATCTCACACTGAATACCAGCCCTGCCCCCACTTAAAACCCTGAGGCTGGGAAGCAGCATTTGAATCTCAGGTCCCAAGCACTAGCTGGGTGGATCTGGAGGTGAGGTGGGTGTGGAAAGGAATCTCAGAAGTCAGGTAACTGGCTGGGAAAATGCCCAGAAAAGGGAAAAAAAATAAGACCATAGAAGATTACTTTCTTGGTGAATAGATATCTCCTCCCTTCCTTTCTAATGAAGAACAATGCTTACCATCAGGGAAAGACATAGAAGTCAAGGCTTCTGTATCTCAAACATCCAAAATAAATATTCAATGGGCTCAGACCATGGAAGAGCTCAAAAAGGACTTTGAAAATCAAGTGAGAGAGGTGGAGGAAAAACTGGGAAGAGAAATGAGAGAGATACAAGAAAAACATGACAAGCAGGTCAACACCTTGCTAAAGGAGAACCAAAAAAATGCTGAAGAAAATAACACCTTGAAAAATAGGCTAACTCAATTGGCAGAAAAGGTTCAAAAAACCAATGAGGAGAAGAATGCTTTCAAAAGCAGATTTAGTCAAATGGAAAAGGAGGTTCAAAAGCTCACTGAAGAAAATAGTTCTTTCAAAATTAGAATGGAAAAGATGGAGGCTAATGACTTTATAAGAAACCAAGAAATCACAAAACAAAACCAAAAGAATGACAAAATGGAAAAGAATGTGAAATATCTCATTGGAAAAACAACTGACCTGGAAAATAGATCCAGGAGAGATAATTTAAAAATTATGGACTACATGAAAGCCATGATCAAAAAAAGAACCTAGACATCATTTTTCATGAAATCATCAAGGAAAATTGCCCTGATATTCTAGAACCAGAGGGCAAAATAAGTATTCAAGGAATCCACCGATCACCGCCCGAAAGAGATCCAAAAAGAGAAACTCCTAGGAACATTGTGGCCAAATACCAGAATTCCCAGGTCAAGGAGAAAATATTGCAAGCAGCTAGAAAGAAACAATTCCAGTATTGTGGAAATACAATCAGGATAACCCAAGATCTAGCAGCTTCTACATTAAGGGATTGAAGGACGTGGAATAGGATATTCCAGAAGTCAAAGGAACTAGGACTCAAACCAAGAATCACCTACCCAGCAAAACTGAGTATAATACTTCAGGGGAAAATATGGTCTTTCAATGAAATAGAGGACTTTCAAGCATTCTTGATGAAAAGACCAGAGCTGAAAAGAAAATTTGACTTTCCAACACAAGAATGAGAAGAAGCATGAAAAAGTAAACAGCAAAGAGAAGTCATAAGGGACTTACTAAAGTTGAACTGTTTACATTCCTACATGGAAAGACAATATTTGTAACTCTTGAAACTTTTCAGTATCTGGGTAGTTGGTGGGATTACACACACACACACACGCATGCATGCACACACACATACACACGTGCATGCACACACAGAGACAGAGAGCACAGAGTGAATTGAATAGGATGGAATCATATCCTTAAAAAAAATGAGGTTAAGTGGTGAGAGAGAAATGTATTGGGAGGAGAGAGGGAGAAAAGAAATGGGGCAAATTATCTCTCATAGAAGAGGCAAGCAGAAGACTTTTTAGTGGAGGGAAAAAGAGGGGAGCTGAGAGAAAAACATGAGGTTTACTCTCATCACATTCGACTAAAGGAGGGAATAAAATGCACACTCATTTTGATATGAAAACCTATTTTACAATACAGGAAAGTGGGGGAGAAGGAGATAAGCAGGATGGGGGGATGATGGAAGGGAGGGCAATGGGAGGAGGGAGCAAATTGAAATCAACACTCTTGGGGAGGGACAGGATCAAAAAAGAGAATAGAAGCAATGGGGGGCAGGATAGGATGGTGGGAAATATAGTTAGTCTTACACAACACAACTATTTATCGAAGTCATTTGCCAAACTACGCAGATATGACCTATATTGAATTGCCTGCCTTCCCAAAGGAAATGGGTGGGGAGGGAGAGATGGGGAGAAGTTGGAACTCATAGTTTTAGGAACAACTGTCGAGTATTGTTCTTGCTACTAGGAATAAGAAATACAGGTAATGGGGAATAGAAAGTTATCTGACCCTACAGGACATAAGAGAAGATGGGGACAAGGGAAGGGAGGGATGATAGAAGAGAGGGCAGATTGGTGATAGGGGAAATTAGAATGCTCAGTGTATTGGGGTGGGGGGAGGGGACAAATGGGGAGAAAATTTGAAACCCAAAATTTTGTGAAAATGAATGTAAAAAGTTAAATAAATAAATTTATTTTAAAAAATGTGTGAAGCTAAACCTTTGGAACCAGGATTATTGAGAAGATTAAAGAGATCTTGGCATTATAGTAAAATTCCTAAGAGAAGGAGTTGCTTCCATGGAAGGAGAGGTCTAGGCTTTGCAGAATTTGGAAGGTTCTGGAGAATTCCCCATCTTATCCATGGGCCTAGAATCAGCATTCCACAGTCATCAGAGTTTGGCAGCAATATTTGAATCAAGAGCCAAAGATGGATCGAGATTCACAGTTTTACTAAGAACCCAGCAAAGAAAGACTTGTTGGTTACCCACAAAGTGGAGAAAAGGCAATCCAGAGCTCTAATTTATACTTTTGCCATATGTACTTTCTAAGCTTTAGTCCTACTTTTTGTTGAATTCTGAATGGACTTACTATATCAATAAATATCCATTTCTAAAAAAAAAAAGAAGAAGAAGAAGAAGAATAGGTGATAGAGAGAGGAATTAGAGGTTTTAGAGTGTAAGCTTGGACAGCTTTGAGATGGCTGATCGTGGCGTCCAGACTAGATGAGAAGGTTGGTAAAAGCAAAAAGAGTTTGAAAGAATGGGCAAACAATGAAGATGTGGATGAGCCAATATTATCTCATTTGATCCAGAGGGAAGGGGATTCTGAACCAAGAACTCTGTATGTGAGGTTTGGGAGAGAATGCTGTTCAAAGGAATGGATGTCACTGGGCCACTGACTGGGGTGCTATGGACCACTGTGCTCTGCCCTCATCAGATCTCATTCTGGAGTATCGTGTTTGGTTCTGGGAGCCACAGTTTAAGAAGGTTATTAAACTCAGGAGGAGCAGCAAGGCGGTGTAGTGGATACTATACTGGCCCTGGACTTAGAAGGACCTGAGTTCAAACCTGACACTTACTAGCTGTGGCACCTGGGCAAGTCATTTAATTCCCAATTGCCTCCAAAAAAAAAAAAAAAAAAAAAAAGAGTGGCCAGAGAAAGGTAACCAGGATGTTGGAGGGCCTTGAGTCTAAAATATATGAAGAGTGGTTGAGAGAAGAGGGATGGTTAGCCTAGAGAAAGAAGATTCAGAGAGGACATGATAAATGCTATTTAGATATCTGAAGAACTGATATGTGGAAGAGAGATTAACAGATTCTCTTTGTCCCCAGTGGACAGAATCAGGAGCAATGGATGTCAGATGCAAGGATGTCAATTTAGACTCAATATCAGGAAAAGCTTCCCAACAATTCCAGCCATTTGGAAGTGGAATGGGCTGCCTAGAGGGGTGGTGGGCTTCTCCTCCTTGGAGGTCTCCAAGCAGAGGCTAGACAACCACTTGTCAGGTATATTATAGGAGGGATTCCTTTCATGAAAGGATTGGACAAGATGGTGGCCAAGGTTCCCTCCAAGCTTCAAGTTCTATAATTCCATTCATGTTAGCTATTTTTAAGTATACTGACCCTGCAGAAAGAAAATTGGATTTGTTCTTTTGGGGTCAAGAAAGCCAAGCTAGGAACATCAGGAAAGTTAGAAGGAGAAGAAGGAAGTCATGTTGACATAAGGAAAAGAAAGTTATCCAACAAAAGAAAGGGCTTCCTTAAGAGATGGTAGACTCCAAAGCACCTGAGAACTTCAAGTAAAGGTCAAATGACCTTTTGTGGGGTATGTTATGATTTGGGTTCTCATGCACTTGGGAGTCGGAATTAATGGCCACAGAGATCCCTTCTACCTCGGAGATCTCATGACTCTGGAAGAGCCCACCTCGACATAATATCTTGAAGGATTCAAGGAATCATTTTTCATTTTTCCAAGCAGCCACATTGCCCCTTTGTTTCATATTCATCTACGATCAACCAAAATCTGGGTTTGTTTTTCCCTTCATGAGAACTGCTGTCTTTGGCATTATATATTCTGCAGCTCTTTTTATGAACTTCTTCTTGGATGTATTCTGTTGTTCCCACCCATCCAGATCATTTTGGATCTTGAATCTGGGAGGAGAGAGATTAAGTTTTCAGCTTAAGTTTTCAGTTTCCCAGTCCCTTCTAGGATTCTAGTTCCAGGCACCCTAGCTTTTCAGTTTCCCTGCTGGGGATGACTGCAGCCTAGACTCCTACCACCAAGGTCACTTTAGCTCAAACTTCTGGTCAAACTACTACCTGCAAGCTTACAACCAAAAAGTATAAACAAAATAGACCAGGACCTAAAAGTCCGTTTCTTGAGACCTGAAATGGGGAGGGAGGAAAAGAGGGGAAGTAATCCTTCTCCCCACACAGTTAGTTCATTGTGCCCATAAAGTGAGTGAACAGGACCTTCATCCTTTCTGGAAACTATGAAGAAAGAGAGCTATGTTGTCTCACATGATCCTCACAACGGCCTGTGGGCTAGGTGATATTATTACCACCATTTTGCAGATGAGGAAACTGAAGTTGGAAGAATTTAAGCGATTTACCCCAAGAGAAGACTCATGGGAGACATCAGTCCTACTGTCATGATCACTTTAATGTGGAGGGAGGATTTATCTCATTTTGTATGGACCCAGAAGGCAGAAGGAGAAGTTTGAGAAGTGAGTAGCTGAGGAAGGATTCGGATTCACCTTCCTGACTCCTGGTCCAGCATTTTATCTCCTTTGGCATGCAGATGCCCTGGGAACCCAAGTGGGGGTTATTTTATTGATCTTGATAACCTGATGAAACAGGAACTACCCAAATCACCAATTTGGACACACGTAACAGGCAATCAACAGGCATATGGTGAGCGGTTCCTATATACCAGGCATTGTGCTAAGTGACAGAGATGTGTCCATAAACACACACACACACACATGCAAACACACAATACAGACAGGTAAAGTAGAGGAGGGCCCTAGAAGCTGGAGGAAGGAGGAAATATACATGGAGAAGGGGGAGTAGCAAAACTCTTTGTTCTCCATTGCACTTGCAAGCTCTCCCCCTGCCTCCATCACTCAGTAACCTCTCTTCCTTTGAGGTTCATGAAGTTCATATCTACCACCCTATCAAAATCCTAGTAACTGTTGTCTACAAATCTCCTGATCTTTCTCCCTTCCTTCCCCAGACAGTTCAGTATCTGGCTCACCGTCTGTCTCGCTCCTCCCAACTCCTCTTTCCCTCATACTAGTACATTTCGGCAACCATATTGACGCTCCCTCAAATACTCCCAACCACTCAGGTCCTCAACCTATTCACTTCTCATGGTGTACGCTTCCACCTTACCTCAGCCACACACAAAGATATCTTGGATCTTGCCATAAACCACAAATCCATCACCTCCATATTCAAGAATTCTAAAACCTCTGTACCTTCCTTTAATCTATTGACTTTTAACCTCTCCGTTTGCTGTCCCTTACCAAATTCTACTCTTCCTCTGTTCTGTGACCTCCAATCCCTCAGTTCTCTCCCTGACCATCGCCTTTGTACTAGCCACCTCTTCTCTTTTCCCCATATTGACCCTTTGATGAACCAGTTCAACTCTACACTGTCTTCTTGAGTCCCTGCCAGGCTTCAGCTCTGTATCCCTCCCACCATCTACCACCTTTTCTCCTTTATGTGTGCTAATGCTAAACAACACAACCTCTCTGACTAGGTCTACTACAAGTTTATATTATGCAACTTCAGCTGGCCCCTCACTGTTGCCAGGCAATCCTTTTACCCCTCTTTGCAGCAGCTCTTCCAAACTTTCTGATCCCTCCCTATACCTCTACCTTGTCTGCTGAGAACTTGGCCTCATTTTATAAGAATCAATTTTAAACCGGGAACATTTCCCATGAACTCATCTCAAATCACTCAGATGCCTTCTTTCACTATCTCCGTCTCCCTTGTCTCACACCAGAAAGTGGCCTTACTCCTTACCAAGGCAAGCATTACCTCTTCAAATGATCCCCTTCCATCCCATCTCCCCCAGAAGAGTCCCCCTTCTGTCATCCCTACTCTAGCGCTTATTTTCAATCTCTCCTTCTCTATTACCTCTTTCCCTCCTGCCTTGAAACATACCCATATTTCCTCCATTTCAAATAGCCCTCACTTGATCCTCCCATCTCCATATTCTGTTTCCCTCTATCTCTTCTGCCTGTTGTGGCTCAACTTGAAAACATCATCTATAATCAGTATCTCTACTTTTTCTCTTCTTTTGTTATCGTTGTTCAGTCATGACCGATTCTTTGTGACCCCATTTGGAGTTTTCTTGGCAGAGATATAGAAGTGGTTTGCCATTTCCTTCTCTAGCTCATTTTACAGATAAGGAAACTGAGAGAAACAGAGTTAATTGACTTGCCCAGGGTCACACAACTGAGAAATGTCTGAGGCTGGATCATGAACTCAGGTCTTACTGATACCATGGAGAGGTCCACCTTCTGACTTGGCCATTTTAATGAAACTGCTCTTTCCCAAGTTTCCAGTAATATTGAATTATTGTGCCCAGTGTCTTTTTCTTTTTCTCAATCCTTCTTCTGCAGTCTTTGATGCTATTGATCACACTCTTCTTGATATTCTCTTCTCAGACATCTGTCTGTCTCTCTCTTTCTCTCTCTCTCTCTCTCTCTCTCTCTCTCTCCCCCCCCCCCCCCACCCCACTAGCTGTCTTCCTCCCTCTTGGACTGCTCCTTCTCAACTCTACTTGGCTGGATCCTCCTCCAGATCATGCCCGCTAATCCTAGGTATCCCACAAGCGTCTGTCCTGGGTCCTCTTCTCTTCTCCCACTATATCACTTCACTTGATCTCATCAGCTCCCATGGATTTGTTGATCATCTTTATGTTGCTTCTCAAATTTTCCTGTCCCACCCTCTCTGCTGACCTCCAACCTCACATCTCCAGCTACCCTTCAGACATCTCACACTGGATGTCCAGTAGATACCCTTAACTCTACTTGTCCAAAACAGAACCTATTATTATGCCCCCCAAACCCTCCCCAGCCCTCCTAACTTCCCATTACAGTCAAGAAGAGCACCATTCTCCCAGTTCCCCAGGCTTGAAATCTAGGTGTCATCCTCCACTCCTCACTATCTCTCCAGTCCCCTCTCCATGTCTGATCTGTCCCCAAAGCCTATTGATTTCATCTTTGCAACATCTCCCTTCTGCCACTACTCCTACCCTGGTCCATGCTCTCATCACCTCCCTCCTGGACTATTATTACCATAGCTACTGATGGGTCTGCCTGCCTCAAGTCTCTTCCTACTCCAATCCATCCTTTATTCTAATTACTAAATGACTCAGGTAATTTTCTCTAAGTACATATTTAACTCTCACCACACCCTCCCCCAACTCAGTGTTTTCCTGTCACCTCTAGGATCAAGTACAAAATGTTCTGTTTGGTGTTCAAAGCCCTTCCTGACCCAGCCCCTTCCTACCTTTCCAGGCTTGTTATACCTTAGACATACTCTTTGATCCAGCGACCCCTGGCTTCCTGAATGTTCCATGAACAAGACCCTCCAACCCTCAGCTCTGGGCATTCTATCTGGCTGACCCCAAGCCCATGATGCTCTCTCTCCTCTGCTCTAACTACTGAGCTCCCTGACTTCCTTTAAGTCCCAACTAAAATCCCACTTCCCACAGGAATCTTTGCCCAGCCCCTTTTCATTCCAGTGCTTTCCCTCTGCTGGTTATTTCCCATTCATCAAGGCTGTAGTTTGTGCACATGTGCATTTGCTCATTGTCTCCCCTACTACACTACATGCTCCTTGAGACCAGGGACTAACTTTTGCCCCTTATTGTCGCTCTACTTCTTAGCATACAGTAGGTGTTTAATAAATATTGATTGACAGACCAATCAACTATATGCAACTTGGGACTTCCTGACTTTCAGGCAGATCCTTTAGATCACTAAGGCTTTTGAAAACAAACACACACACAGACACACAGACACACACACACACACACACACAGACTTAAAAAGGGCTTTAGTCCCAGGTCCTCAGTTAGTGAGTGCTGGAAAGATTTGAACCTAAGGTTGTCCTGCCTCCAAGACCCCACACCACATCTACCTCCTCAAATGAAGGCCATCTCTCTGGGTTTTGGTTTCCCAATTCAAGGAGCCAAAGTGCCTCAGTTTCTTGTCTAATGTAATTTTATTCTTCATCCTTCCCTAATTCTTTCATTTGTTCCATCTACTGGCCAGCGTCTCTATCTACTTGAGAGGATCTCAAACATGCGGTTGTAAATAAGCAAGCAGTCACAGATGATGACCGCGTGGGGGCAGTAGATCAACATGACATTGAAATTACTCTAAAACTACCATCATAGTATTGGGGTGATTGAGACACCTAACCTTCACAGCCCCCATTGGCACCCACTCCCCACCGGCTGCCGTTGTGGGACCTCTTTTCTCTGCAAAGATATATTTGATATTCCGTATAACCTTTATGTGGAGAAGGAAATGGTAAACTCTTTCAGTATCTTTGCCAAGAAATCCCCAAATGAAGTCATAAAGAGTCAGACACAACTGAAAAAGGAGTCAGAGGACCTCTGACCATCTCTTCACTTTACCACTTTTTACCTTTGTGACCTCAGACAAATCACTTGACCATTTTCTGCCTCAGTCTCCTCATCTGTAAAATGAAGGGCTTAAATGACTTTTAAGGTCACTTTCTAAGTCTATGCTCCTAGAATCTTTGGGGTCCATTGCAGCTCTGAATCTATGTTCCTAGGATCCCAATTTCATCATGTCCTAGGATTTTAAAACTGAGAAATTAAACATGGTCTGATCCAATCTCCTGAATGTTCAGCCTCAGGTCATGTGTAAAATTCACAAGGTTATAAGAATCAAATCAGGAAACACTTGTCAAGTATTTTTCAGACCTTAAAATGATATTTAAATGCTAGCTATCATCATCATCATTAGACCCAGTACTGAGTACAGTCCAGAGCATATAGTAAGTTCTTTAAAAAATGTTTTTTTAAATGGAATCATTGAAGTCAGTAACGTCATGGATAGGCGGAGGAATGGAAGTCAGTATTAAAGTAGGGGAAACAGTCCTGGATTTAGAATGATGGGGTCCTGGGTTCTGATCCCACCTCTGCTCCTTAGTAGCTGTATGTCCTTGAGTAGGTGACTTAATCTCCATGGGTCTCACTTCTCTTATCTGCAAAATGAGAGATGGACTCTAAAGTCTCTTTCAGCTTAAAATTTAGAATCTTATGAAAGGAAGCAGTGGAGGGAGAGGCAGATGACAAGACAGAAAGGAAAGGGAACCATCTTGGATCCTTTCCTGGCCTTGAACTGCTCCCATCCCATGGCGCCGTCATTCCTACAACAGAAGCAGAAGAATAGCAGCCAAAGCTCACCACATTTTCTGTTATTCTATCATCTTCCTCCTAAACTGGGGGTGGGGAGGCTGGGGGAGAGCAAGGCAAAGCCCAGTGGTTGGAAGGAGCAGGAGTTCATGAATAATCGTGAACAATCCAGGGACCCCTGAGCTGCCTGGCGGCCTCCTGCCTCCAGCTGAGACTTATCATTAGCTACAAAAGCATCTGTGATCCCTGACTGCCCATATTCAGGGAGGAGCCTGGCACAGTCTATTTCTCAGCATCTGTGCCAAGATATTATCCGAGCCAAGTCTTGGGGTCTAAGTTCTTCACAGTGGGGTCTAGGGTGACCCAGGAGACCCCAAAGTTCCCTTTAATGAGCTCTACCGGGACTGCCCCAATGTGTCCATCAAAGACAGTTCTCCCCACCCCCTCCCACCGGCAATGACAGCAAATCATCCACAGGCTCCAAAGCTAGCAGCTAAAATCACCTATGGCAAATGAATAGACGAGCACAGGGAGACACTAAGAGCCGAGGATGGGCCACTTGTTGGCCTATTGTGAGGACAAGAAATTGATGGTAGGTGAGGAGCTCCGGATCAGACCAGAGGCCTCCTAACGCAGTCCAGCGGCAAGAACAAGGGACATTGGCCAATTGCTCTCAAATCTGCAAGCTGCTTTCCTGTGTATTCAATCACTGGAGTCTCACACTGACCTTGATTGGCTGACTCAATCGAAATTTCTAGGAACTGTTTTGCTAATGTTCTTTTTCTGACATTATCTTCCACTTACCCTGCGTATGTTTTGGTGGTGCATAGTTGCTTGTGTGTTACGTCCCAGTCAAACTGGGAGCTCTCAGAGGACAGGAAGTGTCTTTGGCCTTTCTTTGTATCCCTAGGGCTTCGCACGTTGCCTGGCACCTAGCAGGTACATAAAAAATACAGTCTGACCTGATGGTTTCCCTCACACCGCACTATCCTCAAATAGCAGGAGCATCTCATCATCGTGGACCACTGGGCAAAGTGAGGATGCAAACAAAGACTCTGTGTCACCAGCATAAAACAGAAGGCTTGAAAGACCAGGGCCAAGAATGATAATCGGTGATAGGCCCCTTTCTCCCTCTCCATGAGATACCACCATTACATGTTAAAATAGACATTCAAGAATTAAAAATGCCTTTTAAATAAATAAAGTAATCCCATGCTACTTGTCTGTTACAAAGGATCAAAAGCTCAGTAGTCCTATGAAGAACCTGACAAAGATTAGGTTGGCTTTCAGACCCACATTTTAACCCACCTGGATCCAGCAGCTGTTTACGACCTTCTTGTGCTCTGAAAGTCAGTCTGACCTGACTAGACTTCTGGGTGCTCCGCATGCATGACATTCCATTTCCCATTCAGTCATTTGTAAAGCAAGTGTGCCTGGGCAGTCAGCTCTTCAAGTGGTTAACAGAAAAAAAACAGCAATGAGCATTTATTTATTAATTATATATATAAATTATTTATAATTATTAATTATTAAGTAGCTACTATGTGCTAGGTGCACTGGAGACAGAGACAAAAAGGAAAATGAGTTAACCATTATTAGAGGGAAATAACACAGACAAACCAATACGGAATACAGACAGAGGAAATGTCAAATAATCAGAGAGAGGGTGGGGTAGGTGGGCTGGGGGTATGGGAGATGTGCTAACAATTAGGGGATTCAGAAAGGCCTCAGATAAGATGTTGCTTCTCAGCTGAAATTTGAATGGAATTAGGAATTCCAAGAGGCAGAGATGAGGGCAGAAAGCATTCTAGGCTTGGGGAATCCATGGACAAAGGCCTGGAGGTGGGAGATTTGATGGAGAATGGCAAGCAGGACAGTTTGGCTAGATGGTTGAGTGTGTGTGTGTGTGTGTGTGTGTGTGTGTGTGTGTGTGTGTGTGTATGTGATTAATGAGAAATAAATTTGAAAATACAGGCTGGAGTCAGATTGTGAAGGGCTTTAAATGTCAAATGGAAAAGTTTGTCACATGAGAAGACACTGTTATCATTACAGAAGCTCCAGTTCAGCTTGTCTGAGGAATCTATGGAGGAAAATAAAAAATACTAGCTATTGGCATTACTTAGATGTAATTTAATCAAAGGAAAATATTTTTTCACGTTGAGGAGAATAAAAGGGATCAAAAACTGCCTAAGTTAGGACATACTTGATCTATCCTGCTCTGTCACTATCTTGTATACTTGAGCAAGTCACGCAACCACTTTGTGCCTCAGTTTCCCTGATATGTAAAATGAGGAGGTTGAACTAAGTCACTTTTAATGTCCCTTTCAGGTCTAAATCTATGATCCTATGATCCTTGCCAAATGGCAAAAAAAAAAAAATTGCAGCCTATAGCAACATACCTTTAGAGTAAAAACTCATTTGTTCAACATTACAGAAGAGCATGATATAAGATCATTGATAGTATCATTCTACTGTTCAGTCATCTCCAAATTTTGGGACCCCATTTGCAGTTTTCTTGGCAGAGATGCTGGAGTGGTTTACCATTTCCTTCTCCAGTTCATTTTACATATGAGGAAACTGAGGCAAACAGGGTGAAGTGATTTACCCAGGGTCACACAGAAAGATGTCTTCTTGACTCCCAGAAGTGTCAAACCACTCCAGAATCTTTGCCAAGAAAACCCCAAATGGGGTCATGAGGTTGGATATGACCGAACACACACAGGATGACCGCTTGTTGGGAGGGTCATAGAGTCTGAACTGAATGGCCCCTGAGGAAGGGCAGGGATAAAAGCCCTAGATCTAGAACCAGGGGATTCCAGTTCAAATCCCAGGTCTGCTTTTTGCTACATGCTTAATCTTATACAAGTTGTTCAACTTCCCTCGGCCCCAATTCTTTTTCCCTAAAAAGAGGGAGTTTGACTATCCATATTCCCTTTTAGTTCTAAGACTCTGGAATTCTTCTATTTACCTGTATAGAGATGCACCCTAGCTGGGCACCAGGCATGCCCAACCCCACAACTGCCCTCAGGATCCCCAACCCCAATTTGAGACAGTAATAATTAGAAACAAAGACTTAGCCTGGGCTAGGCCAGGGTAGATGCCAGGCCTCAGGTGAGCAAGGCTTCAGTGCTGAGCATTGAGAAGAAAAGTAAAAAAAAACCACACGCCTCCTGCCTGGGGAAGACATTAAGTATTCCGGAGCATCCTCGAGTTTTGCAAACGCATTACACGCAGAAGACCCACGTGAACGGAGGCTCAGGCTGGCTGCTCATACCCGACGCACTCTTGGCAGCTGTCTTTTCACTCCTCTGAGGATTCTGGCTCCATCAGCCTCCCTCTGTGAAGCAGGAGTACAGATGTGCCCTTCTGAAAGGGTCACATCGAAATCCCACCCCGAGGAGAAACTCCAGGGGGCCTGGGAAACACTGCCGCTCCCGTTGGAGTCCAGGAAAGGGAGTAGGGGAGCCCCAGGAACCCCGCAAATCAGTCCAGCATGACTGGGGCACCATCTGCAGCTCTCACCTCAGACACACAAGAAATTAGAAGAAAATCTTTATTATCACTGCAAGTTACGTTGAAAGTTCAACCTCCTTACTCTATAGATGAAGATACAGAGGCTGGGGAAGATATGTAACTCAACCAAGATCACACAGGTGGTGTGTGACATGGCGCCGGAGAATTTGAACTCAGGTTTCTCACCTGGTGATGCAATGCCAAAGACGGTGCCTTTGAAAGCAGAGGCCCTGGCTTCACATATGTGATCTGGGATCCTCAGTCAGATCCCTTCTCTGGGCCTCAGTCTCCTCTTTAGTAGGAGGGCCCTGGGAAGATGATCTAAGGCCCCTAGGAACCTTAAGTCTATGATTTAAGGGCCAGAACCTTTTCTCTCTCACACACACACACACACACACACACACACACACACACATATACCATTGCTTCTCATTAGTTGTACAGGAAGACTGACAATGCAGAGGAGCTAGGGGGAGTGTATCAGGGTCTGTGATTTGATTTTTGGCCTGGAATCTCAGCTGATTTCCACCCCCTCACCATTCCCCAGCATCTAACCCTGTAATACAGGAGTACCCCAAAGGAAAAAGAAGAGTTCTTTCTTGCTCTGATAGATATGCTTTTACTATTTAGTTATTATATGTTATATAACAACTAAGTAGTAATTGTTTCTCTTTTACCCAAGAACCCTGAGGGTCTCTCCCTCCCAGTCTGATTTTTTTTTTTTATTAAAGGGGCCATTCCTTGAGTAACTAATTAAAGAAGTCTATTCACTGAATGAGTGTATCTCACTCAAAGTGAGACTGTGATAAGACCTTATCCTGAAAGGGCCAGGGTCTCACATTGCAATCTGGGCCACATCCAGTCGTCATGATGAATATCAGGCCACAGAACCTAGATGGCTCAGGAGGAGAAAGTGAGGTTGGTGACCTTGCACAGCCCTCCCTCACTCAAATCCAAGTCAAGTGCAAGTCATGTCATCATCTTGATGTCATGGTCCTCTTTGAGAACAAAGGACAAGATATGCTTTTACTTGATCTGGCCTAGAACCAGGTCTCTACACCATTTCCTGGCCACCTCCATGCAATGCTGCCTCCCAGGATGCTTGTTCCAGGTCCCTTTCCAGCAGCCTCTTCTTTCATGAAAACATAAACCTCATCAGGGCAGGGACTGTCTTGGCTTGTCTTTGTATACAGAGCACTCAGCACAGGGCTTGGCATGTTGTGGCCGCTTAATAAAATGCTTCATCCAGTAGTGTACTAGTAAATGTTTAACTATCAGCTCTCAAAAGAAATATACAAGGACTCAGAACACACTTTAATTTACATAATCAAGTTTGTCACTTTCAATAGACAATTGACAAAACAATAAATCAAGCTCTGAGTGGTAGCTTGTTGATTTCCAAGGTGCCTTGGTTATCCATCTGGAAGGAAAGAGCCTCCCTACTTTAGAAATAAGGAAACAGACTCATAGGCATTAAGTGACTTTCTCAAGGACACACTACAAACAGGACTGAGATGAAAGCTCAAGGCTCTTCCCCAATCCTTCAGTCTTTTTCCCCTGTGCTCACAGTTCTCTTCCGTTCACATCAGGGACACCGCTTATTTTGGAAGGTCCCCCACCTCCCTCCAATGTGGTGCCCCTTGGGAGGAAGGGAAGGGAGAAACTACCAGGGAGTAAGAGTAAATGCCAGCCTGACTGGGACTGGAGTATTCAAAACATAATTGGGTTATACATGTGCTAATGACAGGTGCCGGCATGTGATTGGAGAGACAAAGAAACACAGAGAAAGGTGAATGCTAGTGCTGGGCTCCTGCTAGCCCTGAGTGGGGAGGGGGCTTAGGGGGAAGAGGAAAACAGAGCTAGGGAGGAATTTGGGGCTTCTTAGAAAAACTATGGCTTTCAAATGAAAAGTCACTCAATTCAAATCAACTACAAGGAACCTGTCCTATCCCCCTCTGGAGAAAGAACTTGTATATAAAACTATGGATTGTATAGTTTCTCATATATATCTGTATCACATGTTGGCTAGTGAGAAATTGGGAGGGAGGGAAGAAAGCAGCTTGGAACTCAAATGCAACCCCCCCAAAATTAAATTTAAGACAAGTAACTCAGGAGAATTGACCAAGATTATGGATAGCCAAAAAAGGCAAAAACCAGTTCAGAGAAATTTCCTGGGCAGAACAGAAGGATGTTGAGGGCAGTTACGATGTTGAGCGGGTTTAGGGGGAACATCCCAGCCCTGAGAACTGTCCAAAGGTAGAATGAACCAGCTGCCTAGGGAGGTACTGTGTTCCTTCTCTCTGGATGACTTTAAGCAAAAGCTCGATGACCACTTTTCAGACTTTTTTTAGAGGGAATTCTTCTCCAGGTAAAGGTTGGTTACATGGCTTCGGAGTGCCTTCTGACTGAAATTCTATGATTCTGGGGTTATATAGACCCAGGGTCTAAAATGGAAAGACAAAAGAGAATTGTGGTTTTGGATGGAAAATGGAATTAGTTGAATTAGAAAAGAGAAAAGGAAGTGAGCACATAAAAATAAGATGAAATCTCAACACAGCCACCTACTGGAATCCAGGTGACAATGGGTAAGTCATTTAACCAGTCGGGGTTTCAGTCTCCTCATCTTTAAAATGAACAGGTTGCACTAAATAAATAAATATTAAGTGTCTTTATGCGCCAGTCCAGCTCTAAAAGCAAATGAAATAAGTCTATGATTCCCTCAGTTTCAATCCCACCTCGACAAGAGACCCAATAATCTCTATCCCTATGTTGTTGAGTCGTTTTTCAGTGGTGTCTGTGTGACCCCATTTGGGGTTTCTTGACAAAGATACTAGAGTGGTTTGCTATTTCCTCTTCCAGCTCATTTTATAGCCGAAGAAACTGAGGTAAACAAGGTTAAATGACCAGTTAGGAAATATCCGAGGCTAGATTTGAACTAAGAAAGAGCCATCTTCCTGACCCCAGGCACAGTGCTCTATCCACTACACCATCTAGCTGCCTTTTCAGTGGTCATCCAATTACTGCCTACGGTAAAGGTGATTTTTCCATACCCCCTCCTCCCTACCCGCTGCTACTCCCAACCAAGAGGCAATAATGTTCTGGTTTTGGATAATTCTCATTGTTAAGAAGTTTTCTGACATCATGCCCATATTTGCCACGGCATAAGGGAGCTAAAATCCAGATCTAGGTCTTTTGACTCCAAGTCATTATTCTTTTCTGTAAAGGCACCATATTTCCTCCAAAACTGGCAGAATGATAAAACAAATGAATTTGTTATGGCATCCGGGAATAGGCTTGTCTTGGAGCTAGAAGAGACTGATACTAAGGAAGGGGTCTGAGATTTGTCACTAATGTGCTGGATGTGAGAGGGGCCATATCATATGAACAAAGTGCTATCCCTGGAGGCAAGAGTTCTGGGTTCCAATCCTGTCTCTGACGTATTAAAGGTTTGACTTACAACAGCTTCTCTGTTGATGCATGGGTCAATCAAAATATCATTTGGAAGGTGTTTTCTACAGCACCAAATAAATGTCTGAATCCTAGACCTGCTACTATTTGTGACTTGTGTGAGCTTAAACAAGTCACTTCTCTTGTTAACCCTGACCCTCATTTCCTCCTTTGTAAAATAAAATCTGACCCTTCATCTCCAAATCTGTGCCCTGTCTGTATAACTTGGCAAAATAAGGCAGGGTTAAAATACCGAGGCTCTATGACCTCTGTGATCCTGTGACCTTGAAGACTTCCCCTTCCTTCCCTCTCCTAATACTCACAGGCTCACAGATTTTGATCTTCAGAAGTAACTGAGTCCAATCCCTTCATTTTGCAGAGGGGGAAACTGAGGCCCAGAGAAGTGCAGTTACTTGTCTAAGGTCACAAAACATAACAAATGGCAGAAGCAGGATTCCTCCAAAACCCGGAGCCCTAGAATGTGTAGGGCCAGTGAAGTCCCAACTATTATGATCATTTGTCCAGTCACCTAGAAACAAAGCAAGAGGTAGGCTACATATTAACTTTCTCTCCACTTCCTCATTTCCCACTCACTTCTCAAACCCTTATGATCTGGAATCAGATCCCATCATTGCAGTGATGTGTCTGTCTCCGACATGGTTGATGATGTCTTATCCCCAGTTTCCTCATGGATCCTTGCTACTACCCCAGTTCTCATGACAGTGTTCTCTAACGGTTCCCTTCCTATACAGCAGACCAGCCCATCACCTATGACCCATTCTCTTTGCATGGATATTGACCAGGGCTCTATCCTGGCCACTATTGAATTCTCCCTATATATCTTCTCTCTAGGTTATCTCATCAGCTGCCATGGATCCAACCGTCATTTCTACTCAAAAGACTCCCAAACCTACCTAACAAACCTCCTGAGCTCATGCCCTTTACAGCCACCTATGGAACATCTCCCCCGTGGATATCCTGTAGGCATCCAAAGTGGAAATGACTCTCTTTTCCTCTGTTCCCCTAATCTACTTTTCTTTCTTTAAAATCAGTACCAGTTGGTTTGATGACTACTGCTTTCTAATAAAATGTGAAGCCAAAAGTGTTATTTCCCCTTCATTTCTGTTTTCCCTTCACTATTCCCCTTGAGATTCTAGACTTCTTCCTAATGAATTTTATTGTATGTTGGCTTTAAACTTCAAAGTATCCCCTTGGCATTTTGGCATAGAACTAAAGCTACAAGTGAATTTTGGCAGTATCATCATTTTTCTTAACTTGGAGCAGCCCAGCCATGAGCACTGGAGGAACTCTCATTCCAGTTATTTAAGTCATTCTTCATTTCTTTGAGAAGCATTTTGAAATTATATCTGCTCAAGTTTTCAATGTTCTTGACTCCCAGATATTTTATGTACTTTGTACCTGTTCTGAATGGAATTTCCCTTTTATTATTTCCTTCTATACACTTCATTATTACTATAAAGAGATGATATTGGCTTTTTGTTTATTCTACTAATCTGTTAAAGTTGTTAATGACTAAATTGATTCATTTGTTTATTCTCTAGGAATATTATGTTATTTGCAAATAGGGAAATTTTATTTCCCTTTTGGCTGTGTTTGCCTTTGGTTATTGGTATTGAAAAATTTGTAGAATTATGTCAGAAAACAGTGAGCAAGTCCTTCCCCTCTCATGGTTTCAGTTCATAGTATCCATGCTGTGGGTGAACTGTGACCTCTAGTCTCCAGAAACAACAGAAATGAGCATTTAGGAAAAAGTGAACCAGGAAAAGATCTACTTTCTATATGGTCAGTTTTAAAGATGCAGCATGTTCCAACCCATATCCAATTAAAGGATGCCACCCATACCCACATGGTAGGGGATGCAAGGACCCCCTGTGTTAAGTGATCTGGATATACCCAGACAAATACCACTACACATTTCCCCCGTTTGAAACTTGCCATCATGGAAAATGGGGAGGGATGCATTTTTTTAAATATAGACTGAAGATGCGAGGAGGATTATGCCTCCCACATGCTGAGATAGTAAATTTGTATTTTTGTGACTATATCTTTGAAATAAAGATTTATTTGTAAAAGATGAAAAAAGTGAGGAAATAGGACATCTCTGCTTCATTCCTATATTTATTGGGAAAACTTCTAGTGTTTCTGTATTGCATCAACCATCAGGCATTTTGGTTTTAGGTTTTTTTTTTTAGAAAAATCACATTAAAATGGACCTCTTCTGCTTATTCCTTAGAGTTACTTATGTACTTATTTTTAGCATAAATATGTGTTGTACTTTGTCAGAGGCTTTTTTTTGTTGTCTAATAATATATGGTTTTAGATTTTGTTTTTTTTATAATCTGTTGCTGTTATAAGATTTTAGCAGCCCCTCAAAGCAGTGGTTAAAAAACTGGCATAGACTACCTCAGAGTAAATTGTTATGGCTTAACTATGTGATCTTGAGAAAGGTAATTTTCCTTGCTGGGTCTCAGTTTTCTCATCTGTAAAATAAGAAGGTTGTCCTTTGAACCAGCAATCCCAATAATGGGCATATATCCTAAAGAGGCCAAAGATAGAAAGAAAGATTCTGTATTTATCAAAGTATCTATGGTAGCACATTTGAGGGGGAGCAGAAAGTTGGAAATAAGGTTGGTATCCATTGACTGGGAATAAACCCAGAATAAACCAACTGTAGTGTATGAATGTCATGGTATACTATTGTGTAGTAAGTGATGACAACTGTCAATAATTCAGAAAAACATGGGACAACTTGTATGAACTGATTCACAGTGAAGAAATCAGAACCAAGGGAACAATATACATAATCACTACATTAATGTAAGTGAAAACAACACTTGATGGGCTTCAAAATCAGATGAATGAAAATAACCAACCATGGTCCAGCAGGACAAATGGTGACATACACTTCCCCTCTCTTGATAGAGATGGAGAACCATGAGAGCAGAACTTCTATACATTGTCATATGTGGTCATTTTGTCCTTCAATTTGTTAGCTATTTTTCTGTGCTACAAGAAAGACTTTGGTGCAGAGGGTGTGTTACACATATGATACCCAAAACAAAAGAGGTCAATAGATTATTAAAACAATAATCCTAGTGGGTTGAAGTAAATGATGCCTAAGGTCCCTCCTAGCTCTTATAATAGGTATATCTGTGTTTCTTTTGGCTCTAGCAGATGAAATTATGGCCTTAGGGCTTCATTTTTTTTAATAAAAGGAAAGGGGAGGGGCTTAAACATTAAAAAAATAGATCTAATCTTAACTTTGGAACACTATTATGATAAATAAGGGTAGAACTGCTCTGGATTTTCTCAGAAAAGAGCAGAAATCTACACTATAGATTAATTTTAACTGGTGAGCTCAGATACTGCAAAGAAGCAAATATAAGAGTCTTAGAAATGGCAAATATGCCCAGCAGAGTGATCAGTTTGTCAAAACTCACCCCTACCTCCAACGGATATTCCCAAAATGATCCTGGACCTGAAAACAATAGATAAATTAAAAGAAACCAAGGTCCAGAAAAAAAGCATATCACAGTATTCCAAGAGATTTCCAGAGGTAGGAGCCTACTGAAGAAAGGAGCAGTAGAACTCCTGGTGGTAATAACAAATTACTTAAACAATTGGGATGTTCCCTTTCAGCACCATTGGGGCTTCCCTTTCTGACTGTGCTCTCTATACAATGGAGAAATTTAATCAGTAAAGAATCTCACAAAGAGATACAAAATGCTGCTGCAGGGAACAAGAAAGAGAGGAGGAGAAAAGGAGAAAAAAAACACTGCCTGGAAAAATTGAAAAACAAAACAAGTAGGCATTTGCCCCCATATTCATACTTTGTTGTACCTGGAATCAATCGACAAAAATTTATCAAGTGCCTACTAGGTGCCAGACATTGTGGGGATATAAATATAAAAAATGGAAAAGTTCGAAATATATATAAGAGCAGAAATGGATTTTAGAGCTTAGGCCTTTTATATATATATATATGTATGTGTGTATATGTGTGTGTGTGTGTGTGTGTGTGTGTGTGTGTGTGTGTGTATATATATATATATATATATATATATATATATATATATATATGAAGAAATTGAGGCTGAAACTAATGTCTGTGATAAAAAGGCCTCATTTCTAAACTATATAGAGAACTGAGTCAAATGTACAAGAATACAAGTCATTCCCCAATTGATATATGATCAAAGGATATGAACAGCAGTTTTCAGAGGAATTAAAGATATCTATACTCATATGAAAAAATGCTCTAAATCACTATTGATTAGAAAGATGCAAATCAAAAGAACTCTGTACTACATCCCAGTTATCAAATTAGCTAACATGACAAAACAGGAAGATAATAAATGTTGGAAAAGATGTGGGAAAATTGGAACATTAATTCGTTGCTGGTGGAACTGTGAGCTGATCCAACCATTCTGGAGAACAATTTGGAACTATGCCCAAAGGGCTACAAAAATGTGCATACCTTTTGACCCAGCAAATATCACTTCTAGGACTGTATCCCCAAGACATAAAAATGGGAAAGGGTCCCACGTATACCAAAATATTTATAGAAGTTCTCTTTGTGGTGGCCAAAAAATGGAAATCAAGGGGATGCTCATCAACAGGGGAATGGCTGAACAAGTGATATATGAATGCAATGGAATACCATTGCGCTATAAGAAATGATGAACAGGAAGACTTCAGAGAGGCCTAGAAGGATTTATATGAACTGATGCTGAGCAAAAGGAGCAGAACCTGGAGAACTTTGTACACAGCAACAACCACAGAGTGAGAGGATTTTTTCTGGTAGACTTAGAACTTCATTGCAATGCAAGGACTTAAAAAGTTCCCAGTGGTCTCTTAATGCAATATTACTTCCATATCCAGAGAAAGAACTATGGAATTGGAAAGCAGAATGAAGCAGAGCATTTTTTCTTGTATTATGTTTGTTTTGCTTTATGGTTTCTCCCATTCATTTTAATTCCTCTACACAACATGACTAAGATGAAAATGTATTTAATAGGAATGTATGTGCAGAACTTATGTAGGATTGCATGCAGTTTTGGGGAAAGGAAGGGGAGCAGGGGGTAAAAAAATCTAAGATATATGGAAGTGATTGTAGAACACTGAAAACAAATAAAATAATCTTTAAAAAATAAATAAAAAGAAAGAAAATGAGGCTGAGAGGACATCACTGCTGTAGGCTCATGTAGCTAGTAAGGAGAAGAGCCAGAATTTGAACCTTAGTTCTTCAACCCTAAAGGAAAGACTCATTCTACTACACCACCAGGTCAATGAGCTTCACATAACCCTGTAAGAGAGGGAATGTAAACATTATTATGCCCATTTTACAGATATGGAAACCAAGACTCATAGAGGTAAAAGGATTTGCCCAAGATTGCATGGTGATTTAGTGGAAGAACCAGAAATAGAACCCAGATTTCTTAACACATAGTCCAGAGCACTTTATTTGTTGGAGTTGCTGGCTCCAGGCTATTAAAATGGTACCCTCAGCCAAGAAAGGGTTTCAGAGGCTTCATGCTCCCCTTGATATCAAGAGTTCAGTCATAGGCTTCAACAAACACTTGGTACATCCTCCAGGCTTACTGCCCCAATTTAGATAGGAAGAAGACATTATGAAAAGAGGAATTTACTCATCCTTGTCACTCCATTGGAAAGTGCCCATTTCCAATATTTTGGTTCCAACACAAGATTTCATTCCAAGGACAGCTAATGAGTCATGTGTAGAATGACCAGGTTGTCATCTAATACGCTTTACAAAGGAGAAAACTGAGACTACAAGAAGAGAGAGAATTTGCCCAAAGTAACACAGAGATTCTATAGCAGGGTCTTTTTGTCCCAAACCTAATGCTAGATCCCTTGAACCATTTAGTCTTTCAGCTGACACCAATATAAGAAAAATAGCAATTTTGGTGCATAAAGAAAAGTAAAACAAAATTCACCATTCCACCCTATGGACTCTCTAAGCCTAACTCTGAGGATGATTTCAATGGATCCACAATAGTAGCAAGGGCCTGCCTGATGGGAATTGAATGGAATATACTCATGCCAGCTCAAATAGCAGATTGAAATCAGGAAGTAACAGCTGGGAGAAAGGAAGCTGATTTAAAAGTCAGACATCTCCAAGTCTAGGGCTTTTGCTGACTGGTGGGGCAAAGGTGTGGACCTGATTCACAAAAGAGCTAAAATATTGCCTAAGACTATGGGCTAAAAAAGCTGAGAACCCCTTCTCCTGTGGGGGAAGAAGTCACTCAATAATTTCAATTTAGTGTAGCACCAGCAAATGATAATGCAATAGAATACCCACAGAGAGTAGCACAGCAAAGAAAATAGATCATCAGAGGATATCAGAAGCTTGCCATGTAACTAAGAAAGCATCAGGTTGCAGTATAGGAAGGAAAGAGGGCTTCTAGCTGGGTCTCTGACCTAGGACTGTGGATTGCTGTGGCCATACAGGCTCCCTAGGTATCAGAAGTCATGTGAATGTTGGGAATGTTCCTTGTTATTTATCATGCTATGTTATTTAATTAAATGCCCCTTGCCTTGAACTAATGTACCCTCTGGTTGGTGTGATGAAGAAAACATCAGTCAGGGTTCATGAACTTTAGTTTGAATAGATGTTTACCAATAGTACATTTCTGACTTGAGAGTTATATTTAAGAAGAGCTTAGGCTTCATTAAATTATAAATGGTTTAAAAACCAACTCATTGCTACAGGAAGCCTCCAAAGGAGAAGGTTCTAATATAATATTGCTTTTTTAAAAGGCCTATTACATATCTAAATGTTTGAAATCTATTTGGGAAATATTTATTTATATATGTCAAGGACAATTGGAGAGGCCGGCTAAATAAGGTAACAAGAAAGCATGACTCCTTGAGTCAGGAGGCCTGGATATGCATACCAGTTTTGGCCTCATATAAATTATGTGACTACAGTTGTTTAATCTTTTTTAAAAACTGAAATGAATGCTGCATTTTTAAGAGCCTTTTCTACAACTATTGATATAACCATATTTTTTGGGTGTTCTTGATGTTATGGTCAATTATATTTATAGTTTTTCTAATATTAAGTCAATCTCATTTCTAGTAGAAATCTAATCTATTTATAGTGTATACTCTGGTGAAATGTTACTATATCCTCTGAGAATATTTGATACTCTTTTGTATCAGTGTATATTAAGGATATTGGTCTCCAATTTTCTTTCTCTGTTTTGTCCTTACCTAGTTTAGGTATCAAGAACACACACACACACACACACACACACACACACGAAGGAACTTTGTAAATTTTCTTATTTTGTTGTTTTTCCAACAGTTTGTGCAATATTAAAATTCATTAAACCCATCTACTCTAGGATTTTTTTTAAAGTTAGGGAATTAATTTTTGGTTTCAATTTCTTTTTTTCCCCCTGAGATTTAGCTGTATAAACTTGACTGATTAAATTCTCTATTTGTTTTTCTATCATTCTGACTTGTTAAATGATTGTGAGCATCCATTTAATTTAAATCAATGGCTTTATTAGTTTATTGTGGACAAAATAGTTTGTAATGATATTCTTTATCTTTGCATTTGTGGTGAATTCTTTTTTAAAAATTTTGATACTAATGATACGGTTTTCCTGTTTTTTTAAATCAGATTGTCTATTTTTTAAAACCTAACAACTAGGTTTATCTATTAATTCAACTTTTTATTTAAAGATTTTTAATTTCTTCTTTGATTTTTGATTTCTTTTCTGATATTTTAATAGTTAAAATCTTTTGTTGGTTTTCTAGGTTTTGTTTGTTTGCTTGATTCTCAACTTGTTGATTGATTCTTCCTCTCTTTTGTTATAAAGTATTTAGAGATATACATTTTTTCCCTAAGAACTGCTTTGGTTGCATCCCCCAAATTTTGGCATGTTGTCCTATTATTGTCCTTACCTTTAATGAAATTCTAATTTCTTTGATTTGTCATTCCACTCACCAATGCTTTAGAATTAAATCACATGGTCTTCAGTTAATTTTTCATCCTTTCTTCCATCTCCCTTTATCAAATATATTTTTACTGCATTGTGTGCAGCAAACAATATGTATAGTATACTACTTTCTGCATTTTTGTGAGGTTTTTTTTCCCCCTTTTTAGGTGAAATTTTCATTTTTTAATATGTGGTGAATTTTTGTAACAGTGACAAGCAGAGCTGAGAAATATGTATGCTTCTTTTTATTTCATTCAACATTCATGAAAGAGGTATCACATATAACTTTTCTAAAGTTCTGTCCAGGTCCTTAATTTCTTTCTTGTTTATTTTTGGTTAAATTTATTTAACTCTGAAAGGGGAGATTGAGGTCACTCACCATTATAAATTTATTATTTTTTCCCATAACTCATTTAGCTTTTTCTTTAAGTATTTATATGCTATATGATTCAGTGCATAAGTATTAAAACTGTTTTCCTATTTATGGTATCTTCCAAGAAAGTGTAATTTCCCTGTTTGCCTGATTTAATTTATTATCTTTGCTATTCCTTTGTCTAAGATCATGATTACTTTTTTGAGTTCAGCTGAGGCATAATATATTTTGCTCTAACCCCTCTTAATTGTGTATCTTTCTATTTCAAATGTATTTCTTGTGAATAACCTATTGTTGTAGTCTGCTTCTGAATACATTGTGTTATCCTCTTCCATTTTATGGGTGAGTTCATCTCATTCATATACCTGTTAATTGTGTATTTCCCACCATCTTCTTCTTTTACACTTTTTCCTTCTCTTTGCTCTCTGACACTTTTTAACACAAGTTCTTATCCCTTCTTTCCTTTTAAATCCTACTCATGTTGCCCCCACAAAGCTTAGGGTTTGTTTTTCTTTTAACTATTTCTCCCCTGAATTGTTATTATTTACTTATTAATACTGAAAGCAAGAGGAAATCGGTGAAGCTTCTTGAGTACTAGAGGGACATGATCCAAACTTTGTTATACGAATTTCACTTCGGTAGCTGTGTAGAGTGGTACTGGGGAGAGGAGGGACCGGATACAGGAAGACCATTCTGGAGGCTATTAAAAAAAGTAAAGGCAAGAGGTGATGATAGCCTGAATTAGAGTGGTGGTCAGATGAATGGCAAGAAGATAATGTACATGAGGAAGGTTGTGGGGCCCAGAGGGGGCCCCTCCCATGAGTGGTTTCCATTTTGTATTCAAACAGACCAGGTTCAATTTTGGAGAGAATCTAACTTCAAAGAATTGGAATGAAGCTTTCTTTTTCACCTTCTCTGGCTCACTGTGCCCCCTCTGGGCCAAATCCTTAAAACAAACATTAAGTGTGACCCATGTCTAGTGACCCTAAAGGAACTAACAGGATCGATCCCCTTTTGTACAGAAAGTAGATATTAGAAATTGGACGTCTTTTATTTCTCCTACCACAAAAGAAAAGTTTAAAAAACACAAAAGACTCAGAAGTATTCAAAACATGGTTGACTTTGGTCCTTACTCTCTCGTGGCCAGGACTGTTGCATTTTATACCCCCTCCCCCCCACCTCCCCCTCTCTGAAGTGGCAAACTTTTTTCATCCATTGGCTAGAGCTCCTTCTGGCTGTTTCACCTGTTTTAGGGTCCTAGGACCCCCATTTTCTTTTAACCATTTACTATCAGGTAGATTTTACAAAGGAATACCTACTTCACAGATATATCAAGGACAAACATACAAATATTTTCCCCCAACTCCTCAGAGGAACAATCCCCCCTATAATACCTTAGGCTGATGGGAAGGAAAGATAAGACTCATAACTTAGCTTAGCTCTTACATAGCATTTGCCCCACCGAGTTCACATTCAAAGATAGCAATGCAGCTGGTTTCCCCTGGTTAGGCTCTAGAATCATTGCTCTTAGGGCTTTGATACTGGGCTGGCTGCAGCATCTGGTCTGAATTCCAGAATTCCTGAATCTTTGTAGCTTGAGATCCCAGACTGGTTTGAAAACTCCACTCCACAGAATCAGACCCATTTCTTGGGGGCCACATGACATGAGGAGCATCCATGATAGACCTCAAGGTCCTTCCCTGTATACGGCTTGTCTTTTGTCCTTGAAGAGGACCAAGGACATCAGGAAGGTGATGTCTTGATTTGCAGGTGAGTTGGATTTAAGTGAGGCAGGGATGGGCAAAGTCATCAGCCTCACTGTCTCCTCCAGAGTCATCTGGATCCAGTGGAAAGACATAGGTCAGGATGACTGGAGATGGAACCACACAGTGTAAATGAAGGGGTCCACCCTTCCCTCAGAGTCAAATGAAACAAAAGCCATAGAAGGTGCTGAGTTAGGCTGTTTCCAAGATGCCGGTCATTCCAGCTATGGAACCAATGGAAAAAGCTGCTCCCAGACACAAATTAGGCCAACACAGGATGTTCCCAAATATTCCAGTCCTCACTGGATTCTCCTGAAGATCTCTGTCATCTCCTATATGGATGCCATCTCAGCAAACACAGTTTCTGTACACATGTCAGACCCCTATTACAGAGACATGTAGCCTGTCTGGGCATAGTCTTGAGACAGGACAAAAGGGGAAAGGCATTCATTGCCTTTTCTGGGCCCTATCTTTGGAATGTGAGCTTTGCTGACAGGTCCAGTTGCACCTTTTCTCCTCCCAGTAGGCAGCTCTTAGTCCCTACTCACTGCCCTGGACTACCCCTGAAGAGAGCTTTCTGTCCACATTTGCGGAGGAGAAAGAGAAGTAAAGGTACATGTCCCAACACCCAGCCTTGTGCAGCCAGCAAAACTTGGTGTTCTGACTCCTTTTCAGTCCAGGCCAAAGGAGGAAAAGAAACACAGATCCAAATTAATTCCTCCTTTTGGAAGGTTTATTTTTTTAAAATGACTAATAAAATCTATTCTCTTTAGTCCAGGAGACAGAAGGAAGATGACAAAGGACACGTCTTTGTTTGGTAAGCACCAGAATAAGACACACATTTTGTGCCTTCATTGTGGTCCTAAGGCATACCACCTTCAGAAGTCAACATGTGGCAAATGTGGATAACCTGCTAAATGCACGAGAAAGTATAATTGGAATGCAAAGGTTAAATGATGCAACACCACCGGTACTGTCAAATAAGGCACCCAGAAATTGTCTATTGCTGAGTCAGGAATGGATTCCATGAAGGAACACCACCTAAATCCAAGAGAGCAGCTGTTGCAGCATCAAGTTTATCTTGAGAATTCAACTGTTTGTTAAAATAAATGTCCTGAAAGAAAAAAAATGACTAATAAATCAAACCAGAAGATTCTCACTCTCAATGTGGCTTGAGTTAGGAGAAAATTTTACACTTTGGGACCACAGTTTCAACACTAATATTTTTGGTACCTTTTGTGACCCCATTTGGGGTTTTCCTGGTCCAGATACTGAAGTGATTTGTCATTTTCTTCTCTAGCTCTTGTCATAGATGAGGAAACTGAGGCAAATAGGGTTAAGTGACTTGCCCAAGGTCACACAGCTAATAAGTATCTGAGGCTGGATTTGAACTCAGCTCTTCCTGACTCCAGGTCTGGTATTCTACCCACTGTACCACCTAGCTGCTCATACCAAACAGTATTTTTTCCTGTTGAATCCTCTGTTTGTTTTTTTAAAAAGGCAACACCTATAACAACATCAGTTAGCTTTATCTAAGCAGCAAAAGAAAATCACTTAAATAAAAAAGAATAAAAGAAAGTTACCTAAACAATAAAAAAGTAAATTTACATAAAAACTTCTACCCTACCTAAGCAGAGAGGAGACCAAGGGAAAAGGAGACTGTATTTGACAGCCTGGTGTGTATTCTCATGCAGAAAGTCAAAACCCAGAAGTCCCATTCTGGTCCCATGGCCAGCAGTGACCCCACAGGGCTGCTGAGGCTGCCCAGATTCTTCTCTCCCACCAGCTGACTTGCAATCTCTTCATTCAGTCAGATAAACCATTACTGCGCCTATGGCTGTAGTTACCAAAGGCTTGGGCTGTGGCTGCTTCCACAGTTCTCAACCAAAAAACCGCCCAGCTTAGTCTGACTCAGAGCTCATGGGAGTCTCACAACTATCTAGAAGGAAAAGAAAAAGGCAATCTGACCTGGACTACATCAACCAGAAACCTCCAGTGCTGACTCTGAACATTTTTCTTTGCCCACAGGGGTCCTTTTCAAAAGCCAGTCACACAAAAACATATGATGAAAACCCATCACACCTATTGTACCCTGGAAAGGGGAAGCATTCCAGACATGGGAGGACATCTAGAGGAAATGCCCAAAGTGGAGAACTGGAATGTCTTGTTCGTGGAACAGCCAGGAGACCAGTGGCGCTAAACCAAAGAGTAGGAGGCAGAGAGTGAGAGGTATATTCTAGAAATATACAAAAGAAATCCCCACCCCATGCCACCCTAAAAAAAATGCTATTCTCTCATTTCCCCATCTTCTTCCCCATCTTCATCACCTCTGATGCAAATGAAATTTTTGCAACTTATTAAAACTTCACCAAGGTGTTCAGACAATGCTCCATCTATGTATTCTTCTATATTTTCAAGTTGCACGTTCATCTACTGTAGCCATCCATGTAGCCATCCACTGTACCAGGTAACCTTCGTGATCAAGTGTCAAAGACAACAGTGAGGTCAAGAAGAATGATGCTTTCTATACTATTTATTATAGTATAATAGACATACCATATTATATATTGTAATATATGTCATAGTAATATATAGCATAGTAGTATGTTATAGTATATTTCTGTACTACAATAGTACTTTTCTGTACTATAATAGTATATTTCTATACTTTAATCATATATTTTTATGCAATAATAGCAAATTTCTATGTTATAATAGTGTATTTCTATACTATTTGTTTTATTTGATATTATTTTATTTTATTTTAATGGATACTTTTTCTGTTTACACTGCCTATATTCCCCATTGTATTTTTCACCCCACCTCCTCTCAGGGAATTATTTCTTGTAACAAAAGGTTTTTAGAGGAGAAAGAGAAAAAAAATCAGAAAAGCCAGTTAATATGTTGAAAAAAAATCCGTCTGTATAGATAATGTTCTGTTTCCACAGACTCCTCCATCTCTGCAGAGGAAAACGATTTTTATGACATTCTCTGCCCCCCCCTTATTTTTCAACCTTTATTGTTAGTGTTTCCCAAATTTCTCTTCTTAGCCTACTTATTTTCTTTCTTTTCAAAAATATTTTTATTTCATTAAATATTTTCCAATTGTACATAACATATTTTTTTAACATTATCTTTAACAGTTTTGAGCTCCCTCTTGTCTCTCCCCTCTCCTTGAGGTGAGCAATTTGATACTGTTTATACATGTGAAATGTATGACTTATCCTTAATGAACCTATGCAGATTATTTGTGATATTTTTAAATGCTTGCCTTTAATAATATGTTCCAGCATTTTAGCAGCAACCAATATCAATGTTATTTGACTGTAGGTTAAAATACTTGCCTTCTTCTTTATGAAAAATGAGATAACACTTGCCCCTCTTCAATGCAGAGATGTCTCTTGTACCTGCCAAAGTCACCCGACAGTAATCATATCTACAAGCAAAGTCTCTCAGCATATACACTGTATTTTGCTGAGCCCTATCCTTTCTTCTCCTTCCATAACTTTTCTTAGGTTTTCATTTCTTGCTAGTTTGCTCTATCCTTTTCTGGCTAAAGACCATTCTTCTTGCAAGAGAAAACAATGGAGCCTTTACAGGTTCTTACCAATCAATCTTTCCAATAAAAACTCTCCCACAAGGGTCAGATCTCCTCAGGGTAGCTAGTTAAAGACTCTGGGAGGCCTTATTCTAATTCTTACTCTCACTCATGAGTCAGATCCTCTGAAGCAAGGCTCACTCCCTCACAGGGTTCTAAGGGTTCCCATTAAGACCAGTGGGATATCTGTCTGATGTATCAATTTGAGCCTCCATTCCAATGTATTCTCCCTAATCGTGGGCCATCTCCAGTCATCCTGATGAATATCTGGTCACTGGATCCAGATGGCTCAGGAGGAGAAAGTGAAGCTGGTGACCTTGGACAGCTCTCCCTCACTCAAATCAAAGTCAACTGCAAGTCATGTCATCATTTCCCTGAAGTCACAGTCCTCTGAAAACAAAGGACAAACACAATTCTCTCTATCAATGACCAATGCCAGTTAATATTACCTTAATATCATTGATACTATTGACTAATGTTCTAATTTCAATTTAGCCAATTAATACCAATTAGCTTTCACAGAGGCATATTTACTGAGAAATTATAGCAAGAAAGAAGTACAAACCATCCTTTGAAACTGGGCTCATACTCACTCCTACCTTACTTAGGTCTTTCAAACTTAGGGTGGCTGCTAGAAAACATTCATTCTATCTTCCAAGTTCACTTCTGAATCCAGCAGAGCTGATGAATGAGCAGCTCCTTCTTTACAGTTGTTGATATGCTGCTTTGTTGGATCAATCAAGTCCATTCTCCCAGGGTTCAGTGGCCAACAAACTCTGGCATAGATTCCTGTTTGTAGACCTCTAATGGCTTATTCTGTTGACTTTTGGAAGCTCACAAGGTTGTAGCCTCATCCATTCCATCTCAAATACTCCTTTGCCTAAGGCTGTAGCCACAACAGGGACAGAAGCAGCAAGCCACATTCATGGCTTCCCATAGTCCTGAAAGAATCAGGTCTCTGGATCCAGCACTATATCTCCTATCAATGGCAGGGCCATGTGCTAGAGGCTTCATAACAGGTGGGTGAGAGAGGAACAAAGCCTTTCCAGAGGTTTGTGCCAGGTAATTCTCCTCACACACCACCAGGATAGGAAAAAGACTGAGTGGTCCTCATGGACCTTATCTTCTATTATTTGAGCAATTATTTTTCCCAATTAATTTCAATTGTCCAGAAAATCAAGGGCCTTTCTGTCATCATGCGATAACTGGACAGGAAATATGACATACATACACACTATATATACTATATGTGTATATGTGCATATGTGTGCATATATGTATGTGTATATATACCCATATATACATATGCATGTGTATACACACATATATTCTTCTGAAGGCCATGTGAAGAACTGCATTAGAATTAAAAACATGCTCCCAGGCCTGAGCTCTCATTGGCCAGTCCTCTATTACAACAGCAAAAAAAAAAAAAAAAATGGCTCTGTATCCTTTATTCTCTTTCTCCCATCCAAAGCAACAAGAGTCTCAGCCCTTCCTTGATTTTCCTCATCTTCAAACACAGATTTGTTTAGGAAGTTCTTTCTGAGACTCTTAGCACAGATTTTATTAAAACTGAGTTTTACTGCTTTTGCTACTAATTCTTAGTCTGTTTTTTAAAAATAAAATATATCAACATTCTTTTCTTTTTAAGTTTTGAGTTCCAAATTCCCTCCCTCCCTCCCACCCCCCTTCCCCACCCACTGAGAAGGAAAGCAATATGGTATTAATTATACATGTGAAATCATGCAAAACATTTCCATATTAGCCACATTTTTTTAAAGCAAGAAAAAATAAAGAGAAAATTATATTTCAGTTTACTCTCAGAGTTCTCTCTGGAGGTGGATAGCATTTTTCATTATGAATCCTTTGGAATTGTCTTGGATCATTGCATGGATCGGAGTAGCCAAGTCTTTCACAGTTGATCATCATTTCAACATTATTGTTTCTGTACACAATGATCTCCCAGTTTTTCTCACTTCCCTTTGCATCAGTACATATAGGTTTTGCCATGAGTCGTTTTAATTTGCATTTCTCTAATAAATAGTGGTTTGGATAATTTTTATATGATAATAGGTATCTTTGATTTTTTCTTCTGAAAACTGCTTGTTCATAACTTTTGACCGTTTTTTATGTTAGTCCTTCATTTTCGAAGAAGACCATGACATTTGACAAAGGATGACATGACTTGCACTTGACTTTGTTTTGAGTGAGGGATGGCTATGCAGGTCACCAACCTTGCTTTCTCCTCCTGAGTCATCTGGGTCCAGTGAACAGATATTTCTCAGGATAACTGGAGATGGCCCCAGATGCAATGGGAGACCTTGGACTTTTTAGACCGGAGGAATGGCTCTTATTTTTAAATATCTGACTCAATTCTATTCTCAATATATTTGAGAAATTAGATCTGTATCAGAGAAGCTTGATATAAAAAATGGACATAGACATTACTTCATTGTCTGTGGTACTTTTTAGCAAAATGCCGTTTTCCTGATTATCTCTTTTAATTAGGTCTATTTTTGTTTTTGCTTTTTCTGAGATCATAATTGCTACACCTCCTGTTTTGTTTTTTTTCTTCAGCTAAAGCATATTAGATTCTGCTCCAGCCCTTTATCTTAACATGCGTATGTATTTGTCTTTTAAATGTGTCTCTTGTAAACAACATATTGTTGGATTTTGGTTTCTAATCCATTTTTCTATCTGCTTCTATTTTATGGGCGAGCTCATGCCATTTGCATTCAAAGTTATGATTACTGTGTATTTCCCTTCATTCCATTATCTTCTGTTTCTTTTTCTGTCTCTTTTTTATCCTTTTCTTTTAGTTTCTTTTACTTCTAACCCCTGTCTCCCTTAATTCACCTTCCTCTTTATCCCTACTCCATTATTTCCTTCCCCTCCTATTTCTCTATTGGGTACGTTCCATGTCTATATAAACTGAATACACATATGTAGTCTTCCTTCTTTGAACCAATTCTGATGAGTGAGGTTTAAGTCTTGCCTATCACCCTCCACCCCCATTTTCCCTCCTTTGTAAAAGTTCTTCCTTTCACACCTCTTTTATATGAGAACAATTTCCCCATTCTACTTTTCCCTTCCCCCCTTCTCCCTTCTCTCACTTTTTTTGGAGATAATTCCAACATATTTGACTCATACCCACACCCTCTATGTTAACTCTTTTTAACTGCCCTAATAATAATAATAAAGTTCTTAGCAGTTACTTGTATCATTTTCCCATATAGGAATGTAAACAATTTAACTTTATTGAGTGCCTTATAATTATTCTTTCATATTTACCTTTTTATGCTTTTCTTGAGTCTTCTGTTTGAATGTCACATTTTCTATTGAACTCTGATACATTCATCAGAAATGCTTGGAAGTCCTCTATTTCATTAAATACCCATTTCCCCTCTGAAGGAATACACTCAATTTTGCTGGGTAAGTGATTCTTGGTTGTATTCCTAGCTCTTTTGCCTTCCAGAATATATTATGTTAAACCCCCTGCTCCTTTAATGTGGAAACTACTAAGTCTTCACAGATCCTGTCTGTGGCTGCATGATATTTTGAATTGTTTCTTTTTGACTGCTTGAAGTATTTTCTCTTCAACCTGGGAGCTCTCAAAACTGCTTACAATATTCTTGGGAGTTTTCATTTTGAGATCTCTTTCAGGAGATATTTGGTGGATTCTTTCAAATGACTATTTTACCCTCTGGTTCTAAGATATTAGGGAAGTTTTTCTTGATAATTTCCTAAAATGTGATGTTTACTTTGATCATGGCTTTCATGTAGTCCAATCATTCTTAAATTATCTCTCCATGGTCAATTTTTCAGGTCAGTGGTTTTTCCAAAGAGATATTTCATACTTTCTTCTATTTTTTTTCATTCCTTAGACCTTTATTGTCTCTCGATGTCTCAGGGAGTCACTAGTTTCTATTTGTCCAATTCTAATTTTTAAGGAATTATTTTCTTCAGAAAGAGTTTGTACCTCCTTTTACATTTGGCCAGCTCTATTTTTTAAGAAGTTCCTTTGTTCAGTGAATTTTTCTACTTCCTTTTCTATTTGACCCATTCTACTTTTAAAGTTGTATTTTCTTCAGAATTTTTTTTGTGTGTCTCATTTACCAGGCTCTTCATAGTTTTCTTGCATCTCTCTCATTTCTTTTCCCAATTTTTCCTCCACCATTCTTATCTCTTTCTTTAACTTTTCCAGGAATTCTTGTTGGGATTGGGTCCAGTTAGCATTTTTCTTTGAGACATTGTTGTCTTCTTCTGACACTGTAGTAACTTCTTATGTTCAGATTCATGGTTTTTTGTTGCTGTTATGGTTGTCATTTTTGCTGTTTGCTCATTTTTCCAGCCTATTTCCTGACTTTGAACTTGATGTTAAAGTTGGGCTCTCATCACCTGGAGGTGGGAAGGCACTGCCCTAAGCTTCATGCTTTTCTGTGCTTCTGTTTCCAGAGCTAGTTTATGGGGCTCTGTAAGATTTTTGTGCTCCTAGGGTGTGTGATCCTGGGAGAGGTATGGTCACTGCTCTCATGGTCTGCACTCTGGTCTTTACCAAGAAAGGGCTCCTGGTCCCCTGCATCTCCATGAGCTAGTGCTCCTCTGCTTTGGTACTGTGACCAGGGCCACTCCCTTGTGACTGATCATCAGAGCTCCTCTCTGTCCTGAAAGTTCCACCCAAAACTATATATGGGCAATAGAATGCCAATCAACACCAGTTGTACCCAATGCTAGCAACAGGTCCCTTGTACTCTCTTTCTGTGGAGTTGCCTGCCCCCTCACTGTCTCTGAACTGACACTTCCTGAAACTGTTGCTGCTGCAGTTGCTGTTGCTACCACCACATGTGTGGGTTCTGAACAAATACCCTGATGTTTATAAATTTCTCCTACCTACCTCTTAAGTTTTTTTAGGCTGTAAAAATATCTCAGTCCATCTTTTTGTTGGCTCTGCCACTCCAAAATTTGATTTAAGGTATTGTTTTAAAGTTGTTTGAAGGGGAATGTTGGGAAGGTTCAGCTGGATGGCTACCCCAAATCCACCATCTTGCCTCTGCCCCCTCAAATAGTTCTTATGTCTCAGTTTTAATTAATTTTTGGCTACCTTGTCAGTTTCCAACTACTGTGTATATGTTTTCATGTAGAGGCTCAAATATTTATAGAATGGGTCAATGAATTAATGAGAATGATATGGGATAGTACCTGAGGACAAGAGAGAAAAAACCATTTTGATGTATGGAGTAGAATGGAGGAATGGGGGAAAGTGCTACATTTGGGATCGTAAGACCAAGGTTCAAATCTTAACTCTAACACTCTATGACCTTGGGCAATCACCTCATCTCTAAAGGTTTCAACTTTCTCATCTATAAAATTAAGAGATTGGGCAGGATGAGCTCTAAAGTTCCTCCTAGCTCTAAAGCATTGACCCTATTATCAGTTGTCTTGACCATACAGAAGATCTGGACAACTGAACCAAGGAATATGGTAGAAAAAATGCTAGACTTCCAACATAGGCAGGAAAGAACTGGGTTCATATCCTTATATTTATCAGCTAGGTGACCTTGGGCAAGGCACTTAAACCCTCTCTGCCTCAGTTTCCTGACCTGTCATGGGCTTTTAATGATATATCTCATACTAGCTTTTCCAGGTTGTTGGGAGCATCAAATGAAATATGTATAAAGTGCTTCTGTAAGTACTATATCCTGCAAATGTCAGGTGTTATGGTAATTAAGTTTCTTCACCTATGAAATTAGGGAGGCTAACTATATAACCTCTAAGATCCCTTCAAACTCTAAATCTTTTATCTTCTGATAAAGTGAAAATGAGATTTAAAAAAAAGAAGAAATAGATCAATAAATTTGGTGACAAATGCATAACCTGGGTGCATTTGAAATAAACTTTAGATTAATTTCCAGGGGAACATATCTAGATGGCTCTTACTAATTATTCTATTACCAGACTGAGGTTTCTTGTAATTTGTTTATGAGAAATTCCTGAATAAACAATAATGACCTAATATAAAATTCCTTCCCTTGAATAAACTCTCTGGCCATTCCTCTTTATGGTTGCCCTCCAGACTCCCTACATCATGCTTAGCTCTTCAGCCTGAAGCCACACTATTGTCCTTTGCTACTGCAATCACTCTTTCTGATTGGATGCTACTCCTTAGGGCCTCTATTCAAAAGCGGGTACCTAGGCCAGTCACATCTCATTTTTCTCCTGGATACACTCTGGAGTTCCTCTATCGAACTTACTAACCCACAGTCTGGGTACCTTTGAATCCTACCCCATCCCTTTGTCAGCTTCCTTTTATGTGTGGCCTTTCCCATTAGAATAAAAGCTCCTTGAGTGTAGGGACTGTCTTTGTACTTGAATTTGCATTCCCAGGGTTTGGTCCCTAGCACATGATTGACTGATTGATGGACAGGCTCCTGAACTAGGGGACAACTTTCCTATGACTTGTGAGTTCCTTTCCTTTCATTGATCCCCAATCCATATAAGGCTGGATGCAAAGTGAGCCAAATTTGGGGGAAAAGATGTAGAAGACATGAACTTCTCTATATACACATTTATAATGACAAGGAACTCGCTATTTTGCAAGACTCACATTTGGTCTTTGGACAATCTTACTTTTTCCAAAGCTTTTCTTTGCAGAACCAGGAAAACCACATACACAGTGACTACATACAGTACAATAAGAAATGCCATCATAGAACTAGAGATGCAAAGGACATCTTCTGAAGCCACCTACTTCAACTTCCTCATTTTACAGAAGAAAACACTAAAAGAAAGTCAACTACTGAATAACTGTAATGACTAATCTGAGATCAGAGAAGACATGAGGAAACATCTCATTGTTTTGGTAGAGAGGTGGGAGACAACATATGCTGCATAGACTGACACTCCCTCTGCATCCACTGGTTTTTGCTTAACTTGCTTAACTTACTAAGCCCGTAGGTTTTTGCTTTACTGTTTTTCATTGTTAAAAGGGAGGGCTTATTTGGTGGTGGAGGAGGAGAGAAGTATATGCAAATGACTGTGAGGTAAAAACAGAGGGTATCATAAAAGTTTATTTTAAAATAACAAAAAAAAATTTTTTTTTAAAGAAAGCTCTTCCTTATATTGAGCCAAATCTGGCTCACTGTAATTTATACCCGTCATTCCTAGTTTATTTTTCTGGACCCAAGTAGAATAAGGCACAGAATCATAGATTTAGAATTTGAAAAGACCTAAGAGGTCTTCTAATCTAACTCTATAATTTTAGAGATAAGGAAACAGATTTAGAAGACATATCCTAAAAATTGTAGGGTTAAGACTTGAACCCTAGTTCTCTGACTGCTCTTTCCATTACACTGCATTTAGTCCTGTGTCCAAGAGACAATCTTTCATATATCTGAAAGAAACTGGATTATCTCCCCCAAGGCTTTTCTCCTGGTTCAATCAATATCTGTAGTTTATATGATGTGATTTCCACACATTGTTACTGTAATATTCAAAAGTACCTGTTGCTCTTTACTGCTCCCTCTCCATTCTGAAAAGGGAAAGACAGATGATGCAGCTGCTATATAGGAAGTGAAGCTGAGATCTAATTTGATAATACAGAATCCTCTATTATCCGGAGAGAGGTAGTTAGGCTGGTTTGCTTTGCCCAGGCAGTCAACCTGAACTATTTGTTCTGAACTCTGTTTTGACTGCATTAGAGAACATCTTGGTGATGGCTAGGATGGTCTGTTTAGTCCAGAGATAGCCAGTTTGAAGGGTTTTGCAGATTCTGACTTAAAGGGAATTGCTACTTAAAGAGGGAATATTTTTCCTAAGCCTTTTAAGGGCAATTATACATTAAAAAGTTAACTGTAAATGCTTCATCAGTGTAAGAATAGAAGACCAACAGACAAGCAGTTAAGGGAGAAGCACATTCATGTTGTGTCACTGTTTCTCAGTGGCCCAATGACTCTGCCTGAAGTTCAGAGTTGTGACCCTAAGCAGATAGGTTTTCCTCCCTTATGTGTTTCCCTATCTGGTTGCTTTAGATGTGTACTCATTCTCCCCCACTGATACTGACAGCATTTGGTGAGAGAGTGTAACCCATGCTTATGTATAGGTTGTGAAGTATTGTACTATTCATTCATTTGCTTTAGCATATGACTACCTATAATGTTGTTATTTTTCCTCTCATTTATTGCTAAGTAAATGGTTATATTTAATATCTAAAAGTTTTATTGTTTTGAGCAGCTGGGTTGTGTAAATTGGCACACACTGATTGGGGTTCAAGAGTTAAAGAGATAAATAGGGAAAGTCTATGTCCCACCAGAAATGCCCATGGAACCATGTTAGAATTTGAGTGTAAATGAATAGCTAGGACCCTTTCTTGGAAACCTAGGCCTGATGTGGTGGGAGCAGGTAGGCATGATTGAACTATACATCCAAGTGAAACGTATAAGGTGTTGCCTTGTAGCTGGTGATTCCATGCATCAGTTGGTCAGTCACCTATCGATTTAATAATCACCTACTATATGTGATGCAGTGGATAGAGTATTGGACCCAGAGTCAGGAAGACCTGAGTACAGATCTGGTCTTAGATGTACTAGCTGTGTGACCCTGGCCAAGTCACCTAACCCTGTTTGCCTCAGTTTCCCCATCTGCAAAATGCCCTGGAGAAGGAAATGGCAAACTACTCCAACATCTTTGCCAAGAAAACCCCCAACAGGGTCACAAGAATCAGATATGACCGAAATGACTCAACAACAGCAATAGTGTGTCAGTCACTGGGCTAAGAACTGGGAGTGTACATAGAAAGCTAAAAGACGAGGAGCTTAAACAAAAAAAATTGCACACATTGCAATTTCAAACCAACAGATTCGTGACCTCATGTGACAGCTTATCTTAGATTCTTCACCCTCCCTCCCCATCTCTACTAAAGAGAGGGGCTACACAATACTTTAGCATCATGTAATGGCAAAGACAGCATCCTTTCGCTTTGACCTTCTCCCACCTTTCTAACTGTCATAGGAGATACCGTTAGCTTCTTCCAAGTCTGTAATCTGTAAGAATTTTTCATCTTTCACTTCATATTTCAGGTCAAATCCTACTACTACTTTCTCAGTAGCACATCTTAGATCTACTCCCACCTTTCTGGTCACGTCAATGACCTTAATTAGACCAGGATGAATTCAACTGAAATACTGATTTTCCAAAGTATTCTTTAGTCTATGTCATATGCCATACCTGAAGTAATCTACCAAGCACCATGTCCCTTGCTTCTCAGATCTCTCCACAGACTTTTAATGAATCAACTATGAAACCTTGTTCAGGCGTTTGGGGATACATACAGGAATTGACTGGTGTAATGTAATGGAAGGAACGCTGGTGTCATTAACGGGACAGCTCTTTCTGGATTCTGGTTCTGCCTGTGTGGGACCTTGGGAAAGTCACTGGATCTTGCTGAGATTCTGTTTCATTGCCTATAAAATGAAGAAGGCTGGAATAAATGACTTTAAAGGTCTCTCCTGCCTCTGTCTCCTTCTATCTTGGCAATCTTGGGAAAGCCACATAAACTCACTTTACGTGGCTTTGGGAGTCCTTAATTTCACCCTTCCTGCTGCTCAGACTACATCATGAGAATTAAGTTGACCTTGGAGTATCACACTGCAGAGGGCTCCACTGGGAGTCAGGAAGGACTAGGTTCAAATCCTGCCTCTGATCCTTCACTTCTCTCAGCCTCAGTTTCCTCACCTGCAAAATCAGTGGGAAGGATGCAGCTGACCTCTATGATCCCTTCCAGCTCTGAATCTAGAATACAATGAAGTCGTTAGCTCTCTGGGTCTCAGTTCCTAAGTTATATAAGGAGAGAGATAGACTAGATCTTGACAGAGGTGCCAAAGGCCTGACCCCAACACTCCCAGAATACAGCCTAGAGCAGATTAAAATGTAATTGGGAAATATTTACTAAAATAAGAGTACAATAGAACATAGTTAACATTAATATGTGGTTTTCTAAATCAATAGGTACTCTCAGGACTCCTTATGTATGGTTTAATGACTCTGTTTCTATTTGAAGACCACTGGTCTTCAAGGTCCTTTCCAGCCCTAAAACTATGCCACAGTATGTGCCTTCCCCTGAATTATATTTATCAGTGTCCCTAATTACATCAGCAGCAACAATACTAGCTGCTGTGTACATAGTGTTTTTCAGTTTTCAAAATGCTTTCTATACATCATCTCATTTGAACCTCGAAACTCTTTGGTGATGTAAGTATGACAGGTATTACTACCCCATTTTAAAGAGGAGGAAACTGAGACTCTGAGAGATGAAAGACCAGAGGCAGGATTTGAACCCAGGACATCCTGACTCCAAATGGAGCCTTCTGGAGTTTGCTACTGACAAGCAAATCTGATACTCAGGATGTGGTCTGAATAGCCCTCAAGGGCAGGATTAAGAAACCCCAACCCTTCTGGCCCCATCCTCCCTACACCAGGGTACAATACTAAGAAACATTCCTAGAAGTCTTATTGGAGTCAAGAAATACTGCTTCTGATACTTACTAGCTATGTGACCCTGAGCTAATCGGTTCACTTTCCTGGGCCTCAGTTTCTCTGTATATGAAATGAGGGGGTTAAGTTTTTAACTGGATGGCCTCCAAGGTCCCTTCTAAATCTAAGCTCCTCTTGCTTATCATCTTAGGAGAATGAATGGGCTTTTCTTACCATGACCTTGGGACTGTCCTCTCTTCTCCCTCCCCACCCCCAAGGCTGCTCTTAAACTGTGCCCTGTCTCTGCATGTCTTATTCCATGAGGTCAGGGATGCTCGGCCTCTCCAGCTGAGTCTACATTCAACCAACAAATCCTTTTTATAGTGACTTCCTGAACAGGTGGTTTCCCCCCATGAAGTTCCTTTTAAAGTTGCTTACGTGAAACCTGACCCTCGAGCGTGTTCACCCGTTAGTAAGGTTGGGAGGCGGTGGTGTTATATTTGCATTCTTCCAAAGTGCTTGCCAAATGTTGGGTTTTGAAGAGTGATTTAAAACTAATTACCAGGCCTGACCTGCAGAACACGCAGAGCATAGAGCAGACATAGGCTTCTATCAAGGGCAGGGTAAAAGGAAGGAAAAGGATGACCATGAGAATGGTCATACCTTTGACCTTTCCATCACCCACCAGATCTGTGCATAATCTTTTTTCTTTCCATCTCTCCCTATTCTCTACTTCTCCTAAACTAACTCCTTGTGTTCATCTTGACTATTCCTCAGGACTATCCCAGGCCATCACCCCTGCTCTGGTTACATTCTCCTCCCTTACCCTTTCCTTCCTCCCCAATCTTGATGTCTTGGAAAATCAGTTAAACTCAATACCATCCTCTTCTCTTGAATCCCTTGTCCCCTTTGTCCCTTCTCCAGTTACACCTTACTAAACCCCATCCCTGGATTCCCTCACCATCTGCTTCTTTCTATCCTTCTCATGTGCTGCTGAAAAGAACTGGTGGATATCATAACCAAGTTAACTAGGTCCACTACAAATTTATCTTAACTCATTTCAACTGGGCCTTTATCTCAGCAAGGCAATCCTACTATTCCTCTTAAATGGATTCGTTAGCCCACTTGCCATAGCAACTGTTCCAGATCTCTACCTCTCTCCTTAAGTCTCCATTACCTCCAATACCACTCCCTCCTGTGTTGAGGACTCACCTCAAACATCACTAAAAAATTTGAGGCCATTCCCAAGAATGTTCTTTTTCTTTTCTTTCTCATCTTACGTGCTTCTAATGTCACCCTCCCCCATTCACCTTCTTCATTCCAGTCTCTAATGATGAGGAGGCTCTCCTCCTTGCCAAGGTCAACTCTATCCCAGGTATCCTTTATCCTGTCCTCTCCTGTCTTCAACAGATTGCCCTCACTCTTTCTTTAATTTTTCAGTCTCTCCTGAAGCTACGGATTCCTTCCCTGCTGCTTACAAATGTGTCCAAGTCTTCCCGTCCTCAAAATGCTTGTCAATGATTGTTCTATATTTCTCTTTTGTTTTCAACTAGACTTTTAAAAACCCAACTATTATCAGTGTCTCTTCCGCCTTTCTTCTTACTCTCTTTTAAACTTTCTGCAACCTCATCATTCAACTGAAATTGTTCTCTCTAAAGTTACCGATGATCATTTAAATTGTCAAATGGAATAGTGTCAGAAACTGGGCATAGACCAGCATCTCACACTATATACCAAGATAAGCTTGAACTGGGTACATGATTTAGACATAAAGCATAATATCATAAGCAAATTAGTAGAAAATGGGAGAAATGACCTGTCATATCTATGAGTAGGGGAAAAGATAGAAAGATTCATAAGAGATAAAATAGATATCCTTAAATGACATAAAATTAATTTTTTTTTTGGAAAAAAACAAAACCAATGCTGCTAAAATGAGAAGAAAAGCAGGAAACTGAGGGGGAAATATTTGCAGCAAGGTTCTCTAAAAAAGGTTCCATTTCTAAGATATATAGGGAACTCAGTAAAATTTACAAGAAAAAAGAGCCATTCCCCAAGTGATAAATGATCAGAAGATATGAATAAGCCATTTTTAAAGGAAGTAATCCAAACTATCAATCGCTATGTTAAAAAAAATTTTGTAAATCCTGAACAATTGGAGAAATATAAATTAAAACAATTCTGAAATAATATATTATGCCCATTAGATTGGTTAAGATGATAAAAAAGGAAAATGACAAATGGTGGAGGGGATATGGGAAATCAGATACACTAATGCACTGTTGGTGGAACTGGGAATTAGTCCAAATATTCTGGAGAGCCATTTGGAACAAAATCCCAAAATCTATTAAACTGATCATTCCCTTTGGATTAGTCACACTACTACCAGCTCTACACCCCAAAGAGATCACAGAAAGAGAAAAGGGGCTCATAAGGAAAAAAATAATAATAGCTCTTTTTGTGGTTGCAAAGAATTAGAAACTGAGGGGAACTGAGGAATGTTGGAACAAGTAGCAGGATATGAATGTTACAGAATGGTTCCGATTGGTTGTTGTCCTTTGTCTTCGAAGAGGACCAAAATGACATCACCATGATAAAGTGAAATTTCAGCGTGTCCAACTGTGGCTGATCAGACCAATATGAGTTTGGAATGCTCTGCCATAGGTTGGGCACAGATAGTCCACGTGAATATTTGGGGTGAATATCCCAAATGTGAACATCCTGCATTTACTTTGTGCTGTCTCAATTCTGCTTTGCTCATAGAGCACAGTGCCTTTTCTGATGTGGGCATGCCATGCTGAGTGGTCCTGTGCCAATGTCTTCCATGTTGCACAGTCAAATCCAAAGTTCTTGAGAGAGACCTTGAGAGTGTCCTTGTATCACTTTTGCTGGCCACCATGTGATCACCTGCCCCATGTGAGTTCTCCATAAAAGAGTCTTTTTAGCAAGCGTACATTTTACATTTGAATGTGATCAGCCCATTAGAGTTGTGCTCTCTGAAGCAGAATTTGAATACTTGACAGTTCAGTTCAAGCAAGGACTTCAGTGTCTGGTACCTTATCCTGCCTGGTGATCCTCAGAATCTTCCTAAGACAGTTCAAATGGAAGTGATTCAGTTTCCTGGAATGGCACTGGTAGACTGTTCATGTTTCACAGGCATACAACAATAAGGTCAGCACAATGGCTCTGTAGAACTTCAGTTTGGTAGTCAGTCTAACACCTAACCTCTCCCAAACTTTTCTTTGGAGCCTCTCAAATGCTGAGCTAGCTCTGGCAATGCCTGCATCAACCTCATTGTCAATGTGCACATCCCTGGAAAGTATACTACCAAGGTAAGTGAACTTATCCACAGCATTCAGAACTTCTCCATTTGCTGTAACAGATGTTTCCACATATGGATGGTGTGGTGGTGGCTGATGAAGCACCTGTGTTTTTTTGGTGTTAATTATTAGGCCAAAATTAGCACAGGCAGCAGAGAATTGATCCATACTTTGTAGCATCTCAGCTTCAGAGGCTGCATTGAGTGCACAATCATCTGCAAAGAGAAAATCATGCACCAACACTCCCTCCATTTTGGTCTTGAACTCACCATCAGTATGGTAGTTGACCTTGGTGCTGTGTTCATCCTCATTGAAATCATTTGTCAACATGACTGAAAACATCATTCTAAAAAGCATGCAAGCAAGCACACAGCCCTGTTTCACTCTGTTGGTGACTGGGTAGACATGAGAGCTTTGTCCGTTATTCAGAACCTGGGTAAACATGCCATCATGAAATTGACCAAATTTTGACATAATTTTCCATAAGCCCTCATGACCAACAGTGTCAAAGGCCTTGGTCAGATCCACAAACATTGTATACAGATCTCTATTCTGCTCCTGGCATTTCTCCTGGAGTTGTTGGGCAACAAACACCATATCGGCTGTTCCATGGCCCTTTCTGAAGCCACACTGGCTCTCAGGTATATGACCATCTTCCAGGTGAAGGATCAGCCTATTAAGGAGGACTCTAGCAAGAATTTTGCCAGCAATGACTAAAAGAAAGATTCCCCTGTGATTGTCACAAGACAACCTATTTCCTTTACCCTTATAGAAATGGACAATGGAGGCATCCTTGAACTCCTAGGGAATACTCTTGCCATATAACCTGGAAAATTTCAGCCATCTTTTGTATGAACAATGGTCCCCCTACCTTGTAAATCTCAGCTGGAATAGAATCAGCACCAGGTGCTTTGCCACATGGAAGGAGCCTAGTGGCCTTCAAAACCTCTTCTTCAGTTGGAAGTTCATCTAAGGAGGGATTGACTTCCACTTGAGGTAAATGGTCAGTGACCTCAGCATTGATTGATAATGGTCCGTTGAGAATACTATGGAAGTGTTCTGCCCATTTCTCTAGGATCATGTCCTTATCACTAATGAATGTGGCTCCATCAGCACTGAGTAGTTGTGATGCACCATAGATTTTTGGTCCATAAATAGCTTAGACACCGAAGATGCCAAGGTCATCCACTGCACCCTGAGTTATCTCCAGTCATCTTGACTCTGTCCTGCCACTGAACTATGATGACTCTGGAGGAGAGAGTGAGGCTGATGATTTTGCGCAACTCTACCTCATTTAAATCCAATTTACACACGAATCAAAAGATATCACCCATACCATTTCAAATTGTGCCTCAAAGTCCTGTGGCAATAGGCAAGTGATGAAGCAGCAGGTGTGAATACACTGGGAGCTGTAGTCACAGCCCCACACACAGATGGCCCAGGCCATTGGGTCATTTCTCACTGGAAGCAGCAGTGGGACTCACCCTGGGTGTCTGAGCAGCCTTTTAAGGATCACACTGCTCACCTCCTGGTGTGAGGAAAGGGGCAAGAAAAGGTGCCCTAAACATTGCCTGCTTACCCAACCCTGTCCTGATTACTGCAGCAGGTGGGGAATTCCACTATGTGGTTGAAATACAAAAAAATGTACAAAAACATCTGCAAAGATGATTCCACTCACCATCGGCGCATGGAACATGCACACACTAATAGACAACACAAAATCCAGTAGACCTGAAAGAACTGCTCTTGTTGCAAGAGAACTCAACAGGTATCACATCCAAATAGCAGCCCGGAGTGAAACAAGGTTGGCAAATGAAGGCCAGCTTACTGAGTTTGAATACATCTTTTTCTGGAGTAGGCGCAGTGAAGGGGAGCACTGTGAAGCTGGCATGGGTTTTGCAATCAAAACCAATCTAATCAGCAAGCTGGCATGCCTGCCAAAAGGAGTGAATGATAGGCTCATGACAATGCGATTGCCACTTGCAGGAAAATGCCATGACACCATTATCAGTGCCTATGCTCCCACCATGACAAACTTTGATGAAGTCAAATAAAAATTTTATGAAGACCTAGAGACCCTTATCATCAGTGGGCCAAAAAAGGACAAGCTTATAATTCTGGATGACTTTAATGCTAGAGTAGGCTCAGACCACCAGACTTGGCAGGGAGTCCAAGGGAGGAATGGAGTTGGAAACAGCAACAGCAATGGTCATTTAGTGCTGAAGACTTGTGCATCACATGACCTCATCACCAACATTGTCTTCCATTTACCTAAACACAATAAAACCTCATGGAAGCACCCTTGCAGCAAACACTGGCATCTAATTGATTATGTGATTGTAAGGAGAAAGGACAGACAAGATGTGAGAGTGACAAAAGCAATATGTGGTGCAGAGTGCTGGACCAATCAAAGACTTATCCTTTCCAAGCTAAATATTCACATTCATCAAAAGCGTCACCCCCAAGGCAAAATGACTACCAGAAGAATTAATGTTAACAAATTAGAGCTCTTCTCTGAGCATGAACAGTTTGCTGCTGACTTGGAGGGAAAGTTGAGCCAACACACATTTGACTACAGTGGAGCAGAAAAGGAGTGGGCAGTGTTCAGAGATCTGATGTACAGCACTGCATTTGCTCATCTGGGTCAGAACATTCACAAACACCAAGGCTGGTTTGATGAAAATGATGGGGAAATTCAGAAGTTGCTAAATGAAAAACGAGAACTCCACAGGATTTTACCAGGAAGATAGTTCATCCATCTCTAAGAAGATAGCATCTAATTCCATCAAAAGCAAAGTACAAGCAAAGCTTAGAGAGATGCAGGATTCCTGGCTCAGTAAGAAGGCAGATGAAATTCAATTTTATGGTGATAGTAACAATCCAAAGCACTTTTACGAATGTTACAGAATGCTATTGTGCTGTAAGAAATGATGAAGGGGGTGGTTTCAGAAAAAACTGGGAAAACTTGTATGGACTGATCTAAAGTGAAGTGAGTAGAGCCAGGAGAACAATTTATACAATAACAGCAATATTGTAAAAATAGACAACCATGAAAGACTTCTTAGTAAGTGTGATCAATATGACGACCAGCCACAGTTCCAAAGGACTTATGATGAAATATTCTGCCCACTTCTGGAGAGAGTGTAGATTGAAGCTTATTTTCTTTATTTGGAACATGACTAGGGAGGAAATTTGTTTAACATGATTATCCAATTTGTAATAGATTTTGTTTTTCTTGCTTTATCAATAGGTAGAGGATGAGGAGGAAGGTGGGGAAAGACTTTAGAACTGAAAATAAAATAAAATTGAATTAATAAAACCAAATCTAATGGCCTCACCTCAATGTTCATCTTTCTTGACCCCGGTGAAACACTGCTGATCACTTTCTCCTTCTAGACATTCTTTCTTCTCTAGGTTTTGCTAATTTCTTTTTGGGGTCTCCTCCTACTTGTCTGATTACTCTTGTCTTGTGTCACTTGACTCAGTTGTCAAGTGATTTTCCTAAAGCGTACATCTAACCATGTAATCCTCCTGCTCAATGATCTCCTACGGCTCCCTTTGGCATTCAAAGCTCTTTAATACCTGGTCCCTTCCTACCTTTCTATCTAATTACATTTTATTCCTTTCTACAAACTCTGCAACACTTGCTATTCAAGCAAAACTATCCATCTCCCATCTCTGTGCCATTCCACCAGCTATTGCCCACACCTGGAATGCTATCCCTCCCCACCTCCATTTCCTAGAATCTCTGGCTTCCTTTAAGACTCAAATGAAATGCCACATACTCCAGTCCTTTTGTGATCTTCCCAGATACCCATTCTGCTCTGATGTTTCCTTCTATCTATTCTGTATTTATCCTCTATTTGATGATTTCTATATTCTATTAGAATATAAGTTTCTTGAAGTCAAGGAGTGCTTCAATTTTTTCTTTGTATTTTCAGCACTCAGTACAAGACCTGGTACAGGGTAAATGCTTAATACATGTTGATTTATTGACTGGGATATCTTCTTTTTGTGTCTATATACTATGCACAAATTTAACACTCACTCTAGGTATCCAATCTTAATTCTCACTATTTATCACTGTATTACTTTATAGTGTTGGATCTGGAAGACCAGCCCTAAAAGGAGATCAATTCTTTTTTTCACTTACTCAATTAAAATTCCCCTTCCTCTCCTCCTGTTCAACTCCTTAGTTTCCCCATTTTCACACTCTTTTCTAATAAGAATTTCTTTTCCTTGTTCTCTTCATTAATTCTCTTCCCTTTCTCTGTGTTCTAAACTTGTATTCTTTGATTCGGAGTCCTCATACTTACTGCTTCATTAATCTCTCCATTCATCATAGGATTAAAGCTTATAAAGTACCTTTCTTGAGTTCACCCTTCAAGACAATTTTTGTTATTGCTTTGTACATCTTGCCCCTTTCTCCTTTTGATCTGTTGTGATTCACTCTTAGTAATGTCAATTAAGGTGTGATTTTAGTGGGACTTGAAGGAAGCCAGGGGAGATAGTAGGCTAAGATAAAGAGGGAGAGAAATCCAGGCATGAAGGATAGTCAGTGAAAATGCCTAGAATTGGAAGACAGTGTCTTGTGTAAGGAATAGAAAGAAGGTGATGAATTACAGAGGGGAGTAGGTTATAAGAAGGATTGGAAGGATCTAGGTTATGAAGGTTTTAAAAGACAGACAATTTTACATTTGATTCTGGAGGTAATGGGGAGCCACCGGAGTTTACTGAATGGAAGATGGGGAAGGGTGATATGATCAGATGCACTTTAGAATGATTACTTTGATAGCCCAGTGAAGGATGATTTGGAGCAGGGGTGGGGAACCTGCAGCCTAGAAGTTGTACCTGACCTTCTAGGTTCTTGGGTGCAGTCTTTTGACTTAGTTCAAGTTTTACAGAACAAATCCTTTTACTAAGGGGATTTGTTCTATGAACTTTACATTTAGTCAAAAGACTGTACTTGAGGACCTAGAGGGCCACATATGGCCTTGAGAATACAGGCTCCCCACCCCTGGTCTGGAGTGAGAAGACAACTGAGAAGCTACCCGGCCAATGTGATACCCACAGTAGCTGCTATGGATATGCAAGTGTATTTCCAGGTAAATTTGCAAAATATAAACTCTTTTCCTCAAAGACGAAACCAAAATATTTATTCAGATACCAGAAAACCAAATCCACCATGGTAACAAGCAAGTTTGTACACATTACCAATAGAAGCAGGACTGCTATCCCCAAGCCTTCCTTCCATCAGTCCTCCCCACAAACAAAATCCCTTAGGCAAAATGCTCCTATCTCACCTGTTCTGATCAGTTCTGCCTGCTGCCTCTGTCAGCTCTGCCTCACTCTCTCTTCCTGCTCCACCTATTTGACAAGCACCTCCCACTATGGGTTTCATGTGATCTAAGCTATAGACTGGGTCAAAGCACAAAAAAGGTCACATGGATCTCTTAAGGGGCAGGGAAGATCTTCAAATTACTTTAACACTACAGAAGCCAACTGGAAGGCTACTATAATAGTCTAGGTGTGTCTTGGTGGCCATCTTCCATTCCATTTTAATATCTTCTCTATTGATTTATCTGGTTGTGTTGTAGGTTTTTAAACAAATTGTTTTCCTCCTGAGATCTTTGATAATTTCATTCTTTTTTTCTTATATCCTCCTGTCACTCACTTTTTTTAACTCCTTCCTCATCAACAACAGATTCCTTGGGCCTAAACCTCAAAACTCTTTCAGTCTCCTGTCACATTGGAGATTCACTTTTCACCCACCTATGTACCTACCTCAAGTGACTAACTACAGGATACACCATTGGAGATGTCTAGTAGATAGTTGCTGACATGGAACTGGAATTCAGGAGATATATGAGGGCAGGATATGTAGATCTGGAAGTCATATGCCTGGAGATGATGAGAGAATTCACAGGATTTTAGGAGGTTATCAAGTGAGAGTGTTGAGAGAGAAAAGAAAAGGACCCAGGGTACCTTAGGGTACACCCACTCATAGGGTTCACATGATGATCCTATAAAGGAGATCTATAAAGAAGTAGTTAGAGAGGTAAAAGGGGAATCCAGGGAGGAATATTTCTCCCATCCCCAGGAATATACCTGACAAATGGTCATTCAGCCTTTGTTTGAAAAGCTCTAGTGATGTGTAACCCAGCACCTCTCCAGGTAGTCCATTGCCTTTTTTGAATAACTCTAATAGCATGATATCAAGCCAGAGTGTACCTCTCTGTAACCCACCCCACCCCCTACCCTTGCCCCTGATTCTTACTGAATAAATCTGGCTCCTCCTTCCCATGACAACCCTTCCAGTGCTTGCTCACCACTGTAGCATTCCCCAGTCTTCTCTTCTCCAGACTAAAGATCCCAAGTTCCTTCTACTGGTCTTCATATGACATGGACCCAAGTCCTTCACCATCTTGACTGTCTTCCTCTGACACTCTCCGTGTACCTTCTTAATCCCCAGCAGTGAACACAAATGATGTCTGATGAGGGCAGACCTAGTGCAGTGGGACCATTACCTCTCTGTTCCTGGAAGCTATGTCCCTGTTAACATAGTTCACGCTCATTGTATTAGCTTTTTTTTAGCTGCTAGGTCATCTTGCTACCTCCTGAGACAAATGATTTGCTCATCACAGTAAGTAAAAAAGCCAAAATTGGAACCCATGTCTTTCAGCTATACAAGGCTTACCTCCAACAGCATGAGAAAGTGGAAAGAACACTGAATTATGAGAATATCTGGATTTTATCCCTGGCTCTTCCACTATCTGCATCTCCATTTTCTCATCTGTAAAATGATGAGTTTAGACCCAAAGACCTCTGGAGTCCCTTCTAGCTAAAAAAAATTCTATGATGAATGAACAAATGAAACAAACATTTGCTAAATGTTTACTATGTATCAAGCCTTGCGCTAAGCACTGGGGATCAAATAGAAAAGTAGAGACAGTGCTTGCTTTCAAGGAGTTTATGTTTTAATAGAGAGAGAAAATATATGTAAGAAGGGTTAGCTCTAAGTCACATAGAGCAAGCCATGGGTCTTTAGGACATTGCTGAAAACCAGATGGCACTGCATCTTCCTAATTTCTCTTACTGATACAATCACATGTATTTCTGATGTTGAATCATTTGACAATGCCAAGGACTTTGGTGGTAAGACTGGATCTTTGATCATTGTGGCTTCTGAGGAGGTGGGACTGAGGTAATCACAGAAACAGGTCACATGTCCAAAGGGGTCGCTTCCTGGGACAGTTGCTGTCTGGACTGGGCTGGAAACAAGGCTATTGGTCTGAGGGCTCCTGGGGCTCTTGGGCTTACATGCTGGTCAGTGGCAGTTGCTGTAGGTGGTGACATGGAAGATATGACATAATTTTAATACTACTAAGTCCTCTCAACCTGCCCCAGTTCCTCCCTCCCCTCCTCCAATAGTTCTGCTACTACTAATGGTACAGATCCATTACTGGAGGCAACAAGGTATGATGGAAGGAGTCTTGGACTGGAGGAGTCTGAGTTTGAATTCTGATTATACTGCATATTAACTACTTGAATCACTCTGGGTAAGATACTTAGCCCTTTTTATCTTCAGTTTTCTCTCCATAGAAATGTGAGGAAGACTCAATCACTGACTATTTGAAGGTATCATGTTACCCTTGAAGAAAAGACTCGGGAACATGAGAGCTAGCTTGAAGTATTTGGAAGGCTCTCATGTGGCACAGGGACCACCTTTCTTCCATATGTATGGCTACAGGAGACAGAACTGGAAGCAACGGGAAATTACAAAGAGACAAATCTAGGCCTGATGTCAGGAGAACCTAGCCTAACCTAATCTACCCATTAGAGTCATCCAAAAGGGAGACAGGCTGTTCTGATGAGAGATTCCTTTTCACTGGTGGTCTTCAAGTAGATTGGATGGCAAAGAGTCAGGTGTATTATAGCGGCCATTCATCTCAAGTCCAGGTTGAACTAAATGGCTGCCGAGATTCCTTCCATACATTCAAACTGTGTGATTTACTGAGCATCTAACACAGTTCTTCGATGCTCTGGGAGACATAGAGTACAATCATGGAATATCAGAATTGGAAGGGATTTCAGAAACAAACTTACATGGGACAAGAATTGCCTTCCACTCATAACATGCCTAACAAATGTGCATTGGTTAGTTGTTCGGTCATGCCTGACCCTTCTTGACCCCATGGACCATTGAAAGCCAGGCCCTTCTGTCCTCTAGAATCTCTTGAAGTCTGTTCAAGTTCATACCTGTTGTTTCCATATCTATCCCTCTCATTCTCTGCCATCCCCCTTTCCTTTTGCCTTCAATCCTTCCCAATATCAGGGTCTTTTCCAATGAGTCTTCTCATTATGTGGCCAAAGTACTAAGCTTCAGTTTCGGTATTTGACCTTCCAATGCCTTAATTAATTTCTTTAAGAACTGGCTGATTTGATCTCTTTGCTGTCCAAGAAATTCTCAAGAAGTCTTCTCCAACACCTCAGCTGGAAAGTATCAAGTCTTCAGCACTCAGTTCCTTATCATCTACCTCTCACAAACATATGTTGCTACTGGAAAAATCATAGCTTTGACTGTATGGACCTTTGTTGGCAAGGTGATGTCTCTGCTTTTTAGTATGCTGTCCAGATTTGCCATAGCTGTCCTTCCAACGAGCAATCGTCTTTTTATTTTGTAGCTGCAGCATGCAATGATCTTTGAGCCCAACAAATGGTCTGATCCAATCTTTGATACAAGATTAGTAAGAAGGAGCTCACTACCAATGGAGGCAGCCCATTCCAATTTTGAATATCTCTGATTGGTAGGCAAAATATTCCTTATATCAAGTAGATACTTGCCTCTCTGCAATTTCTCCTGATTCTAGGGCAAAACAAAATAAACCTAATCTTTCTTCCCCACCACAACTCTTAAAACGCTTGATCACAGTGATTATATCCCTGAGTCCTCCCTTCTTTACGCCTAACATTTCAAGCTCCTTTAATTGATTCTCAGAAGGCATCCTCTTAAGAGATGTTAGTTTGCCGTCTGGACTCTTTCCCTGCTTATCAATGTCATTTCTATAATGTGCCCCCTCCCACCCACCCAGAGACACACAGTTGTCAAGTCTGTGAATCTCTGCTTTGGGTTTTATGGAAACTAGTGGTGCATACATCACGATAAAACATGTTGATAAAAATTCTCCACCCATATTTTTAGATATGGCATCGGAGATTTCAAGGCATCTGAGACTCCCTTTTGACAGTAGAAAATTCATCCAAAATTCAGCCCTGTTTATCTACTTTGTAAAATAATTTGTAGCCACTTAAATGTGGAAACTGATTATGTGACTCATTGACCTTATTATGCCGAAGTATTACAATAATTAATAATAGCTTACATTTACATATCCCATTATAGGTCATAGTATCACAGATTCTAAGTTGGAAGGACCCTTAGAGGTCACCATGTCCAAACTATTCACTTTACAGATAAGGAAACTAAGGCACAGAGGTTAAGAGACTTGCCTAGTATCACACAGTAAATCCTATTAGAGGCAGGATTCAAACCCAGATTTTCCTGACTCCAGGTCCAGGATCTTTCTGCTATATCACACTTCTGTCCTCAGAATTAAACCTAAGCCCCGTGATTCCAGGTTCATCCTTCTCTCTGTATCAGATTGAGCTTTTTACATTTCATCTTATCTGACCGTCGATTAAACTTTGTGAAGTTGATAGGTCAAGTAGTATTATCTCCCATTGTACAACTTGTGAAATTGAGACCCAGAGGTATTTAAAAAAATTCAAAGAGAAAAGAAACAGTGGAGACCTGTCTCCAGTCCAAGACTTTTGTCTCTATTTCTAATGTATCTGTGTAGGGCAGGGATTCTTAACAAGGAGAACACAGATTCTCAGGGGATCTGTAGATAAATTTCAGAAGGTCTAGGAACTTGGATGGGAAAATTTTTTTTTGTTGTTTCAGTTTTATCCAACTCTTTATGACCTCATTTGGGATTTTCTTAGCAAAGTTTGAGGAGTGGTTTGCCATTTCCTTCCAGCTCAAATGAGGAAACTGAGGCAAACAGGGTTAGCTGACTTGTCCAGGGTCACACCTCTAGCAAGCGGCTGAGATTTGTACCCAGGAAGATGAATCTTCCTGACTCCGGGGGCCAAAGCTCTATCCATTGTGCCACCTAGCTGCCCTAAAAATAAATAAAATTATATTCTTATTTTTACTAACTTCTAATTGGAATCGGACATTTCCTTCAATTATGAATGTAGGCAACAAGTCATTATTCTGAGAATGGGTTCATAGTTTCATCTAATTGCCAAAAGAGTCGATGACTACCAAAAGGTTAAGAGCCCTTCTCATAGAAATAACCAGGCATCTTCATTCCCAATGTCCTAAATTACTTCTCTGGACCCCACAGGTTCTTAGGCGGCTTAGGTCCCTTTGATTGGTTGGTGTAGAATGGGTTGGGATTAGTTCTGGAGGGTACTAGGTCTCCAAGGATGACCCTTTGGGGGAAAGAGAGGGAGGGGTATGCATGCTCTGGAATCTGGGTGGAATGTGCTCTCTGGGTGTCTTTCGGACCGTGCCTTTCCTGATCTAGAACGATACAATCTAGAACTCTCCGTTATCCAGTTACCTCGCTTTTAAACAGCGAGCAGATACCTACATTAGAGCACCTCCGGAAGGGTGGGCAGCTGGGGGATTTGGGTGAGAGTCCTGCTACCCTGGCTCTACTCACACCGAAGCCAGGGTCCGAGGCTGCGTAGCCAGTGCGAAGCCTTCCCGCAGGGGGCAGTGCTGCCCATTAGGATGGAGCTGGAGCGGACCGCGGCGGGCCGGCCCAGGGCCAGGGCACTAGAGGAGAGTTCCTTAGAGCTGGGAAGGAAGTCGTGGGAGCTGGGGGTGCGAGGGACTCTGGGAGGCTGAGGTTTGGGAGACTCGGGGGAGGGGAGGAGCGAGCTGGCGACTAGGCGGGGGGCTGCCAGGAGCCGGGCGGGGGTCCGAGGACTGGGGCCAGAGCGGGTCGGCGCGTGTTCGCAGGCTGGGGCTGCCCCGGGAAGGGGGTGTGCGCCCCTGCCGCCGGCCGGAGGGAGGGGGCCCGGGAGCCGGTCCCTGAAGGCGCCCCGTCCCAGCGTCCCTGCGGAGCCGGTGTCAGTTTGCAGCTGGGGCTCCTCCCCCCAGCCCCGCCGCCCCTCCTCTGCCGTCCCCCCTCTTCCCTCCTTTCCTCCCTTCTGGCCCCTCCCCGGCCGGCCAGGAGCTGGGACTCCCCGGTGGGGCCGCGAGCCGCGGCTGCGAGTTGGGGAGCCCTCCGCGCTGCGCGACGCTGCCCCGCAGCCACGGTTCGGAGCCCGCTCCCCAGCCCCCCGGGCCAGCTCGGCTCCCCTCCCGGCCGGCCCCGGCCCCCCCCCTCCGCCCCTTCCCCCGCGGGCCGGCCCCACTTCCCGCCGGGCGCCACGCCCTGTCAAACTTTGTTGGGAGCTGAGCGGAGCCGAGCCGAGGAGCGCAGAGGGGGCGCCGAGCCCAGCGGGCGGGGGAGCGCCGCGGCGCGGGGCAGCTCAGCGCTCGGGGGCGGCGGCGGGGGCCCGGGCCCGGGGCCAGGGCAGGCGCACCGGGGCCCGGAGCGGAGCGCGGCGAGGGGCAGCGCAGCCCCGGCCACCCGGCCAGCCCCACCATGCCCCAGCTCGGCGGCGGCGGCGGCGGGGGCAGCGGCGGCGGAGCCGGAGCCGGAGCCGGAGGAGGAGGCGGCAGCGGCGGCGGCGGGGGGGCCGGCGGCGGCGATGACCTCGGGGCCAACGACGAGCTCATCACCTTTCAGGATGAGGGCAGCGAGGAGCAGGAGCCGAGCAGCGACAGCGCCTCGGCCCAACGGGACCTGGACGAGGTCAAGTCCTCGCTGGTCAACGAGTCGGAGAACCAGAGCAGTAGCTCGGACTCCGAGGTAGCGCAGGCCCGCCTCCCCGGTCCCCGCTCCTGGTCCCCGGTCCCCAGCCTGCTTCCCCCGCACTCCCTGCCCGCTAACCCCGGATTCCCTGCCTGCCTTCCCCGGTCCCCTGCCCGTCACCCCCTCGTCTCTCCATCCCACCCGATCTCTCTCGGACCCTGACCCCGGCCCGCGTACTCTCTCACCCCGCGCCTGCCTTTGTGTCTCCTCCACAGGCGGAGCGGCGCCCGCAGCCCCCCCGGGACCCTTTCCAGAAGCCGCGGGAATACTTCGCTGAAGGTATGTGGCCCCTTGTCCGGCCCCCGCCTCACCAACTACCGGGCGCCTACACCAGCTCCTTTCTGGGGCTCCCCTCTCCTCACCTTCCCTCTCCCCTACCCCTCTGCCCACTCGGCCCCTTGACCCTGGCCAGCCCCCTCCCCGCCCCAACACTCCTGGCTGCTCGCTCTCCTCTCCTCTTCCTCTCCTCTCCCCGCTTTACCTGCCTGTTCTGGACCATCCCTTGCCCCTATCCCTTACCCTCGTCCCCGCTCCCTTCTCCCTTTGGGTAGGGTAGGGGTGGGCACCCTTCCTCGGGAGTACTTGGTCTCTGTGCCCTCGCAGCTCCATACCCATTTTCCTCCCCATTCCCTCCAAGTTTTCTCTACCTCACTCCGGCTCTCCTTTCTTGCCCCACTCCAGTGAGGAGGCCCCAGGATGGAGCTTTCTTTAAGGGACCTCCTTACCCCGGGTACCCCTTCCTGATGATTCCAGATCTGAGCAGCCCCTACCTCCCCAACGGACCCCTGTCTCCCAGCGGCGCCCGCACGGTAAGCGGCTGCAGTGGGGCCCAGCGGTGGGGGAGAGGGGAGGGAATGTGTGCTGGACTGAGGGCGGTTTGTGCTAGCTCGCCTTTCCTGCGGGAGAGGGGGAGAGTGAGAGGAACCGAGGGTCGGAGGGGGTGGGGTGGGCCGGATCCTGGCTGGGGTCCTCAGTACAACTAGTTTGCAGAGTTGCTCAGCTCTGCACTTGGCAAAGTTGGAGTTCCGGCTCTGGGCTCCGGGTTCTCCCCTCTGTACCCGCCGTGGTGTTGGTGGTTCAGCAGGCTTAGGCTGCCGATGCTTGGAGCTTAAGGAGAGACGCGCCTCCCTACTACAGCCCCCCACTTTTCGACTCTGGCTGCAGTTTGGGGGCCAGATGCACCAAGCGGTCCTGCGCCAGCGGAGGGTGGTGGGGGCTGCCTGTCTTTTTTGCTCCCTGGCAGTTGGTACAAAAGTGTGATTGAGAGCCGGGCACGAGTGTAGGCTGGCGATGGTTGGTTTCTCTCCCCACTCCCCCCTTTCTGGGAAGACCAACTTTCTGCTCCGGCAGTTTCTATTTGCGGGAGCCGGGCTGCGGTCCGGGGAGCCCTGCTGCATTCTGCGGCGCCGCTGCAGAGTCGGACTCGTCACCCCCCTAAACTCGCGGCTGGCCTGCAAGTTGGCCTTCCCTCACCTTCCGGTCACCAAGAAGTTGTTTTTTATTTCTTACTTGTGGAGGGTTATTAAACACACCCATACTAAAAAAGCAAACACTTGTGGTCCTTCTGGAGACTTAAAAAACTTGAGCCCCACTCCCAGGGCCAAAACAATAGCTGCGGACCCGGCTCTCCCTCTGCGTGGGTCTGGGAGTCGAGGAACTTGGCGTTTCTGGGGGCCCCTTTTGTTTGCAGGTCTTTTCTCATTTAAAGTAAAAGGTCCGGACGCTTTCAGGCCCTTAATGGGCTTACATTGTCTGGCTCCTCATCATTGGCATTTAAAGAGGTGATTAAGCAAATTGCCCAAGCTGTGGCCTGGGTACAAGCTGGGGAGAGGAGCCAGTGGCTTACTTACCCGCGGACTTCTCCGGTCCCAGGGTCCAAATCCACCCCTCTGCAAATGACTCAGACCCCAGGAGGAGGATTCTTTGTGTTCCTGAGCTGGCCCTGAATTCCTGGCTTCTGGGGGCCTCCAGCCCAGCTAGGGGCCCCTGGCTGCTGGAGCTCACACCTTGGCGGGCTCCAGCCTCTTTCTCTGCTCCGCGGCGATGCCGGCTTGCTCACTTTCACTGGGATTTTTAAGGTGGGGGAGGGAGGTCTTGAGTTAATGGAAACTTGGAATGTTACTCATTGAATTCAATTAAACAAGCTTTTATAAAGCACCTACTTTGTGCCAGACTCGGAGCTAGGTGTTATCTGTGCTGAAGCGGCTATCTTTGCTCTCTGTCATAGTTTCAAACCCGTGTCCCGTGAGACTGGCTCTAGAACTATGTGAGGAGTAAGGATGAGTAGGTGTGTAAGGCAGTGGAGAGAGTGCCGGGCTCCATTAGGAATACCCGAGTTCAGATCCTGTCTCAGACACACGCTGTGTGATCCTGGGCAAGTCCCTAACTTCTCTGTGCCTCAATTTCCTCATCTGTAAAACCAGGGAGTTGAACTCTGTTGCCTCTAAGACTCCATTCTCACTTCTAACTATTGACTTTAGCCTCTGTAGAATGGTTGAGGGAACAGACCGGGATGGGTTAGGGACTGGTAGTAAATACTTAACATTCACTTTCGAATTATATAGCCTGATGGATAAGTTACTGGCATAGCATTGGTCAGTAAGTGCTGGGTCCAGATTCTCACTTTGTTTCTGGACAGAGCTCTGTGTTTTGTACTTCTGAAAGAAAAGCCAGATATATGACTCCTGGTTGATGCCTTTTCTTAAAAAAATAAAAAGTTGGTGAAAGAAGGATGATACAGTAAGACACCAGAAATAGATGCCACTTCATAAATTTAGAGCTGAAAAGGATCTTGTCTCCCTCCCATCGCCCACTGACTCTTGAGGAAACTGACTCGGAGGTTGTGACTTATCACAGGTAGTAATTAGCAAAATTAGTAATTAGAATTTAAACCCAGGCCCTCCATCTTCCTGGAGTCTCTCCTCTTGCACCCCACTGGGGCAGCACACAAGAGCCTTGATGGATTCATGCTCCAAAGAGCTTTTATCAGTTTGTAACCTGAAGTAGTATTCTTGGGGTGGGGGAATCTTAGTGGACCATTCTCATTTTTTTTTGCACTGAGAGCATTGGAATAGGAGATATTCAGCTCTTGCCTACTTGTGTGACTTGGTCAAATTACTTAACTTCTCCCTCCTTCAGTGTACTTGTCTGTAAAACAGGAGATTTAAACTCAGTGGTTTCTGAGGGATCTCTCACTGCTAAATTTCTAGTACCATGATCCCCTGACTTTAAACTGGGATGAATACAAATCAGAACCTATCTTCCCCTCCCAAATTAACTCTCCTCCTAACTTCCTTATTTTTGGGAAATGGCACCTGAGGCCCCTGGAAGAGTCCCTTTTTGCAACTTTATGTATTATCTTGACTTCCCACCCTCCCACCCCCCCACCCCCTTTCCTGTCCTGTATCCATTGAACTGCAATTATAAATGTTTGTTGGGGGGTTGTTTTTATTTTTATTTCTTTTTTTGGAGAGTCTTTCAATTCTTTCTTGGATCTGCCACATTTATGACTTCTCTCTGCTACTATCATAGGTCTGTGTCATTGCTATCTTCAGTTCAACAGACCCCAATTAATTACTATGTGTCAGGGGCTGTATTAGCTACAGGGGGAATAAAGATGATACAAAAATGACCCAGGTTCCCGATAGGCTTCTGTCCTATCCGGAGATTAAGTAGCCCTTGTAAATTTGCAAAGCATTTCTCATATATTATCTCATTTGAGCCTCCCAATAAACCTATGGATTAGGTACAAGTAAGATTCCCATTTTGTAAATGTGGAAACTGAAGGTCAGAGAGGAGACTTGCCCATGGCCATGAAGCTAATGATTGAAGGAGAAAAGGCAGGATTTGAACCCAACACCTCCTGACTCACTGATAGACATTTATCTATTATATCAGGCTGCCTCCCTTAATTAACTTGTTTCCTGGTCAGCCCCTTTCCGGCCTTCGGATTAGTCCTTCAAAAACATATATCACTGTTATCATTCATCTGCTTTAAAGAGTGTACAATTGGAACTAATATTTGAGTAAGCACATTAAAGCTTATTTCTCACAACAACCCGTTGAGATAGGTACTTATATTACAGATCAGGAAACTGGGGTTGAGAGAGGTTGCAATGTGGTCTGGCTGTTAAGTAACAGAGGTAGAGTTCAGGTTTTCCAGAATCATGTCCATGATGCTATCCTCTAGGCCTAAAAATGGTTCCTTGTCCATGGCCAAGGTCACCAGCTACTAGGTTGGGATTTCCATGCCTAGATATTTGAGTGCTTAATCTGGTCAATCTCCAACTCCATCTGAAGTTATTTCCCTTCTCTGATATTTGTAAAGATCTCCAGGGGGATTAGGGAGAGCCCCCTACCCTATTACATTCACTGTTACTACCCTTCCTTAGCAAAGGGAACATTTCTGTCAGTGGTTTAATGGATGGCATAGATCAATCAATCATCAAACACTCATTAAGCACCTACTGTGTTAGGTGCTGGGGATACTGTGACAAAAAAAGAAAAGAGTCCCTGCCCTAGAGGAACTTAGATCATTAGCTGGCATTAAGGGGAATTGGGAAATTCTTCTACAAAGTGGGATTGTATCTGGTCCTCAGAAGAACCAGGAGGCAGAGGTGAGGAGGAAGAGAATTCCAGGTATGGGGGTAGCCTCCAGTCATGGAGGATGGCCAGTGAAAACTCTCAGAGATGAAATGCAGATTAAGAAAATTAATTTGGCAGCTTTGAGCAAAGACTGTCATGGGAAGAGGAGGCAGAGACCAACCACACAGACATGAATCCATCTCGGTATATAGAAGAATCTATCAACAAGCATTTATTAAATGCTAACTGTACTTGGCACGATGTTAATGTGTACTTCAGGGTATACAAAGAAAAAGCAAAAAACAAAAATGAAAAAAAAGTTTCTGCCCTCAGTGAGCTTATGATCTAACACAGTAGCCAATATGGGTTTATATGAAATAGATACAAGGTGAAATTCACAAACCACGCAAAATTAGTATGGCTAGCTAATTCACTGGGGCAGTCAGGTTCCAAAAAGACCCAGGTTGGCCCATGAAGCTGCCTCCTCCTTTATCACTCAAGGCTGATCTGTCTTTTCTCTGACCTCATACAGTACTTACCGTCCACACGTCATTTTAGAACCCAACTAAATATTCTTAACGTTGTTTTCACATTGCACATCGGGGTTCCCTTCATCAGATAGAAGAGACAGCTGAATTTGGAGTGAGGACATCTTTAATCTAGCCCTGACTCTGTTTCCTCATCTGTAAACTGAAGAAAATGGATATGGTGACATCCAAGGTCCCTTCTGGTTCTCCCATCCCACATTGTACAAATGCCTTACAACAATTCAACTGTTTAAAAACCCACTCTGTGTCAGGATTGGTTTAGATACTTTAGAATTCTGTATAGAATACTGTATAGTAAATTCAGGACTTGTTGCTGGAAACTAAAATAGACATGAAGTAAATTAGTTTTTCAGTTATGTCTGACTCTTTGTAACCCCTTTTTTGGGAGGGGATTCTTGGCAGAGATACAGGAGTGGCTTGCCATTTCCTTCTCCAGCTCAATTTTCCAGATGAGGAAAACTGAGGCCATCAACATTAAGTGACTTGCCCAGGGTGAGCCAGCTAGTAAGTGTCAGAGGCCAGATTTGAAGCGAGGTCTTCCTGACTCCAGGACTGGTGCTCTATCCAGTGCCATCCAGCTGCCCCTAAAAATCCTTTGTAATTAGTAATAGTTAATGATCCACTGCCTGATCAGAGTCAAAGCTAATTAGCTGAGCCTCAGAATTAGGTTTAGGTGAGACAGTGATAAGAATGCTGAATTTGGATAGATCTGAGTTTTTCTTTCCCCAGTTGTGTACTAGTTGTGGGCAAGTCACTTAACCTCTAGAACTCTGGGATTTCTCATTAAAGGGATAATAGTAGCTCTTACCTTTCTGGGTTGTGGGAATCTGATGATGAATAAAGTGCTTTACTGGCCTTAAAGTCCTCTATATTTATATGCTATTATTAGGTTGTAACCATGTTGAGGGCAGGCTCTAAGTTTTCTCTTATTTTTGCTTTCTGGTTGCCCATCACACCATCTTCTGTGCTTTTCAACTTTGCAGAATGTGAACTGTTAGATTTTCTACTTTAGTTAAGTGGACTTGGAATGGTTTGATTTTTAGTACAAATGGTTTAAGATTGAGACTAGTGGTTTGACTATTACTATAGCTTTATAGCTTATAAATGATTATGACCTTTGAAAGGAAAACTTGTTATTTAGTTTCCTGAGATTAGGGTTAGTTGCATCCTTAAATCAATATATAGTAGCTACTGTGTTGACATTAACTATTCTCATTTTAATACTACTCAGATTAAGAGAGAGCAGACTGTTGATCTTGGAGCTGGCCAAGACCTGGGTTTGGATTTATTCTCTTGAGACTTTAGGAACCATTTGACCATGTACCAGTCATTAGCTCTCAGAATCTATTTTCTCATCTAGAAAAATGGTTATAATACATGTCATGCCTACTTCACAGGGTTTTGAAGATCAAAGGAGACTTTTCCTGGCCCCCTCACCCCCCCATCACTATATTTTTTCAGATGCTTCTGGCGTTTTCAGTACACTGTTACTTAATACTTGTGTGACCTTGGGCAAATTGTTTTGTCATTTTTTTTTTAAGTTTGTTTTCAGTTTTGTACAATCACTTCCATAAGTCTTAGATTTTCTCCCCCTTCCTCCTCTCTCCCTAGCTCTCTCCCTGAGGTGGCATGTAATCCTATATGGGTTCTACACATACATTCTTATTAAACACATTTTTACATTAGTCATGTTGCATGAAAGAATTAAAATGAATGGGAGAAACCATGAGAAAAACCCAAACAAAACAAAACATAACAAAAGAGAAAATATTCTACTTCATTCTGCTTTCTAATTCCATAGTTCTTTCTCTAGATGTGGATGACATTTTGCCTCAAGAGTCCTTTGGGAATGCTTTAGGTCCTTGCATTGCTGCAAAGGACTAAGTCTACCAGAAAAATTCCTTGCACATTGGGGTTGTTAACTGTGTACAATGATCTCCTGGTTCTGCTCCTTTCCACTCAGCATCAGTTCATGTAAGTCTTTCCAGGCCTCTCTAAAGTCCTCCTGTTCATCATTTCTTATACCACAGTAGTATTCCATTACATTCATATACCACAACTTGTTCAGCCATTCGCCAATTAATGGGCAGGCATTCCTTTGATTTCCAGTTCTTGGCCACCACAAAGAGTACTGCTATAAATATTTTTGTACATATGAGATCCTTTCCCATTTTTATGTTTTCTTTAGGATACTGTCCTAGAAATGATACTGCTGGGGCAAAGGGTATGCACATTTTTGGAGCCCTTTGGCCATGGTTCCAAATTGCTCTCCAGAATGACTGGATCAGCTCACAGTTCCACCAACAATGAATTAGTGTTCCAACTCTTCCACATCTCCAGCAGTTATCATCTTCCTGTTTTGTCATGTTAGCCAATCTGATAAGTATGATGTGATACCTCAGAGTTGTTTTGATTTGCATCTCTCTAATCAGTAGTGATCTAGAGCATTTTTTATATGACTAGAGATAACTTTAATTTCTTCCTCTGAAAACTACCTGTTCATATCCTTTGACCATTTATCAATTTTTATCAATATATAAATATATGTATAAATATAAATAATATAATATAAACATATATATTTATCAATTATCAATGACTTGTGTTCTTGTACATTTGACTCAGTTCTCTATATATTTTAGAAATGAATGAAGCCTTTATCACAGAAACTAGTTGCAGAAATTCTTTCCTAGTTTCCTGCTTCCCTCCTAATCTTGGTTGCATTGGGTTTGTTTGTGCAAAAACTTCTCATTTTAATGTAATCAAAATTATCCACCTTGTACTTCATAATGTTCTCTATCTCTTGTTGAATCATAAATTTCTCCATTCTCCATACATCTGACAAATACACTATTCCTTGCTCTCCTGGTTTGTTTATAGTATCAGTTTTTATACCTAGATCATGTATCCATTTGGACTTTATTCTTATTTACGGTGTCAACATTGGTCTATGCCATGGGCAAATAGTTGACCCTTCGTAGACCTCAGTTTCCTCCTCTGTAATATGAAGGGGCTGGACTACCTCGCCTCTGAGGTTCTTTTGAACTCTAGATGTGTCACCCTGGAATAAGTCTAAATTGTGGCAAGGACCCTTTCATTTTTAAATTCCTTGCTGGTGCCTAACACAGTACCTGGAACACACTACCTAGCACAAAGTGGCGACCTAAAAATCCTTGGTGATGTGGGCAAGTACACAGAGTACTTTGTAAATGCCAGGGTATTTTTCTAGAACAAACCTAATCAGTTTTTCAAAGTCAGGGGCACCATGCCAATGACAGAGGTGCATTTTCTGTCATCCTCTGAGTAGTCTGAGGTTCTACAGTATCAGTAGGATATGAGTTATTTATTTAAAGACGTTTTTATTCTGAGCTTACCAAATAAGAGTTTCTAAATACAGTAGAAAACAAAAGAACATTGTACGTGAAACTGAGAGTCTGTATGTATGCTACTTTGCCTTTTAAATAGATAATAAATGCAGCTTGAAACTTTCAAAGCACTCCTGCTTGTCTGAGAGAATATCGCCATTAAAAAGATAAATTCGATTAAATGTTCTGAAGGAAATGTGTGACCAAAAAGAAGGTGGGTTTGTCACATGGTGACAGTGATCTGTTGATACCCATGGGATGTCAAGAGAACTTGAGGAAGGCCCCAGTGTGGATGGGACCTATTGCAGAAGGATCTGGACAAAAGGGGCAAAGGATGGGTAGGGTTGGATAGGCTATGATTTGCATTGGTGGAGGGATTCTGTGAGTCACTGAGATCAAAGATGGATCGTTGTATTGTAATTTTTGTAGGATAGTCCCAATTTAAAGAATTCCAGGCCAGTGCCTGAAGCACACTCTTCTGTCATTTGACAGAAAGAACCCAAGTAGAAATTCTTCCAAAGCTGCTGTTTATTGAGGATTTCTGTGGCCCAGGAGGCCCCACCTTTGAGGTCGCGTGTGCAGATGTGCTCTGGAGCCAAGGGAAGCCTTTTCTCTCAGCCTTGTATAAACAAACTACTTTGGGGAAAATTCTCTTACTCTGTTTTTTGAAAGTCTAAATATATCATTGCTTCCACTTTACTCCAAATATAACTCTGGGTTTAACGTGGGACCTTTATATGGAGTGGCCTGCAGGAAGAATCCCTGCCCAAACTGCTGGAGAAGTTGGGATTCTTATACCTCAGCCATCTTTTAGGTGAAGGTGTATTTAGCGGGGAGGGATTGTTACTTGTGCTTTAAATCCTGTTTTTCTTTTGGGTTGGTATGGAGCTGTGGTCTGATCCAGAGAGAGAGAGAGATGGATGTGATAGTGTGGTTTCGTTCTTCAATATTTAACTCAATTTAGGTTGACAGTAAGCATGTATTAAACACCTACTAAATACCAGGCCCTATGCAACATCCTGGGGATACAAAACTCCAAATGCAGCCAATCCTTACCCTTAATGCTGCACTGTTGTAGCAAGGAACCCCCATATTGCAGAAAATGCCAAGTAATTGGCCTGAAAAGGTGGGAGGTGGAAGGTAGGTGGGAGATTAGGAAAAGCTTCCAGTAGGTGACATTTGAGCCTTGAACTGAGTCAGAGATTCCAGGTCTAGGAACCAGCAGCCTGTGTGGAAATACAGGCTCAGGAAATAGCAAGTCAACTATTTTGACTGAACTGTACAATGGGTGAGAAGGGCTCATTAAACAGTAAGTTCAGAAAGATAGGTGGAAGACAAATTGTGTTGTGGCAGACACATAGGAGGCACTTAGAAATTGATTGAATTTTTAAATAAGTTAAATTTATTGATTGATAAATTAATTGGTAAGTTAAATGACTGATCAAGAAAACAAGAGAAGTGTCTTAAGCGGGAGAGTGGCAAGGTCAGACCTGTGCTCTCAGGGAATCAGTTCCGTTTGGCCGCAGTGATAAGGATGATTTAGGGTTGGAAGAGGCTGGAGACTGGAAGTGAAGGTGGTTGCTACTGGATTAGCCCATGTTATGGGGGCCTGGAACTAGGGTGACTAGCAGCCAGAGTGGAGAGAAGGCCCAGGTGTGAGATAGAAGGGAAAAGGTGAAATCCTCAAGACTTGGCAGTTGATTGGTGATGGGGCTGGAGTAGGACGATGGAGATGGAAACTGACAATGCCTCTGATGGTGTGTACCCGAGTAGGTGGCTTGTACCTTCCCATTCTTGTCAAGGGAATCACCTTCCTTCCACCCATCCAAAGACTTTTGTACAAGGCGAGGGTTCCTCACCTTTTTTTTTTGTCTTGGACTGCTTGACCCCTTCTCAGAATCATTCTTAAATGCATAAAATAAAAATACATAGGATTACAAAGAAAAGTAGTTATGCTGAAACATAGTTATCAAAACATTTTATTGTATTTTAAATTTAATAATAAAAATATCTTATTTTAAATTTAATAATAAAGTATTTTGGGGCCTTTAGATTAATTAAAAATAGTGATCAGGGTAGAAAATGGAATGTGAAAAAAGCCAGAAGATCTCAAGGGACAATATCATATTTACTCAAAGCTCAGAGATCTTGGAGGGGGTCTTGAGAGAGAGAATGCATTATGAGATAAGGTAGTCTGTATCAAGATTGTGGAGGGCTTTGAATGCCAAACTAAGGAGTCTATATGATTTTGGAAGACTTCAGAGGTCCCTTCCAAAGGGGCCTGGGGAGGTGTGGGGGGTGGGAAGAGCCACTGAAGGTGTCACAGATGGTCAAAGCAGATGGAGATAATTTGTTCATTTTTTGAAATTGACACATCAGTGGCAGCAAAGGATCAAAAAGTGAGGGATTCTAGGCTATAAGTAAAGACATCATTGAGATGGTCAACCAGGGGATCCTGGCCAAGTAGGGAGGTCAGTAAAGCCAGAAAGAGGTCAGAAGAATGGGCAGTGTATTGAAGAGGTAGAGGGGCAGGGGTCATGTTTAAGGAGAAAAGCAGGTATCTGGGAGAAGTGAACAAGTGAAAAGGTATTAATGGGGTTGTAAACCAAGATGGGATTTCAGAATCTGAGATTTTGGAAGTGGCATGTGCCAAGTATTAAAGAATAAAGTGACCTTGTCCAATGGATGACTGAATGGGAACGGAAATGAATTGCAAGGGGCACATAGCTGAGGTCAAGAAGAAGTATTAGCTGGGTAACCAACACAACTATTGAAGTCACTGTGCCTGGTAGCAAAGAATAAGGTGCTTGGTGTTTCTCCTAGCTTAGTGTTGAGGTCAGTCTTAGATTTAGGGCTTTGCATGGACCAAGCACTGATAAGTGCTTTTCATTCATTCTTTTCATATTTTTAGGATTGCAAAGGACCCAACAGGTCATCTAGTGATAGACCTTTCATTTTACAGATAGGGAAACTGAGGCTCAGAGTTTAAATGACTCACCAAAGACTGCATTCAGTACATGTAATACATTGGGAAGCAGAATTTGAGACCTCATCCAGCTCCAATTCCAGTTCCAACAATCTTACATCCCATTGTTCCCTATCAGGAAGGAAAGAGGGAATATGTCTTGAATGATGGTGGGTGTTGGTGATGAAGATGTTAATGATCAAAGCTGTTAATAAGGATGGGGTGAATTTCAGAAGAGAAGGGTGGGATGGGAATGGGGAAATCCAGGACCAGGTTGACCCAACTTCAGTCACCTTGGAGAAGTCACCTCCCTAGGCTGAGTTTACTTTTCTATAAAATGACAGTTTGACTGGATGACCTTGAAGTCCCTCCAGCTCCAGGGGTAGGAGCCTACAATTGTGCCTCCTCTCTCAGTGGTGAATCCAAGGAAAGTGGGAGAAGACTGCCTGAGGCTGGAGTTGGGCAGGGTGTCTTCCTAAAGCCTGGTGAGGAAGTAGAGAGGAAGCCCTTAGGGAAAGATGTAGCCATTGGGATGTGACTGCCTGTACATCTACTAGTGGCTTGTTGCTTTAGAGATTCCAGATCCTAGTGAAATTTCAGGAAGGAATTTTGCCTAATTCTTCAGTTCTACCAGCATTGTATGCCAGGCATTAGATTAAGAACTGGGGGTACAAAGAGAGATGAAAATTCTGACCCTTCCCTCAAGGCGCTCCCATTCTAATGGGGGGGGAGTATGTAAATAGCCAGCAACATTAAGAAATCCATACACACAATTTAACCAGAAGGCGATTACTGCCCAGGAGCAGCAGGATCCTTGGACTGGAAAGGACAGAACAAAATTGGCTAAGAGAAAACCATTGATACCCAAGATAAGCAGGGAGAGATTGTGAGAGGTCTCACCTGGGCCTGCCCTCTGTGACTTCAAGTCACCAGGTGAACTTCAACCTGGAATTCTGAAATAAGTCTTGAGCAAACCATCAGTGAGTGGTCATGGAGAAAAGAGGGGGAGGGGAAGAGAACAAGAGGTTATAAAAGCACGTACTATGTGCCAGGCCCTGTGCTGTGTATGCATGATGGAGGTGCTTTTATTATCCCCATTTTACATTTGAGGAAACTGAGGCAGACAGAACTTCGATGACTTGCCCAGGATCACGCAGCTAGCTAGTAAGTATCTGAGGCCAGATATGAGCTTAGATTTTTCTGATTGTGGGTCCGGTGCTCTAACCACTGCACTGCCTTGCTGTAGTCCTACAGGCCTGAAGAAGGAAAATCTCACTTTTCAGAAAGGGAAGAGGAGCCTGAGTACCAAAGACTGGTGAATAAGATTGGATTCCTGGCCAGTTATTATGGTATTAGTAGATATTTGAAGTAGAAGGAGTGATATTGTTTATGAAGAAACCAAGATGTCTTCATGTCAGACCACCTTTCTTTTCTATTTTCAAAGAATTATTGTTCCTAGACAGATAAATGGGAACAGTGCTGAAGACAGAGCTTTCATGTATTTCAGCAAAATATTCAACAAAGTTTGCCATGTTTATGAGTGTGGAAAAGACGATATGGTGATGGATGATAGTACATGTGGTCACGTGGCCTTTGACTGAACTCAAACTTCACAGAACAAACCCCCTTAATAAAAGGATTTGTTCTATAAAACTTGCACTCAGTCAAAAGGCCGTACCCAAGGACCTAGAAGGCCACAGGTTCCCCATCCCTCATAGGGAACTTGGGAATTGCGAATGGCTGGTGTCCATTGGTGAGACTCATCTTCACATAAGGTGGTACAGTGGATAGAGCCCTTAGACCTGGAGTCAGGAAGACCTGAGTTCAAATCCAACCTCAGACCCTTACAATCTGGGTCACCCTGGGCAAGACACTTAACCCTATTTGCCTCATTTTCCTCATCTGTAACACGAACGGGAGAAAGAAATTGAAACCACTACAAAATCTCTGCCAAGAAAACCCTAAGTGGGGACATAGAGTCAGATACAACTAAACAACCACATGAACATGATTTCCACTTAGAAGGTGGTTTCTAGTAGATTCAGTTCCACTAGCATATGTTAAGCCTTCACTGAGTGTTCAGATTCCTGCCTTCAAAGTGTTTACCTTCTTTTATCATTGACTTGGATATAGACTTACAAGAAGACATTCTTATGGAATTTGCCACATTAAAGTCTATAATGGTTCCAAATGTAACCCCCAGGCATTTTATGGAGAGATCAACTCTTTTTCCTTTGAGAATTGAGGAGGCCAGTTGACCATTTTGCAATATCAAAGGGACTATCTTTTATGTAAATAGTTTTAAAGGTTGCAAAGTAGATTTTTAAAACTGTAAGTCATTAGAAATTTAAATTTTTTAAAAAAAGCTTTGAAGTTTGAATATATGAGCAGAATAGACGTTTTCCTGGACTAGTTGTTGAAAACCCTTCTGAAAGACTGTGGAAACATCTACTTGAAGGCAGCTCATTAATCTTCCAAATAGCCAAGTGTTTATTAAGGGTGCACTATATGCCAAACATTGTGCTAACAGCCCAAGTTTTCAGTCTGATGGGGAGACCACAAGTAATAGTTGTTTATCTGAGATACCTTGAAAAAAAAATGGATCTCTTCATATTCTCAATTGTGCTTGCTTCAGCAAAGATTTCTTTTTTTTCTATTGGGGTCTGATCTATCTGTTCTTTTGGGTTTTATCTTTTTAAGTTCCACTTCCATGTCCTTCTATGGCAAATCAGGCGTGAAGGTGTTAGGGGATAAAATGTCACGGTCCTACTGCAGCTGGTGATGCGAACAGATCTTTACCTAAACAATGGTAAATCTGTTCCAGTTTCCCTCTATTTGGTGGCCTCCCACTTTGACTTATAGGAATGTTCTTTGGATGAATAGTGAACAGTCTTCAATGGGTATCATGCCAAGCCTTCTCCATTGTGGTAAACAAATTGTTTTTGTGAGGTGTTATTTCTCATTTTTGCTGTGTTAAAAAAGATGTGGAGAAAATGTAGGCTATGTCCATTTAAATTCCCATTTACAATTTGAGATTTCCTAGTGCTTTCCTACCCAGATTATTCTCTCTCTCTCTCTTTCCCTGTCTTTTCCTCTTCCTTTTCTGTCTCTCCCTTCCCCTCTCCTCTCTTTCCCATCACCGTCCCCCATATGTAAATACCTAGTTATTTACATGCTGTCTTTGCTATTTCAACGTTAGCTTCTTGGAAGCAAAGACAATATTTTGTCATTCTTTGTCCAATGCTTTCAGTTTCTGACTCTTCATGACTCCATTTGGGGTTTTCTTGGCAAAGATATGGGAGTAGTTGGTCATTTCCTTCTCCAGCACTTGTTACAGAGGAGGAAATGGAGATAAACAGGGTTAAGTGAACTTGCCCAGGGTCACACAGCTAATAAAAGTCTGAGGCTAGATTTGAACTCAAAAAGATCACTCTTCCTGACTCCACTTCTTTGTACCTAATTTCTTTCTACTTCCTATACCTAGCAAAGTGCCTGGCACCCAGTAAGTGCTTCATAAATCTTCTTGACTAACTAGGGTGAGGTGGAAAGAGGAATTTACCTTTTGTTCCAAAATTCAGAAAGCGGAGAAGCAGTGATCTAAGAAGCTACCTTCTCTTATGCAGATGCATAAAGCAATTCCCCTCTCATTTCAATAAATAGCCCCACTGGGAAGTATCTACTTTCTTCACTTCCTGCAAGGAGCTCCGAGGGTCCTAGGTCTAGTAGCCCAACCCCTCTATTTTCTGGATAAAAAAACAAGGTCAGAGTAGAAAAGCCATTTTTTTGGTTGTAGAGGAATAATTTAAAGCATCATCAGAGTTGACTTTCGAACCCCAGTTCTTTTGGTTCCAAATTTAGCTGTTCTTTCCATCATGCTAGTGGCTTCCAGGCAGCCTCAACTGGAACCCAGGTCTGTTGGAGTCATGTGACTAGGAGTGAGGTGAAATTCAAATGGTCCTAGTGGGGATATTACGGGTTAAGCTAGACTTTGTGTGGGCAGTCCTGGAAACCTCACTGCCATTTATAGCATTGTTTCTGTGGGAAAATACCTCAGAGCTCCAACTAATTCATTTACAAATGGCCCTTTGGAATTCAGCCCTTTCATGAAGCGTGGGCCTCCTCTACTTCTTCCCCATAACTTAGGTGGTAGAGAACATGCCTCATGGCTTTACCTTTAACGTACTGGTCCTGTCTATGTGGTCCTGAGGGAGTCTTAACTACTCTAGGCAGCTATGTTCTCATTTGTAAATCAATGCTGCTTACACTGGGATCCCAGATAAAGGACTGTACTGGGCCTTCAAGGTTACCAGTGTTCCACCTTCTCAGTTTATACTGAGGAGGAACTGAGGCACACGGCTGAATGTTGCAGTTGGTTTTTCTAACTTATAATGCAGTATTATTTCCTCTATGCTCCATACCGTAAGTAAACATTATATCTCTGTGCGTTTTTTTTTTAATAAGAGGAGAGTCAGAATCATATAATTTTCAGAATTGGAATGAACTTCAGAAGTTCTCATGCCTTGAACAAGTATTTTCTCTCCACCATCCCTGACAACTGGGTACCATCCAACCTGGGATTGACAACCTCCACCCAAGGGAAACCTACTACTTCCTCAGGCCACCTTGACATCTTTTGAATTGCTGCAAGTATTAGAACACTTTTCTTTGCTTAGAATGGAAATATCTTTGTCTAACTTCTCTACCCATTGCTCTTTGGTCTGCATTTCTGGGATTAAGTGAAACAAATCTCATCCCTCTTTTGACATGAGAGTTCACCCACTTAGAATTCTTATCCCTTTGGATTGGAAAAGAATTGGTTTGGCTGTTGGAAAAAAAAAAAAGAAAAGTTCTTGAAAACCAATCATGCAGATGTATCGTTTGCTTAATTCTGTCTTTGAGAGCTAGAGTATTGGCCATCTGTGGCTGCTTTTATGGAAAGAATCTGGTTGCGGAGTCAAACCCACCTGGGTTTGAGTCCAGATTGTGATACTCAGCGCATTTAGGGTTAGGACAGTTCACCACCCCTCTGATCAGTAAAATGGACGTGATAACTGTTGGAATGGAGCCGTCCTTTCTAAGCACTGTGCAAGCAATGCTTCACTGTAGAATCCCTTCTGTTCTTCAGAATTGAGATTCTGGGTCTTTGTGTGTGTGTGTGTGTGTGTGTGTGTGTGTGTATTGTGTATCAGTAAGCCTCCTTACCAGCTTGATAGATTTTGGTTGTCTCTTAATTTCACAGCCACCTTGAATTTTCTTTTCCTTTGCCCAACAACTTTCTATTGACACTTATTTCCTTTCCCTTTAGAGATATCCTTTTATTTGCTTCACCAATTTGTTTGACCAACTAATTTCTTTGGCTCACCTCTTCTTTCTGGCCTTGGGAGCTACTTTCTCCTTCTCCTTGACTTTCTTTTCAGGTCCTTACTCCTCAACTGTATTGCTTTTTCTGCCATTTTGTCTTGAAGAAATTTGAAGTAGATATTCTCCCAAACCTGAGTCCTGAAAAATGTTCTGTTTCTCTTTTCTGTTTCTCTTTGTATTTCTCTGCATCTCTCTTTCTCTTTCTGTCTCTGTTTCTCTCTCTCTCTCTGTTTCTCTCTCTCTCTCTCTCTCTCACACACACACACACACACACACACACACACATGGTGTCCCCCAAGTCTCTGTGATTGTACTCTCTCTCTCTCCACATATATATATATGAACTACATATATGAAATATTTAGTCATATATGAACTATTGTTATTATTAGCTAAGCAAACTATAATTTTGTCATTCACATTATGTCCATAAGAAAGTCTTTCAAAAATTATGTGATATAGAAATGGGTGATCTACCTCTGCATAAAGAAATGAACCTCTCTTAATTGAGCCTTCCCTTAGTCTCTCTCTCTAACAATCACTACTACATTTTAAGTAGTAAAATTTAAATAAGTTAAATTAGTGCCTCCCCTTGCTCTCACCTAATTAAGTGAGAATTAAGAAATCACAGCAATAACAAAACTCCAAAACAACGTTCCGTCAGCACCCAGATCAATGCATGGATCTCGTTTTATTTCCTCCATGAGATTGTGGCAGAGACTTTTCTTCCTCTTCTCTTTATAACGCTGGTGCTTAGCACAGTGCCTGAAACATTTTTGTTATGGTTGTTGGGTCATTTCAGCCATGTGTGATTCTTCATGATCCCATCTGGGGTTTTCTTAGCAAAGATACTGGAGTAGTTTGCAAATTCCTTCTCATTTTCCAGATGAGGAAACTGAGGCAAATAGAGATAAGTGACTTGCTCAGAGATGCCCAGCTAGTAAGTATCTGGGGCAGGATTTGAACTCAGGTCTTCCTAACTCCAGACCCGGTGCTCTATCCACTATGCCACCTTGCTGCCCCGCCAGCACATAGTAGGTGCTTAGTGAATGCCTAGGAGCTATCTAACTAGCAGAAGATTGATGAGCCCTATCTCATCTTAATAGGGGAGGTAGTGGACTAAAGGTTTGCCATAAGGCATATACTGACAGAAATGGTCAGTATGTCAGATTTACCTCATTTCTCCAAGGAAGGGTTCTATTCTATTAGGGTTAGGACAGGTCACCACCCCTCTGATCATCAGTAAAATGGACATGATAAGTGTTGGAATGGAGTCGTCCTTTCTAAGCATTGTGCAAGCATTGCTTCACTGTAGAATCCCTTCTGTTCTTCAGAATTGAGATTCTGGGTCTTTAACTGTGTGTGTGTGTGTGTGTGTGTGTGTGTGTGTGTGTGTGTGTGTGTGTGTGAATGGGGAGAGGGATATTGGGATATAGAGAATTCACCCTCAAAGTGTCTATTAAAAAAACAGTTCTTAGAAGTTCATTGATATCCCTGTCAGATTCTACTTTAGGTGAGGTCTCCCTCCACCAGTGCATCCCTCTATGCCTTTGAATCTTTGTGTCAATCTGCCTTTACTGAAATCCTCCATAGAGCACCCACCCAGCACACCAATCTGGGAGCTCCAGGGTGGCACTTGGTTGAGCCATCTGTTGTCTCCCATTTTTGACATGTGGATGGCCCAGTTTCTTTCTGGGCACACATACACTTGATGATGCTTTGATATGTTTTGCCCTCTTCTCAGATCTCATTCTTGTCTTCCCATTTCTCTTTGGGTCATCCTTAATTCAGATCATGTTTTTGCAATAGTTGTGGCCAGAACATCATGATGCAAGGGATGGGCTCACCAGATGGACTTACCCAGAGTCATACATTTGAAATAATCAAAAGCACTTAAGTTTCCCAAATGGGATCTAAGGGGATCATCTCCTTTGTTTCTCATCTTTAGGATCCAGGTCTCTGCCTATTTGCAGCACCTGGGGAAGTATCGGGGATACTTCCATCTTGGGGTTTAGTTGGCTGGCTACTTGTCCTGCCTCATATTAGAAGCAGGGATATCTCATTCATCTGCTTTGTTTTTCCTATATGGATGGTTAAATGAATGTTGCTAGATCTATAGGAATTAAATCTTTTTTCTCTTTGTGTTTCTCCAATTTTATTTGACTTGTTTTTTAAGAAAAATTATTGATATCTTTTGATTTGTCATTACCAGATGTTCTCTCTCCTACATACATTAGGTCCTTCCATGTGACAACAAAAAAGTTAACTAAATAGCATTTTGTTTTGTAACTCCAATTCACTTATCATGTAATATCTTGTATTATGTTTCTCTCCATTTGCCTCTGTCCCTTATACCAGTTTATAAGCTCCGTGAAAGCAGGGATTGTTTCATTTAACCATTTGTATGTCTTTCAGTGCTTGCATAAGTAGGTAAGTGCTGTTTGTTGAATGAATGAACAATTAAAACTCATTTAAGCCATAGAGCATTAGGGGAAAAGGAGATGATTGAATCCAGATGTTTTGACCTTTTTTATGTCCTAGACCTCTCTTTGGCCATATGGTACAGGGAAGCCCATGCACCCTTTCTCAGAATAAAGTTTTCAAATGCATAAAATAAAACATATACTATTACAAAGGAAACCAATTATATTGAAATACAATTATCAAAATATTTTTTAAAATCAAGTTCACAGACACCAGGCTACGAGCACTTGAGCTTGTCAACCACCTCTGTTTTTACAGATGCTCAGAAAAGAGAAATTACTTGTTCTAAGTTCACGCATAGCTGGTTAGTGGCTGGGTAGGGACAAGAAGGAGGTCTTCACACATAAGATCAACGATCTTTAATAATAAGAGTTTGCATTTTCGTTGTATGAGTTATCTCATTTGTCCTTTACAGCAAAGTTAAAGAAGTTAATTTAGTACTTACCTTCCTCCAGTCCCATAAGTGCAGCAATAAGAAATAACAACCAAAAAACCCAAATCTGTGTTCAGTCAGAACTCAGATAATTGTATTGACCTAGCTTAGTTTCCCCCATTAGATTGTGGCAGAGATTGACTGTTGCTCTTCTTTGTATCTCAAGTGCTTAGCATAGTGCCTGGAACATAGAAGAATTAAAATGTTATTTTTTTTTAAATTAATTAATTAATTTTTAAGTTTTTTAGTAGCCATGATGATTTTGAGTGGGAGAGAGACTTGAGTCAGGGAGATTGGTTAGGAGATTGACATAAGTCTTCTAAGTAAGAGGTGATAAGGACCTGTGAGTAGAGCAAAGCGGGTTGATTTAAAAGATGTGGAAATAGGGATGACAAGATTTGGCTACTAATCTGAAGTGACTGAAGTGTTGATTTTAATGCCAAGAATCTGAACTTGGGTAATTGAAAAGATGGTGGTACCCTCAACAGAAATGGGGACATATAGAAGAAGGGCAGGTTTGAGGGGAAAGATGAGTTATATTATGGCTTGGTTGAATACAGTAAAGAATGTCCAACTGGTAATGCCCACTAGGTGGCTGAAGATATGTGGCTGGGGGTCTAGAGAGAGTGAGACCCAGAGATAACAGTTCTGGGAATCATCTGCCTAGAAAGGATAAACCCATAAGAACTGATGAGGTTACCCAGTGAGATAATGTAGAAGGTGAAGGAGACCCAGAATAGAGCCTTGGAGGAATCCACAGTTAGTGAGTGTGACCTGGCTGGAGATCCAGCAGAAGATGCTGAGATAGAGTGGTCAGAGAGGTAGGAAGGAAACCAGGAGGGTATCATGAAAACTCAGGAGACTGTATTCCAGAGAAGAGGAGAGTCAACAAAATAGCAAGACCCAGAGTATAATTTAAAGGAGATTTTCATAATTCAGCCTTGCAGATACTTCGTCACTTTTAAATGGTTGATTCACAAAAGCTATTTCTTGATCCAAGTATACTTTTAAACTTAGAACCTTTAGGGCAGTTAGGTGGTGTAGAAGATAGAATACTGGCCCTGGAGTCAAGAGGACCTGGGTTCAAATCCAGCCTTAGACATTTATTAGCAATGTGACCCTGGGCAAGTCACTTAACCCCACTTGCTTACAAAAAGTAAAAAGAAAAATAACCTTAGGTCTTTAGACCATCTCTTTTTCCACTATACTACTGTATATATCACTTGCTATCCGTGTGACCTTGAGTCCCTTAACTTCTCTGGGCCTCAGTTTCTCCATCTATCTTTTTAAGGGACTTGACAAGATGACCTCTGAAGTTTCTTTTAGCACTAATTCTCTGAGCCTGTGAGTGTGGAGGGAGCACATATAGGTAGCCCTGATCTTAGGAGATAATAAACAGGTCTGCTTTGGAGTGACAAGGATGAAGGGTCATGAGTCTTAGGATATCATTAAAAAAAGACAAAGATGTGGGAGAGTAAAGAAGAGATTCCATCACCTAGGAAGTAGTAAGAGTATTAATAATAAGAATTGCTGATATTTTTACTGGTAGTGTGAAGTAATAAATGCATGTGGAGTTGAACTGAATTGAACTGAATAGTGCTTTAAGGCTCGCTGAGCTCTTAGCATAAATGGACTGTCTTGATCCTTACTACCAAAGCAGCATGGGGAAAAGTTTGAGGACTGAGTTTGGAGTCAGGAATACTGGGGTTTATTTCCCCCCTTTTATACTCATTTGGTATCTTTTGTTCCTTACTCTCTAGTCATTTCCCATGTAACCCCTATATCCTATAGAACCCTCTTGTACAGCAAAGAAGAATACTTAGGCAGAATTTTCCAATTAACTCTGCCCATGATCACTCTAGGCTTCCGTTTCTTCATCTGTCACATAAGAATCTGGATTAGGCAAACTGTAACATCCCTCCTAGCCCTAAATCTATGACATGCCTCGCAGGCTACCACTAGGCCATGGAGGTTCTTGGGATTGGCCACCATCACTACAATAGAAACACAAAACCTGGATCTACATAGAGAGACACAGAAAGTGATGGGACATTTATCTTGGAAATGAAGTACTTGGGGTTCATGCATGGGAATGTTACAGATGAGATTTGCTATTTGACAAGATCCTTATGGGAACAGAAACTCCCCAGTGACTAAATGCACCCAGAGCCCCTCACCTCTCCTGAAAGGAAGGAAACATGCTTTGTCAACTGTTCTCCCAGGACCAAGATCAGTCATTGTATTTAATCTCTTTTTTTTGTTTTTTGACTGTGTACCATTTAAAAAAAAAAAAGAAGCCATCTGGTTCAAAGGGATATGAGAGAGTAAGCCAGTTGATTTGAATTATACATTACTTTGAACTCACTAATGTAATTTAAGGTTTTCCAAATAAACTTGTAGAATTGGATATTTCTGAGGAAACACAGGGTGTCCCAAAAGTCTTAGTGCTGTTGTACGCTTCAGAACACTGTGTACCATGTAATCTGACATCAAGATATTTCTTTCTCTTCCCCCGCCCTCGTCTTTGGTCAATATTAATCCCTTTTAAAATAGGCATCTTTGCCCATCACTGATACTTTGTCATATTGGAAACACTGGCTTCCAAATGCATACATTTAATCTAAAGAAGAGTTTCTTTTCTTTGCTGTCTCGCCAGTGTTACTCTTCTTGCTTTATTAACAAACAGAATATTCCATAATACCAGAACCTTGTTAGAACATGACCTGTTTGCAATGGGGTTGGCTGACTGTAATGTGTGCTTTACTTGGGCCCTGTTCCAAGACAATTTCAGTTCTTGATAGGACCTTGTTATACAACAAATCTCATCTGTAACGTTCCATTGCCCAAACCCCAAGTATTTCATTTCCTAGATGAATATGCCAGCACTGCTTATGGCTTTCACAGATTGCTTGTTTCTATCATGATGATGGCAAAAGGTTAAAAATCAGAGCAAAATCCTAAGGGACTGCATGGTCTAGCAAGTATAGGGCTAAGTCTGGGAGCCTTGAGACCTGGGTTCTAATCCTTGCTCACTTTGGTACCATAGGGGTATGGCAACTTCTGGCACTTGGTACTCTCTCTCTCTCTCTTTCTGTATTTGTCTCTCTCCTTCATTCTCTCTTTCCCCTCCTCCCCCAAAGTCCTATGACCTGGTACCCTGCAGCAACTCCCAAATAAGTTTCTTACTGATCTTGCCTTATAGATTCCCAAGTCTGATTCGGTTTGTCTCATTTTCAAACTGACTGTTGCCCATCTTTGCTAGCCCACCAAACCTTTGCTATTGAGGGTTCATGTTCACATCTTTAGGAGTAGCCCAACTAGCAGTTTTCCCCTTCTCCCAGCATTCTGTTTTTTTCCCAACTCTACTTCTATCTTACTTCATGTTATATGATAAAGAACTGGAGTGATCTAACATATTATCTGGCCCAGTACCCCTGTCTTACACAGGAAGAAACTGAGGCCCAGGAATATAGGGATTTGAGAGTATTCATCAGTGGATAAAAGTGGCTGGGTGGTGCAGTGAACAGAGCACTGGGTCTGGAGTCAGGAAGACCTGAATTCAAATCTGGCCTCAGACACAACTGGTTGTGTGACCCTGGGCAAGTCACTTAACTCCGTTTGCCTCAGTTTTCTCATCTGTAAAATGAGATGGAAAAGGAAAATGCAAACCACTCCAATATCTTTACCAAGAAAACCCCAAATAGAGTCATGAAAAACTGGGCACACCTGAAAAATGACTGAACAACAGATTCCAGTTAACAAGTAACAGCTGGGACTTAAACCCTGGCCATTTGTGGTTTACTTAGTCCCCCAACACTGCTTTCTCACTGGCTCCTAGTTCCTGCTTCCAGTACAGCAAGTTTAATTAAAATTTAGAAATATTACCAGTTTACAGTGGCAGAATAACACTAGCTAACATTTTTATGGCATCTAACATATGCCAAGCACTTTATACATATTATCTCATAATCCTGGGGGATAGGTACTATTATTATCCACATTTTACAGACTAAGAAACTGAGACAAAGAGTTTAAGTGACTTGCCCAAGGTCACACAGCTAGTGAAAGTGTCTGAGGCTGGATTTGAACAGATCTGTGTGACTCCAGGCCCAGAGCTCTATCCACTGTGAGACTCAGCTGAGAAGAGGAAGGAAATAAGGATTTGTATAGCCTGGACTCTGTGCTAGGTAGGTACTTTTTACAAACATTATGTCATGTTGATCTTTACAACAAGACTGCAGGAGAGATGATTTGCTGTGGAGTTTGGGCTTTACAGAGAAGCTCAGAGAAATTATGGATTTGTCCAGAGTCACAAAGGTAGTTAGTGGTTTAGGTCACACAAGAACTTAGGGATCCTGGTTCATAGTCCATTTGATATGTCCAGTACTTCTAGTCCAGGATGGTCTAGTATGGAGACTTGATCTCATTGTTTCCACAAATTGGTAGATTATACTTATTTTGCTAGTTTGCTCCCAATATAGTTTTTATAGAATTGCCTATTAAACAACTTCTTTGAAGCTATTTAGGGAGATTAAAAATAACTTTATAACATCTGAGTTTTTAAAAATAATATAATCTAAAAAAAGATGATATAAAAATTTTAAAAGAGTTGCTGTTTTTAGTTGTGAAAAGCAAAGAATGCTATTTAGGCACCAAAAATACGCAACCTAATTGGTTAATGCCTAGCCCTCCAATCATAAGTGTAACTCTTCTTGAGAGAGATCCAAGGGTCTTCTGAATTATAAACTGTACAAATGTACTTGGAATTGGGCTGGTTGCCATTAATCTCACTCCATTACTGCCTGCTCCCCCATCACCACCATGGACAGCAACTCAGCTGTACCAAAACAATGGTGCCTCCTGGTGGTCACTGTTCAGGTATTGGCCCAGGCAGCCAGAGAATCCTTCCTTCTTTCCCTTTATCTCTAGGACCTTCCTGCACGTGCCTGATTTTGTTTCTTCTTTTACTTCCCCCTCCCATTCTCCCTGCCCCAGCTTTCTCTTTCACTCATCATAGCTCAGGACTTTGCATAAATACTTTACACATTCATTTCAAGTCAACTAACGTATGATAAGCTTCAAGTCAGGATAAGGCCCTGGAGATTAAAAGATGAATCCATCCATACCCTCAAGAAACTTACATTCTGTACACATCCTGTCTGACCACATTCCTTTTCTCCAATCTCTGCCAACTCTGCTTGGTTACTGCCGAGCAGTTCTCCTGCTGTCCGTTCCATTTGTGAGTTAGAAAGGGCTCTAATCCTGTTGACAAGTCTGAGTAAGACTTGTTGGACATCTGTGTCAGGAAAAGAAGAGTCTTAAGTGAAAAAATGGAATGAAAAGAAAACCAGTACCGCAAGCTTCTTAAGCAGTCAAATGTGGCTGGAACTTTCTTCATCCACACCCAACCTTCAGAACATACTGTTTTTAAAATCAGAAATTGTCAAGTGGACTTAGTCATGTTTGATCATGGAATTTTAATATCAAAGATTCCTAAGGAAAATGGAGCCTTCTGGGCTCATAGAAATGCAATCCTGGTTCAGGACCCCATCATCTCTTGCATGGGTTACTGTGAGAGTCTTCTGACTTGTCTTAATTCCATCCAATCCATCCTCCACTTGGCAAAGTGACTTCTCTAAAACATAATTCTGACCATAATATCCTCTCTGCTCAATAAACTCCAGTAGTTCCCTACTACCTCAAGGACCAAATAGAAAGTCCTCTGTTATAAACTCTTTATAACCTTCCTGCTTTCTTATCCCATATTCCCTTGTACATTCTCTGCTCTTAGCTATCCTGGCCTACTTACAGCTCCTTAAAGACAACATTCCACCTGGCATTTCTTTGCTTTTGCTCTAACCCCATACTTGGGGTCATATTCATTTTGGAATTTCCTTGGCTTTCTTTAAGATTTAGCATAAATCCTACCTTCTATAGAACTTTTCTCCTCTCCCCTATCTACTAATGCCTTCCCCTTTCAGGTTACCTACCTCCTATCTACCCTGTATGCATCTAGTTATTGACATTGTGTCTCCTGTGTTAGAAGGTGAGCTCCTTGAGGGCAGGGACTGTGTTTTTAACCTTTTTTTTTTTTTTTTGCATCTTGAGAGCTTAGCACAATGCCAGGCATGAATGCAAGTGTTTAATAAATGTTTGTTGACTAACTCTTATTGGGCATATCCCTCACATTTAGGAGTTGATAATCTGGGAATATAACTGTTCTTTTCCTAGACAGAATTCTGACTGGGCATGACCCTCAGGGACAGGTACAGAGTGGGAATGATTCTGGGTCAGTTGCAACATGATAAAGCCATTTGGGGGCTCTATAAACCTATCGAATTTGAATGGATCTCAAAAATGTCTTTTTTTCCTAAATAGTCTTAAAAAACCCTTGTCATTTCTAACATATTATATCTGTGGAAGACAGACTCATGGATTAGATCTATTATAGACTCCATCTAGAGAAGTTTGGGGGAGGGGTATAGAAAAGGGGGGGCAGCCTAAGGGATGGGAGCTACCCTTACATCTAAGGACAGTTGTGCCCATAGACCAAATACATCCTGCCAAGCAACATTGAGACTCCTGCTTGGAAGGGCAAGGTCCCTCTCTCCTTTGATAACTAAAAATGATGACATTCTGATACAGAAGAAAACACTTGCTGCTCACGTATCTACTTTCTGTTTGGTTGCTACATGTAGCTTCCTTAATAGAGTCACAGGTTTGATTTTTTTTTTTCCTTCTTGAAGTGGAAAAGCATGCTAGGCTTGCTCTCAGCCAAAACATACCATCTTAGCTCTTGCTGAAACTGCGATGTTTGGATGCCCAGCTCCAAGGCCCAGTAGACAGCTACTTACCCCAAATGTCAAGAGGCAGAGGCGAGGGAATGTAGGAAGGGCTGAGGACTTGGAGCCAGTCACTAAATGCACCCTGAGCCTGCCTCAGAGGCTTCTTGGAGCTATGACCTTCGACCAAGCCTTCTCTGTGCCTCAGTTTCCCACTCTAATACCTATGGAATAAGGTATTTGTAAGGCTCAAATGAGATTTGTGTAAGTATATATGAATATATTTTAATATAATGTATTGTGTCTATATGTGTACATATACATATATACAAATGTCTATGTGGCTATATAAATATGTATATGTACACATATATACACATACATATTAAAAGCTGCTCGTTTGCACTGGTAGAGGGAGTTTCTTTGCTTGAGAGTCCTCTATACTGAGAAAATCACTGGTCTGGTAAAATAAATACATACATCCATAATGTTATACACACACATGCATGTGTATATAATTGTATGTATTTATATTACCTATCATATCTATAATAGATATTGGCTGACTATAAGAAGCTACTAATCTGTTCTGGTAGGAGTTTGTGTATATATTATATATGCACACTCATTTAATATATGTTATATGTGCACATACATTTATGTGTATGTGTATACATATGTGTACGCACATATATACACATAAATGTATGTGCACATATAACATATATTAAATGAGTATATGTGTATACATATACACATACATATATGTTAAAAAAATTTTTTACCAGACCTGTGATTTTCTCAGTGTAGGGAACTCCAAGGTGATGAAACTCTCTACCAGTACAGATGAGCAACTTCTTATAGTCTTGAGAATTACCTGGGCTACTGACTCCCCAAGAGTCATATGGGCAATATGTGCCAGTGGGGAAGCTTGGACCCTGGTTATCTTGATCTCGGAGTTAACATCTGTCCACTATCCTCATACTGCCACCTTTCGTCAAATTTAAAGTTCTAGAGAAATAGTAGCTTTTATTATTAGAGAGACAAGTTGGTACAGTGGATAGAGTGTTAGAGTTGGAATCCAGAAGATCTAGGTTCAGATCCTGCCTCTTATCAGTTATATGTCCCTAGATCAGTCAATTAACCTCCCTGTGTCCCAATTTCTGCCTTGTAAAATGGGGTTAATGTACTTTCCCACAATCTCCTTGTTGTAAGGCCCAAAGGAAATTCTTTGTGTTTAAGTTTTGCACACTTAAAGTGCTTTATGAATATCAATTAAAATAATAAGTTATAATAACCAAAATTATATAGTAATTAGGGCATTATAATACTATAGTGTCGTATAATAATCAAAATTGCCATAGCTGAGAGATAGCGGAACATCATGGAGCTGATCCCACGCTTACAAAGATTACGAAGACTTAGGTTCACAATTTGCGTTAGGATCCATCCTGGTTATGCGTCCCGGGTGAGCCCCTCAACTTCTCAGTTCCTATGTAACTAACTCCAAGACAGAGCAGGTATGGACCAGCATTGGTAGAGGGTGCTTCTTATACCAACAGAATCATAGGATATGGTAGGTAATGATGATTTATATAACTCTTTCATAAGCCAAGTCAGTGGGTCAGGGACCCCACAAGTGACTTGGTGATGGGGGACCTCCTGGCTCTGGGGCAGATGTCACGCTACAACCTACAGTCCTAGAAAAGTGCTTGGGGGGGAGTGGTGATAGAGTCAACGGGTGTCCAAAGCACAATAGGATAGTGTTATATTTCTATGTAGGATGTGCTTTTTATAAAAACTCACCAAACTTCATGTAATATTACAGTTTCATACACAAACATCCTTGTCCCCCCATTCTTTGTATATGGAACTGTTCTTATTTGTCAGGTTCATAATTTTAAAAGAAAGATGATTTTAAAATAGCAGTGGCTGAATTTGAACTCAGGTCCTCTGACTCCTAAGTCTAAATTTAAAGCCCTTTCCCCACCGGGCCTCTGTCAGCATAGTTCCCAGGAGGTAAAAAAGAACATACTGGCCCTGCTAACTTAAGCCTAAAAGGTGCCAATGTGGCTTCACTCATTGGGGAATTTTGGATGTGCTTCTGTTTTCAGCTTTCTTGTCTTTTTGCCTTTGCTGAGGTTTAAGTTTTTCAGTTCTTAAACTTGAAAGAAAGAACCTTTGGAAGTGGCCGCGTTTCCATCTGGTCCAACTTGTGCTCACTTGGTCAGGTTATTGTCTCTTTGGACCCGCCACAAAGACATTTGAGCACAATCCCAGCTTTGTGGTTGGAGGGACAAAATGAGGCCTGAGTGCTCTCTGGAGCTGGCCAAGGTGGGGGCTGCCTTTCATAAATAAATTGCCGCTGACTTCCAGCTCCAGGGAAATGGGAATCTTGGAACGAGAGATAGAAGGGAGCTTGAAACAGGAAACTGGACCGTGGGCTCTCAGAGCGCCTGCACAGGCCTTCTCTTTGAGGCCTCTTGTCTCGGGGTATGGTTTATGAGCACTAGTCGATCTGGTGGGAGACAGAAGCCCTTGTGTTCTCCTGTCAGCCCAGCCTCTGCTTTGCCATAGAATCCTGGGCAGGCCCCTTCGGCTTGAGGCTTACTTTCTCCCTTTGTAATCCCAGGAGGGAAAACTGAACTGCCCCGTCCAAATGGTGCTTGGAGCTGGGGCTGATAGGCGATCTCGACACATGGAACTTGACTGTGGTGGGCTTAGCCATTTGGGTGTGGGGGTATCCCACCTTGGATCATGTGGTTCTGTGAATATTTGATGTTTCTAGGAGGTTGTTAGTTCTGTAGAAATGATGCAGGCAGGGTACTGTAGAAATTGTGCTGGATTTGGGGTCAGAGGAATCTGGCCCGTGTGACCTTAGACAGGTGACTAACGTTTCTGGGCCTTTTCTGTACCCAAGTTGGGATTTGGACTAGCCAACCTTGGAAGACCTGGGTAGACCCGAATCTCATACAGCAGGATGGTGGTGTTTGGGTCTGTTGTGAGATGGTAGCATGGGTGGGTGATGCCATGCCCGATGTGTTGGACTTAGGAACTGGTCTAGGGACATAGAAGCATATTTGTTGGAGTCAAAGAAAGACATGATGATATAAAAGAAAGTAGTATTTGTGGCCTCTCTCACTTCTATTTTTTCTTTTTTGCCCTGTGATTGAATGTGTTTGGTGAGAGGCACGTAGGGGGAAGAAAAGGAAAGGAAGAAGCATTTCTGTAACCTACTATATTGGGCATTGTGCTAAGTTCTTTTTACAAATAAAATGTCATTTTGTCCTCACAACAACCCTGGGAGGTAGGTGCTATCAGTATCCCCATTTTACAAGCGAGGCAAACCAAGATTTCAGTGACATGTCAAGGATCGCCCTAAAGCTGCTAGGTATCTGAGGCCAGATTTGAACTTGGGTCTCCCTGATTCCAGGTCCAGTACTCTTAACCACTGTGCTACCAGCTGCTTCTGGCATGGTGAATCTGCAACTGGCATAAGTGACCAGAAAAATATGGGTTCAAGTTCTGTCCCTAGCACATACTGTCTGTGATTCATGGCAAGTAACCTTAATTTCTCAGGGCTCTGAGTCTCTAAGACTCTTAAGTTGTGAGAAGGCAGTAACCCCTATAGAAGGAGGGAGTTTCCTCACCCTGAAATTTCCTTTAGTCTCTGTCTCTCGTGTTAAAAAATAATTTCCAGAGGCCAGCTTTTAAAACAACTCAGACCTAAAGGCTTCCTTATTTATAAAATGGCAGTGAAATAATGATTGCAGCTTGTACCCTTCCAGGAGGGCCGCTTTATTGTCCTGTGACTGTACTTTCTCGAACACTCTGCTATCCTGGGAGGCCTTTCCTGCCTCATACCTCGATTTCCTTCTGGCCTCTAACAAAGCTTGTTTTCTCCTTGGAAGACAGGCACTCTGTTATCTAGCACATCCTGAGCTTCCTCTCAGAAGCCTATTGTCCCAGTGTGAGTCTGTCCCTGGCCAGCTATGGGGGTGAAAAGCTCAGGAAGAGACAGGAGCAATGAGCTAAGCCCTTCTGTATTAAAACCCCGATGACTATGGAGGGATATGTCTGAATCCTTGGGCTTTCCCAGTCTTCTCTGCTGCTAATTCCATGCCCTTTAAAGTTATCTTCCTTTATTATTATGATTCATCTACTTTGTGTGCATCTTGTATAGGTATCTCATTATTTATATGTTGGCTCCTCCATTTGAATAGGACCTTCCTGAAAGCTGCCATGATGATGATTTGTATCCCCAGTGCTTAGCATAATGCCTGGCTCCTAGTAGGTGCCTAATAAATGCTTCTTGATTGAATGATTAAATAATTGACTATTTGACCACAAGCTCAGCTAACTGCTGAGTGTTTGCACTATCAGCATGAAGAACCCTGGGAGAGAAAACAATAGCATCTCTGGGCAGGCCCTTTTCAGTCCCAAATGGTTTTTTTTGTTTGTTAATCAGCTAGCATTATGAAGCATCTCATATATCTGGTAGTGTGGGGAACTGAGTCTATAATGGAAGAGGATATGCATGTATGTAGACATACACAAAATTTGGATAGGCTCTGGACATGGGATTTATTTAGTATTTTTGTTGTTTGTTTTTGGTCACGTTCTATTCTTTGTGACCCCACCAGGGGTTTTCCTGGCAAAGATATTGGAGTGGTTTGCTATTTCCTTCTCCAGCTCATTTGACAAATGAGGAAACTGAGGCCAACAAGGTTAAGTGACTTGCCTAGGATCACACAGCTAATAAGGGTCTGAGTCTGGATTTGAACTCAAGTCTTCCTGACTGCAGGTTCAGTATACTCTCCACTGGAACTCCCAGATAGGAAAACACTCTACCAGTGTAAATTGGGATCTTCTTTGCAGTTTATAGTCTTAAATAAGAGCTCCTAAGCACATTGAAAGGTTAAGTAACTTGCCTAAGTTAGCACAACCAGCTATACATCAGCAAGAGTTGAATTCTCTTCTTCTTGGCTCTAAGATTGGGTCTATCTACTAGGCTTCACTGCCTATCTCCATCTCTAGCCATCTCTAGTTATTTCTGTAGACATCTTTCTATATAGGTATAGCAATAGATAAATGTATATTTTTAAGTGAAGCATAGGTAGATATGAATATACACACATGGGCGTTACCATACTCATTTTAGAGATAAGTAAATTGAGACTCAAGGAAAAATGGGTTACGCAAGGCTACAAAGAAGATACAATCAAGTAAATTATCTCTATTGAGAAACCTCACTGCTGTCTACTAGTGCAGGCTTCAGAATGGAAAGGGAAGCCCATAGAGGCCCATTCATAGTCAGTATTCTTTTTAACCCGCGGATTGTATTGAGATGTCCAATTCTTGCTCTCTCTGTCTCTGGGACTTGGCCTCTAGGATTATGGGGAGGGTGATGGGTAGTGAGGAGTGTGGGCTTGCTTCCCTCCATTAACTTGGCTAAGTCTCCTCAGGCATTTCCTTAACTGCACTGTCTCTATTTCCTGCCTGATTGATAACCCAAAGACCTGGGTGCCTGCAGAAACAAAGGATGAGCTTTACAGACTGCCTTCTGTCCTGGGATTGGGATAATCCCCAGCCAGAGTCAGTACCAGGTGAGGTGGATGCCAGGAAATCTGCATGAGGGAATGTGAGGGAATTCTGTTAGAAAAAAATCAGAGCTTTTCCCATCTTTAATAGTGGAATTCAAGGTAATTCTAAAAAAAAAAAAAAAAAAAGAAAAAACCCTTAAGCTGCTTAATTTTCAGTTGCACAGATAATTCCTGCTTAATTGGAATGAAGCAACAAGCAAGTCTCTGGACCTAGCTGGCCTTCTGGGGCCTGTGAGTGGGGGTGGGGCGCGTTTCCCCGACCTTTTCTAACTGATTCAGCTCCTTTTGGTTTTTTGAATGTTTGCCAGCTGTCCCAAGTGTCAGGCTTTCACATCCCCCTCTCTTTCTCCAAGAATTGACCTTCTCTTCCAGAGCAGAAAATCTCATCTGTTCCTTTGAGCCGTTCTAGTCCTAGGTCCTGATCTCTACTCTCGCTGCCGCTTCGGGCCCCAGAGATCTTGGCATCAAGGAAGCAGTGACTCAGGAGCGCAGCAGGATAGGTTCCAGCTGCCGAATCCCCCAGGAGATTCTCAGCAATTGTTTCTGGTTTGGGAGGAGTAAATGGGTCGGGGAAGGCTTTTTCTCAGGGAAACTAAAGACCCTTGGAACCAGGGCCTGGGTATGAGCTTGTGGATGCCATGAAAATGATTCCCCTCTGGCTGAAGGTGAAAAGGAAAAGGAAGAGACATGTTTGGGGGTGTTCCATAAGACAGCGATTCCTGCTGCTGCTGACCACTGTGTCAGGACTTGACGGGAAGTGTGAGTGCTGGGTGGGAGCTGTCTCTGTCTGAGCCCCTGGATTCAGTGTCTCACTTGTGAAAGCCCTGTGGGGTTTTGGTTTTTTTTTTTTAGTTTTACTATTTCTCTTTTTAAAATTATTATAGTATAATCATTTCTGGATATTCCTAATCAGCCTTCTCTTTAAAAAAGTATTGGAAATAAAAAATATTTTTATGAGTGCCCTTTTATTAAGAGGTATTTCACCACCCTGTATTCTCCACTGAACTCTCCCTTGTGACAAAGAAAAGGAATTAAGCAAACATCCCCACTACAGAAACCTTGCTGATAGTACACACAATATCATGTTCTGGTGGTTGAACACATTCATGGCATGGAGGAGGCTATGAGCTTTCCCTTGAGACAGCTACAGGGAGTGAGCAAAACCAGCTGACATATAGTGATGAGGTCTGAGAATGGATGCCACATCGCACGCCCATAGTCTCCAATGAGATTCCACATCCAAGTAGCCCATGAAGGAGGACAGGTACAATTTCTCATCTCTTCTGGGGGCAAGATTAATTATTATAATAAATCAGTGGACAAGCATTTATTCAGCACCTACTGTGTGCTAGCTACCAATGATACAAAAGCAGGGGTGAAATAGTCCTTGCCCTTGAGGAGTTTTTCATTTGATTGGGGGGGGAGATGAATGAATGAATGAATGAATAGAAAAACTATGTCCCAAAAGTCTTAGTGTACTTTTAAGGAAAGACTGTTTAATCTGGGGAGTCAAAGGAATAATGAGTGATGCCAGGGGAATATTGATTGACATAGATCTATATAATATATATATATATAATATGTATGTATGTATGTATATATATAATATGTATGTATGTATATATATAATATGTATGTATGTATATATATAATATGTATGTATTATATACATACATACATATTATATATCGGATTACACATAGTTATGGGAGAGGAGAGGTGCTAATAACTAGGGGGCTCAAGAAAGGCCTTCTATAGAAGGTGATGCTTGAGCCATCTTGAAGGAAATTAAGGGTTCTAAGAAAGTAGAGGTTATCAGGGTGAACGGTCTTGGCCTAGGGGACGGAAAGCATTGTCTTAAGCTTCTCTTTTTTAGTTCTCTTAATTTCCATTTCTCTCTCTCTCTTTCTCCCTCTCCCTCTCTCTCTCTCTCTATCTCTATATGTATATATGTCTATATATATTTATACACATGTATGTACATATAGTTTGGCACACAAATGTGTTTATGTATAGAGTTTCCCTGATTCTCCTCATTTCACTTTGCATCAGTTCAGAACAGTTTTCCCTTGTTACTCCCAATTCCCCATATTTGTCTGTATAATACAGCAATATCCCATTACATTTATAGTTCAAAATTGATGCAGTTCTTTCCTGATCAATGGGTCCCACTGTGGTTCACCTTCTTTAATGTATGGATGACTTTTTATACCTTCATTCTTGCAATCAGTTTAGTCAACTTAGGTGTTATACAATTCATCTTGCATCTGTGATGAATCCCTTTCCATCCTATCCTGACCTTTTCTGGTTTTGGTGGTTTCTGAATACATGAGTAAACATTGAAACCTGCATAGATTTTGGGAAAAGCCTCTCTTTTTGCTCCCTCTCTTGGGTAGCCAGTTGGGATGAGGAAGGATCAGGACTGATTCTCCACATAGGGATGTTGGGTTGAAATGATGCCCTCATGTCTGGGTAGAAGATATTTCAGCATCTCCTTGTTAACACCCTGGGTACACTGTGGGTAGCAGCAGTTGGAAGGAGACAGTAATAATGGTATATGGATTTGAACTTGAGGTAAAGTTGTAGGTAGGATTAAGTACAGGAAGTCAGAAGACAACCTGGTTCTTGTCTTAGGACCAACTGTGTCACTGGCTGAGCTGCTGTCCTTCTCTGAGCCTCATGTTTCCTTATCTATGAGAGTCCCTGGAACTCTGATGATTCAGTGGGTGTGGGCCAAAAGGGGCTAGATGTGGGTATTTCTTGAGAAGACATTGACACCTCAATATGCATTTATTATGAACAGGTAGTACAGAACAATTCCCTCCATTGCAATAGGTTTTAGCAGCAAAAGTGAGTAGACAATTTCATTTGATCCTCATAACTGCCCTGCGGGGTTAAGTGCTCTTATTTCCCCCATTTTACAGAGAGGGAACCTGAGGCAGTTTCCAACCAAGCCTGGGAACCTTCATGACTCAACTTTACCTCTTCTGGATTCCATCAAAACTCAGTTCAAATCCCACCTTCTGTAAAAAAGGCCTTCCCGGTTCTTTGTCCATCCACACCACCACTATTAGGGCTTTCCCCTCTGAATTTCCCTGCACTTTACCCTGTCTCTGTCTGTATCTACATAACTATCACTATCTTGTAGGTAGCAATAGGAATTCTCATGTTGTCTTCCCCATTACACTGTGAGCTCCTTGAAGGCAGGGACCGTTTTTGCCTTTGTTTATATTCTTACTGTGTGCACCCTGGCACACAGTAAGTGCTTAGTAAATGCCTGCTAACATACAGTGATCTAAGCCAATTCCAAAAGATTCATGATGGAAAATGCTATCCCCATCCAAAGAAAGAACTGTGGAGTCTGAATGCAAATGGAAGCATTCAATTTTCTCTCTTTTTTTCTTGTGTTTTTTCCCTTTTGTTCCCATTCTTTTTTCACATGACTAATGTGGAAATAAGTTTAATATGATTGTATGTGTATAGCCTGTCAGATCATTTGCTGTCTTGGGGAAGGGGGAGAGGAGGGAGAGAAGGAGGAAAAAATTTGGAACTCAAAATCTTATAAGTGAATGTTGAAAACTATCTTTACATGTAATTGGAAAAAATGTAATACTATTAAGTGGAAAAATGAATAAACAAAAAAATGCTTGCTGAGTGACTAAGGCACAGAGAGGCTTAGTGGCCTGGCCAGCATCCCATAGCTACTAAGCAACTGAGGCAGGATTCAAACCCAGGTCTTTCCAATGACAAGTCCAGGGTGTTATCTACTACTATGCTACTTGAGGATTTGGGGTTTATATCAGAGAGTTCCTAACCTGTTCCATGGCAGTCTGATGGAACCAGACACTTTTTAAATCAAATACAGAGGATTATGAAGGAAATCAATGACATTGAAATAAAGATGCCACTTTTTCCTCCATCCTAGTTCAAGGATCCCCCAAGTTAAGACCCCTGACCTAGATTGTATTTCCTTGAGATTGCTGGGATTCTTAGCCAAAAGTCAAGCTTGCAACCTGCCCCTGGAAATTTGTTTGGATTCTGCTGGGAAAGCCAGAGCTGAACTCTTGCCAAGCAGCTGTGGGTGGGGGAGACAGAGCCAAAGTAGGAAAAGAGGGGCTTTTGGCCCTCTGGTGGGATTTGTCCCTTGGGGAAATATGCCTCAGTGTCTGCCAGGACACAGCAAGGAATACGTACTCACTTTTTTCCTTCTCTCCCTTCCTTGAAAAGTGCTTGCTTTCAGAAATGGGGGGGAAATGCCCCTGCCCAGAGCAGCAAGGCTAATTACTGTTTACTTCATAGAAGCAGTTTCTTATCCAAAACTTGGATGGTGTCCTCTTTCATCCAGATCCTTCAACCCTTGATCCTTACCCTTCAAGGGTAACCCCTTGAAACAGTCTGGGAAAATGTTTTGCTGTTAAGTGCACGAGGCATGACTGGGTCTAGAAGGAGTCCACCTTTTAAACAACTATATGTCTTAACAGGCCTTGTGTTGTTTGAAACTCACCCTCTGAGATTCTGGGTGCCCTCTGTCCTCCAATATATATTATAATCTTGCTGTGTCCTCATAGGAGGGGGAATTTGTGCGTTAGGAATAGACATTGGACTCTTGAGTTCATTGGAACTACCAGGTGAGGCAACTCCATTAACTAATGGCGCTCAATGCCTTCTTTGTAGTCTGTCATCTTAGAGAGTGGCCCAGAGCACTGAGGCTGTGACTTACCCCGGGGTCACACAACCAGTATGAGTCAGCCATAGGATGTGAAACGAAGGTCTTACTGGTTCCTAGGCTAGCTCTTGATTCTTTAAGGCATTTTATTCTTCCATTTCTGGAAGTCAGTTTTGACTTTCCTCTCCTTTGGTCAACACATCGAGTCAACAAGCCCTTGGGGTCTTTCTTTGGGGTTTTTTCCCCCTTCTTTTCAGAACACCCCCAGTTTGTATCTTGCCCCTGCTATTTACTTAACTGGCTCAGAGAGCATTGAAAGGACTTACGCCCCAGACACTGGAATCACAAGAACAAAAGTAAAAGTGTTCATCCTTCGTGGGCTTACATTGTAGCAGAATGTAACTACATGCACACACACAGTTATTTACAAAGTAAACACAGAGCAGATACAGAGTAACCTTGGAGGGGAAAGCCAGTCACCTAACTTCTCTGGGATTAGTTTCCATGTGTGTAAAATGAAAGGATTGGATTAAATGATCTCTAAGATTCCTTTTGGCTCTTCCTCTTAGGGGCATTTCTGCCCTCTTCTGGCACACAAGTCCCATTCGAGTCAACAAATATTTAGGCAAGGTGTTAGATGCTGGGGATATAACGACAAAGGAAGTTATATTCTAATAAAGATGAGAAGATATACACTTGTAAATTACTACAAAATAAATACAAAGCAAACTCCCTTTGTGGCCCAGGGGACCTCAATAAGGATGGGACTGACACAGAGCAGGAATCAATTCTTGGGCCAACCTTGCTGCCCCCAAAACAAGTTGGGGAGAAGCCAGTTTTTTCTCTCTCTACCTCCTTCCTCTTCTCCTTCTCTCCCTCCCTCCTTCTTTCTCTTTTTCCTTTCTCTCTCTGCTTCTCTCTCTCCCTTCCCCTTTTCTCTTCTTCCTCCCCTCTCCTCCCTTCTCTCTCTCTCCTCCCTTCTTTCTCTCTCTTGATCTCTCTTTCTTCCTCATTTCTCCCCTCCCTTTCTTTTTCTCTCCCCCACCTCAGTTCATCTTACTTTAGGTTTCATAGATTCATAGATATAGATGTTAATTCACTGCTCTAACATAAACAGTTTTCCTTGTCTTCTCTCACATTAAACATCAGTTGCTCTGCTTTCAAAGCCTCCCATCACCTGACCATACCCTTCAACCTTGTCTCCATAATGTACTTTCTGCTTTATAGTCTGACTGATCTTGTCTTGGTCCTTGCCCTTCCCATTCCTCCACATCATGATCCCAACTCCATCTGCCTTGATGCTAAAGACCTTGTTAGAGATGGCAGTCTCCTAACTAGGTGAACCTCGTAATCAGTTTTCTTCCGTTACCTAGTGAGGAGGTTTAGATAATGCTCATGGGCAGATCAGCCAGCATTGTACAAGGGGAGAGTGAAATATTGTTCCTATAGCATTACTAAATCCACCCACCCTATAGTTTACAGACTGACTAAAGGCTCAAGGACCTTAAATGCCTTTCCTGAGTCCCCGTCTCTCCCCAGTTGTTACTGTGCTCTATTAATTTTTGGTTGTTCAAATTTTCCCTCCAATACATAATAGCTGTATCTATCTCTGAACCAATCCCATCTCTGACCCTGAGCTTACCTGTAAAATATTGATAACAGCGCTTCATAAGCACATCCCAGGCAGACATGATCAAATGAAATACTTGAGTTCAAAACTTCCCTACTTAACTGTGTGACCTTCTCTGATCAATTTCCTCATCTATAAAATGGAACTCAAAAGTAGCACCTCCTTCACAGGGTGGTTATGAGAATCAAATGAGACAATGCTTCAGTTTCCAAACTTTAAATCATTGTATATTATTACATTATCAATTATGATGATAATAATGCTGATGTGTTCATGGGAGCTTATATTTCAAGAAAGAAGGAGCCTCAGAGATTAGCTAGTCCAATCCTCTCATTTTTCAAATGAGGAGCTGAGTCCCAGAGGGTTTAAGCAATTTACCCAGGGTTACATAGGCAGCTAGGTGGTGCCATAGTGCATAAAACACTGGACCTAGAGTCAGGAAGACTTGAGTTCAAATCCAACCTCAGATACTTCCTAGCTGTGTGACCCTGGGCAAATCACCCTGTTTGCCTCAGTTTTCTCATCTGTCAGCTGGAGAAGGAAATGGCAAACCACTCCAGTATCTTTGCCAAGAAAACCCCAAATAGGGTTATGAAGAGTTGGACACGACTGAAAAAAAAATGACTAAAAAACAATACACTGGTAGTAAGTGGTTGAGCAGAGATTTAAACTTAGGTCCTCTGACTCCATTGTCAACACTCCATCCACCTTATCATGCACTTTTCTTAATGTATTTCAAAAACTTAAATCCTTGCATAAAAGTCAGCTCCTTTTGTCCAGTGGCCCTGGGCACATAATAGGCACTCAATAAATATTTATAGAATGGTTGATTTAATTATCCAGTCTTCATTTGTCTTGACTTGCCAATCAGCAATCACTAGTGAGCTTATTTCTGTTCATGTTTCTAGGTTTCTTTAAGCAAACTACGTAATTTATAATCACGGGTTCCTCATTTAGTAATGATTAGCATGGAATGCTTATGGACCATGTTAGAGAGATTTTAACTAGTGGTTAGCTTTTATTTTGGTAGGAGATGGATAAGGGAACACACTTGAAGTACCAACTGTCAGAGAATTAGAATTTTAAAAGAAAAATCACTTTTAATTTTCTTATTGCTAAATTCAAATGTTACAGAATTTCTTTTTTTTAATTTTTTTTTTAATGTTTTACAATCATTTCCTTAAAGTTAAGATTTTATCCCCGCCACCCTTCCCCCAATACCCCCCTCCCTCCCCATGACAGCATACAATTCTGTTTAGGTTCTACATATACTTTCCTACTGAGCACATTTTAACTATATTCATGCTATGTAGTCGAACTAAAATAAATGGAAGAAATCATATAACAAATCAACACATAATACACTGAAACCCACACACACACAAACATGATCTGCTACATTCTGCAAGTGACTTCCACATTTCTTTCTCTGAGTGTGGAAGGCATTTTGCCTTAGAAGACCGACATTAGGATTTATTTTTTTTTTCTCAGTAAGTTCTTGTGTTATTACAAAGTTCCAAGTCTACCAGAAAAAACTCTTGCACACTGTGGTCGTTGCTGTGCACAAAGTTCTCCTGGTTCTGCTCCTTTCGCTCAGCATCAGATCATATAAGTTCTTCCAGGCCTCCCTGAAGTCTTCTTGTTCATCATTTCTTATGGCACAATAGTACTCCATTACATTCATATACCATAATTTATTCAGCCATTCCCCGATTGATGGGCATCCCCTTGACTTCCAGTTTTTGGCTACCACAAAGAGTGCTGCTATAAATATTTTTGTACACGTGGGACCCCTTCCCGTTTTTATAATCTCTTGGGGATACAATCCTAGTAGCGATATTTCTGGGTCAAAGGGTATGCACATTTTTGTAGCCCTTTGGGCATAGTTCCAAACCGTTCTCCAGAAGGGTTGGATGATCTCACAGCTCCACCAACAATGAATTAGTGTTCCAACTCTCCCACATCCTCTCCAGCATTTATCATTTTCTTGTTCTGTCATGTTTGCCAATCTTACAGGTGTGATGTGGTACCTCAGAGTTGTTTTGATTTGCATCTCTCTAATCAATAGTGATTTAAAGCACTTTTTCATATGATTATAGATATCTTTGATTTCTTCCCCTGAAAATTGTTTGTTCATATCCTTTGACCATTTATCAATTGGGGAATGACTTGGATGGTTATATATTTGAGTCAGTTCTCTATATATTCTAGAAATGAGGCCTTTATCCCTGAGCTTAGCTGTAAAAATTTTTTCCCAATTTACTACATCCCTCCGAATTTTGGTTGCATTGGGTTTGGTTGTGCAAAAACTTTTCAGTTTAAAGTAATCAAAATTATCCATCTTGCATTTCATAATGCTTTCTATCGTTTCTTTAGAAAAAAAATTCTTCCCCTCTCCATAAATCTGATAAATACACTATACCTTGCTTCTCCAGTTTATTCATGGTATCAATCTTTATACCTAAATCATGTACCCATTTGGACTTTATTCTTGTGTACGGTGTCAGGCATGGGTCTATGCCTAATTTCCGCCACACAGTTAACCAGTTTTCCCAGCAATTTTTGTCGAACAATGAGTTCTTATCCCAGAAGCTGGGATCTTTGGGTTTATCAAACAGGAGGTTGCTATATTCCTTGCCTACTGTGTCTTGAGTGCCAAGCCTATTCCATTTGTCTACCCCTCTGTTTCTTAGCCAATACCAAGTGGTTTTGATAATTGCTGCTTTATAATACAATTTGAGGTCTGGTAGCGCTAGGCCACCTTCCCAAGCATTTCTTTTCATTAGTCCCTTTGATATTCTGGACCTTTTGTTTTTCCAAATGAATTTTGATATTATTTTATCCAGCTCTAGAAAATAATTATCTGATAGTTTAATTGGTATGGCACTAAATAAGTAGGTTAATTTAGGTAGAATTGTCATTTTTATTATATTAGCTCGGCCCAAATGTTACAGAATTTAACCTACTTGGCTCTGAACCTGGTGAGGAAACAAGATTATGTAAATGTGTCAAAGTAGGCTTGTAAGGAGGTAAAGACCTGGAAAATGAGTGCCTGTTGATTAGAGAATGGATGAGTACATTGTTGCATGTGAATGTAATAGAATATTCTTATACTATAAGAAATTGCGCATATGGGAAACTCAGGGAATCATGAGAAGACTTGTATGAACTGATTCAGAATGAAGAAATAATATACACAATGACTTCAGTAATATAAATGAAATGAAAATTTACAAAAAAATGCAGTACTTCATAATTAGGAATCGGAAGTAGTTCAGTAATTTCATTGGCATAGTGAATTCTCAGGTGAGGAAATTCCCTTTCTCCATGAAGATCAGAACATTTGCTGCAGTGATAATGTTGGAGAATTGCCTAGAACCCTGAGAAGCTAAATCATTTGTCATTAAATCACATAGTCAGTATATGTGAGCTGTGGGACTTGAACCTAGGTATTCATGGCTTCAGGGCCAACTCATTAGCCATACCAGTGAATATTGTAATTTATAATCACAGAGTATTGGCCCTGGAGAAAAACTGAGGAACAGGACCTCCCTCCTTTCTTCAGAGAGACTGGGGACTCAACATGGGATGGGTTGCATGTGCAGTTAGATTGATTTAGCTTAACATTTTCTGGACAAAGATTCATTAAGAGGGTGGTAGAAGGTGGAATGGTTTATCTTTAAATGACAGTAGTGAAATGAGAAAATTTAGTCAATAATCAATCTTTATTTAAGTCCCTACTATGTGCAGGCACTGGAGATACAGAAAGAGTCTTTGCCCTCAAGGAGCTCCCAATCTAATGGGGGAGAGAACAAGCAAACCAGACCTGTTTAATTCCAAGGTCCTTAGGGAAGTACGATTCTACTGTTGTCTTATGATTTCTCTCCCAAACATGGCAACTGCCACACCCCTCTTGGTGGTTAACTGCTTATCATTTTCAGAAATGTGGGGACTGGGATTCTGGCCAGTGGGATGAGGGTTTCTAAAGGAAAGAGATGGTCAGAAATAGTCATTTTCAAACCTGTAGGCACCCGAATATGTAGAACAGTTCTTTGTTTCAGCCAATCTTTGAAGCAATACAAGTCGTAATTTTAAGTTAACTTGGTATAATTGGATGAGTTCTTGTCTGTTGTTTCTTGTTTTGGGTTGGTCCCCTGCCCCACCCTCAGCATCTTTTCCCTCTTCCCTTCCAGAGGAATTTCAGTTCATCCTGGAGCAGAAAATTCTCCTCCTTATTCTCATAATTACATCTACTACCCTAGATAAAGCTTATTATTAAGAAAATGGGATTCATGAACCCCTCAGTTCAGGGTGTGAACATTTCTGAGCTCCCAGTCAATCCAGGAAGCCTTTGGTATAGCTATCTGAGAGCTATAGCTGCCCACCCCCTGCTAGTCTGGTTACTGGTTCATTTCATCATAGAATTACCAGCTCCATATAAGAGACCTTCATTTAGAATGAAGAGAGTTAAGCTGAGGTGATTCTCTTTACTTCTGCACAATTTTCCTGAAGAGAGTAGGTTCTTAGTGTTCCCATTTTGTAATCTGACCTTAGTTCAAGTTTTTTTTTTCTAGCATCCACAGGTGCACAGCACGGGAGAATCCTAGGCTGTTCCTTCTGTAAAGGTCTTGACAACTTTTTTTTTTTTTTTTGGTGTGTGTGAAACTTGTGATTTCATTGGTGCAGGGAAACTCTTTCTCCAATGCAGATAAGCAACTCAGTTTTAACTGTAGGATCACAGACCTAGTGCTGGAAGGTCCCTCAGAGCCATTATAGTCCAACCACCTTAGTAGAGGATACTAAGGCCCAAGCTCATTAACTTATTTGTCCAAGGTGGCACAGGTTAAACCTGCCCATCTTAAGTAGAATCTACCATTGAAGTATCCAGGAAATGCAAATGGCATTCAGGAATTCAAGATTGAAGATATTGGCTGAGCTCCCTGCCAACCTGGTAGCAGGGCTGGGAATTTGAACCCCACTTCTCTTATGTTCTAACAACTCTGTTCTTTCCCCTGTACCACAAAGGTTCCTGGGGTCCTCAGAGGTGGAAGTGACCTTAGAAGTCATGTATACCAGTGCTGTCTAACTCAACAGAAACTGACTAATGGACCTTAGAAAACCACAAGTTAACATTATCTATGTTGTATTCTATTTTTATTTATTTTGCTAAACATTTCCTAATTACATTTTAACCTGGTTGCCTTCCAGAAGTTTTACACCATTGATAATCCAACTTCCTTATTTTAAAAATGAAGATTTTGAGGACCAGAAAGATTAATTACTTGCCCAAGGTCAAACAGTTAGTAAGTGACTGATGTAAATTAGACTTGGTCTTTCTGACTTTAAGACTGGTTCTCTATTTACAGTTCCAACATGGACACTCACGATTTTATAGTTGTGTAAAATTGTGACATCATAGACTTATACAAATAATTTTAGGTGTAGACATCATATTTTCCAGTTCTTTTACTTGTGTCTGACTCTTTGTGACCTCTATTGGGTTTTCTTGGCAGAGACAGTGGAGTGGTTTGCCATTTCCTTCTCCAGTTCATTTTCCAGATGAGGGAAACTGAGGCAAACAGGGTTAAGAAACTTGCCCAGGGTCACACAGCTAAGAAGCATCTGAGGTTAGATTTGAATTCAGGAAGATGAACTTTCCTAACTTGAGGCCCATTACTCTATCTCCATTTTTTTTTCAATTTGTTCAATTTCGTTTTCTAGTTCACAAAGATGTTATTTATACCTTCCCAGTGTTCTCTAGACTCATTTAAAATGATGTGTTGGTGCTAGATCTCATTTGTTCTTTGCAAATGTGATAGCATATGTAAAATGCTTTGCAAACCTTAAAGCTTGACATTAAACCTAGTTATTAGTATTATTCTATTATTACTGTCATTATTATTATCATAACTTGCATCAAAGCAAGGAGATTTAGGTACCAATCTGATGGTCTAATTCTTTTTTTTTAATGTAAGTTTTCTTTATGTCTTGCAATTATATTGATGTCTTTTGTTGTCAGTTCTCCCTTGTAACAAAGAAAGATACTTAAGCAAAAATACTCGCTACAATAACCTTATCTGACATTGTGTATAAGATTCTGTCATAGTGGCCCCCCATCTTCCTGTTATGAAGAGGGAGCCCTGTTTCATAGCATTGTTCAGAGCCATCATTGTTGGTTTTGAAGTTTCACAAGTTCTGATTTCTTTTAATGATCTTTTTATTTCAACCATCACTGTCCATATGTATAATGGTCTTTTGGTTTTATTTTACTCAGCATCCATTCATACAAATCTTTCCATATTTCTATCAATTCTTCTCATTCATCATTTCTTCTTGTCCAAGATTATTCTGTTATCTTTAGAAAGTAAAGTTTTTTCAATCATTATACAATTGGTAGGCACCAATCTTCCTTGTTTCCAGTTGTTTACAGCCACAGGGTGCCTGAAATTCTCTCTCTCTCTCTCTCTCTCTCTCTCTCTGTCTCTCTGTCTCTGTCTCTCTCTCTCTCTCTCTCTCTGTCTCTCTCTCTCTCTCTCTCTCTCTCTCTCTCTCTCTCATCTATCTACATAATCTAATCTAACCCATCTTCTTTTTTCTATCTTTGGCCATTTGTGGGACATATGACCAGAAGTGAGATTGTTGGGTTGGAAGGTAATGACTGTTTCTTCCAGTAATTAAAAAGGATATCTGTGACAGTTGGAACACAGCTTTACCATCAGTGGATATTTGTGTGCCTGTCTTTCCACAATCTTTCCAGCAGTGACCATCCCCACTTTTTGTCATTTTTGCCAGTTTGCTGTATGCGGAGTGAAACCTCAGAGTTGTTTTAATTTGAATTTGAATTATAAAATGAATTTTTAAATTTGAATTATCTTACTATTAGTTATTTGAAGCATGTTTTTAATCAGTCATTTATAGTTTACAATCTTCGGAAAACTTGACCTATCCTTTGACTATGTTTCTTTCAGGGAATGGCTCTTGGTATTTATTATATATTTGCAATTTTCCTACATATCTTGGATATATTTGATACAAACCTTTTTTCCCTTCCTCGACAGCTTCAGAAATTCAATCTGCACCATTTTTTTCCATGGGAAAATTCTTGAATTCCATGCAATTAACATTTTTCCCTTTATCTTTTCTGATTTCCTCTATTTGATTACAAATTTTCACCCTACCTGTAGTTGTGAAAGGTATACTTCCCCCTGTTCTCTGGTTTTGCTGTTGTTTTTACAGTGTGATTTTTGGTCTCTGAGTCTTCGTGTACTTTCCGAATCAGTAAGCAAGCTGTTGTACTCACATCTATTTAGCACAGTAATGCCCCATTTACTCAGAGGTCAATTTTTTGGCAGTCTCAACCAACTGGGACAAAGCTGCAAATCACCAAGATCATGGACTCTAGGAAAGCTGTTCAGATGCTCACTCGTCAGACTTCTAAGCACAATTCCAACAAGTTTGTTTTATCAGATTTCCCACCCAGTGCAGATTAGAAGCAGCAAATTGGGGAGAGGAAAGAAATAATAACAGTAACAGTAATTAATAGTTAGTATTTATATAGCCTCTAAGGTTTGCAGAGGGCAGCAAGGTGGCATCAGGAAAACTCATCTTCCTGAGTTCAAATCTGACCTCAGTCATTTCCTAGCTGTGTGACCCTGGGCAAGTCATTTAACAATGTTTGTCTCACTTCCTCTTCTGTAAAATGGGCTGGAGAGAAATGCAAACAACTCCAGTGAAGATCAAGTAGGCAAATGAACAACCAAAGGTTTGCAATAACTTATCTCATTTTACCCTCACTACCCTATGAGGTAGGTGTCACTCTTGTCCCAATTCTATTGATGAGGAAATGACACTCATGCCAATTAAATGACATGCTGAGGTTAACACACCTAGTCATCCTGACCTCAGCAAGATTTGAACTCAGGTCTTCTTTTCTCCCATATCAGTGGTTTTTTTTACTCCCTTGCTTCCTACTGTGATAGAGGCAGTTACACTAATTAGTAGACATTCTGCCAAGAGCAGGAAGTGACCGTCAATAACCTGATAGCTAGAGTGTAGAAATAAAACTTAAAAAACTAGCAAAACAAATTATGAAAGTACGGTAGTAGGGGCAAGAATCTACAGGGATTCTACTACTAGTACTACTGCTGCTGCTACTACTGCTACTACCACTTAAACTACTGCTGCTGCTCTTTGAGGAAAAGTACCATTTATTTCATTTTTGTCTTTGTATCTCCAGTGCCCAGCATAGTGCCTGTGACTGGTATTTACTAATGTTTGTTGATTGAAAAGTGATCAGTATGCCCTGTTTAAGAAGACAGGGAAGTATGATGTTCATTAAAAAATTATTTCCATCAATTTTTATATAATAAAAAAAAGTACCAGGACTAGAAGGGGTTAAGCTTCAGTTATGCAGAAATGCACACGTGGAGTATCTATTTCTGTGATAGCTGCTGGGGGTATTGTTCATGACTTCATGGACCTTTGTCTTAAATAACAGCTCTTAAATTGTCTGTGGGACCTTGGACAAGTAATTAACTTCTCTGAGCTTCACTTCCCTCATCTGTAAAATGAAGGAACTGGTACTAAATGACCTCTGAGACTGTGACCTTTATCTCATCCTGTTCTTTTTCCAGTCAGTCACAATGTGCTTTCATTTTCTTCTCTTATTTGACTGTATTTTTCATTGGATCATATTTTAACAGATGAGGAAGCTGAGGCCTCGGTGGAGGGGGCAGGGTAAATGACTTACCCCCATCACACAGGAAACATACATCAAAGGCAGGATTTGAACATAGGACCTATGAGGTTAAAATATAGCATCTGGATTTGAACTCAGGTCTTCCTCACACCAAGACTTTCTTTCTCTCTCCAGGACACCATACCGATTCCTCACATCATAATGCTTAATACATGGTTTATTGAATTGACTTGACTCTTTAATCCAATCTTTGGGGTACAGCCAGATTAATATTCCACAGTTACCACTTGCCTATCACAGATGTTCAGTGGTTTGCCATTCCTTAGGTGATGGAGTCCAAACTCCTTGGTCTGTTTTCTAAGATCCTCTGTAATCTGCCTCTAAATTATATTTCAATTTTTATTTCTGTTTAAGAATGCCTTGGGGCAGCTAGGTGGAGCAGTAAATAAAGTCCCTAGACTTTCCTCTGGGAGTCAGGAAGACCTGAGTGCAAATCTCGCTTCAGATACTTAATAACATTGTGACCCTGAGTAAGTCACTGAACCTCTATTTACCTCAGTTTCCTCAACTGTAAAATGGGGATAATAATAGCACTTCCCTCCTAGACTTGTTGGGAAGACCAAATGAGATAGCGGTTTTAAAGTGCTTAGTAGAGTGTCTGGCACATAGCGAGTGCTATATAAATGTTAGCTGTTATTATTTATTACTACTATAATTATTATACTCTAGTCAAATTCACTATCATCCTAAAAATACCTTACTCTTCCCTGCCTCCTTGACTGTTCTCAGACCATTTTACCCACAATGATCTTTCTATCTTCTCTCCTTTACGTCACCTAGCCTTCAAATCCCAAGTCACATTTAGCCTCCTTCACAAAGTCACCAATGACCTGCCACCCTAAAGTGAATCTGTGTCTCCTTTGAATATTCCTAGCTCTCTCCATTTATATAATCCATTTAGTAACTGGTATTGAAATGTTCAGAGTGTCCCAGAAGTCTTAGTGCGGTTCTAAGCCATGATGGTCTATAGTAAAAGGATATTCAGTATTATAATATCTGTTTTCTTTTTTAATAACTTTTTTAAAAATTTCTTTGTTTTTAGTTTTCTACAATCACTTCCATAAGTCTTAGATTTTTCTCTCCCTCCCTCCCTGAGACGGCATGCAATCTTATGGTTTCTATACATAGTTTCTTATTAAGTACATTTTCACATTAGTCATATTGCACAGAGGAATTAAAATGAATGGGGAAAACGATGAGAAAAAACAAACCAGAACAAAACATAACCCAAGAAAAAATATTGTTTCATTCTGCATTCCAATTCCATAGTTCTTTCTCTGATGTGGATGACATTTTGCCTTAAGAATCCTTTTTGCATGTTTTAGGTCCTTGCATTGCTGTGAAGGGCTAAGTCTACCAGAAAAATTCCTCTCACACTGGAGTTGTTAGTGTGTACAATGTTTTCCTGGTTCTGCTCCTTTCACTCAGCATCAGTTCATATAAGTCCTTTTAGGTCTCTCTGAAGTCCTCCTGTTCATCATTTCTCATAGTCCAATAGTATTCTATTACAATCATGTACCACAATTTGTTTAGCCATTCTCCAATTGACAGGCATCCCCTTGATTTCCAGTTCTTGGCCACCACAAAGAAAGCTGCTATAAATATTTTTGTACAGGTGGGACCCTTTCCCATTTTTATAATCTCTTTGGGATATCGTCCTAGAAGAGAATATCTGTTATCTTTCAAGATAATTTGTCCCAGAAGAGTCCAGAGCTGTGATTTCTTTGATATACTGGAGAACTTCTATACAGACTCCCTTCACTGGGGGCCCGCTAAGCTGGAGTAGTAAGTGATGGAGAAGATAAATTGCAGATCAAGGGTTCATCCCTGGTATCTTCCCAATGATGCAGTGTTCCCTTGAAGAAGGAACAAGGCTGAATTTCATCGGTATTGTCAACTTCGAGGTTCTGTATTGTGTTTCCCGACTTTCTGATAGAGCCTGTTGTAAAAATAATTTTGAACTTTAAAAGGTGGATGGAGGTAAGCCACTCTTCGCTTTTCAGCTTTCTTTCCTGTATTATCTGCTGCCATTAGTGTGTGAGTAACCTGAGGGCAGGGCTCGTCTTTTGCTTTTGCATTGTTGGTGCTTCATAAATGTTTATTGAACGACTACTTCTGTGGTAGTCCAAAGGCACTTATCCATGAGTTGCAGTTAACCTCAATTTCCCCAGGCTTATTTATGAGTCCTAAAAGGAGATGATATTTATTAATCTAGGCAAAAAGACATTGAAATCAGTTATACCTCTGGTGTGGGATTTCAGAACTAACACCTGACCTTATGGGAGGATTGTGTTGAATCAAGTTTCTTCTATATGGAGTGTCCTCCAAGGGCTATAACTTAGCATGAACCAGATTCTATCCCCACCAGGTTGCTTCTGTGCATTAGGGCTTTTTTTTCTTAACTGATCAGTGCTATTTATTCCTGACTTTTTGGCACACAGGAAGCAGCAGTCACTGGAATTCTTAGATAACCCAGAAAACACAATCCAGCCAAGAGTTCTTTACCTCCTCTTTTTTGATTCTGCGTTCTAGCTATGACTAAGAGATAAAGGGGAAGGATTTTTCTCCTCCTTGAAAGAGGAGAAGAATCCCAACGTGTAGATGGTTGGAAGGGTGAAAAGATGACTTCAAGTACAGGAATGAGACTAAATTGCATGTTATTTGGGGGTCTTGACCAAATAAAGTCTCTGAGCTGTTGGTGTTCTGTTTGACCCTTTGTCATCTGCTATTACCCATCAAGGGCATACGGGATAGTGTCAGGCCTGCAGTCAGAAAGACTTGACTTCAACTCCAGCCTCAGACACTTACTAGCTGTGTGACCCTGGGCAAATCACTTAACCCTGTTTGCCTCAGTTTCCTCATCTGTCAAATGAGCTGGAGAAGGAAATGGCCAACCACTCCAGTATCTTTTCCAAGAAAATCCCCAAAATAGCCAGACAGAGTTGAGCATAACGACAGTTGCCCATCACGTTAGAAGTTTTTGCTTATTCTTTATTCCTTAACAGGAATAAGTTGAACCAGATAGAGAAAAGTTACCTTCAGTCCATCCTTTGAGCCTTTTAAAAGTTTCCTTATTCCTCCTCCAGGAGCAGGTTGGACTTGATGACATCTGAGTTCCCTTTTGACTCTAGAGCCTTCTTAAACAGCAGCCTGGTAGAGGGCAATTCCAGATTTGTACCTCTCCACTCTATGTAAAGCCTTGTTTGGTTTTCAGTTTTTGTTTCTGTCAACCCTGCCCCCTCCCACTTCCCTGTCCTTTGCCGAAGACCACCTATGGCAGACACCCCCTTTCCCTTCTCCAATTGTGTTGACTCCACTCAGTTGAATGAATGGCAAACCATTTATTAAGGGCTTAGTCTGTTCCTGTCCTCAAGGAGCTTATGTTCTAATGGGGATTCTTGTGTTCAGTCGTTTTTTAATTGTGTCTGATTCTTTGTGATAACATTTGGGGTTTTCTTGGCAAAGATACTTCAGTGGTTCACTATTTCCTCCTGCAGCTCATTTGACAGATGAGGGTCACACAGCTAGTAGATGTCTAAGGTCAGCTTTGAACTCAGGTAGAGGAGTCTTTGCCACTAATGGGGGAGTGTCCAGCATATAAAGGGGAGCTGGAAAGGGGGAGAAGGGTTGCGGGGTTGTAAACCCGGGTTCAATTCCAACAGCAGAATCCAGTGTTCCTGTGGGACAGGAGTGAGTATAATGGGTGAAATTGCAGGAGACATAATTTGGAAATGATTGGGAAATTCTGTGCAAGATAAGGCACTGGTTGAAATAAATGACTGTCAGATTGCATTATACTGAATTGATGTACAGCACTTTGCAAACTTCCCAGGATTCCATAAAGGTTAGTTATTGAAGTGAGCCTCCCACCCTTTGGAAGGGGCCAAGTGGGGGAAGCCCCAGGCCTCTGGGAGGCTGACATCTCCTGCTGTTCTCAGACTCAGGCCAGTTACATCCTCCCCAAATCCACTCCTATTGTGAAGGCATTTTCTCCCCTGCTCCTGAACAGGCAGACTAGATTAGTGGGTCTTTATTGCCATGGCAACATCAATAGAGCTGCTCACCTTGAACTCCCAGCTTGTTTACTTTAGGGAATGAAATGAGGAGCACCTGCGCTTTGTTTCCACTTCGGACCAGGGGAAGGTTTTCTTGTTCCCCTTGGTATGAAGCCCAGCCCCTGGGATCCTTCTTTGGTGGAGATAAGCAACCCCCACCCTGAGGCCCAGGCCTTTGCCCCTTCCATCCCTGCCCTACCTCTTACTCCCTAGTAATAACATTTGCTTATGGCATCGATATTTACTGGGGAGAGCTCACCTCAGATTCCTGTATTACGAGTGCAAAGCCCCCGTGCCCCATAATAAGGGATCCTTGGGCATCTTGGCAGCCTTTCTCTCCTCTCTCTCACCATCCCACCCACTGGAGGTTTCAACAAGACCTGAGGGAGCCAGGGAAAAGCAAAAGCTTGTGTCTGTGTTGGTCGAGTTGCATTTAGCCTGTGGAATTTCACAAGCTCAGCATTTTCCAGGCAAGTACATCAAAAGCAACTCTTGTCCTTTATTTTTTTTTAAGAAAGAAAGAAATATAACCTCCACCCAAGGCTTTTACCACCAAATGCTGTCCTGGAACCCCTTAGGAGTCTAGGATCCCAGATTTAGAGTCAGAAAGAATCTTTGAGATTACCTAGTCCATCCCCTCGTATTTAATAGCTAGCATTTATTTAATACCTTAAAGTTAGAAAAGTGCTTTACAAATATTCTATCATTTTATTTTTACAACTCATATAGATGAAGGGTGGAATGAAGCAAGGAGAGGGACAAGGAAAAGGGAGGGAAGGAGGAAGTGAGGAAAGGGTAAGAGGGAAGAAGAGAAAGAAGGAAAGAAGGAAGGAAGGAGAGGAAAGAAGGAAGGAAAGAAAGAAATAAACATTTTTAAGCTTCTCTGCGCTAAGCACTTTACAAATACTCTCATTTTACAAAAAATCTCATTTTACCTTCATGACAACCCTCTATGGTAGGTGCTATTATGATCCCCACAGGTGAGGGAAATGAGGCAGACAGAGATTAAGTGACTTTCCCAGAGTCACACAGCTAGTAGGTATCCGAGGCTAGATTTGAGCTCAGTTGTTCCTGCATTCTTTCCACTGTCACACTTAGCTGTTACAGAAGAGGAAACTTAGACCGGGGAGGAAGTGACTTGCTCAAAGACATACGGGACAAAGAAGGTAGGCACATCACTTTCTGCTTTATCTGACTTCTTTCAGTCAGTCCAGTCCAAAATGCATTTATTAGGCACCTTCTGTGTGCAGGGCACTTAGCATACAAAAAATATGATCAATTATCCCTGCCCTCATGAAGTTTATATTCTCCAGGGGAGACACAGCTTGTATACAAATGAGAATGCTGATAGAGATAAATTGAGGAGGTGTGTGTGTAGTGGGGGAGAACATCAACAGCTAAGGAGATCAGAAGTTTCTTGTTGGGGATGGCATAGAATCTGAAATTCAAAGGAAAGCAAGAATTCTAAAAAATGCAAGTGAATAGAACCTGGACCATATAACCTGTGCAAAGATATGGTGGTGGGAAATGGCTTGCTTCAAGAAGAGTCCTTAAAGTGTGTGAAAGTAAGCAACGTACTGTGGTAAGTAAGCTTGGGAGTGGCAGACTCGAGAATGATGTGTAGGGCTTCACGTGCTATTTAACCAGTAACTGGGAGCCACTGACTCCTTGGCAAGAAAATGACTTGGGAAGACTTGTTCCCATCCCCCCTTAATCAATGACCTCACTGGTGGGATTGTAGCCCAGTTAAGGTACATATGGCAAAGTGCATAAATACACTGCCTATTGTTTGCTGCTTAGAGCCTAGAAATTCAGATTAGAGGGTAATTAGAGATCAGGAAAGTGGTATCTTCTAATGTTTGAGGAGTAGGTGACAGACAGGAATTACTCTGGTTAATAACTAACCTTAATTGTTTCATCCATATTTGTAAAAATGTTTGGAGAGCAGTGACAGTCTAGCCCAGACTTTGTGTAACTTCTCTTGATTTATAACCCTGGTGGATTATCAGATGATAGAGGGAGCGGCCAAAGGAACAGGGTAGCAATTTTTGCAATTTAGTGAAGTTATTTAAGCTCTGTGTGTCATTATCTTGTAAAGTATTGGGTTTTTAGAGTTTGGGGGGGAAGTTAGAGGATGGGATTCTTGAATTAACAGCTCCCAGTCTTTATTCTTTCTTTATGCCTCGTTAATTTCATTTGAAAAGTAACTGGCTAACTTTTGTTTGTACATTTCCAGCATCTCCCTGTATCCCTTCCGTCATGTCTTCCTAGAGAAAACAAAGAATTTAAAAAAGAGGGTCATTGAAAAAGTCTGACATTATTAGATGCAGCGTTCCATACCCAAGAAGTGGGAAGAGATGTCTTCTCCCATCTTTTCTTAGAGCCCAGACTTATAATGGTGTAGTAATTCAATGCTGATTGTTGGGTTGTGATGATTCGTTCCATTTCCATTGTTGTGGCATTTTGTGTGTTAATTTCCTGGTTCTGCTTCCTTTACTCTGTATAATCCTTCTTATGCATCTTCTCTTGCTTCACTGTATTCACTGTTTTCATTTCTTATGGAGCAGTCATAACCCGTTGCATTCACAGACCACAATTTGTTTCTCTATCTCCAGTTGTTGGGAATCCATTTTATTTCCTGGTGTCTTTAATAAACAAAAAAGTAAGTTCAACCAGAAATTTAACCACCTGCTATGGGCAAAGCCCTGTGCTTATTCTATGCTCTGAGAGTAGAAGGATAAAATCACAACCATCCCTGCCCTGATGGAACTTATATTCAATTATGCATTCAAAATGTACACGGAGAAGTTATTAATGCAAGGTCATTTGAGAGAACATTAATAATGGGGAGCAAAGGAGATTTTTAAGGAAGGGTGGACACAGCCTGTATTACCAAGAGGCAGGAGAATGGTTGTTGTATGGAGATTGGCTTCTCAGCTAGCAAGATCATTTGACTGCAAAGTCTTGCTTATGTAGTGGAGTGAGCTGAAATAAGTCTGGAAAGAGGAGAGGAGAGTGGATGGAAACAGATTGTGGAGGGCCTTGAATGCCGATCTAGGGAGTTCGTGTGTAGATATGACTGGGAACCTTCCCTCTGTTAATTATTTCCCATTTATCCTGTATATAGCTTGCTTTCTATATATTTATTGGCTCTCCCATTAGATTGTTAGTTCCTTGGGGGTGGGGGTAGGTTTTGTCTTTTGCCTCTTGTCTCCCCAGTGCTTGGCACTGGGCCTGGCAGAAGTGGATGATTAGTAAATGTTTATTGAATGAATGAACAAAAACCACTTAAAAGATATTTGAGCAGGGCAGTGCTGTGATCAGACCTATGCCTCAAGAAGAAGGTTATTTTGGCAAATGATATGGAAGATGGATTGGAGAGGATATCTCCGAAGTAGAGCAAATTGAAGACTGTTGTAGTGATATAGACAGTAACTCATGAATGGAGGGGAAAGAAGGGGACAGATGGGAGAGATGTTATGGAGGTGAGAAAGGGAATAAGGATTAACCTGTGGTTTAAATGATTTAGGGGAACTCTGTCCAAAAGGAGGAAACTTCCTTCCTTTATAAATGTCTCAGGTCTCACCTTCTGCTGCAGTTTCCAGTCTTGGAGAGTTGTTTAGATTCTGGAAAAGGCAGTCGCTCAACCAAGAGGCAGCTGATGATGAAATGGTTAGTGCACTGGGCCTTGAGTAGAACTGAGTTCAAATCCAGTCTCAGACACTTACCAGATGTAACCCTGATCAAGTTCCTAAACCTTTGTCTGCCTGTCTCAGTTTCTTCAGCTGTAAAATGGTAAGAATCATACTAGCTCCTACCTCTCAGGGTTGTTGTGAATATCAAATGCACCACATAAATGCTTCTTTTCTGCTCTTTTCCCCGGAATTACTGCCTTTTTGCATCAGAAGACTTGAACACACACAGGTTTTCCTGGCTCCAAGCCAATCTCTATCCATTAAGTCACCCTGCCTCTTCAAAAACTTATTATCTATGTCTTGTTTCTGCATAGCCCTGAACCACCCCCACCTTCTACCCCCTTAATCTTTACAATATCCTAATGTGTTTTTCTAATTTACTTTCCTCCTTGGGTAAATCCATAATCCCCACCCACCCAGCCCCAATCCTTATCACACCTTGGATCAGAAACCTTTTCTTCCCTCCCACAGGACTTTTATTTACTCCTTTCCAGTTGGCCTGGAGGGCTGTTTGCTTCTCTGGCTGGTCTATGGGCATGTCCGAGCTTTAGCTGGCTGTGAACACTGGAAAGATTAGGAGAAAGCCCATCCAGGACAGCTCTAGAGATAGCCTTTGTTACTTTGAATTCTGGGAAACTAGCCAGAGCCATTCAAATAGAGGATTATCTGAGAATCCTCAAGCCAACCCAATGGGGCCTCTGAGACCACCTAGTTGACAGGAGGGAGTGTGTTGTGTTGTTGATTGGGAACTGAACTTAAGGGCCACCAGATCTGAGTTCAAATGCTACTCAGAATCTTTGCTAGCTTTGTCACCAAGAGCCTCAATTTCTGCATCTGGAAAATGGAGGCAATAATAGCTGTGTCACACCTACTTCTCAAAGTTAAGGGTTGGAGGGTTTGGGGATTTTTTTGAGGTTCACATGAGCTAATGTGCATCAAATGCTTTGTAATTTTAACACACTACATAAATGTCACCTAAAAATGTGGTCTTACCTTGTACCTTACCTAGAAATAGAGCCATCTCTGGAGCAACCGTGTCGTTTTGAAGGTACCATATCCCATCCCAATGTATCCAGTGTCCTCTTTTCCAAATTGTATTTATTTTGCATATTTTCCCTACATGTCTATTTATATTTGTTTCCTGTCCTCAATAGAACTTAAGTTCCCTGAGGGCAGGGACTTTATTTGTTTATCTATTTATTCATTTGTTTTTTATCCTCTCCTTGACACAGTGCCTGGCACACAGTAGGGGCCAAATGTGTGCTTGTTCACTGACTGATGGACATAATAGGTCCCTAATAAATGCCGGCTGATTGTTGACTTGCTTGAGCAGCCAGGATGGTAAATGACTTTGAATTTATTGCATAGCAGGATGGGCTGTAGGAACGTGTAGCCTGGAAAAGAGAAGACTCCAGGGGGACATAGTAGGGTATCTTCAAGTATCCAAAGGTCTGTTATGTGGAAGAGAGATTAGGCTTGTTTTATTAGGCCTTGGAGGACAGAACAGCATGAAGAGTCTAGAAGATGTGGGGTCAACTTTTGGATGGATGGATAGGTGGATGGGTGGGTGAGTGGATGAATGGATACATAGAGGGATGGGTAGATAGATGGATAGATGGATGAGTGAGTGGATGGGTGTTTGAGTGGATCGATGGGTAGGTAGATAGATGGATGAATGGATGGATGAGTGGGTGGAGGAATAGATGGAGAGATGGGTGGATTGATGGGTGGGTGGGTGGAGGAACAGATGGAAAGATGGATGGATGGGTGGGTGGATGTATGTGTGTATATATGTAAAATCTTCTTAAGAGCTATCCAAAAGTGGAAGTAGCAGCCCTCAGAATCACGGGAGAAATCCCTCCCTAGGTGTTTGCTAAGCAAAGGCTAAGCAACTGCTTAGAGGATCAGGGAGGGAATTGACTAGATGGCCTTAGAAATCCCAACTTTCAAATTTTGTGATTCCAAAGGAAAAATTTTAATTACTGTCCAAAATGAGTTTAATTTCTTAGGGCATTTAATACCTCTCAGAGGTGAGCTTTTAGGAACATTGTTCCTTCCTGTTAATCCTTCCAGCTTCAGTTAAAATTTTCCTACTTTTCATTTTTTAAAATGTTTAATGGATGCCTTTTAGTTTTTTACATCCGGTCATTTTATTTTACTCACCTCTTTCATTCTCAGAATTGAGTGATCGCTTTTTAACAAAGAAAAGCAGTTAAGCAAATCACCTTACGTAATGTCTACTGCATTCTGCCCCCATAGCCCCTCACCTTTCTGTCAAGAGGAGGAAAGTATGTTCCTGGGATCTTTATTATTTTTCTTCTTTTTTTAGGAGGAGAAATAAAAAGGAGAGGTTCTATAACATTAAGTTACGGAAGGATACGTGTGGTTCGTTTTTTTTAGCCAAGTCCCTGGGATTAGGGAACTGGGCTGAGGCAGGTAGGATGGAGAATAGTGAGGAGTTTGCTGAGTGTTGGATAATTCATTTGGACCTTAGTTTAATAACTCAGGATGTCTCAGTCCTGGTGGTTAAGCTACCCTTCGAAAGCGAGTTCTTGGGCATGCTTTATGGGAGAGAGTTTAGATTGGGATTTGAAAAGGGTCTTTTCAGGATGAACTTTCCAGATTATAAGATCACAGAGTTAGATCTAGGAGAATCCTTGGGAGTCATCAAGTCCAGTCCCATGATTTTACAGGAAATGGGGAAACTGGGGCTTGGAGAATTCAATGATGCTCCCAAAGTCATAGAGGTCACAAATGGCAAAGACGGGATTTCAACGGCTATTCCTAGTCTGCTATATGCCCTTCACCCTCTCCTCACGGAGTGACAGGAAAGGAAAGCAGGCAGTGGGGAGATTCTCAGTGAGAGGGCTAGGGTATGGAGTAGAGTGAATGCTTGACCTGGAGTTAGGAAGACCTAGTTAGATTCCAGTCTTTCTGTGTCACCCTGAAAACAGTCATAGATACCTGGATCCAGAGTTAGAAGAGTCCTTGTTTATACAGATGGGGAAACTGAGGCTGGGGGAACATTCTGTGATGACTTGTCCAAAGTCACATAGGGATTTAATTTGGTGTTGGAATTTGAATTCAGGTCCTCTGGGACATCATCTGGGATGATGATGATGATGGATTATTATTTTTAGCTTTTGCAAAATAGATACACAATAGATTGGAGGTGATTTGCATGGAAAGTACATGTCAGCTTTAAAGCCTATATAAATTTCAGCCATTATCTAGTTTGTTGGATTCCTGGCTCTCTCTTCTCCCCCCCACCCTGCACTAGCTGAGTGACTCCAGGACACTTCACTTTTTTGTGCCTCAATTTCCTGTTGAGTAAAATGGGCTCACAGACTTATACTTGCATTATTTACCTCAAATAATGTCTCAGAGCAGGTGCCAATCTTCATTGGTAGACAAAGTTTCTTCTAATAGGATATTTTCCACCAAAGTCCTGTGACTTCTTTGTTTTTCTTCCTTCTCTCTTTTTTCTCTCCCTTCCTTCCTTCCTTCCTCTTTTCTTTCTTTCTTTCTTTCTTTCTCTTTCTTTCTTTCTTTCTTTCTTTTGTTCTTTCTTTCTTTCTTTCTTTCTTTCTTTCTTTCTTTCTTTCTTTCTTTCTTTCTTTCTTTCTCTCTCTCTCTCTCTCTCTCTCTCTCCCTCTCCCTCTCCCTCCCTTTCTTTCCTTTCTTTCTTTCTTTCTTTCTTCCTTTCTTCCTTCCTTCCTTCCTTCCTTTCTTTCTTTCTTTCTTTCTTTCTTTTCTTTTGTTCATCCTTTCTTTCTCTTTCTCTCTTTCTCTTTTTTCCTTTCTTTTCCTTTCCCAAACATTTGAGCTGTTATCCCCCTCTGGCTGGGTTCCTCCCTCCTCAGGTCTAGGCTTGGAATGCTGCTAATCTTGCCCAGAGGTGTTCTCTGCTGTGAGCCTGATGTGTGCTTGGGGCTTCTCTTATCTCTTGCTATCTGGCTAATTATGCTCTCCAGCTAATTACTCACCTCTCTTTCCCCCCCAAATGAGACCCACTGGGAAGCCATCCAACCCCTCCCCCCCTTTTCCAACACATTGACTCCAAATGGAAAGTAGGGAAGCCAGTATTCCCAGATGCAACTCCAATAGTACTTGGTCTCGTTAAGGGGGTGGGGGGCTTACCCCACATTCATCATTCTCATGGTATTCCAAACAGCTGCTTTTGATTAGGTTAGTAAACTATTGTTTTTCTCTGGGAGTCTCTGGTTTAGTGGGAGGGGAAGGGGAGCTGGAGCAAGGGGAGTGCCTGGGGCTTGGGCATTTTGCCCTGCCTGGCCTGGGGGTGGGGTAGTGGTTATTTTTCATCCTGGGGTAGAGGGCTAGAGAAGAGGGTCTGTTGCTGGGGAGAAGAGTGGGAATGTGTTGTTTGACCTGGTGGCCAGACCAGTCTAATGGGCATGTGGGCCCCAGGCAGGGTGGGGAGCTGGGATGTGGGTGGTTTGAGGGTGGGGGTTGGGGTGGGAGATATTATTGCTGGTACATGTACTGCGGAGGCCATGACTGTGGGCATGGCCGTGTGGGCCCAGCAGTGTGGGCCTGCAGTGACCTCACCAGCCTATATACCATGACTTACCCTCTACATATTTTGGCTTGGCTGAAAAACTGTGGCCCAGTAGAATCCTATCTTCAGTGTTTTAGGAGATTTCACTGCCATGACAGAACCCTGCTGCTAGAGTTTTATCTTCTCAAGGACTGACCTGTCTCAGCTTTTTAAAAGTATTTTGAGATTTAGAACCTGATGGAGGCTCAGTGGTCAGCTCTAGGTGTTTTTAACCTGGGGTTTTATGAACTTAAAAAAAAAAACATTTTGATGCCTATATTTAAATATGATTGATTTTTTTGTAATCCTGAACATTATATGTTTTAAAACACAATTCTGAGAAGGGGCTCAAGGCACACAAAATGGTTAAGAACCCTTGTCTAATCCATTTCCCTTTGGGAATCTGTAGCTCAGCAAGGGAAAACGACTCTTTCCAACTACTTACAGGAATTCGAACTCACATTTTTTCAAGTTGAAGGCTGTATTCTTTCTAGGTTGTTAATCATAAGTCATATCCTGACTGTGTGACCCTGAAAAAGTCACATCACCTCTCTGATTCTTGGTTTAATTTCCTCATCTGTTAGGTGGGTGTAAATAATAATTGTACTACCTGTATCTTAGGCTCTTATTTGAAAAAGAAAAAGAAAGCTCTTTGGAAAGCTGTAAAGCACCAGATTCAGTTTCAAATTAATTCATTACTATTCAGTGATATATGCCAGGTACTGTGCTAGTTAATAACAATAGTTAGCATTCATATTATATTTAACATTTGCAAAGAGTTGTAAATATGTGATGTCATTTGATCCTTACCACAACCCCGTGAGGTACATGCTATTATTACCTCCATTTTGCCAATAAGGGAACTGAGGCTGATAGAGGTTAAGTGACTTGTCCAGGGTCACATAGCTAGTAAGTGCCTGAGTGGGGATTTGAACTCAGATCTTTACCTAGTAAGCTACTACTTAGGTAGTGAGACTTTTTTTTTTTAAAGGTCTAGACATGTGATTTAATTAGTGTACAGAAAACTTCCAACTATACAGTCAGTCTACTCTCAGAGTTAAGTGATTTATCCAGACTCCAAAAGACAGTATGCATCAGAGATGAGACTGGAACCCAGGTCTTCCTGATACCAAGGCTAGTTCTCAACCATTAAACTATACTGCCTTTCAGTCCTTGTGGAGACAAAGACAGAAAATGAAAGAATTTCTGGCCCCAAGGATTCAATAAGTACATTTATCAGTAAATATTCATTTATATACTAGGTAGATATGAATACGACATTACTATATGAGTGTTGATAATTATATCATCATTAGGGCAGCTAAATGGAGCAGTGGATAGAATGCTAGGCCTATAGACAGAAAGACCTGAGTTCAAATCCACCCTCAGATTTGTGGCCCTGGGCATGTCATTTCACCCTGTTTGCCTCAGTTTTCTCATCTGTAAAATGAGCTGGAGAAGGAAATGGCAAACAAACCCCAAGTGGGGTCACAAAGAATAGGACATGACTGAACCACATCCAATATCATTAATAATAATGACTCCAAATTAAGCTGTATTTTTTGGCAAAGATTTTCCTTTTGCAGAGCCTTGTTAAAAGTTTACTTGAGTTAAACAGGTGCTTGCTGTGATTAATGAGGTTCCATTAACTGATTAGCAAAATACGATTCTTTCAAAGGTTGATAGAAACACCAGCATCTGAAAAATTGCCCATCCAGCAGGTGTCTTCTGCTCAGCGTGCTAAGTTCACCAAGTACCTTCATTTGTTCTGAAAACCAAGAGGGAGGGAGCTGTCAACTGAACACCTCAACTGTTGTTTTTGTCCCATAAATAAATAAAATAAGCTGGTCTTTTTTACGTTACAAGCACATTCCCCATGCTTCTCCCTTCATCAGAGGGGCAGAAAAGTGCAGGCCTGATATCTCCTTTACTGGAATTTAAGGGGTTTTGAAATGAGCTGGTGGGAAAATAGAAATCACAGAATGAATTTCCAAATAGATTTGTTTTGAGAGGTTTTGCTTTCACCTCACTTGGATTCCTTCCATATCCTTTCCCCTTCCCGGGGAACCTTCCCTTTTCATGAAAAATTTTTTAAAAATCAGTAAAGTTGATCAAAACATTTTTAAGAAATCTTATTTACTGTCCAGTGCTCCATACCCATTGACCTCTTCCCCTTCACCTCACAAAAGAGTTAGAGGAGATATTTTCTCAGATCTCTTTGGGACCAAGATTATTCTTTGTAATTTTGCAACATTCATATTTGATAGTTTTGGTGTGGGATGTGCTTCCTAATTACACTGTAGTGAGTGTGTATAATTTTCTTGGCTTCTTCCTTCATTTTGCATCAGTTTATGGAACTCTTTCCTTGCTTCTCCATATTCATCATATTCATAGTTACTCATAGTATAATAAAATTCTATTGCATTCATTACCATAGTTTGTTCGGCTATTGATGACCATCTACTTTGTGTCTAAGTCTCTGCTACCACAACAAAAGTGCTGCTACAAATGCATGGGTATATTTGGAACCTTTCTGTCATTGACGTCTTTGGGATATATGCTGAGCAGTGGGATCTCGGGGTCAAGGGGTCTGAATGTTTTAGACACTGTATTTGCATAATTCCAGATTGCTTTCCAAAGTGGTTGACAGCTTTACCACCAGCGTTAATATTCCTGTCTTACCAAGACCCCCCTAAGAATGACTGTTGCCATCTTTTGTCAACTTTCATGTTCCGGGTGTGAGGAGAAACCTCAGGGTCATTTTGAAAAATTATAGGATATGATTGCTGCAAGGAACACTCAGAACAGTTTAGGTTAATTCCCTTATAATGAGAGCCTATATTTATTTGAGTTTTTAAGGTTTTCCAGGCATTTAGCAGTCATTATTTTACTTAAACTTCACAGAAATTTTGGGAGATAGGTGCTATTATTATCCGCATTTTACAGATGAGGAAACTGAGGCAGACAAGTTAAATGAGTTGTCATAGATAACATAGCTATTAACTATCTGAAGCTGAATTGGAAGTTCAGTCTTCCTGACTTCTAGTTCAGAGCTCCAATCACTGAACCACCCAGCTGCCTAGAATTGAAGGAAAACTGGAGAATTAAGAGAAAGAATAAAGAGGGAGCATTCCAGACATTGAGAACAGTCAATGCAAAAGTGTGGGGACTGGAGATGGAGTAGGCCAGTGTAGATGGATCATACAGGGCATAGAGAAATTAAAGTGTAAGAAGATTAGAAAAGTAGGAAGAAGCCAGGTTATAAATTTATATTTAAGGAGATAGGGAGCCAGTAGAATTTATTTAGGCAATAGTCTATGCTTCCCTATGATTCTGGAAAATTAGACCAGTAGGGACACCATTCATATCAGCATAGCCTCTTACCAGACTGTCGTATAAACCTCATGTCCTTCCATCCACAGTCCTTGGATTAAGGATTTAAAGTTGAAAGAGGCCTTTGAAGTCCAGAAAATTTCCTTCATTCTGCTTCTTGATAATGTCTCTTCAGTAATATGCTGCATCCCATTCATACCCTTTGGGTGACTCACCATCTTGATTCTTTGGAGATTTTGGCATTTCCTGAGTTGGAGGCCATAGAGAATCATTAAGGGGGAAATCACTATCACTTTTCTTGAAGACATTATAAGAAAGAAATAAGCCCTACTCTAAGTACACTAATTAGGCTTCATGTTTTCTCTAGGCAGCCGGTTGTATAGTGGATAGAATGCTAAGTGTGGAGTCTGGAAGAGCTGAGTTGAACTCCAGCCTCAGACGCTTACTAGTTGAGTGATGTGACCCCCAGGAAGTTACTAAGCTTGGAAGTGGTGAGTGACTTGGTTAGGTTATCTGAGACAAGATTTCAACTTAGGATTTCCTTACTCCAGACCCCTTCCACCTCATAAATGAGGATAGTAACAGCATCTGCCTCACAGGGTCCTGAGATCAAATGATCGTTGTAAGGTGTTTTGTGAAGTCCCTAAGAGTCCTGTCTAAATGATGACTATTATTATTACGGAACTTTGACAAGACATCTCCCAATGAGCATGGGCATGGTTATAATGGTCTGTCCATCTGTTGTTTGAGGCTCATTCTAGCTAAGTTCAATGAGACTTGAATGATGAATTTTTTTAGCTACTGTTAACTCTCAAACACTTTTTAAAGTCATGGAAGAGCCTTGGCCCAAGTTGGTGGATGCTCGGGGAGATCATACACTTTTATTTTGGAATGTTCTTCATGTTCTAATCAGATTCAAGGTACCAAGACTGCATCTATGCCCTCAAGGAGCTCACTTTCTAATGAAGGAGACATATGTTGATAATTAGGTACATGCAAGATGTATACAGGGCAGTGGGGGGCAGTGAAGGTTTTATGTCTAAATGCAGAATTGGCTAAAGAACGGAGAGTGAGTGGTCGGCTGTTCTCTGCGGAGCACGGCGCCAAAGACTAGGGGAATTTTAGGTGTGAGTTTTAGGTATTGTCCCTATCCTATTATGGTTTACAGTCTAAGAGAGATATTAGATCCAGGAACTGTCTTACAACATGTGAGTGTAAATCTGTGGTTCTCAAAATGAGATAATATTTGTAAAGCACTTAATACAGTCCGGAACATAGTAGGTGCTATGTACATGCATTAGAGATGTTTATTTCTTCCTCCTTCAAACATGGTTTACTCACAAAGCAGTATTTATTATTCTTCATCATGAAGAATTATCATCCCTACACAGTATGCATATTGTTGCAAGCGTAAAATCCAAACGATTCTCAGAACACTTAGCCAGAATCAGTCAAGGGACAGTAGGCAGGGCACACCCTTTGAGAACAAGTAACACAATTCTACACACAGAGTTCATGTTGAATAAATATTTGGCGGGTGAATGAATGATTAACCTCGTCCCTGGGAAAACCATAATCACAAATGCTGATTATAGTGCCCTTGTTGATTCTAAGTATTTATTAAGTACCTACTATATCATGGACTTAGTGCTGGGGATACAATTACAAAGAAGGAAACAATCCCTGCTTGGAAAGAAACTGTATCCCAATGAGTGTCAACAAGTATATATAAAAATAAAATAATTTCCTCATCTGTAAAATGGGGATAATAATCGCACCTATCTCTCAGGGTTATCACGAGAATCAAATGAGATAATATTTGTAAAAAGTACTTAGGACAGTGCCTGTTACATCACAAGCACTCTATAAATGTTAACTATTATTATTCTAATGGGACATGAACATAAGGTGAATAAATGCAAATATATACAAAGTATATGTAAATATGTACAAAAGCATACAACGTTAAATGAAATCTATCAGGAAGAGCACTAGCCATAGGGGATTCAGGAAAGGCTTCATGCAAAGATACTTCCTGAAAAGAAGTCTGTGAAGCAGAGGGAAGGAGGGGGAGTTTATTCCAGATATGTGAGGTGTCCAGTACATAGGCACCAAGATGGTAGATGGAGTGGCATGTGTGAGAAATCAAGGGAAAGCCGATGTTATACATACCAGGGAACTGACAGATGAGAAAAACTGAAGGAAAAATAAATTAGGTAAGTAAAAGCAATATTAATCATAGTTCATTTTTCATTCACTTGTTCTTCGAAATTAATATGTAGCATTGTTTAAAAAACAAATAAAATCCAGTAACAATGCAGGTAAAGGATGGAGAGGAAAAAACTGAACCCAGTAAAATCGTTTCTTACTGGATTTTGATTGTGAGTGAATATCTTGTTAATTTCTGCAGCATCCTGTGCTTTTTTTGTTTATAAAAGTTTATAAAAGTCAATAGCAAAAGGTATCATTGTTTGATTACTTGGCCTATACTTCAAGTGCAATATTCAAATATTTAGTTCACATGAGCACAGAATTTCATAAACTGAAGTGTCTTCAGTAGCCACTGACTCTAACCTATGCCTGAAAAAGACTGCCTATGTCATCAGCACCTTGTGGGTGCTCATCTGGTCTACACAGCTCTCTTCTCCCTCTTCTCCATCCCACTTGGGGAGAGTTCTCACTGTTAAACAGCAAGATGAAATTTACTTCTTTGCAATGTCAACCCCATTATACCTCTGGAGTCAGGCCAGCCACATCTGATTTCTCTTGTAGACAGTCCTTCACATTCTAGAAGACAGCTATCATGTCCCCCAGAGCTTTCACTTCTAGACTTAAACAAATCTAGGTCCTTTATCCCATCCTCCAAAAGCATGGCTTGTAGACCCTTCCCCATATTAGTTCTCCTCTTAAAAGCTTTGCAACTTAATCATGCCTTTTGCAAAGTGGAATGTCCAGATAGGAATGTGTATACCAGATGTGTCTAACTAGGACAGAGTACAAGGGTTCTATCTCCTTTCTAGTCCTGGATAATCTGGACTTAACTGCCCAGATTATCTTCGTTTGTTGATGGTGACAATAATCTTAATAAAAGTGGGGGAAAAAACAGACTTAACAATGAATATTATCTATTTGTCATCTATCTGTCTATCTACCTACCTACTTATCTGTCTATCTACTTGTTTTCTATCTATCTGTTTGTCTATAGATCTGAGGTCTCTTCCAGCTGAGAGACTTTATGATTCTGAGTAAGACAGTATAGTGCCCTGGTTAATGAATTCACCAAGGATTCTTCCCGGTAACATTCCTTAAATGGTTAGCTTTGATGAGACATTTCATTTGTAGTCTTAAGTTCCTAAAATTAGTAGAGAGTTAGTAGTTTATAGTTATTTAAAAGGAATAGCAAGTTGTACATAGTAGTTTTGCAATTTCATGTGCAGCCATCTTTGTAAAAAATATATTGTGTTATGGAAATGCTTGTTTATTTCATGAACTAAAAATAAAATGCATTTTTAAAAAATGAGTAGCGAGTTGGTAATTTGTTTCCTATACTCTCACTAGCATGCAATACACAGGGCTTCTGATGTTATTTGGTAGAAAGGGAGCTGAGGAGTGGGAGAATGTTAGAAGGAGTCAGATTTGGATTCACAGTTCCCAAGCTTGAGTCCTGATTGCTATTAGCCACCTGTAAAACCAAGGGCTTTGACCTTTGCGGTCCCTCCCAGCTGCTGCTCTGTGTGAATTTGTGTGATGTAGGATGTAATCCAAATTGAATTTTCTGGCTCCTCTTCTTCTTTGAATGTGACACATTTTTTCTCCTGCTAGTCAGGTGCCCAAGCTCTGATGGATGAGGAGAATGATGTGCTTATGAGTCACCGACTGCTGAGTCCTGCCCTCAAGGAGCTCACTTTCTAATGAAGGAGACATATGTTGATAATTAGGTACATGCAAGATGCATACAGGGCAGTGGGGGGCAGTATCAGAAGGGGGGCTGCCAACAGCTACAGGGGGTTGGAAACAAGGGAAGGCTTCTGGTAGAATGGGGGATTTGAGTGGAGTCCTGAAGGAAGCCAGGCAAAGTAGGAGGCAGAAATAGGAAAAGTGGACATTCTAGGCATGAGGACAGTCATTCCCAAGGCATGAAGATTATATGAGGGATAGCAAATAGATCTAAGTGATTGGATCATAGGGTATGTCAAGGTGTGAGTAAGTGTAAAAATACTGGAAAAGATAGAAGGCATCAGATTGTAGAGAGCTTTAAATGCCAGAAATAGGAGAGTGTGTATATGTATGTGTGTGTACATATACATGTATACATACATATACATATGTATGTGTGTGTATGTATGTATATGTGTGTGTGTTTCCGGGAAGTAATAGGGAACCATAGAAGCTTAAGGAATAAGAGGGTGACCTGCACTCGAGGAAGATAACTTTGGTAATCAGTTAATCTGTTATCTATCAGCAGTCTGGAACATCCATCTCTCATCAGGAGGTGTGTGCTGTGTGCTCAGCTCACCCATCTCATTATTAGGGTGTAGAGAAAGAACAGACACACTTGGCTTAATGTTGTCCTAAGTTCTTTCGGCATTAATATATTTTAATGAAATTCCACTGTAATGTTATTTGCTGATTTGGAAGCAGAGGAGGGTGGAGGTGGAGGGGGGGAGATGACAGAGTGGGGTTGGGGTGGGGAAAGAGGGATGGATTTAATTTAGAGTCAAAAGACCAGAATGATACAGTGGAGAGATGTGCTGTCAAGAGGCAGAGGATTGGTGTTCAAATCTTGCCTCTACTATTTACTCTCTATATGACTTTGTTGGGCAAGTCACTTTACCCTATTTGGACTCAATTTCCTTATCTATTAAAGAAGAAGTTTATATGAGATAATCTCTAAGCTTCCTAAAATGCCTGTTTATCAGGCACTGTGCTAAATGCAAGCCCTGAATTATTTAACTTCTCAGAATCTCGTTTGCTTAATCTATCCAGGCTCATCTCCATCCCAGCCAAAATCCTACCTTCGGAAACTTTTCCTGATCCTTCGTAATGAAATTTCTGATTTATCCTGTCTATAATTTATTTGTACATAGTTACTTAAATATTGTCTCCCCCATTAGACTGGGAGGTCCTTGAGGGCAGGTGCTTTTTTTTTTTTAACCTTTGTGTCTTCAGGGCTGGGTGCAGGACCTGGTACATAGTGGTCCCTGGTAAATGCCTGCTGTCTGTGAAGTGACGATGATACAACTGCACATCCTCTGTCCTAGGGCTGCTAGAGAGGAAGGAAAGGCTAGTACTCTGAAAAGTTTAAAGCTCTATCAAAATGTGAGTCACTATGGTGCCTATTATTTTATCATCATTTATAATTATCTATGTAACTCCTTTGAACACAGAGCCCACTGTGTTCTTAAGTAGTCAGAGAAGGCTTCCCAGAGCAGGAAGGATGAACAGAATTGGATCTCACAGGGATAGAAGCAGTAATGATGCTTAGATTGGGGCCTGGGAACTCCGAGGCCATGGGAGAAGCACCAAGGAACCCTCTGGTAATATGATATTGGCCAAAGACTGTGGGATATAGCCACTATTTCAGAAGAATTCAGGTGACTCAAAGGCCACTTGAAAAACACATGGCACTTAATTATATACTATTAATGCATCAGCAGACATATATTAATCACCTACTGTTCGTCAGGCCTGACCTCAAAGCTTTCGATTTAACCGTAGCTGCCTGCTATGGCATATGAGATAGGGATTGGGACTAGATCTGTGATATCAATGGAATAGGAAACTCCCATGAGGAAACTCTGTACCAATGCAGGTTGGCACCTGTTCAGAAGTGACTTCAAAGTGACCAGTTATACAGTGACTATGTGTCAGAGGCAGGATAAGAAAGATAAGTGCTATCAGCAGGAACAACGTCCTAGATGCTGTCAATACAAAGACAAAAATGAAACATCCTGCCCTAACGGTGCTTATGTTCTAATAGGAGTGGCAACATGTATGTGTGAAGATATAAAGAAAATAAAAATTTTCACCTGTACAAGGTATACAATGAATTGCATATAGTAGAAGAGAGGACCAGACTTGGTTGAAGTTGAGATTGCTTGGCTGATAGTGGTACCTGAATTGGCACATGGGTTACAGTCCTTCCTCTGATGAACACTACCTTCGGGACCTTGGTTTCTTCTATAAAAAGAAGAAGCTGGGTTAGGTGACAACCTCTGAGGTTGCTTCCAGCTCTTAAATCTATGATTGTTTGACTTTGGTTTGAATCCTTTAACCTCATTGTAGCTCAGTTTCCCCATTTGCAAAATGAAATGGTTGAAGTAGATAGTCTCTAAAATCTTTTTTGACTCTTAATCCCTGTGAGCCTATTATCACTCACACTAGACTCATGTACCTGTTCAGTCATTTTAATCATGTCTGACACTTCATGGCCCCTTTTTTGGGGTTTTCTTGGCAAAGACACTGGAGTAGTTTGCCATTTCTTTCTCCAGCTCATTTGACAGATGAGGAAACTGAGGTAAACATGGTTAAGTGACTTGCTCAGGAGTCTCATGGCTACTAAGTGTCTGAGATAAGATTTGACCTGCAAATTCAGGCTATGGCAAATTTCCAATGAAAACAAAAATAGCTTTTTAATGTAGTGCTTTGTTTTTAGAAAGCAATTTATATGCAAGATTTCATTTGCTCCTCACAATAGCCCTGTGAGTTGAGTCACATCCACATTTACAGTTGAGAAAAACTAAACTCAGAAGTGGTAAGTGACTTAGTGGTCAGGCTATCTAGTTACTTAAGTGTCTGAGACAAGCCTCAAACTTAGGATTTCCTGCCTCCAAATCCAGCGCTCTTACTACTATACCACACTATCTCTGGTGTGGATGACAATAAGTTTAAAAAACAACATCATTCCACCCCATGGGAGTGGAAAAGAGCAGTCACTTGTCTATGGATAAAGAATAGACAACCTGGGTGTTGCATTGATAACCCTATAATGTTTTCAAGTCCATTAGAAAGAACTCCAGTCATTGGGCAGCACTTACCTGGCAGATTTATGGATTGCCATGGACAGGAACTGCGCGAGATAAAGGGGTTTACTAGAGCTAGCGATACGCATCTTTGGTGGAACTTACAAATCAGGGACATTTGAGTTCCTTTGAAGCAATTGTAGATTCAGAATTTCTCTAATGTGGGCACAGTTGTCTTTGTGGGAGTTAGCAAGAGCCTTAAAAGACAATCTCTTACTATGACTAGCCACTTTAATTTTGATCACTCATTATGATTTCATTGTGAAGAGGTAGAACTCGTTGATTGTCTCTTTTTGTTTTCAAAGCAACATGATCTATGTAGCTGGGAGCCATTACTTCTAGGGCCTCTTTGGGACTACAAACTTTAAATGTTTGTTAGAGACCACGTAAATATCACTAGTTTTCCCTCGACTTGGTCAATCTTGCCTTCCTCTTTAAGTAATTAAAAAAACCAAGGCAAGGAAAGGGGGGTTTTCTCTCTTTCTTAGTCCCTTTGTAAAAATATGAAAATAGCAAGAATTTTTTTTTGGAAAGTACCAAGAAAGTAACCCAGAAAGTGTTTCACTTTTCCCCCATTTCCATTTACATAGGACTTATTCCAAATAGGGATCATTTTTCTTGGTGACAGGTTAAACAATCTCAGGTCAGCAGACACCCTACTCAGAGGTTACTCAGTGCCTTGGTTAGGAATTCAGATCTGACAAATGGACAAGATCCAGGCTGGGATGCCCCCATCCCCTTCTTCTACCCCATATCTTCCTCTCTTTACCACCCCTGCCAAACTGTTAAACAACAAATGAGGAAATAAAATGTACTCTTGCCCTCTTACACCTTCACAAAGTTCAGTGCCATCCTCTCACCACTTCTGCCAGGCAGCCCTTCAGAGCAGTTGACAGGAGAAGCGATGTGCTTGAAAGACTGGAAGGGAGTCTTCCCACTGCTCTCTTGTCGTCTGCTGGCCTCCCCTCCACCGTGGGCAGGTCCCCGAGCAAGCAGCAAGTTTCCACTGACTGCCCAGTGGCTTTTGTGTGTGTGTATACAGCTTTCAGCTCCCGTCCATCAGCATGAATGGCCCCATTCATAGCCACTCATGCGCTGCCGATATCCCAGCCGACTGGATACAATCAGCTGAGAGCGGCTCTCCCCCAACTGATGAGAATCCCACCCGCTCTGTTGGGCTTCAGAAGCCCTCGATTGTTCCACCCATCACAACTCCCCCCCCTTCCCCCAGGCTTCTAGAGTCCAGCTAAGAGAGCCTAGAGGAGGGGTGACATGAGACAGTCTTGGGGGGTGGGGTGGGGAACTATCATTCATTCTGCAGACTTTAGGATCTTTGGGAGAAGGGAGCAAGAGAGACTTGCAGTTAGGGGAAGAAGGAGCCAATGGGGAATGTGCCCCTGGCCAAGAGCTTGGAGCAGACTTAGGCCAGTTCCCAACTTCCAGTACCAAGTCTCTGAATTGGAGTTGGCCTGAAAACAGGAGTCTTTGAGGGTTGGTGTTGGCAATCCCAGCACTTTGCCTTCTCTAGCCTCGGTGGACCCCATGGTTTTCCTAATTCATTGTGAGGTTGGAGGGGCATTGAACTGATGTCAGACTCATCTCCACAACAGACAAGGGAGGCAGGGGGAAAAAAAACAAAACATAGAACCACAGAATGTCCGAGATGGCAAGGACTTTGCTGACCATGTAGGTGGCCCAAGCTTGAATGAGGAATCTTCCTTTCAGTAATAGATAACTGGGTATTCATTCCTACACCTGAAGATCTCCTAAGGCACTCATTCCACTTACAGATAATAATTAAATATATTATATATATATACATATAAAATATATACAATAAGTTTTTCTATGCCATATGTTTTCTAATTATGGGGTAGGCAATAGGGGTTACAAATAAAGGAATTCTTAACTTGGAGTCAGTGAACTTCCAAGGAGTCTGAGGATAAACTCCATGGGTCCGTGAACATGAATAGGGACAAAAAAATTACTTCTTTTTTCCCCCCTAACCTCTAATTGAAATTTAGCATTTTTTTTCAATTACAAATGTGGGCAACAAACATTATTCTTAGAAGGTGCCTATAGGTTTCACCAGACTACCAAAGGGGTCTAGAATGCAAATAAATCCCTTTTCCAAGGGGGATGAAAACCTATGGGAGTGGCGGCTGGAGAAGGCCATTGTAGTCTGAGCCATCTCAGAGATGGGAGAAAAGGAATTGGCCAGTAGATTGTCATTCCCATTCCACTAACAATGTTAGTTAGTGATCCAGTGATTTATCATTTTTCTTATAGGTCATATAGTTACAGGAGAAAGGGACCTTGGAGACGACCTAATGCAACATCTTCTTTTGATTTATAGATGAAAAAACTGAGTCTGAGAGAGTTTACCTGGACTTGCCCAGGGTCACACAGATATGCTAGAGGAAACCCTTGAACTTGGGTTCTGTCTTTCCAAATCCATGCTCTTTTCAATGTCTGTTTGCCCATCATTTACAAACAATGATGCCATGTTAATTAAGTCTGTATCTATGCTTGGTTTGCAAATAAGCTACCCCCTTTAATTATTTACTGATTTTTAACATTTATTTTTTAACATTTTGAGTTTCAAATTCTCTTTCCCTCCTGCCCTTCCCCAACCCATTAAGAGCACAAACAATAGGATAGCAATTATACATCTAAAGTTATGCAAAACATTTTCATATGAACCATATTGCAAAAAACAAACAAAAGCAGGAAAAATAAAGGAAGTGAAAAAAAGTGTGCTTCGCCCTCCACTCAGAGTTCATCACTTCCCACTCTGAAGGGGAGATAGCACTTTTCCTCATAGGTCCTTTGGAATTGTCTTGATCAGAGTAGCTAAGTCTTTCACAGTTGATCATCATTACAACATTGCTATTAATATATACAATGTTTCCCTGGTTCTACTCACTTCACTTTGCATCAGTTCATGTAAGTCTTCTCAAGTTTTTCTGAAGCTTATCATTGCTTATAGCACAATAGTATTCCATCACATCAATATGCCACAACTTGTTCAGCCATTCCCCAATTGATGGGCATCCCCTCAATGTCCAATCCCTTGTGCCTCCATGTAAAGGGCTGCTATAAAGATTTTTGTACATCTAGATCCTTTTCCCTTTGCTGATAAGCATTTTTAAAACAACTGTTTTGAATAGATCATCCAAAATGCTTTTATTGGAGTCTTTAGTTTTTGTACCACAAGACATATATAAAGTAATATAGGTGAAATCATGATAGGCTGTATAAAGAGCGCATCAGGAGTTAAAGGAAGCTAGGGATTCTCAAAGGTGGAAGAGTGTTCCAGGTATGGGGGGCCATCGTTACAAAGGCTTGGAGATGAAAACTAGAGTGTTACTTCTTATTCTATTTGGTAGTAAAGATGCAACCTCTACTCAATGAATCTTATATTCAATTGACAGTGAGGATTGGGCATCCATGGGGAGTTGGGTGCTATTAAAAGGAAGGATGGTAGGACATAAAGTTCTCCAGTAAAAAACTTTTCTGATGGTACCTCCTGGCAAGAAATAATGTGGTACAATGGATCATCACATCTGTGTGTTATAGAAAACAAACTACTGACTCAAGGTTCAGATCTTGCCTCTGATGCTTACTACCTGCTCAACTTGGGTAGGTCACTTACTCTCCTTAGCCTGAGTTTCCTCATCCATAAAATGAGTGTGGTGGATCAGTGATCCATGGTTTTAGATTCAAATAGAAAGATAGAAAAGGGGGGGTGGGGGAAGAAATCCTAATCCTTATATAAGAATTCCTACTGCAGCTGCATATTGATTTAGAAAACTACATATTAACATTATCTATATTCTATTATAGGCATCTAGGTGCCACAGTAGATAGAGTGTTGGGCGTGGAGTCAGGAAGAGCTGAATTCAAATCCAGCCTCAGATATGTACTAGCTTAGGCAAGTTACTTAGCCATATTCTTGTCAGTTTCCTCATCTGTAAAATGAACTAGAGAAGGAAATTGCAAACAACTCTATTATCTGCCAAGAAAATGCCACATGGGGTCACAGAGGGTCAAATGATTGTATAAATGTTCTATTGCATTTTAAAATTTATTCTCTTAAATCATTCCTGATTACATTTTAATCTGGGCCAGGCCACTCATTTGAGACGTGGACTCTTTGACCTCTAATGTCCTATCCAGTTTTATGATGATACTGCCATCCTAAGTAGCTATATGCTTCTCTGGAAAGCCCAGCAGAATGCAGACACTTAGGGGTTTCTAGCCAATTTAGACATTTGGAAAAGAAGGCTGTGACTAGAAGGAAGGTGCTCTGATAATGGATCAGAATATTTTCTCTTGAAGGTATTTTACTGTTTGTATTCTAAAAGTGCCTGTGTCTTCACAGCAAAATTTCAGAAAGCATGGGATCTATTTTGGGATTTTTTTTTTTAAATTTCACCAAGGTCTCTGGTCCCTTTTCTATAACAATTCCATCTTGGGGAGTTTCAGCCTTTCCCAAGAGGCGAAAGGCCTCTGTCCCTGTCACCTGGACTTCAGCAGTCAATCACCAATTCAGCAGGACAAACCTTACTGGGATCCTCCCCTTCCAAGGAGGAGGTGTTAAGCCTGTCCACAGTGTCCCAGGCAGGAAGGCCTTGGTTCTATTTCACAGGTCACTGGGCTTGAAAAATCTGGCACATCCTGCTCCTCCTGTAAAGTGACTTTCATACAGTCTTGCCATCAGTGACAAGGGCGGTGAGGTGGGGGCAGATCCTTTGGAGGTTTACAAACAGGGTTCAGAGAACTAAGCCACTCCAAATGAGGCTGGTGAATGTGATCAAAAATGCCACCCCAGCTGACATTTAGATGGTTCTTCAAATTTTCCAAAACACTTTCTTATTTGTCCCTCCTGCAAACCCTGAGAAGCACAGGCTATTTTTATCCCTGTTTTAAAGACAGGGCAGCTGAAAACTCAGGGAGGTTCAGCAATTTGCCCATTGTCAGGCAGCTAGTAAGTGCTGTAGGCTGGATTTCAGTCTAGTTCTCTCCTGATTTCAAGGCTGATTAGCAATCATTGGTGAAGCACCTTCTATATGCCAGGCTCTGTGTGGTAAGCACTGGGGCTGCAAAGATTCTGCAACAAGGGGAAGGAAGGAAGGAAGGAAGGGAGGGAGGGAGGGAGGGAGGAAGGGAGGGAGGGAGGAAGGGAGGGAGGGAGGAAGGAAGGAAGGAAGGAAGGAAGGAAGGAAGGAAGGAAGGAAGGAAGGAAGGAAGGAAGGAAGGAAGGAAGAAAGGAAGGAAGGAAAAGAGAAAAAGAGAAAGAAAAAAGGAAACAAAGAAACAAGAAAAAGTATACTTCCTACCCTCAGGTAGCTTCCGCACTAGGGAACACAGGATCCTAGATCTAAAGCTAGAAAGGATCTCAGATACCATCTCCTCCACATTCCTTACTTTATAAATAAGGATGCTTAAGGCCCAGAGAGCTGAAGTGAAATTATAATAATATTATTATTATATCATATTATAATAGCTATGATTCCTGGCATTTATATGGTACCTACTCTGTGCCAGAGTCTGGACTAAGTGCTTTACGAATAATATCTCTTTCTCCACAGAGTAACTGAAAGATAGGTGCTATTATTATAATCATTTCACAGTCGGGGAAACCAAGGCAAACAGAGGTTAAATGACTTGCCCAAAGTCATGTACGCAGTAAGAGGAAGAGTTGGTATTAGAACCTAGGTCCTCTGTTTCCAAAGCCTGTGATCTTTCTACTATGTAAAGAACATGGGCACAGCCCTACTCCAAAGGAAAAATGTGACGAAGCAATACAAGATTTGGTGGGGTGCTAGATTTGTTAAGGCAAGGGAAAGGCCTTCCCTTTCAGTTCTTGGGGAGTTTTCTAAAGGAGGTAACATTTGGGATGAACCTTGAAGCATGGGAGGGAAATTGATGAAAGTCACTGAAGAAAGAAAATCCTGGACATATTTTTAGAATAGACTGTCCAGAACTTTTCTTCTCATGTTTTTCAGTCCTATGGCAAAGCTCTAGGACTCAAATCTCCCTTGGTTGCTTGGCTGTCCTCTACACATGAAGGCAGAAGCTATTTGGGGAAAGCCTAAGGAGGTTATACCACTTGTGACTTACCAGGTTCCCATTTAAGTTCACGAAGAGACATGGAATTCTTCGGGCCATAGCTGGAAGGGACTTTAGGGTGAATTTGCCCAGAGTTTTGCTTCTTTTGACAAAGCACTGGTTCAGTATCAGAGGATGTGCCCTCTCATTCTGCCTGATGCTACCCGTGTGATCGTGGACAAGTCACTTAACCTCTAGGTGACTCAGTTATATTATGAGAAATGAGATGATTGAACTAGGGAGCTCTAAGTCTTTGATCTTGCAGGGATGGAAATTGAGGCCCAGAAAGGACAGGGAATAAGTGGCAGAGCCCAGGATTTGAACCCAGGACCTTGTCTCCAAATCTATCTTTTCATATCTTTTTTTTTTTTTTTTTTTTATTTTTTTATTTTTTTAATGTTTTACAATCATTTCCTTAAAGTTAAGATTTTATTCCCCCCTACCCTTCCCCCAATACCCCCCTCCCTCCCCATGACAGCATACAATTCTGTTTAGGTTCTACATATACTTTCCTATTGAGCACATTTTCGCTATATTCATGCTATGTAATCGAACTAAAATAAATGGAAGAAATCATATAACAAATCAACATATAATACACTGAACCCCACCCACATACAAACATGATCTGCTACATTCTGCAAGTGACTTCCACATTTCTTTCTCTGAGTGTGGAAGGCATTTTGCCTTAGAAGACCGACATTAGGATTTTTTTTTTTTTTTTTTTTCTCAGTAAGTTCTTGTATTATTACAAAGTTCCAAGTCTACCAGAAAAAACTCTCGCACACTGTGGTCGTTGCTGTGCACAAAGTTCTCCTGGTTCTGCTCCTTTCGCTCAGCATTATCTTTTCATATCTTTGAAAAAATATTTTTTTTCTCCTGTCAAGTAGAAAATGGTAAGAAAGAAGGTAAAGTTCTGATTTGCCAATGTAAGAGACTTTGAATTAATTTCATTCTGTCCAAGATCACGCAGCTGGAAGGTAGGCTCAAACTGATAGCTCTTGAGTGAGAAAGGACCTTAGAAGCCAGTCTTACTGACTCCAAAAAAAGTGTCCTATCCATTTTATCAGGCTACCACCTGGTAAAATTCTACAAATGGGGAAATCAAGGCACATAGGATAGAAGAAATCAAGTGATTTATCCAAGGGCAGCTATTTGGTACAGTGAATAGAGCACTGTCCCTGGAGTTAGGAGAACCTGAGTTCAAATCCAACGTCAGATATTTACTAGCTATGTGACTCTGTGCAAGTCACTTTACCCTGTTTGCCTCAGTTTTCTCATCTGTAAAATGAACTAGAGAAGGAAATGGCAAACCACTCCAGTATCTCTGCCAAGAAAACCCCAGATGGGGTCACAAAGAGTTGGACATGCCCGAGTAACAATAATACTTGTCCAAAGTCACATAGTCCGTGGCAGAGCATGCTTGTTGGTGTTCGCTGAACAAGAAGGCCTCAAAAATACTATTTCAAGTCAGTTCAGCTACACTGGGCTTGCTTTTTATAAAGAAAAACTCTTTCCCCAAATCCTATCTGGGTCTGGAAGTAACTCTAGCCTGACTGGGGCCAGAGTAAGCTCAGAGTAATTAAGTTGTAGAGATGTCAGTGGTTATCTGAAAAGACCCACTGGCCAGGAGATGAGGCACAGGATAAGGGAATCCCTGTGGAGAGGGAGGGAGGGGGTGACCCAGGCTAGGAGGTTTGGAAGGCCCAGGGGGTCTGGGGGTGGGGGTGGGGTAGAGCTTTTGAAGAATGTGCTACTTTCAGAGGAGCTGGAGGGGGAGGGAAAATTCAAGATGAAGATGCTGCAGAGCCAAGCCAGGGTGGCCGAGGGATGCTGAACGTGACATCTATTCCCAGAATGCTGTGAGCTCATTCCTGGGGGCTGGAGTTGAATCAGCTTGAAACCAAGGAGAGAACTGGGTTTGAAGTAAGGAAGGATAGTACTTTCCCCAGGGCTCAAGGGACCTGAAAGATCTCTCGTTATATTTAATGATTCCGTTCTACAAATGTTTATGAAATGCTGCCTGCTTATGTGCAAAGCATAGTCATCTTTAACTTTTTCTGACCCCATTAGGATTTCTTGGCAAAGATACTGGAGTGCTTTACCATTTCCTTTTCCAGCTCATTTTACAGATGAGGAAACTGAGGCAAACAAGGTTAAGTGACTTGCCCACTGTCACACAAATACTAAGCATCTGAGTCTGGATTTGGACTCAGGTTTTCCTGACTCTAGATCTGTTTCTCTATCCAATGTGCCACCTAGCTGCCCACAAACCCACTGTACATGTACAATAAAGACAACCACAAAACAGATCCTGTTCTCAAGGGTCTTACGTTCTATAAGCATTTCATTAGGATGTACGCCCAGGAAATTTTGTATCATTTTTAAAAGGTGAATATTTAATAAACATAAAGCCCATTTTTATTCTAGAAAATTAAATTAAAACAATGGTATTTTAAAAATTAAATAACTAATCTTTAAAAATATGGACTTGTAAAACAAGGCACAAAATACCCTATCTTTTTTATACCCTGTGTACCCTGTCTTCTTAATTACCAGACATGGGGGCATTAGCATAAAAAACTCACTCTATCAGTTCAGGTCATAATATCAAATATATTCTATTACAAAGAAAACCAATTATAATAAAATAGTAATCAAAGTACTTTCAAAAGATTCACAAACATCTTCCCCTAATATTAATCCAGAGATTTTTGGGGTGTTTAAATACCAGTTTAAGAACCTCTGGTCTAGAGTGTGGAAATAAGAGAAAGGTAAAGAAGATGAGGCTGGCCCAAGTACTGGGCTTTAGTTGGATTCTAGAGAGGACAGAAAGAATTTTAAGCAAAATCAAGCTGCCGTAAGCTCTAGACTTGGCATCCATAGTACCCACTCTGTTTATGGGGATATAGTTTAAGCAGTTTTCTTAAAACAGCATCAAATAGACAAACCCAACTGTCATATATTAGGTGGAGGCTGTCCTGAGGCTGGGTGGGTTGAACCAGACAGATTTGCCTCACAGCTGGTGTTCAGAGTTAGAAGAAACATAGGGCGCAGGTGGGAAGGCAGTTAGAGCAGAGAAGCTGTCAGGCACCTCAAAATAAGACCCAAGGCTTTCGGTCAAGGATTACTGGTATCTTAACGCAACAGGGTCCTGTGGAAGGCCGTGGTCCAAGTTGCAAGAGTGGGATGAGAGAGCTGAGTTGGTCTGAATCAGTAGAATGAATCATCATACCAAAAAAAGGGCTGGGGAGGAGAGCGAGTGGGGGCCAAGGTTCAAGCTGACCAGGGCCATGTGCCAGCAGCCGACTAGGGAGGAGCTCTGTGCCAGGCCTGGGAACTGAACTTCACACTGTGAGCTGGTTGTTCTGGGCAGGAAGAGGAGTTAATGGGACATCTGGCCCCACCTGGGCTTTAGTGCCGAAGCATCCTCTGAATCTGAAGGTGGAGAATTGTCGTCCGCTTGGACACTGGGTTCCTTGGGCCTCTGAGGCATGACTCCTTCCCCCTCCCTGCAGTTCTCACTGTCCTACCATGGTTCATACCCTGCCAAGCCCCAATTCAGGGTCACTCCCATCTTCTGCCTTTCTCCATGCTTCCTTGTGAGCTGCTGAAATTTGCTGGAACTGGGTCCTGAAAAAATGTGGACCAGCCCCTAAAAAATGTGGAGCATGGCCTGAAAAATGTGGATCATGTCCTGAAAAACATCGATCACCTCCTAAAAAATGTAGATCATGTCCTGAAAAACATAGACCATGTCCTGAAAAATGTGGACCCCATCCAGTGAATTGCTCAACTCTGTAAACCCTACCTCTACTGCCTCCCATTCAGCATGCTCTTGTTTTTCTTTATGTGGCCCCACTTTATTCTAGGCTCTCATCAAGAGATAAAATGTCCTCAGAAACCAAGAACACATGAATTCAAGTCCCACATACTCATTGCATCACCCTAGGCAAGTCACTTAATCTCTCAAACGAAAATACAGAGAATTGCACTGGTTTATGGAGTTCCCTTACTTGGGAGTTCCCTGTATCAATGAAGTGTCTGCTCCAGTCCCTCTCCCTAATATTATCTCTCACTTGGGGCTTTTGTAATAGTTTCTTAGATGACATTCCTGCATCTACTCTCTCCCCTCTGGAATTCATCTTTTACACAGCAATTAAAATAATTTTATTAATGCATTGAACTGTCCATGTCATTTCTAGACTCAAAAAACCCCAAATACCCCCCTGTTGTTCAGTTATCTTGGTGTCTAGGTCTTCATGATCTCATCTGGGATTTTCTTGATAGAGATACTGGAATGGTCTGCCATTTCTTTCTCCAGTTCATTTGACAGATGAGGAAACTGAGGAAAACAGGGTGAAGTGACTTACCCAGGGTAACACAGCTAGTAAGTATGTGAGGCCAGATTTGAACTCTTTCTGATTCCAAGTCCTGGTGCTCTATTCACTGCACCACCTAGCTGCCCCCACCTCCCTATTACCTCTAGAATAAAATAGAAATAAAAAAACCAGTGACCTGCCCTGGGATTCAAAACCCAGCTAAATGGCCCCAACCTGCCCTTCCAGCCATATTTTACACTATTCTCGCTTCATATTCTCAAAATTTCAGTCAATTGGGATGACTAACTGTTGCCCAGACTTAATCAGCCTTCCTCTACCTTCCAGGAATTTAGGCATCCCTGGTATCTGGAAAGTATATCCTCTGCCTGTGGAGATCTGTTCTTCATTCTGAAATTAGCTTAAGTGGCACCTCTGTGAAGCCATCTTCCTTCATCTCCTTGGCCATGCCAACATGACAATGCTCCCTTGTCATCATCATTCCACAACATGTTTGATTAGTGCTCCCCTTCCCATCATCATAATGTTCTTGTTATTATACTTTTCTATGTATGTGTATTTCCCACTCTAGTAGAGTGTTAGTTGTGTTATTATCGTGAGATCCTGGAGAGCTAGAACACACCTTAAAGATCATCAAATCCAATTTCCCCACTTGATAAATGGAGAAACTAAGGATAAGGTTGAATGATTTGCCCAGGGTCATAGTGTCCAAGGTAGAATTTGAACTTGGTTCTTCCTGAGTCCAAGTCCAGTCCTTCTATCTTCTGTGACACCTAGTTTCCTATAAGGCAAGCCACAAATAGTTTCTTGCCCAGTAGAGGCACTTCAAAGACACTTGATTGATGGACCAGAGGAATGACAGTGGTTACACTTGTGTTGTAGAAAATTGATATTGACCAATATGTGGAGGTAGAGCTTAAAAGCTGGAAGTCCATTTAGGAGGTTATTGACATAATGAGGGCTTAAACTAAGATGGTGGCCATGAGAGTAGAGAGTAGATGGATTGGAGAGTTGTTGAATGGCAGTTGATTGGATGTGGAGGAAGGCAGAGAAGGAAGAGTTGAGGATGCAACTCTTTTCTTAAATCTACTGTTACTTCTAGCCACTATCCTTTAAAAAAAAAATCTGTCTTGTACTTCTCAAGCGATTAATTGGCCCTCATTACTGTCTTAGACTTTAACTTCTTATGACCTGGCTTCCTTTTCCATCATTCTGCTGAAATTTGGTTTTCAAGGGAGACTTCTGGATGGGGGAAGTTCTGACCTTGAACTGCTCAGGAAAGGATATGATCAGATTCTAACACAAAGAATGTAGTGACATTTCTGTTTGACAGTGTCCCCTCTACAAATGTCATTCACCCTACCCTCATTCTCCCCCTCCCTTCCTTCTAAGCCCTGGTCTGAGCATTTTTCTGAGATAGTAGAGATCCTAGATTTAAAGCTGGAGTAACCTTAGAGGCCATTGAATTCAACCCCCTCATTTTATACTACTTCTGTTTCCCAGGATGTAAAAAGTTTCATCACTGTCCTTTTCCTCCTCAAGAAGTTGGCAAAGAAAAAAGAGATAATATACTCAATTTCCACCATTTCTCTGAGTGGGGGAGCTGAGGCTCAGGAAGAGGAAATGATTTGTTTTGGTCACATAGCTCATGTCAGAGGCAGGATTTGAATCCTGTGTTTCCTGTTTCCATGTCCAGCACTACCACCCCATGGAAATAATCATGGTGGGTTAACAGTAGTACTGGGTGAGAACTCAGATGACCTGGGTTCTATCATTTATCTAGTATATGACCATATACAGGTCTCTTTTCCTTGCTGGGCCTTCCATTTCTTCCCCTGCTAAATAGGGGCTTTGGATGAGACAAGAGTCGTAATTGGAACAATATGAGCCAATGGACAGAGATAAGGGGGAGGTCATTATGGTACAGAGATGGAGAGGAGATCCACTTGACAGGCGCAGAGGTTTTAATTTGAGAAATACTTGGGAAGCATGGTTACACTGGTAGAGTGAGATATCAAACCTCTCTCCATTGGCCTATTGCCCCATATCTCCACTGTTCCAGTCCCCAGGGACCTCAAGGATCTCCTAGCACCTATGCAAAATATATCATTGGGCTTTAACACTTAAAAGACATAGCACTGCTGCTAAAGGGCACCTTATTGGCCATTAAGAAGAGTTTCACATTCTATCATTCTAAGATGCCTGGAGATCACCGACCTTGAGCCCAGTGATCCAGTGTGGGTGCTCAAGTGCTGTTGTCACGTACTTCCCCATTGACACTTACACAACAGTTGCTGTTAACTGCTCTCTGCCATGAGGATTTACTTAAATGGTCCTGTGAGGGACCAAATAGAATCTATTGGATTCCAAATGTTATTGTCATCTTTTCCTATAAATCTCTTGTATAAAAACTGAATGTGGTCTGGGAATATGTTATCTTTTCAGCATGTCTCTATAATCATTTTCTTTCAAAGAGATCTTATTTTAGGGAGTGGTGCAGTGTTTACACTTCTTTGCAGGGTCTTGGGGCACACTGACCACAAGCAAAGGCCATACTGATGGAATCCCAGCCTGTCTTACCTTGTTCCAAAGGGTAATGTTTACCTTTGGTGTCAGCTAGACCATTTTCAGATAGTTTCCTTTAAGGATCTTCTCCTGGTTCTTTGTCTTCTCCTTCTTTGTTTCCTTCCCTTCTTCCTCTTCTTTCTATCCTGATAGTCCTCCTGCTGTCTTTGGCTTCATCCTGTGCTTCTCCGTTCCCCTTTTCTCTTTTTCCACCTCTCCTTTTCTCTGTCTTCTCTTTCTTCATTCACCACCTTCTTTCCCTCTCTTCCCTCTCTTCTCCAGTTTCCTCTCCTCTTTTTTCAATGTCTTCCTCTCCTCCTACCTTTCTTCTTTCATTTTCTTCCTCTCCCTCCCCTCCTCTTCCCTCTCATATCTCCCTCTTTTTCTCCTTCTCTTCCTCCTCTCCTCTTCCAGAAGGAATGGTCCTTGTAACCCTGTCTCCCCTGCTTGTCTCTGCTCCCATAGCTCTTCTCTCTACTCTGCCTCCAGTTTTAGGACTTTACCTCAGTCCTTTCCCATTTCTCCTTTCCTTAATCTTTCATTCACCTTTTCCTTCTTCTCTGTGTAGAATGAGGCAACTGGGTTCTGTAGTCAGGGTCCTAAACCTAGGATAGAAAGACCTGAATTAAAATCCAGCCTCTGACATCTACTAGCAGTGTGGCCCTGGGAAGTCACTTAACTGCTCTCTACCTCAGTTTACTCAATTGCAAAATCAGGGTAATAATATTACCTGTATGTAATTACCTGATATGGTAATAATAATACCCCAAGGTTGCTGGGGGCTAAGATTGCTATTTGGAAATCACTTTGCAAATTTTCAAGTGCTATGTAAATACAAGCAGTTGTTGTTATCATTAATAATGAAAATTATTAACAATATTAGTAAGAATGATTACGAATGATACTAACAGGAAGCATTAATATTTATGTATAGCGTTTATAGGAGGTTTGCAAAATTATTATTTATATAGCACCTACTATGTGCCAGGCACTCTGCTAAGGACTTTATAAATACTATCATATTTGACCCTCACAACAACCCTTGGGAGGGTAGGTACTATTGTTACCCCCATTTTAAAGCTGATGAAACTGAAGCAGTCAGGGTAAGTGACTTGTCCAAGGTCACACAGTTATGAAATGTCAGAGGCTCGATTTTAATTCCCGTCTTCCTGACTCATGACTGTCCTTTGACAGCAAAGTCTTTGTGTTCTTTCTTTTAGTAGTCAATTTTTTGGAACTCTTCATGATAGCTTTTTCAGATATATATATATATATATATATATATATATATATATATATATCTGAGGATGTAAGAATACACACACACACACACACATATGGCAATTACTGTACTGTGCTATGTGTTGACAACCCCTATGGAGCACAGCTGGGATGCAAAAATGAGAAAGAACCTCCCACTAAACTGCTCCAAGCTGGGTTCAAGAGCTCAGCTCCTGATGGGGTCAGCCCTATGGACTAGTGCTGGTGTCCACACAGACTGGTCAGTCTTTGTTCATTCAATGTGGAGTGTGGGAGCCCATAGCCAGGCAAGACTCCAGGGAGTAGCTTGGGGGCTTCCTTCCAGGGGGCTGATCTACCCTCTGGTTCTGTGATCCAAGCTACCAGTCCCACTGGGAGAGCTTGTCAGGAGCCCCAGGGGCCATTTCTCTGTTCTTCTGGTGTCTGCCTATGAGTCTATAGCAGGAATTTGTATTTCTTCTGAGCCAAAGTGTGATGGTGACTTTTTTGTCTGCAAATTTGGCCTAGAACTAGCTGCATCTCTGATCTTCTGGGACTCTGTTCCATCTCCCATCTTAGGGAAGGCACTAAGGAGCCTGAATCCATGGCATCTTTTTCCGGAGGGAGGTGAGGTCACTTTCTGAGCAAAGCTGGAAGCCATAAGTAAGCCTCATGCCCCATGGCCCAGACAAGTGAGATTGAGCAAGGACTAAATGTCCAATGCCTTCACAGAAGGTGGGGCTTCTCAGTCCCAAATTCATTGAGAAGAAAATTAATGCACATATTTCTTTATTGCAGGGGAATTCCAGAGTTGAGGTAGGAGGAGCCATTAGACAGAAGCCCTCAAACGTGTTTATAGACTTAGAACCCAAATCAAGTGGACCAACCGTTACCTGAGGTCATTTGGCTTCTCCAGGACTCTCAAATTTCCTCCGGTTGTAGGTTTTATTAGCTTTTAATCAAAGGCAACATTGTGAAATGTTCTGAGCCCAATTGGAATTCAACATGAAAAACAGCTGAATTCAGAGGGAGGGGAGAGAATGGAGGAGCCAAGGAATTGAAAAGGAAAGAAAGAAAAATTGATTCAATCAATGGTCACCCAAACAGCATTTGTCAGTGTGGGTTCCTTGTTGAAGAGGGGGAATGAGGGGCCAAGATAGGATGGAATAAAGGCAGAGGGAGGCTCAGGCCTGCTGCTTTCCCTATATCTCAAGGAACCAAGAAGGATCTCCTAGTCTTAGGAAGAAAAGCCCATAGGGAAGGATCTGGGTTGGGGCCCTGGCAGCCACCCACATAACTGCTAACGAATAACTCTGGCCCTGGAGATGGCAATTGAAAACAGCTTTAAGGCCCAGGAGGGAGTGCAGAGCTGAATGCTGACTGGACTCTGGTTTCATGGACTTTATGTGAAGATGATGTAAATCAGAGGAGGTATTCTGAGACAAAGTAAGGCCTCTGAGTGGTTTCCTCACGGTGATGAGGTGAAATAAGCCTTTCTTTTCAGGGTTTGTGATCTAAATGGCTGTTTGTGTGAGTGTAGAAGTGTGGGGAAATGACTTTCCCAGCACATAGATCCTTTCTCAGATTTCCTACAGTGGAAAGAGTTCAAATTCTAGCCTTGCCACTTAGAAGGTATGTGATGTTAGGTGAGTCACTTCCCAGTTCTCTGGATCTGAAATTTCCCTTCATGTAAAAGGACAGGGTTGGGCTTTTCATTCATGTCTGACTCTTTGTGACCCCATTTGGGATTTTCTTGGCAAAGATATTAGAGTAGTTTGCCATTTCCTTCTTCAGCTCGTTTTCTACATGAGGAAACTGAGTCCAACAGGGTTAAGTGAGTTGTGCAGAGTCACACAGCTAGTAAGTGTCTGAGGTCAGATTTGAACTCAAGCCTAGTCTTCCTGATTCCAAACCCCGTGTTTCCTGCACTGTGGTGTCACCTAGTTGCCCTGTAGAGATATAGAGATGTCTTTGTCTAGCTAGAAACATAGATGTTTATCTCTATCTCCATCTATGTCTCTATATCTCTATCTACATATAGAGTCTATAAAATAGACTCTATTTTAAGTACTTAAAGTATTTTAAGTATTAAAAGTACTTAGCCTGGACAGAAGACTTGAGTTTCCTAAGTTTAGATCTGGCCTCAGACACTTAGCAGCAGTATGACCACAGGCAAGTCACTCATCTTCTTTTCTGCCTCAGTTTCCTCATCTGCAAAATGGGGATAATGATAATAGCATCCATCTCCCAGAGTATATTTTTAAGAACTCTCCAAGCCTTAAAATGCTCCCTCTGTCTGTCCATCTCCGTCTCTGTCTCTGTCTGTGTCTCTGTCTCTGTCTCTCTCTCTTATTACTATCACTGTTGTTTTTGTTCTTTCAATGAGGAAATCACTGCTATAAACCCATTGCTAACACTCAAAACTGACTGCCTTTGTCAGGAGGTTCTGCATTGATTTGGGAGGACTCCCTTAGGTTTTGTTCCTCCCAAGTATGTAAGATGGTGATTATCTGCTGACGATGACTCTTGGCAGTGCCTCAAACTAAAGATGAGTTTGCTGTCCATGGTCTATTTTTATGGAAGTTGTGTTTGCCTTGATTCCTGAGGTTTTATTGGTAGAATATTGTCCTTGCCTTGATGATGTAGAAGGGTTTCCAGCCATACTACTGCCACTCTCAGAGACTCTGGCTCCAGCCAGAATGGGGGTGGATGGGAAATAGCGCTGCCTGCAATCAGAAGACTTGGGTTCCATCTACCTCTGCCACCCTACTACTTATTAGACTTCTACATGGCTCTTACCCCTTCTCTCCAGCACTCTCTTTCCCACTCTGTAAAATGAGGGTAATTGAACTGTATGACAGTGGAGATCTCCTCCAACTCTAAATCTAGGATCTTATAAGTCAGTTAAACTCTTTGCCCCTCAGGAATCTTATCTTTAAAATGAGAATATAACATATAGTGGTAATAGTCAGTTGTAAAGTCAACTTGGCATGAAGAAAAGTGAGCCTGTTCTTGGATTCAGAAAGACCTGTGTTCACATGCCACCTCACAAACTTACCTGGGCAAATTGATGAAATTTGGAGTCTGCCAAGCAACTCTCTAGGTCAGGAATTCTTTTGTTTGTTCAATGAAATAATTAATTTTTAGTTTTCAACATTCATTTCCTTAAGCTTTTGAGTTTTAAATTTTCTCCACCTTCATTCCCTTCTCCCTCCCCAAGACAGTGCAATCTGATATAGGCTCTACATATACATTCATCTTAAACATATTTTCATATTAGTCATGTTGTAAAGAATTAGAACCAATGGGAGGAAACATGAGAAAGAAAAAACCAAACCAGATCAAAAAAGAGAGCAAATAGTATGCCTCGATCTGCATTCAGGCTCCAAAGTTCTTTCTCTGGATGTAGATAGCATTTTTCATGAGTCTTTTGGAGTTATCTTAGATCCTTAAGTCAGAAATTCTTTACATGGGATCTGGGATCTGTGAACTTTGTGTGTGTGTGTATGTATGTATATGTATTTTTGCTGTTCTGTTATTTTTAGTTGTCTGACTCTTTGTATCCCCATTTTGGGGTTTGCTTAGCAAAGATACTGAAGTGTTTTGACATTTTCTTTTTTGACTTATTTGATAGACAAGGAAACTAAGGCAAACAGTGTTATGTGACTTACCCAGGGTCACATAGCTAGATTTGAACTCAAGAAGATGAATTTTCTTGACTTCAGGCCTGGTACTCTGTCCACTGCTCCACCTAACTGCCCTCATGCATATATATGCATTAACTTTCATCATAACTGGTGTCTTTCATAGTCCTTTATAATTAATCTTATCCATTTAAAACAATTCTGAGAAGAAGTCCATAGGCTTTACTAGACTACCAAAGGGCCCTTGAAACAAAAGCAATTAAAAACAACAGTAATAATCATAGATAACATTGAGATGTGTGTGTGTGTGTGTGTGTGTGTGTGTGTGTGTGTGTGTGTGTGTGGTGCCTTAAGGTTGTCAAATCAGTTTATAAATATTATCTGTTTTTATCTTCTCAATAGCCCTGGGGGCTTGGTAAGAAATTATTTCCCCATTTTATAGATGAGAAAACCAAGGCAGAGATATAACAATGGATTTTCCCAGGGTCACAAAGTTAATAATTGTCTGGGGTTGGATTCGTACTCAGATCTTTCTGACAGCAGACCCAGCACTCTTTCAGTTGCACCACCCTTGCTGTAAACCTCTAAATTGCAGATTAGGTAATGACTTGCATTGAGAGGTAGTCTCCATAGTGGGGAATCCTCTACAACAAACCAAAAGTAGATATGGTTTAAATGAAACCAAGGTGCAGTAGGTATATATGAGCTCTTATAGGCTAGAGGGAGCTATTTCTCATCCAGAACAGTGAGATTTGTATATTCTTGTGATGGTACTGAGAAGCCTGATCCCTGTTGGGAAGTCATTTATTTCTCTGTATATTTTAACCTGCTTCTAGTCCTTTCTTCTCTTCTTGTTGGTGTTGAAATTGACAATTTTACCATTTCTTAATTTGTGCCTATTTATTTTGCATGTACTTATATATCAGGTTATCCCAATTAATCATGGAAGGCCCTGATAAGTCTGTTGATTCAATCAATCAGAAGTATAGACCAGGTATGAATGTCACCTTAATCAATTTTTTAGAAATAAAAATATTTTGATCATTAAATAATGAAAGATAATACCACTGTGAAAGTATCTTGTGCTTGGCTAAAAGATTCAGATGTACATGTGGATCTAGATATAAAATAACTACAGTTTGTATTTGCAAAACTCAGCATTGGGTTATTCCACTTGAGGAACTAGAGAGCTACATATGGCCTCCAGGACACAGGTTCCCCACCCCTGGACCATTAGTCAGTTGGTTGAGGACTCCAAGGTCTAGAATACATTCAAAAAGCAAACCTTTGTGCTTTTACTGAGGGGCAGCAAGAGAGCAAGGGAAGGGCTTACTCACAAGGGGTGTTACTTTCCCTCCTCCATTAACTACAGACTGTTGGCATTTCTAGCCAAAGGCAGAGAAATACATATAGAGGACAAATCTGGACAAATCTAGACAGACTCACTTACTGCCTGAGCAGGCAGCACTTTCGAGATCCCTTGGACCTGCAAAGCCCTGGCTGTGAACTCTAAAGAGACAGTACAGAGATACTCAGCATCTGTTAGAACATTCAGCCTAAGGAGAGACTTCATAAAGACTCAAGAAAGGGACAAAAGGACTTCTCATAATGAGGAACTTAAGTACTCTTTTGCTACAGGTCTCTTCCACATATGTGTGCCTTACTTCCTCTGTACTTTAAGTGTGACCTCACTCTCCCCAGAGACTTTATGAGTGCAAGGGAAAGTACACCCCTGGTTTGGGGAGAATGTTTTATACGACAATTTCTTATTAAACTATCTTAGCTAAATATACCTTTCTCAAAGTTAAGTACTGCTGACAGATTGTCAATGAGACGTATACCGCTGGGGGCTTGTGATGAATGTTTTTAGAAACCCCATTCCCTCAGGTTTACCCCTAGAGTCCTAAGGAGAGCAGTAAATAGCTGCTCTCTGGAGACCCAATCTAGGAGTGAATGCCTGTTGGGAGGAATGGTCCCTGGGGGTTATTACAGGGATATATGTTGTTATTTTGTCTTTCTCTCCGTAGAATATAAGTTTCTTGAGGTCAAGAACCTTGGTACATAAAATATGCATTTTAAAAAAGCTTGTTCATTAATCGATTGATTTCACTGGGATGGCTTATTTCTTTCCTATAGAGATTATATTAATATAGTGTATCATCCCCACACCACCCATCCTGGACCTTGGACAGGCTTTTATGGTATGTGGTGGGATTTGGATTGGGTACATTGGAAATCCAAGCAGAGCATGATGAGACTTTGCTCAAAGTCTACTGGACCTGGAGGTTGAAGGTCTAGGTTCAAGTCTTTGTCCCATCCTTCATTGGCCTTCAGTGAGTCACTGAATCTTAGAGCCTCACTTTCCCCTTCTGTAAACTGGGGTCAATGGTGCTACTCACTCTACCTATTTGGAAGTCTTGTTGGGAGGAACAAATGAAAAATATCTGGGAAATCCCTTTGTAAATGTGAAGAGGTATAGAAAGTCACTTTATTTGGGTCTATGGTCTTCATTTGACCTACTCTGAGAAAAGGAAAAAGAGCCATACACTTAGGGTGTTAGTTGTATCTTCCTGAGTCTATTTTAGGGATTAACATCTATCTTTTCCAAAACACTTGGAAGTGATGTCATTGTAATCCTCTAGCCATCTAGTGTAGTTGAATTCAATCCAAATGTGATATTGGGACTTTTGTGCTTTTTTTTGAAGGCTAATGGATATATTTCAGTCTGGTCTATGTCAGACCAGACCCTTAGCCTTCCCTGGAGTAGCCTTGAAGTTTCGGATTTAAGCCAAGGCATCCCAGCAGTTTGAACGATTGCCAAATGTGTATTTATGAAAAGGAAAAAAAAAAGGCAATGCACGGTTATGTTTTAGAGGGGCAGTGCATCATTGTAGAGAGTATTGGATTTGGGGTTAGGAGAAAAGTTGTTGTTCAGTCGTTTCAGTATCATGTCCCCATTTGGGGTTTTCTTGGCAAAGATACTGGATTGGTTTGCCATTTTCTTCTCCAGCTCATTTGACAGATGGGGAAACTAAGGCAAACAGGGTTAGCAAGTATCTAAGGTTGGATTTGAACTCAGGTCTTTCTGACTTCAGTCCCGGCACTCTTATCTACTGGACCACCTAACTGCTTCTAGGAGAGGAGAACCAAGATTACATTCATCCTATGAGACTCATTACTTTTCCAACTACTCTTCTACCTTCATTTTACCTTATCCATAAAATGACACTAATTTTAATCATGTTATTTTGTGAGGAAGGTTTTATCACTTTGAGACAATGTATGTAAAATACTTTACCAGTACCTTCCAAGAATGGTAGTATTGGTTTGATTACTGTGCCCCTGGAGCATGAGGTAGAAAGTTGGGGAGAGGGGTGGAAGCCTATATGACATGAACGTGACCATTAGGTAGCAGCATGATGGGCTTTAGCTATCCTACCTATGGGGCAGCTGTACCAATCTGAAGCACATGATAGACTGGAGCCATAGGCTTGGTCAGTGGAGCATGATCTTTAGGAATAACTGGATATGGGTCAGACACATCAAGTCAAAAAGCATTTATGAAGCCCCCATGATGTTCTAGTCACTGTGCATACAGAGATGCTCACATCCAATGAGGGAGACACCATGCAAGCAACTAGACAGCTAGAAGGCAAATGGGAGAGAATCTCACATGAAAGGAAGATTAAGGAAGGCTAGGAAAGGCTTCTTGGAAAGGATGGTAGTCTGATCACCAGCCTGGTCCAGGGCATCAGGGCAGAATGTGAGTTGGAGTATTATGTGGAAGTGGAGGCCAGAGTCCAAGAACATGACATGAAGAGGTTGGGAGCAGCCATTTCTTCATATGCTTGGTCATTTTCTCCTGTCCCGGCGGGGGGTGGTGGTGGTGGTGGGGAATGTGAAGCTGGTATGCCAAGAGTTAAGAAGAGGCAATGGCCCTTTGATGTCCTCCTGTCAGAAGAAGGAAGCAGAGGGATCTCACCCATGGCCTTGAGGGACAAGAGGTTGCTACAAATGGGGCACAGCGGCATCTAGTTCGAAAGGAAAGCACCTGGTTTCTGATTCAGTTAAACCAATGGGAGTAGATACACATTGAGGCCCATGAGCTGTTGATTCTATTTAAGGCAGGCAAACCTCTATAGGGATAAGTTAAATGGTCTGATATGATTTCAAAATGACAAATAGGTATAGACAGCCTTTTACAGCCCTCCCACCTTTGGTTCTTTTTTTTTTCAATGTTCTACAGTCACTACCATGTAACTTAGATTTATTTTCCCTCCCTGAGGTGGCATACAATTTTATATAGGTTCTACACACATATTCCTATTAAATACATTTTCACCATAATCATGTTGTAATAGAAGAATTAAAATGAATGGGAGCAATCATATAACAAACCAAACCATAATACAAAGGAAGATGATCTGCTACATTCTATGACTGAATTCCACAGTTCTTTCACTGGATGTGGAAGGCATTTTGCCTTAAAAGATCATTGGGAATTTTTTAGGTCCTTGCATTGCAATGCAGTTCTAAGTCTACCAGAAAAAATCCTCACACATGTGGTTGTTGCTGTGTACAGAGTTCTCCTGGTTCTGCTCCTTTCACTCAGCAATCAGATCATATAAGTCTTTCCAGGCCTTTTCTTATAGCACAATAATATTCCATAACATTCATATACCATATTCAGCCATTCCCCAGTTGATGGGCACCCCCTTGATTTCCAGTTTTTGGCCGCCACAAAGAGTGTTGCTATAAATACTTTTGTACATGTGGGACTCTTTCCCATTTTTATGATCTCTTGGGGATATAGTCCTAGAAGCAGAATTGCTGGGTCGAAGGGTATGCACATTTTTCTAGGCCTTTGGGCATAGTTCCAAATTGTTCTCCAGAATGGTTGAATCAGCTCACAGCTCCACCAACAACAAATTAGTGTTCCAACTCTCTCACCACCTTTGGTTCTTGAAGGGATTGTTTCCTTCCTGGAATCTGATTGCTGCCTGGAACAGAACACCTGGGCACTTAGACCTCATGTCTGCATTTGTGTAGCCACCAAGAAGGGGACACCAATGCCTGCCTGGCAACATGGGTGAAGTCAAGGCAAGGAGCCGCATTGAGTGGAGTGTGGCATCTGCCCAAGGTCATTAAGGGAAGTAGATAAGAGGCCAGGAGAGGAAAGCATAGACAACAGGAATCGGCAACCAAGTAGACAAGCAGGCATCAGAGAAATGGGAAAATGTAACAACCAAAAGTGGAGGAAGAAAGACAACATAGGATCAACATCAGAAAGAAACATTGAATATGTTCAATATCAATGAAGTGTCTGGCCCCTGCTTCTGGACGTATCCCTCCCTGCAGGACAGAAAGCAATGCCAGTGAAGCTCATCCGGGTCGTACAAATGGAAACAAATGCCTAACATACCTGACTGAGGAGCCGAATATTAGGGCAATATATTAGCAGTGGCTTCTAGTGAGCAAATCCTGACCAAAGTGCTCGGTTCTCCCTGGGCATGGATAAGTAACTGGGATAAGTTAGTGTAAGTAATCCAGCGATTGGTCTAACAACAAATATTTATTAAATACTTAAGCGTCTCAGTTATGCCCTTTCTATTAAATATACCTATTAGCACGGCAATATTAATAATGTTTCAGTTACATTTACATAGTAACATTAGGAAACAAAATTTAAAGTATTACAGCACTTTGATACAGATTAATGCTGTCTCTCGCCAATCTGGACTGTTTACAATAACTGTGTAGCCCAATTGTCGATTTACTTTCTCTTTTCCCATTTGCAGTAGGTTGAGTCTATTTACAGCTCCACTTAGTTTTTCAAATACTCCTTTGGCAGATAAAACCTGGCTCCAGATAATTTGGCATCCAGACTCTGGCTTCGGCCGCTTTGGCTTCTGTCCCCTCCCTCGGTCTGATCCAGGCACATCATTCTGTCCATTTACAGTTTGAGAGATAGTTAGGAAGGTATTAAGTTACCTCTTGATTCTTAAGCAGTTTTTTGATCTTTTCATTCCTAGATGAGAAACAGAAAATAGAAGGGAAAAAAATCTTCTTGTGTCTTTCTCTTCTCTGGCAAATTACAGGTTGTTTCAAAGCGATTTTGCAAATAATGCTAAATCTAAGACTGAAATGCAGTGATTAAGAGATTTCTTGAACCCCTCCCCATTCCTTTATTCAACAAACACACTTTGTGTTAGATACTGTGCAAAATACTAGGGATAGAAAGGCAAAATGAAAACAATTCCTGTCCTCTTCTGTTATAGGGGAGGTATGGTGAGGGAATGGCACGGACACAGATGAATTCTTACAAATTATGTAAAAGGTAAATGCAGAATAATAGGGCAGTTGATGCTAACTACTGGGAGGGGATCAGAAAAGTATCCTATGGTGCTTGACGTGGCAACTAGGTGAGCCAATGGATAGAGCACTGGCCTTGGAGTTAGAAGGATCTAAGTTCAAATCTAGCCTCAGACAACTTCAGCATGTCACTTAACCCCGATTGCCTCCCAAAAGAAAAGAAGTGGTTTTTGAGCTAGTATTTCGAAAGAACTCAGTATTTTGGGAGGCAAAGATAATGAGAGTACAATCTAGACATGGAAGATAACTTGTTCAAAGGAGAAGAGATAGAAGATGAGAGGACTGGCTCTTTCCTCCTGAATCGTTTAAATGTATAGAACATAACAGAACACATTTATAAACTGCCAGGTTATCATGGCTTCCCTCATGAAACTACAACTGGTTAGATTTATCATGGAGTGTTTTTTTTTGATGAGATTTGACCAATGTTGTATTGGATGCCTTTAGTCTAAAATTGCAAAGTTTTGGTGACCACGATAGTCAGGGACATCTTATCATCCTCCACAGCTTAGGGTAGGGAAATGATGATGGTGTCCAGGGGGAGGTCTGGGAGAAACTTCCAAGTGACAATGTCATCATTTCCTCTTTGGATCAGGGATCTGTCCAGTATCTGATAGCATTTGTCTTCTCTTTTCCTCCCATGTTGCACTAATCACTTGCTCATAGCTGTGCCCAAGGTTTGAGTGGGTATATTAAACCCAGTCAAGCCTGGGACATAACTAGAGTCTAGAGCAGGGGTTCTTAGCCTGACCTCCATGAAATCAGTCTTTCAAAATTATTTTGATAACCATATTACAGAAAAATTGGCTTCCTTTATTTTATTTTTATGCATTTAAAAACATTCCCCACTTCCCAGTGGGGTCTTTGACACAAGAATCTCTGCTCTTGGATGAAACTGGAGCCTAGTGGAGCTGCCACCACCATCTCCCTTTGCTTCTTCATTTTTCCTTCCCTATCCCCTCTTCCCCACCTTTTCCTGCCTTAATATTTATTTCCTGACCTCACTACCACCTAGGAATTGGTTATCTATTGGCTTCATACAAAGCCACTTTCGGGCTCAGTTTTTGTTCCAGTGCATAGGAGTCAGACAGTTTTCTCCTGGTAAGTTATATAGTTTGCCATGGTTTAATCATTTTGGATCACTGTGAATCTCTCTTTGGTTACCCTGAACTTTCCCAGCTGGCTCTGCCTTGCCTGTACTAATAACCTTCATGCCTGTTCCTCCTATTTTTCTTTACAAAGTAAGCCAGCCATCCCTCTTTTCTCCTCTAAAGTGTATTGCCCTGTGCAGTTGTATATTTGATGAATATTTGTGTAATGAGTTTCACACATATTCCTCCTCCCCCCATATTCTGTGATACAATGACAACAGCGTCCTTGTTATTCTTCAGACATCACACTCTATCTCCCGACTCCATATGTTTTCTCTGGCTGTCCCCCAGGCCTGGAATGCTCTCCCTTCTCATCTTTGCCTCCTGGTTTCTTTCAGGTTTCAGCTTAATTCCCATCTTCTAGAGGAACCCTTTCCCAATTTCCCCTAATTCTAGCACTTTTCCTCCCTTGATTTACTCAGCGTGTATCTTGTTTGCACATCATTGTTTACATGTTGTTCCCCCACTCCCATTAGACCGTGGGACTGTCTTTTGCCTCTCTTTGTATCTCCAGTATTTTGCCCAGCCTCTGGCATACAGTAGATACTTAGTGTTTTCCTTTATGTACCTATCTTGTGGTCTCCAGCTTAAATTCTAGAGATGAGGTAGTATGCTTGCATGTCTAGCACCTGGTCATATAAAATTTCATCCCTTAATTTCCATACTTTAATATTTCCATGATTGATTCTTTCTTCCTTTAAGATGAAATTTTAGCATTATTTTTGGCATGAAGCTTTTCCCAATTCCTCCAACTGCTGGCATCCTCCCTCCCAAGCTACCTTGCATTTACTTGCTTTGCGTAGGTTTCTACTTATTAACTTTATATTCATATTGTGCACATTTAATGTGTGTGTTGTCCCGCCCTCCATTAGAATATTAGCTCCTGCTGAGTAGGGTTGATTTCATTCTTTTCACTTGTCTCACTCATGACTAATACATGCCTTCAGAGCAGGATCTCTGTCGTTGTTTATCTTTGTTCTCTCTGTCCCTAGGTGAGGAAGCATTTTATACATAATATGTAGTTGATACAAATATGAAATGGAAGGAAAATGGAAGCCGTGAGTTCCTTGTAGGATGATCCAGTAAAATCAGGCTCCTGTGTATCGAGTCATCTGATGCTTTCACGAACATGGTTATGTTCCCTGTATGGATGGTTTTTCTGCTTCCTTACTTCCCTCTGCTTCTGGTCATATGTCTTTCCATGCTTCTTAGAATTCTTCCTGTGCATCTCTCATCACCCACCAATGTTCCAATACATTCACATACCTTAGTTTATTTCATCATTTCTTAGTCAATGGGAATTTCCTTCCACCCACCTGAATGCTCCACCCTCACCAACTTCAAGAGCTAACGTTGTAGAGATGGGTCTGGTCAGAGGGGAGTACACACTCTTGTCACCATCTGGGATCTTTCTGCTTCACATTGTATGACTTTGATATGTAGTGATGTCGAGGCTTACCCACAAAGTGCCCCTCTGAAATGTGCATCCTTCCTCCTCCTTAATGTTAGTGTCTTCCTTCTGAGATTCTCTTTATTTTATCCTGAGCATGTCTTATTTGAATGTAGTTGTTTCCCTGTTATTTCCCCTCTTAGATTGTAAACTCCTTAAAGGTAAGAGTTTTTTTTTTCCTTTCTTTATATCCTCAGCACTTTGCGTGATGCCTGGACCATTGTAGGTGCTTAATAAATGCATGTTGACTGACTTACCTTCATTTGCCTGATCACTGCATGTATATCATAGATCATTTATTGGATTCCCTGGGCAAAAAGGTAGCTTTTAAAGCTAAAGTGGGAGTGTGGGCATATACCCTGAAGTATCCTTCCCCCTCCACCCCATTTAGCTCTCTTGTCCTCTGTGAACAGCTTTTCTGGCTTCCTGTCTATTTTGGGATAGATTCTTAGTGCTCTATTTAATCTTTAGTCTCCTGCCCACAAAGGGGCAAATCCATCTGGATACCCTCACATCCACTACCAGACAGATTCTTGGCTGCTGATACTCACTCTGAATGACATCTTTCTGGATTCTTGTGCATTAAGAGTCAGGTCCCTGGCCACCTGGCCACTGTCAGGCCAGCTTCTTAGCTTCCTACCCACCTGGGGATGGTTTCCTGCCACTTGGCTCTTACATCACTCCACCCATTAGTCCTGATTGATTTCCCCTGCATGTGCTTTGTTTGGTTCACTCATTTCATCTACCTGTTTTCTGAGAGTGATCACTGAACACATTTTACCTTTTATTGGAAGTATGTAGAGCTAAACCTGACAACAGCTCTAAATGTATGCTCCTATGGTCCCAAGTCATTGATCTCTCTCAATATTGTCTCAAAATTCTAGAATCAATCCAGTCTCTAGCATTAATCCAATCTTCATGGAGCTCTCCATGGTTTATTCATCTGTCAGTCCGTTACATCCCTTCATCTGGATGGCTGACTCTCTACACATTCCCTCATTTGTTAAGTGAGAAGGTTGGACCTCATGGACTCTGCAATCCTTTTTAGCTTTAAATCTGTGAACCTCAGTTTCCTCTTTGGTAAAATGGAGATAACAGTATAAGGTCTTTTGGTGGCTTGTTGTTAAAATCAAATGTGACAATTTAAAGTACTCTGTAAATGTAACTCATAATAATGCTGTTGGTGGTAGCAGTAGGAGGGAGAGGTCTGGTTCTTCTGAGGATCCCAGTTCCCTTTCCCATCCATCCCTCTCCCAGCACCTCTCTCACCCTTGAGTACCTGATCACTAAGAAACACCCAAGGATGTGAAGATGGGCTTACTTCCACTGCAACTGATTATTTTCACTACAGTTCCACCCAAACAGGCAATCATAATTTTTTCTGTGCATACTTCTTTTTCCCTACTTACTCTAGAGTGGACATTTCCCTGTCCAGTTCGTCTTTGAATCAACCCAATCTTCATGTAGTTTTCTGTGGTTTACCCATTTGTCAGTCCCTCAGGTCCCTTACTCTGTAACCATCCCATGGATGGCTGGTTCACAGCAGATGATGACTCGTGGTGATGAAAAGAACAAGCACAGGCTTGATGCCATTGGACATTCCCCACTGAGTGTTGTCTCCTCTGATGTTCCACTTGGTTGGCTACTCAGGTTCCCTGTGAAGAATGAGAGAAATTGACCATAAAACTGGGATTTTCTAAGTATATGCCTAGAACTACAGGCCTGGGGTTGCTGAAGGGACCCAGAGACAGTACCCATGAAGAACCTCAAGTCACTATAGTATATCACCCATCTTTGGCTTCTTCATACTATGACCATTCTAACTTGGGCTGCCCTTCTGAGGCACTATTAGAGCAATCCTGTATACCTGATAACAATCCTTTTCTGTCCCCACACCAGCCCAAGTTCTCCCTCCAAAATCTGACCTCTGTCCCTTGGCTATGTGATCCATATACAGTAAGCATTTACTAAGTGCCTCCATGGTACAAGACATTATGCCAGACACTAGTGATGAAAAGACAAAAATGAACCAGTCCCTGCCCTCAAGGAGATTAGCTCCTAATCTAATATTAGATTCTACTGCCTCTGTCTACCATCATCCCATGGCCTCTGAACAAAGAGATGTTGCCTCCTGTTCTTAGGGTACCCTCCAAAACTTCTTAAAATGTATAAAAAGGGTTTTGTAATTGTTTCTTTCTTAGGAATCCTGTTCTTTCCTCAGTGACTCTTCCTTTCCCCCTCCCCATTATCTCCCCAGCATAATGTCCATCCCTGATAATAGAGAAGTCAAATCAAGCAAAATAAGCATGATATAACATTTTCCTTACTAAGAACCTGTTGTCTACCAGGTTTCCCTTAAGAAGCCAAAATCTGGCTTCACCTTCAGTGCTGAGATGTAGTTGGTCACTAAACTGGGCTCATTTTTATGCTTTTAATTACCTCTGCATTATCACAAGGTATAGTTTTTCCATCATTGTCTGGAGATCCTGATGTCCTAATCATTAAGTCTGGGGATTAAGTGCGATACTTATGGGCCCAGACTGCACACAGCAAGAAGTCCTAAGCAAGTCTAGGGATCATGATATTTCGGTCAAGAAGTCATTTGTTAGCTCATTATGTCCTGATTATGCAAATGTCATTTCATGTGAGTATTCATGGGATTATAGTTTCAGAGCTGGAAAGGATCTTAGCAGTAATCTAGTTCTAGTGCAGATGAGCAAACTGAGGCCCAGTGAAGATAAAATACTTTCTCAATATTAGACTAGCATTTTTAAGACTTCACCATGCTGGCTCATCCTCCTATTGAACTGCATCAATTGTCTTGAATTCAAATATATGGGGACTGTGGCTATGAGTGATGTTAATAGAAGGAGAATCTACTTCAAACAGACAATAACCTCCTTAAAAATGTGTCAGGGGGATTCTAGTGAATGAATTTCCTTTTTGTTGTTTTCTGTGGGGAACAGCCAGAGCATATCAGTCAGCAAATATTTGAGTGCCTGCTAGATCCTAAGGAAGCTCACTGCCTGCCCCATTTCCTTCACTTGGAATACAAAGAAGTGGAAGACAAGTCCATTCATTCTCTAGGCCATGAACCTTCGGGACTCTTGTCGATTTCTCCATTGGTCCTTATATTTTCTTCGGTGAGATGAGAAAGAAATCCAGAAGAAATGGAATACCAAAAAGGGATGGAAGGAACAGTTCAGGATAATCACAGGAGATCATAGAGGTAGAGGATGTGATGATAAAGGAAAATCTTCCGAGAAGCTAGTGCTGGAGTTGGAGCATATGTAGTTTAAGTGAAGAGGAGGCAGAAGAGATCTCCTGGAAAATGGGTAAACACTAATATTCCCAAGTATGCAGTATTCCTAAAATAATAGAATCATGTAGGTGGTATAGCGCTTAGAGATCATTTAATTCAGTCTACTCATTTTACAGATTAGAAAACTGAGACCTGGAAAAAGCAAATGACTTGGCTATCATCACATGGATAATTATTGCCTGGATTTTCTTAAATAAGTTTGCACCATCTTAACTTATAAATTGATTCCAGAAATACTTAAGGCAAAATAATTTTACAGGCACTTCGGAACAATGTTTTAAAGAAGAGGGAAGAGGAAATCCAAGGAATTATGACTTACATTTGGATCTAATTCTTGTCCACATTTATCAAGTCTCAAACAATTTTCAGGTACTAGGCTAGGTATCAAACAAATCAATAGAGCCCTTACCGTCTTACATTCTGTAATGTGATGTAATGCAAAGCCCCTGCTTACATTCTAATGTGTGCTGACACTTGATTCTAATATGTTGCTAATATTAAAGAACATCGTGATGGCTCATGGATAGGGGGCTGACCTGGGAGTTAGAAAGGCCCTGTTTCAAGTCAGCTAGTATATGCCAAAGACTGGTTCACTTTTACCTTTCAGGTTCCTCTCCCCATATTCCCCCAACTCCTAAACATCTAAGACTGTAAGATAGAGGTGTCAGTCTCTAAAGGGGATATAGTATAGAGAGTTTCCGAACCAGGAGTTCTGTACACATGTTAACTTATAGGGCAAGATACCCGCCCCATCTTCCACCACCCACCACAATAGAAAAAAATGACATCATTGCAAAATCCTATTAATTCAGGCACTCTGGTGCTTTTCTTTCAGTGAGAGGGACCTCATGGGTTTAGCATCAGAAAATCTATTATAGCTCAAAGGTTAGGCATGTGTAGCCCTCCTCTATGGCTTGGGGCCTCTTAGGGGATTAATATAGAGGAGAAGAAAATGGGTAGGATTCTATTTTCTTTGTTCCAAACTTGGGAAGTACAAAGTTTTGTATAATTAAATTGAACTCCAGTTATCCCAACCCCACCAAAATTACTCCTCTTCTAGAAATGGAGTATAACTAACTAATTATATAACTGTATAGTGACTGGCAGCCCCAGAATGGGTGGTGAAGATTCCGGATTCTACCAACAGTGATTGTATCCCCTCTGAGCAACTGTTGTCACCAGTGTGTTCCCAGTGAGTTGGAGGCTAGGATCAGTCACATTGTTTGAGGCTACCTGGACATTTTTTTCTTCAAAGAAATTAGGTTAAAATTGACATAACGTAGCAGGGGATAGAGGCCCAAAGTAGAGAAGGATGGCTCTGCTACTGTGCCTGATTGAGAATAGAAAGTTGATGAGCTAACCACATCCTTGAGTTGCTTTCTTGAGTTGAGTCACTGACCCTGAGCCCAGCCAATCAGGGCTACAGTTAGTCAGTCAGCCAGCTTTTAAGCACTTCTTAGTGGTGCTACGTGCTGGGGACACAATGAAATTCAAAAATCTGGTCATTGCCCTTATGGAGTTTAGATTTCAGTGGGGTGATACAATATGCAAACTACTCTGTCCACACAAGACACAGTATAAATGAGAGGCAATTTCAGAGGGAAGGCACAAATGGTGGGTGGCACTGAGAAGCACCTCTTCCCTAAAGAAGGATTTGAGCTGAGTCCTGAAGGAAGCATGAGGAGACAAGCCAGCCCAGTGTTTGCCCATGGTGGTCGCAGACTTGGCTAGAAGTGTGGAGCGTGGCATCAAAAGATGCCACAGGTTGTGTGATACCATTATCTTGTTGAAGAAACTGAGGTCCAGAAAAGAACAGTGGTTTTCCAGAGGCTGTGGAGCTAAAAATAACCCCCCCTCCAGGTGCTAAAATTTTTCTCTTTGGAAATATTCTGTGACTTTAAAATCATAGACCCTGAGTAAAATTCACTGTATCTGAGTATAACCAGTGAAGCAGTCAGTCATCAAGTGTTTATTAAGTGCTTGCTGTGTACCACTGGGATAAAATGGTGGGAGAAAACTTAGGGAACAACTACCCCTTTCTTTGAGGACCCAGTTTTAATGGGAGGCACAACATGTATGTCTATCAATCTATATGAGACACATCCAGAACACAGAGAAGGCAGCCATAGAGGGGAAGGCTCTAACAGTGGAGAATCTTTGAAAGACCTTGCACAAAGGAGCATTTGAGCTGAGTTGTGAAAGGAATAGGAGGGTGGAAGTGAGGAAGGAGAGAATCCAGGCTTGGGGGATCATCAGCGAAGGGCATTTAAATGGGAGATGCATTGTGTTGTCTTAAAGAGTTAAGAGCAAATGGGCCACTATGCCTGGAAGGCAATATGCATTGAGTTGTGAGAAGTCTACCAAGGTAGAAGGAGCCATTTTAAATGCCAAACAAACGACCTTTTATTGAATCCTAGAGGCTAATAGGGAGTCACTGATGCACTTTCCTTTTCCTACAATGAAAGAAACTCATTTCTTGGTGCAAATAAGGAGAATATTCCAGAGACCAAGGTTGGGCAGTAGTGATGCTGTGAAAGAAATGTTGAGTCTTTGAGGAATTCATGGAAGGTCACCCTGGATTCGCATCCTACCTTTGACCCTGACTAGCTGAGTGACCCTGAGTGAGTCATTTATCCCCATTTATGGATGAGAAAATTAAGGTTCACAGAGTAAAGGGCAGGTATCTCACAGAGTAATTGGAAGGGCCAAATTAAGGTATGTAAACATCATTAAACTATAAAAAAACAAACTTGATATTATTATACTAGACTGTCCTCAAGAACTCCTTTCTCTGAAAAGTCTTTCAATGGCACAAATCTTAGATGACCAAACGAACTAATGTTGACATAGTTTTGCTTTTTTATTTGTTTTTTTCCAAATTGCAAAGAACTATATATATTAGTCATTATTATTTTCACCCTCCCATTGTTCAAAGGACCATAAGTTTAGGTCTGGGAAGAGTCCCCCCCGCCTCCCTTTCACCCCCATTTTGTAGATGAGGAGACTGAGGCCACAGAGGTTCTATAACCCCAGGTTCTATAGCTAGTTTATGATGTGATGCAAACCCATGACTTCCTGATGCCTCTCTGTATAGGTAAACTTTCTTGATTTCTCCCTCTCCTGTTTCAGGTAAGCTTTCTGCTTAAGTTTTGAACTTGGTCAGGTAACCTAGAAGGGGCGGGGGTCACCTCTTTGCAAGGAGTTTCGAGTTGGCTTCATCTTTTTTGTCATACAGTGCACATTTTGTTCGTAAGAAAGTTGTCAGTGAGATATAACGTGGCAATCCTGTCAATATTCCCTGACCTGGAGACCAAATTGCCCTGACCATTTTGAACCTCCAGATTCCCTTAGAGATCCCATCACAGAGTAACAGCCAAGGGCATAATACATGTTGCCTGTTGGAAGAGGAAGCCTTCATCCAGCTAACAACATGCTCAAACCCACTGCCTCAAGGCAGACATTTCACTCCATTGAATTCCTTCCTTCCTTCCTTCCTTCCTTCCTTCCTTCCTTCCTTCCTTCCTTCCTTCCTTCCTTCCTTCCTTCCTTCCTTCCTTCCTTCCTTCCTTCTCCTATTAAAAACAACACCTGGGTCATCCCAGGCTATACTATGCTTCATCTACTTCCATACAAAATCTTAGAGAAGACCTGTCTGGCAAAGATGATGGATGAAGCTAAATGTCACTTGTTACTGAAGTGTTTAGTTACCAGACAATCTGGTAGGCAACACAAGATAATCTTGACTCTTAAGTATTCACTACTGTAGAGAAATATTTGGTAGCAGCCAAAGTGCTTTGGATGGCTATAGGTATAGAATGGAGCCCTCTTAAAATGCTGAGTTCCAGAGACAGGACCAGCAGCAGGGTGAGGGAAACTGAGGAGCTCAGGCTTTCCAAGAGGTCATTTTTATTTACAATGACCACAGTGACCTGAATTATCCTCTGCGAAATGTCTTTGCCTGCCCCCATCTAGTAAGGAGTCTCTACTATCTCCCATGGTGGCTCATTCCACTTTTGGATAACCCAAAAAATAGTTAATTCTCAGTTTGTCAGACTCTGCAATTATAATCACCCCAATGAAATGTCAACTTCTTGAAGACAAAGCTATTTTCATTTTTGTTTTTATATCCCTAGCACCTTTCTGTGCATGCCGTTTTATTTTCCAGATCAGATGTGATTTCTTCTGCATAAGGAACTCTTGGGAGAGAAACTCCTACCCCTGTAAAACAACACTCTAGCAAGTAGTTTCAGTGACTTATGTAAGGTCACACAACTAGTGCTGATAGAGATGAGACTTGGATAACCCAGGTCATCTTGACTCTAAGACTCATTCCGTTCCATCCACATCACAATGATGACTCATGGGTTCCAGATTAAGAACTGCTGGTATGGGGAACTTTAAGGTAGGGGAACACCCTCTACCAGTGCAAGCAAGCACCTTCTCTTTAACCTAAAGGTTTAGAATGTTGCCTAACTGTAGAGCACTGAGAGATTAAGGAACTTGCCTGTGCTCACAGAGGTGGACTTGAACCCCATGTCTTCTTAGCTTCAAGCCTATCTTCTCTCTCCACTACATCATGGCCATACTAATCATCTCATTACATTATGCTAGACTAGGGAACCTTTGGGGATCGGGGCAATGAAGCCATGCCTGTCTTTTAATGGCTGAATAGTTATGGACACAACTTGCCATCACGCCATCCATAGCTCCAACCAAGTTGCTTCTCATATTTGGGCTTGCTCCCTCACAACTGGGATGGAAAAAGGGCCCCTTCTGGCTTGGCAAAGTCCTCTTGCTTTGGCCTCTGACAGTTCACAGAGTCAGATCTTAGTCTACTTGGACAACAATGTACCACACATTTAGGCAGCTGTGGCTAAACATCTGGATCTGATTATTTGGTTAGGAATGGTTGGGGGGTTTGGAGGTGGGGGGTGGGAGCCCTGTGATTTATAGATTGTTCCTTTGGCTGTAAATCCCATCTGTAATTGTGACTTCTCCGTCCCTAATTGTTTGCAGAAAAGAGGAGAACTCAATGGTTCACAATTCCTGGCAAGGCCTAAAGCTCTGTGTGTGTGTGTTGGGGGGGCTGGGGGTGGGGGTAAGGTTTGTTGCTAGGACACCCCTGCCTTTGTTTTGGTCCCAGCTCGGCAGTGTTTTTAAGGCCCTGTATACATTTCTCTGTATTGTTAATGTAATTTGTTCAGGCAGCGAACAGCCAAGTTCAGCTGAAGGAATCTGATACTCATAACAGAAACACCAGAGGCCAGGTTTTTGTGGTCAAATTAGGGTTTTGAGGCCTCAAAAGAGAATGAAATGTTTGAGTTGTTCGAGTCGGACAATCTCCCTTTTCTCTTCTTGTGCTAATGTTGGCCGGGTTTCAGGTTCCTTGGGCACTTGGCCTTTGGAGCGGTGAGTCCACAGTGAACTGTGTTAGGTAAGGGAGTGGGGCTGTCCTGCCCAAAGAGAGAGAATGCAGATCTGATTCAAAAGAGGCGATTAGCAGCTAACAAAGTACAGACTAGCTGGGGCCCTTTCTGCCCAAGGTATCCCATAGCCCTGTCTCCATCCTTCCTGGTTCCCCTCCCTAGGATGAGCTTGGTCCTGAAACGGACCAGCTGTTGAGAAGTTTGTAGGTTTCCTAGTTTGTAAGTTTCACTTGTCTGGGATGTTCCCTATAGTATCCTCTCATGCCACCCAGGAGACTACCACCCTTCTTTACTTGTAATTGTCAGAGGAAAGGTATTCCAAACAAATTCTGAAAAGCGGTCGGCAATGTTAAAATTAAGGCATTCTACTGCTTAGTTTTGCCTCGGAGGAAAGTATACAAAATTACCAGCCCACATCACATTTTTCATGGTTACTATTTTATCCCAGAATGCATGTATCTTGTGAAGTCAGTAAAAGCCAGCCCTCCGTACCATGACTCACCCTGTCTCACTTGCTCCAAGGATCTTTTGCTGCAACTCAGGTGGGCACCTTTGCTCCCAGGGGGATTTGCTGATAGCCTTTGCACTCACCCCCAAGGTGCTATCCACTTGGTAATGCTAATACCTGGACAAGGCATTAGATACTTCGGTTCTGGCACTGATACCACATTAAATGTGGTGTCTACAAGTACAGGAATGTCAGGAACTAGGGTTGGAAAATTGCCTACTCTTGGCCATTCTCCAGGATCCAGTTGATTATCTCCTGTGACCACCATGCCCCAGAGAATACCATGTACTGATTTTTCACTGGTAGGTTAGGTAGATTACCAAAAGGAATTGAAGTCTGGAATTGTGGATTACTGGGTCAGAATCTTACAGGGAATGTAAGCTTAAAGCAAGGTTCTCTGAGTTCAGATACTTTCCCAAAGATGATGGAGTTTTGCCTCTAACTCCGACTTCTCCAGGGCTGTTGAATGACATGATGCTCCAGCTTGGAGAAGTCCCAACATTAGCTCCTTAAGTAAGACTCATATTGTGAGAGACCTTTAATCAATGTCTTTTGTTTGTACATCACTGTCATTTCCAGATGTAAGCTCTTCCCCTTGCTCTGTAACCAGAGCAGAATTAAAATCCCCATGTTAAGAAACATAGTTAAACAAACAAAAAAGAATGGCCACATCTAACAATGTATAAACCGTTCTACCTTCACAGTCCCCCAGCTCTCTATCAAGAAGTGAGAAGTCTGTTTCTTTATCTGTTCTTGTTCCCTGAGTCCCTTGTTCATCCTTCCAGTCACTAGAGACTTCTGTTCATTTTGACAAGCATTCATTAAAGGTCTATTGTGTGTGAGACTCCTTTCCCTTCAGCAACTTTTCTCCCATGTACATTTGCATGAAAACAGACAAAGCAGATACAAGACTGCCTTGGTAGTGGAAGACACTGGAGAGGCCTCATGCAGAGGATACTGCTTAAGCTGGGCCTTGAAGGCAATCAGATTCCAAGAGGCAAGAACGGGTCTCAAACCCTGGATCATTAGGCTCTAAATCTAGTCCTTTTCTTCTGTGCCCAAGAGGAATTGAAATAGCAGTCCCCTCCTAGGTGCTTAGAAATCATACTTGTTGCTCTGAGATCCATGATTGCTGTCTCCAAGTGTGAAAGGGCTCACACACTGAAGAAGGTGTAGAGACGTGGATTGCTCAGTCCTAGAGGCAGAAGCTGAAGATAAGGGGAGTTCCTAGTTCACCTCGTGGAATCCTTGGCTCCTCTCCAGGTTCTACGCAAGGAATGCCTTCTCCAGTAGGCTTTTCCTGATCCTCCTTCATAGTTGGTATTATCTACTCCCCTCCCCTACAAAATTACTATGTACTTAAGTCTTTTCTGTCTTGTATCTGCCTATCTATATTCATATTGTTTCCATGATGATAAAGATTATAATAATAGCAGTTTTCATTTATATGATGCTTTAAGTTTACATGACTTACCCCAGGTCACACAGGTAGTAAATAGCTTAAGCAGGATTTGAACCCAGGTCTTCCTGACTCCGAAGTCCAACACTGTTCACTATGCCACTCTATTCTAGTCCATGGAAAGGCAACTGGAGCTACTTTTTTTCATTTTTGTCTTTGTAACCCTGAGTACCTCACCCAATGCCTGGTATAGTAAATGCATTGAGTTGAAAGTTCCAGAGGAGTGGTTTTGAGCTTAATGGAAGAAAAGTTTCCTAACTATTCTGTGATTCCACAATGTTGAACCCTACAGAAGTAGGGGTGCGGGGGTGGGAATGGTCTGTGATTGAAGGCTGATATATTTTTTATATACCTGATAATGAACCTGAGTATGTTCTAGAAAATAATTATTCAGATTTGGCTTAGACTAGATAACCTTCAAGGCTGATTTCCAGTGTGGAGATTATATTATCCTGGCATTTGAGGCTTTCTGGGGGTGTGTCCAATCTACTTTGCCAACCTTATCCCATAAAGGCCTCCTCTCCATTACTCTGGTTTTGCTAAACTGTCAGACAAGTAAACAAATACTACAAATACTTATTAGAGGCTTTTTGTGTGCCAGTGTATACAAAGGAAAGCAAAAACATCCCCTCCTTCAAGCTGCCCTTGCACCTAGAAACCAACCACTGTTTCCACCCCTCCATATATAATCATACAATATTACCTGCCATGGCTAAAATGAACTCTCCTTCCCCAGCTCTGTCTGTTTTAAGTTCCCCTCTTCTTTTTTCTTTCCTTTGTAGCTCAACAGACATCCTACTTTTAGTCTCTATCCTCCCAATGGAAAGTGATCCACCCTCTACAACTCTCTCCTTTTGTCTGCTCCTATTAGTATCATGAGGCTTAAATCTGAAAGGGATTTTAGAAATCTAGTCCATCACCTTTATTCTTTGAAGAGAGATATCTGAGACCCTGAGAGTTATATTTTGTGTCACAATGCTTTTTATTAGCAACGTCCGGATTTGAACTCGGGTCCACTGAGTCCATGCACTATTTTGGTTTTTTACACTAGGCTGCCTCCCATCAAACTGATTTGCGTATATCTCTCCCCATTGAGGATTCCCTGTTCTTTTCCCCCAGTAAAATCTATTCTTCTTGAGGGAGGGTGCTTTTGTTTTTGTTACTGTTTCCATGTCATAAACATTTCTACACTCCTGTTGCCTGCCCAGATCCTTTCATACAATATTTAAATTGAAATAAGTAATACCACTTGCCCCTACACTAAGGCCCCCAACCTGATGATGGTTTTCTAGATCTTTGTCCACCGTTTATAGTTTGCTATGCCTCCTGATGTCGGCTGTAACTTCTTCCTGCTCATCCAGTCGATCATTGAGGGGTCACATCCTGTCGCTTGCTGTGTGGGGCACACATTTGAATGGGTGAGGGACCTGAAAGTAGCTCCAGTTGCCTTCCCATGAACTAGAGCGACTCTCAAGTTCTCCCACATTCAATTGGAAGTCAAGGCCCAGCTGAATATACTCTTCCCTCGAGTCCTTCCACTAACCTAAAGCTATCTTGCTTATGATACCGTCAATGCTAATCAATTCAACGATTTATTAAGGGCCTTCTATATTCAGGGCACAAGAGATGCAGAGGCAAAAATAGAAGCAGTCATTTTCCTTTAGGACAGCCATCATCCAAGCTGGGTAGAATGCAGTTGTGCCAATCTCATGAATCTTTTTTGATTCTCTTTTCCCCATGGATTCCATCTTCTCCCTTTCCTGATTGTGAGTGTCTTGTGGATAACAAGTCATACTTGAGTTTTTTGGGTATTATCATCCTTCAGATATGACCTGGTGCCAAACATACAGTAGGTGCTTAGAAAGAACAGGGGCCAGCCTGAAGACTTTGGAGTCAGAAGACCTGGTCTCTAATCTCACCTTTTCCACTTATTTAGCCTGTGGGATCTCAGACCACTCACATTACCTCTCTCAGCCTTCATTTCCTTACTTGTAAAATGAGTTGAGTTGGACTCTTTGTCCTTCGGGTCCCATCCATATCTAAATCTCTAGTCCAAGAACCAGGTTCCTTACTTGTTCTCTGTGCAATGTGGGGTCAGTTCATTCATTTCTATTGTTGTTTCCTTCATCTGTAAAACAATGGGGTGATACAATATGTACTCCAAGGTCATCTCTAATTGTGAATCTGATGCTATCTCCTTGGGAAGCATTGGTCAAAGTAAACCGTGAAAGCCTTTAATAGAATGTTGCTTTCTATGGAGGACAATCCATTATAATAGTTTTTTTTTTTAAGTCATCCCTTTGATCCCCTTTTGCAGTGTTTAAATACATAAAATAAAAAGATATAAAATCCAAATTCATGAGCACCAGGTTAAAAACTTCCAGAGACCCTGTCATTGAGGCACGGAGGCTCCTTATGCTGGCACAAAGACCAGCTGTCCCACATGCACCTTAGTGCTGGCAGGAGCCCATCCCTCTGTGAGAATGCCTCACCCAGCAGCCAGCCTTCCCAGCTTAGCCAGGCTGGTCCTCAGATAACAGACGCACACCATCTGTTACTGGACCCAGCACAGAATCTTGTCCAACTTGGTCGCACGTGCCAGAGTCTGCTGTCTCAAGTCTGCTGGCCCAGCTTGTGAGGACCCAAGCTCCTGTGATGGGGTATCCCAAGAGGACTGTAGTAGGTATGAAAGATGATCAAGGAAACATTAGCAAGACTTTAAAAAAAACTGGGAGAAATTGAATGCTTTTCTTAGACTGATTAGATTCCTAATTATTGGGAAGCCATCCTAATAGTAATCATCAAGCATTTATTATACACCAAATACTACCAAGCATTATGGGTTAGCAGCAGTGGATGGAAAATTTAAAAATGAGAGCTCATCCCTGTCCTCAGGGAGTTTATACTCTACTGTAATCTAATCACAGCTGTCATTTGTAAAGTACTTTAAGGCCTATGAAACATTTACTCAGTCTCTTTTCAGCTTCTTAAAAAGCCTGTGTGTTATGTTAATACAATGAGTCACACTTTACTTGAGCTGCTTTCTCAGGTACACACAGCTGGTAAATGTCCATGATAAAATATGAATCTAGGCCTTCCTGACTCCAAGTGCAGGGCTTTATATGCTGGACCATGCTGTGTCCTTCTGACAGCACCATCGGACCAAAGACCTGAGACATAGGAGAATATATTGTATTTTAATCAATAATAGCCAAATTTTCTTCTTTCATCTTCAAAACCATGACGTAAGGCAGGTGGTATCATTCTCCCCCCTTCTACAGATGAAAGAGCTGGGGTTTAGAGCTATTAAGTAATATGCCGAGTCACCCACGTAGTTAATGTCTGAAGGGAGATTTGAATTCAGATCCGTCTGTCTCCAGGTCCAGCAGACCTTTCCGCTATGCAAGCTGCCTCTTTTGGCAGCAAACTCAAGAGGGAGAGAGTCCTAACAGCTGAGACTGAAGAGGCCTCATTCAGCAGGCCGAACCTGAGCTGAGCTCTACAGGAAGCTAATGATTGTGTCCCTTCCAGACACGGGCTACCCTCTCCACTCTAAAAGCCAGGCTGAGGATTATTTAAGCTTTAAGGCATTAGAAAACAGAAGAGGTTTTTGTCGGTGTTTCTGGGCTGTCCACTAATGGATTTCTTTCAGGTGTAGAAACGTTTCTGGAAGTCATCAAAGCTGTCTTTCTCTGTGGGGCAGGTTAAGAGCTGAGATTTTCAGAATCTCTTCTGCAGTTCGGTTCATGATGATTTTAAGCCAGCTTGGGGCAGGCACAAGTTGGAGCAGGAAGAGGAGCCACGGAATTTTACAGCTGGAAGGGACTTAGAGACCATTTCATTCAAACCCCCTTTCTTTTAAATGAAAATCTCAAATACAGATAATGTAGGTAAAGCACTTTATAAATGCTGGCTATTATCATTTTACTGAGAAGGATGCTAAGGCTTGGACAAGCCCTGGTCATAATCCCAGGGACTGAAGGTGGTAATTTGCTAGGAATGTAACCAGGGCTCCTGACTCCCAATCCAGTGCAGTCTCCAGTGGCCCCCAACTATCCTCCTTGTGTCTCCAATGGCTCACACTGCCCCCACCATCCTTCTTATCCTCCATTGGAAGCAGGTTTTCAGTCAGCTTCTTAAAATATGGCACCCAGTGCCAGAGAGAAAAATTTTATTTAATTTGACAGGTTCAGTGGTCATCAGAGAAAATTTAAGTTGTCTCTACTTCAGGTCTGCATAAACTGCCATACAATTTCCTTTGGAGACCCCCTGGAGGACCAAGTTAATGCTCCAGGAATATACCCCCTCCCAATGTCCGTAATTGGTTCTGGGGAAAATACAAAGTTAAATGAAACAATGTAACTGTGGGGGCAGTTATTTCCATAGGAACAGTGTTTTATATGTTGTAAATGGGCAATAAGATTAGTGACGTCACAATAGGTCCTTGTGGCTTTTTTTTTTTCTGGTCTGACCTTGTGATTTCCCAGATGTTGAGTTCTCCTTTCACAAATGAAGATCAGCAACTCCTCTGAAAGTTTTAGAGAATTACTTGGAACAATGAGAGGTTGTGCAAGTTGGTCATGTTCACACACAGCTAGTATGTGTCAGAGACTGATAGTGATGGACGTAGAGCCAGAAAGCTCTGAGTTCCAATCTCGCCTTAGACACTTACCAGCTGTGTGACCCAGGGCAAACCACTTAACCTTTCCTGATCTCAATTTCCACATCTGTAAAATAGGGGTAATAATAGGATCTGTCTCATAGAGTTGTTGTGCTAAGTGAGATAATAAATATTGGCTATTATTAGATAATAATACATGTAGTATATGAGATAAAATATATGTACTTTGCAAACCTTAAAGCACTATATATAGCTATTATTCCTGGCCATACAGCTAGCTTTCCAACCATGTGGCCATGGTACTTTCCCTTTGTATTCATATGGATTTGTGAGTTAGGAATTTTTGTTCTTTATAGCATTAAATATACCTCACTCCATTCTCCCGCGGCCCCCCTCCCCCCGCCCCACCTAAAGTGTTCCTAAAATGTTATGATTTCCTCCTGAAGAATTTCTCACCTTATGGTGGAACCCCCTTTTTTCTTTTTCTCCTGGAAGGGATTTGGAGTCCTCATCTCCCCCTCATGGTATTTATCTTCTATCTGAAGCACTTTGGCCCCTAAATCATTTTGTTGTCAGCATGCTAAACAAGCAGGACGGTGGCAGAGGTCAGAAATCTTCGGCCCCAGGGGTCAGTCTTCTGAAATGCGGATGGGGCTGAGGAACGGCCAAGGGAGTGGGAGTGTGTGTGGACTTAGTTTTTGTTCAGAGTGAAACTTTAGGATCCCGGGTCCCAGAGCATCTCTCCAAGAAAAGGGAGCGTGTCGATGGAGGGATGACGTTGGGGGATTTAAGCATCCGGGCAGGGGGCATTCCCTGATTCAGCTCCAGGATAATTCTCCCAACAACCGTCTTAATCAGCTCCATTAAACTCTGCCCTGTCTAGTGAGTCCACTGTGCTCCAGAAACAGCTCTCCTGGGCTCTCGGTAATAGCTCAATTGTGCCTAAGTGGATGTGAAGAGTCCTCTGTGTGCTGGATGAATAGACCTTGTCTCCATGGTAACCAGAGCTGGCGGGACTGGCTGACCTTTGACCCACTTGTTGCCACCATACTGCTAACCACTGGTGCCTTTTGGGTAGAAAAATAGAGCTAAGGAAATGGCTGTCCAGGTTGAGCTGGGGTGTTTTTGGGTTATTTTTTTTGTTGGTTTTTTGCCTTTCATTTCCTTTCAGGCCTTGGTCCATTGTAGTGGAAACAGCACAGCCAACATTAGTCTAAAATCCTTGGAAGGGAATTCCATTTCATCCTGGCCACCTCCCCAGCTCCATAAGTTTTCATTCCTTGGCATTACTATTGCCTATTGGTGGCTGTTGGTTACAGCTCCCCTAAAGGGATAAGAGGGCATTTAATAAATATTTTTGATAATGGCCAAAAAAGAAAACTTTGTCCATCGTCCAGCTGATATAACAGTGGCAAACTTTGAACAGATGCCATCAGCAAGGGACCCCAGGCCTTTCTTCTGGTCTCTATTCTCCCATCAGTTGCCCAAGTAGATAAAGCAAGCATTGGACTAGTAGTCAAAGTGACCTGGGTCCAAATCCTACCTTAGATACTTAGCAGTCATGTGACCGTGTTCAAGTCATTTAAGTTTTTTCATCTACGCAATTGGGGTGGGAGAAGACGGTGCCTCCTAAATCTATGATATTATTACCCTATGAACCTCATTTTCCCCTTCTGTGACAGGGTAGTGTTACTAGGCCGGCTGATCTCTAAGGGTTTAGTCCAGAATCCCCAGGATGCACTTCCCTGGTTTTCTCCAGGACGTCTTGGCACAGATCTGTGTGAGGGGGCTTTTTAGTCCCTATCTCTTTTTCTGCCCATGAGCTGATTTTCCAGGCTCAGTGCCTTCAGGGCAGCTGACCTTTTCTTGTTTTGAGCTGCTTTCAGGTCATTACAGTACTCCAGGCCTAGGTAGCTTTCCTCCCTGCCTTCCCCAGTCAATGTTCCAAGGTTTTCAGGGAAGGCAGATCTTGACCTCCTGCCCTGCCTTGGTCCAAACCTCAGGAATCTTCATCCCAGGTGTATAACTGGTCTCTGACATAATTGTGCACGCACTAATATAGGCTTTGCTCATTTGTCCCCTGGGGCCAAGGAGAAGCACATGGAGTATATCAAGACAGCTCTGACAGGCTCCTGGGCTTGTCAGGTTTCGGACTGGGTTTAGAGAAAAGGATTGTCCTGAAAGGAAAATGTATATTCCCATAGGGGAACTTCTAGACAAGTATTTAGTTTCCCTTGGTGGCATTATGACCTGTATTTGTGATTTTCTTTCCCTGTGTGTTCACTTTGAGTTGTTTGAGAAGCAGGACAGTGATTCTCCCCAGTGTGGTCAGTGGACCCCGGCCTTCCCCAAGACCCTTTTAGGGAGGGTCTGTGAGGTCAAATCTATTTTCATGATTGTATTAGGACATCATTGCCCATTTAAATACACCTCCCTTTTCCAACTACATATCTGTGTGAGGCTAGATTTTCTTTATATCCTTTAACCAAAAGATATCGCAAAAGATTGAATGAAGAAACAGGGGAGAATCCAGTCATCTTCTCTGTTTAGTACCTGTTGTGAGATATTAAAGAGATTTGCAAAAAACAGCACCCCTTCTCACTGATTTTTTTATTGGAAAATATAGCTATTTGTCACAAAATATGTTATACATGTTAATATGATGGGTTTGTTATTGTAATTTAAAATAAATTAATATCTTAAAATTTATCAGTCTTTATCTTTAACATGGTAAATAAACGAAAGACCTTTTGGATCCTCGATAATTTTTTTTGTTTTTTTTTGAGGGGGGAAGACAAGGTAAGTGGAGTTAAGGGACTTACTCAAGGTCACACAGCTAGTAAGTCAAGTGTGTGAGGCCAGATCTGAACTCAGGTCCTCCTGACTTTAGGGCTGGTGCTCTATCCACTGTGCCACCTAGCTGCCCCATCATTTAACCTCTCAATGTTCCAGGCAACTCATTCAAAGGACACAGGGCAGTGAAGGTCCAATCCCCCTTGGTAGGTCAGCTTTCTTACCTGGGAATTCCCTATAAGAAAGAGTTCACAGCTCTAGCCTTTACTGTCTTTAATAGTTTATTTCTAAAGCAAATCTCCTGTATAGATGACCCTTCTGAATCCTCAAGAGAGGATCCTCAATCCTCAGTTCAAGGGATGGTGGACTTGGAATCCTAGTTCCAAGTTACATCACTACTCCTTCTCTAGTTTCAGTTTCCTTACCTGTAAAATCTCCCCTAATCTGTTTATAGTATCAGTCTTTATACCCAGATCATGTATCCATTTGAACTTTATTCTTATGTATGCTGTCAGGCATTGGTCTATGTTCAGTTTCCACCATACTGCCTTACCTGTAAAATCAACTTCAAACAAGTAGTCTGGGAGTTAACAATCTTTATTTTGCAAAACTCTGGGAATACAAATTCTAACGGGAGAGACAGTTTCCTGCCCTGAAGTTTACCGTAGGATGAGATAAGACCATACTTACAAGGATACTGAAAAGGGGGAGGAGATAGCTGGGAAAGTCTAGAGGAGAGGAGTCAAAAATTTAGACTTGGAGATGGTGATTGACCTTTGTCTCCTTGAATAGGAGGGTTTGGGGGGAACCACCCAATCAGTACTTATTAGACACAAGGCTGTGTGGTGTGATGGATAACGGACCAGTTTTGGATTGGAGACATCCTCCATTCAAGCCCCAACTTTGGCACATCCATGTGTGACCCTGGGCAAGTCACTTAACCTCTAACACTTTTACTGCCATTACTGGAAAAGCAGTTACTTTTTTGGCTTTGGGAGAGGTAGGTTTTCAGCTAATTTGCCCAGTGTTACATGGTCTGTGAGTGTCTGAGTCAGGATTTGAACCCTGACAACAACTTCAGTGCCTTATGCCCCATGTGTTACAATACCTCTTGAGAATATTCCCTATATCTGTTAAGTCCCATGATAGGACCTCAAAATATATATGTAAGGCACTAGAATCATAAAACTAAAAAATGATTTCTTGTCTGCCCTCACGAAGGTCATATTCTACTAGATTAACTCTGAGGTTGTATATAGCTAAGTATATACTAGAAGATATAGGGTATGTTGGGGGAAACGGGAGATCCAGACGACTTGCCCCAGGAATATTAGAGGAGGAAGAGGACACTTTCTTCTGGGTGGGACTGGAGGCTGAGCTGATGAAGCCCACCAGGATGAGCCCCGGAACTCAGCCATAGGAAGTGAGATCAATTCTGTGTCTTGCTGTGTGACCCTTCTCTCAAATAAGAAATTGAGTATCAAATGAGAGTAATTTAAGTAAGGCACCACATAAATGTTAGCTGTGGCTACTGTTAATAATACTATTATTAAACTTTTGCCATTAGCATTATATTATATATTATATTGTGTGTGTGTATATACACACACACATATATATTATTTATATGCTGTGCCAAATAGTTCTACAAATACTGTCTTGATGCTCACAACAACCCTGGGAGTTATCTACATTTTACAGTTGATGAAACTGAGGCTCAGAGAGGTAGGGTCACATAGCTAGTAAGTGTCTGTGGTGTAGGATTCACCCTCAGGTGTTCCTGACTTCAAGCCCAGAATTATATCCACCTACCTCCCTTCCAACCTCCCCTCCTTGAGCTCTATAATCGTCTGTAACACCCCACACCCCGCCCCACCACACACACATATAGTCATCCAGCCTACTATTAAGGCATCCCCATTCTCCTCAAAATGTTGGAAAACTCACTTCATCAGATACCTCAATAGTTCTTTTATCTGGACCCAAGTTCAAATTCAGACTCAGACTTTTAATAGCTGTGTGACCTTGGCAAGTCATTTAACCCTTATTGCCTCAAAAAAAGGGGTTTATATGTGTTTTACTTTTCCATTTCAATTGACTGATTTCCCAGCCTGCAGAATCTGCCGTTAACGTTCTAACCCTGTTTCTAACCCTGTGTATAGCTCATACTACTGCAAATATCATTTTGTTACTAATTAAGTATTTTAATTATTTCTGATCATGTATATGATTTGTTTTATTATTTGTTTCTTCCTCCCTTTTTCTCCTTGCCTTCTTTAGATACTCTTCTGGGATTTCATGTATGTCTATGTCTGTCTGTCTCTCTCCTTCCTTCCTTCTCTCTGTCTCTCTCTTGACTGGGTCACTAAAAAGTAGGATTTGAATCTAGGACTTTCTGCTTTCAGGCAAGATCTGGATGCACTAAGCCACACTGCTTCCACATTATAGCCTAATAAAACCAGCAATCCAACCAAAGGGAGGAAGCCTAGGGGCATTGCCCAGAGGCCTGGGCTTGGAGTCCAGAAGACGGCTGTTACCGCTCATCTGAAACTTATTAGCTTTGTGGCCTAAGGGAAGTCACTTAACCACCCTGGACTTTGGGTCGTAGCTCTGCCCCTTCCTCCCAGGCATGTAGTGACTGAGTCTTTGAAGGATTGCTCTCTGCCTTGATTGAGGGGGGGGTCCTATGCTGATGATAGCACAGATCTTAACCAATAATTAATAATATTCTTACTGCCATGTAGTACTTCCTTCTGTTATCTCATTCAGTCTTGACCAGAATACCATCCCTTCTCTGTGCCTCACTTTCCTCCTCTGTAAAATTAGGAGATTAGACTGTGTCTGATCCCTTAGATTTCTTCCATCTCTATCCATATCCAGCATCTTAGCAAGGCAAGTAGGTTGGGTTATCTTGGGCTCTGCCTCTAATTTCTTTTTTGTGACATTTTTGGGAAAAAAAGCCAGCAAACAGCCATTTATTAAATGCCAGCTAGGTGCCAGACACTGAACTAAGACTGGGCATACAAAGACAGTGTCAAATGCTTGCTGTTTGCTTAAGACCTCCCCAGGGCCCATGACACATTTTCCTTACATTTGCTTGTGTCTGAGTCAAGGAATACCACCTCTGCTTAGTTTATGACATTTCAGGAGTCTTCCCTCCATGGCTGCTTTCCTGTTCCTTTTTGTCGATTATATGTAGCCATCCACTTGGATGTTTTCCTTTTATAGAGTCTGTTCATCATGCCCTCTGTGCCTGCAATACACTCTGGGTCTTTGCGTCAGATTATTTATTTTGGCCAATCCTTATTCCATCGAGGTCTTCCAGATGATTTTCTGGCCCTCCATCCTCCATCTGAATTGCATTATCCGAGTGATGCCCTAGCATTGGCAAACCTTGGATACCAGGAAGCCTCTCAGATGGATGCTGTGAATTGGGCGTCCAAGCTTCAGCTACTTTTCCTTTGGCAGCATTTGTAAAGTACTTTGGAAGGAAACTTTTGATTTAGTAGAAGGGGAGGGAAGAGACATTATGGTGCTAGGCAGAGAACAGACCAGAAAACCAATTTGTAAAAGATCCCTGGCTTTGTGTTCAGGAGACCTGCATTCAAATCATGTTAAAGCCTGATCTTTTTAACCTTAGACAAGTCAGTTCATCTCCTTGGACCTCAGTTTCCTCACTTTTAAAAAGAACAAATTGCATTTCCAGCCCTCAATCTATGACTGTATAACCTGGATTCAAATTCCTCCTCACTCACTTATTACTAATGCTGTGTAACCTTGGGGAAATCACTTCCCTGAGCCTCAGTTTTCTCATCTGCAAAGTGGGAGGTAAATAGGATAGCACAGTATTTAAAAGTATTGTAATTAGAGTCAGGAAATATCCTACATTCAGATCTTGACTTACTACCTGGTGTGGCTCTGGGCAAACAATTTAGTTTCTGTCCCTGAGTTCCCTCATCTGTAAAAGAGATAACAATAGCACTTACCTCACTGGGGTTGTTGGGAGAACCAAATGAGACAACATTTGAGATAAAATAAAAGCATTTTTTAAAACCTTAAAACATGATACAAATGCTAGCTATTATTATTAAGTTGAACAGGTTGAATTAGATGGTCTCTGAAGTCTCAGTTCTGTGATTGTACATGAAAAGCAATGGAGTTTAGTGGCAAAGGCACTGAATTTGGAGTCAGGAAAATTGGAGTTCCAATTCCACGGTCAGACACTTACTAGCCATGTGACCCTTGATAATTTGCTCAACCCCTTCGGCCCCATTTTTCTCATCTGTAAAATGGGAAGGTTGGATCCCATGGCCTCCAAGTCCCCTTCCAGCTCTCAAATGATGATCCCTGAAGAATCCATGAGATTCCTACCCATATCCACGTGGATTCGGAGTTGAGCAAGGTTGCTGAGGCTCAGACATGCAAGTACGAGACCCTTATTTTTTTTCAAACCTTGCATAGTTATTTGAAGAAACAAAGGTTTGGAACTGGATGACCATGAAACTTTTGTGGCTCCCAGGGTGGGAAACAGCTGTGAACTAGAATTTTCCGAAGAGGCCCCTCTTCCCTACTCACTTCTGACACCCTGCCACAAACAGCCATGCACTTTTCCACATGCTTTGCTGTAGAAAATACCCTAATCGTTGCCCAGACTATGTAGATAAGCCCTGATTGGATTCAGCTTTACCACTGGGGCTAAGGGTTGGGGGGAAGAGAGTGGAGGTGGGGGGAGTGGGGGTGGAGCCGGAAGTGTACATATATTAACTCCCCGGGTGCAGAGGGAGGAAGAAATGAGTGGTCCTTAGTACCACAGCTGTGTAAACAGTCCAGGGAGAGAAGGGCCTCCAGTGACTGCTGAGGCCCTGGAGCACTGGATAATGGTGGCCTGGGTAAAGCGGGTGGGAGGGAAAGGGAGAAGCCTATTTCTCCAACCCTGCAGAAGGAGGTGGGGGGAAGGGACAGGAGGGCTACTGGATGGGATTTCCAAGAGGAGGTTGAAGTGAATAGTCTCCCAGGGTGTTCAGAAACCCTTTTTCCTCTGCACAAGAGGAGCATGGGACTTTTGCTTAGAACACAGAATAAAGTGATGGAAGGGAGGGGCAGTGTTGAGCTCCAAATGCCCCTCTGAATAGACAGAAGAAGGAAAATGGCAGAGGGACTAAATGAATGTACCATGCCAGGGATGAGTGAGGGGCTCACTCACAGGATGCACTTTGGGGATGGTTACCTCTGATTTGTTCAAAATGCAATCAGTCTGGCAGTTCCAAGGAGCAAGGTAATGTTCTAAAGCCACCCAAGTCCCAAGAGAATAAGTATAGACAGCAATGGGGAGCAGAAATAGCCCTGGGTTTATTGTCTTAAGACTTGGGTTCAAATCCCAGCCCTACCATTTGACCCTGGCTATGCAACTGAAGCCATCTGGGTTTTGGTTTCCTCATTTATAAAATGAAGAGGACTTTTTTTTTAATGATCTCAAAATTGCTTTGTAGTCCTGATATTTTGTAGAAAAAGAATTACAATCCAGGACAGTATTTATTAGGGATTGTTTCATTCTTTGTATTTTTAATCTGTAGCGCCTAGAATTGGCATAGAGTTGGGGCTTAATAATTCTTGTTGATTTATATGACGGGCTAGCATAATGAAATAGTAGAAAGCATATTGGAGTTAGAGGACCTGGGTTCAATGCCTACTACTTGTGTGACCCTGGGCAAATTACTCAGCCTCCCTGGGCCTTGGTTTCCATATGTATAAGATGAAGGGTTTGAACTAGATGTTGTCTTAGGTCCGTTGTGAATTCTTACCATATCATCGTTATCATTAAAACCAAGTGGAGATGGCACAAGGCCCCTGTCTTCCCCATCATCCTTTCTACTACTGGTCCTGTCTTGACAATGCCTTGCTCATGTGCCCACAAAAGATAAGCTGACATCCTAATACTTTTACCCAGCTAGAGAAAGCACACAATAGGTACTTTATCTACCTGTGTGATTGTCTGCCAAACATTGACCATAAAGACACAGGGTATAGGAGCAACTCGCCCCCAAACCGTTTTGACTTGAATCACACTTAAAAAAGAGAGAAAACCAAGAATAGTGACAACAAGAAAACAAGAAAAACCAGGATGATAGCCATCTATATAGGAAGTGCCACATGATGTAGCCAAAAAGCCTTGGTTCAAATTTTGCCTCTGATACTATTTGTGTGACCTTGGATAAGTCTCATTTTCCCTAACTGTAGAATGAGAAAGTTGGTCTGATGTTCTAACTCACACCCATCAGAATAGCAGAGTTGGAAGAAATGAAAATTAAAGATATTAGAAAGGCTAGAAGGAAACCAGGTACACAAATATACTGTTGGTAGAGGTGCAAATTAGCCCACTCGTTCTAGAACGTAACTTGGAACTATACCCCCAGAGTCACAACACTGTGCATTCCCTTTTCCTCTAAGATAGGAGGTTTGTCCCCCCTACAGAGATCAAAAAAAGTGAAAAATGATTTGTTTATATGAAATATATTCATATATTTATATATACTTATAAACATATGTATCTGTGTCTTTGTGTGTATATGTGTATATGTATATAATCAGTTCTTTTTGTGGTGGCAAAGAACTGGGAGTGTCCATTCGTTTGGAATGGTTATCCAATTTATGGCATATGAATGCAATGGAACACTGTTGTACCATAAGAAATGATGGTGTGGTTTCATAGAAACTTAGACTTGCATAAGCTGATGCACAGGGATGGAAACAGACTCAGAAGAATTTATATAATAACCACAACATCGTAAAGGTCATCAACTTTAGAAGCACAATGACCAACCATTGATAAAACGTGATACCCTCCTCCTGATACGCTGGGGGAGTGGGGATGGGGAGGGGGTGTAAATGAGACTGGGAAGATTTGTAACAAGTGTTTTGTTTTCCCCCTCTCTTTTACCAATGAGGTTGGGATGGGGCAGAGAGAAAGGAAATCCATTTTATGTTAAAAAATAAAACTTTTTAAATTGAGCAGGTTAGACTGCATTCTGGGTCTAGGGCAAAGACAAAACATTTTTAAAGCAACTTACATCCATGTTATCTCATGTGAGCTTCAGAGCAACCCTGTGAGGTACATGCCACAGGAAAAGAAACCGAGGCTCCGATCAGTGATACAACTTGACCAAGGTCACATAACTGGTTTCAAAGACAGGCTTCAAACCTAGGCCTTTCTGATTCATTGAGTCCAATCCCCTCATTTTAGAGACCCACTCTGGGCCTCAATTTCCTCATGTGTCAAATGAAGGGATTGAACTAGTTCTAAATTAGCTCAAAATACTAATAACTTGTCATCAAAGTATATGGTAATTAATGTTTTTAGGTGAGTCAGATTCTAAGGTGAATGAAAACAGAAGGATGTGGGATTTCCACCCCTAGAAAGATTACTTCAATCAGAAGTAACCAGAGAAGGTTTCATGGCACACATGTCATAGTACCATAAGGGCTGAATAACGTGTCCATACTTGGAAGCTGAGAATGAGCATGATGAGACAAGAAAGAGATGGTGTTCTAGATGGAGGGACAAGTGTGAACAAAAACTTTGTGGGGGGAAATGATGAGGAGTAAAGTCGATGTGATAAAATTATCCCATTACCTTACTGTTACCCCAAAGGTCTGTGCCCAGTGGTATACTCAAAATCAGGAAGACCTGGGTGACAATCCCCGCCTTTACTTTTCTCTAAGTGTGTGATCCTGGGCAAGTCACTTAACTTCTCTTAGACTCAGCTTTCTCATATAAAAGAGGCATGAGAACAACAGTTGTGGTAGGCATCAAATGAGGTAATGTCTAAAATGTGCTTTGCAAACCTAAATGTATTTTCTTAACATCAGCCACTCTTAATGCCACTTTGTCATTATAGTTCAGGATGTCCCTTAAAAACAAACAAGTCAGCTGTGGAATCATGCTGTGATGGAGGTCATGGAAGATCTCAGAGATTATCTGGTCCAACCAATTCATTTTACAGATGAGGAGACTGAGCCCCAAAGAGGTTGTGTGATTCACCAGAGGGTATATGGCATGTAAGCAACAGAGTAGGATTTGAACCCTGGGTCCTTTATGTCTTCCTGGTACAACATCCTGTCTCCCTTTCATCTCTGTCCCCTCCCCCCACTCTCTCCTCTTCTCCATGCAATTGCCAGCTATGTTAGAAGTCCTATAGGTTTGATTCACAATGGGAGGGGCAAAAAGTATGTATTGCTTAGACTGATTTTGTATTCAAACCAACATTAATTAGATGCCTGCTCTGTGAAAGACTCTCTGGCAGGTGCTAAGGGAATGAATGAATGGATAGATGAGTGGGTGGGTAGATAGATGAATAGATTGATGGGTGGATGGATGGATGGATTGGTGGGTGGATGGATTGATAGATAGTGAATGAATGAATGAAGTGAATGGAAAGGCACTTATTGAGGTACTTATTGAGCACTCACTCTGTGTCAAGGACTGTGTGTGCTAGGTCCTGGAGACATAAATATAAAAAAGAACCAGTGTCTCTGTCCTCAAGGAGCTTAAATCTTATAGGGGGAGACAATGCACATAGGGGAGAGGTGACCAGGAGAGGGTGTTCTGTCCTGAAGGCTGACTAGAGATAATCGGGTTTTACCAATCAGGAGATCAAAACTCCAGAGCCAGAGGTGCAAAGACAGGTAGATCAGCTCTTCTAGGGTATGGTTGCTTCAAGGTTGAGACCAAAAACAGCAGCAGCTGGAGCACATGGCAGAAAGATAGCTAGGATAAAGCATGGTAAGGCACCTCAGGCCAACCAGATGTAGGGAAATCCAAGGGAAAAAGAGTCATGGTACCTGTGCTCATATAGTATAGTGCAGATGAGAAGGTATCAATACAAATAACTAGACCTCTGACAAGTGACTCCAGGAAGTAAGAAGAACAGTACTTTGAGTGTTTCCAAAAGGGAGAGATCATTTCTCTCTGGGATGGAGAGAAAGGAGGGAGATCATGAAGGGGGTATTTGAGCTGGACCTTGAAAATACCATAGGATTTCAACAGGCAGAGATAGAGGGAGATTACATTGTAGAAACTCAATAAATGCTTGTCGACTGAGTTTGCACAGCCTGAGCAAAGACAAGAGGGCAGGGAAGTAAGGGGATATGTTCAGCAAACAGCCAGGCCAGTGTAATAATAAAATGCTACTTTGGGGCACTTCTCTGAGGGGTCCTTCTGTTCTATATCCATTCATGTGTCCTGGATTGGGTTCAGTCTTCTGGGGAGACTCAGCTGTTATGCAAGGGATTAACCTTCCTTTTCTCAGTCTCTTCAGATCCTTACACTCCTACCCAAGCATCCTGGAGGGAAACTGTCTCATGTTGGCTTATGTCTACGTCTCCCCAAAAGCAGGGAACAAAAAAAGGTACTCAGTGTACAGTATTAATCAGATACGCAACAGGTATTTCTTTCCTCCACACAAAAGGAGTGGGAAAAGTCACAAAAGACTCACAGTGAACCTTGACAAGACTCAAACAATCAGTAATTTATTGCTATTGTAACAATCTGCTTGGATTCTGATCCTTAAATCTCATAGAGTACATCAAGAACTTCATAGGGCCACTGAGTAACCTTTCCACATTTCATCTGAGCTCTGTGCTGTCCAAACAACTCCTGGTCCATGCCTTCGGGCAAAAAGGGTCTGACTTCTTCCTAATGTCATTTCATCTTGGTGCCCTGCCCAAGAGTGATGAACTCATTGTTGGGAATGTTTTCTCTTGCCACCGGTCAGCTCCAACCCAAAGAACATTGAGTCTTCAAACTCCTTGAGCTCCCCAAGCAACCCCTAAACCTGGAGGTGTCCATACTCGTTCAACCTAAGATCGAGAAAGGACAAATAGAAACTACACAGCCCACCACGAGCTCAGATTCACCTGGGAAGAACATGTGCTGTATTCACCATATGGCCAGGGCAGTCCTGATATCATCTACAATGAAAAGGGAAAAAACGCTAAGCACATGGACTCTCACTCTCTTTTAATTTTCCACTAAGTCATTAGTTTTTCTTGCTCAGTAGCCAATAAGAGATTCCCTCATCCATTGTCAAGCCCCCTCAACATTGTGTCACCTAAAGTTTTGCCCATGCCTAGACGCTGGCCTGGTTACACCAGTTCAACTGAGGAATTGACAGTGTGATAGGAAATATTATGAGATCAGTTTGAAATGAATGGCAATGGATCACATAGGTCCTTGAATGCCAGAAGCTGTTGAGGCTGAAGCTATTGGAAATTTACAGACAGTGGCATGGTACAATCCAGTCTATATGTCAGGAAGTTTAATCTGTTGACAACAGATAGGGAGTTGGAGACTGGAGGAGGAGAGAGAGTAGAAATAAGGCCATGACCAAGAGTGGCACCCATGGGAATGGGATGAAGGGGAAAGGTGCAATGAATATTGCTGAGGTAGAATGGATGCACCTTGGTGACATCTTAGCCATATGGCACATAAAAGGGAGGGAACAATCAAGGATGACGATGAGGTTTCAAGCCCAAGTGACAGTGAGGTTGGTGGCTGGCACCATTAACAGAAATACGGAAGTCAGAAGAAGGAACAAAATATGAGTGACTGATGAACTGAGTTTGATGGTAGATATTTTGAACTTAGGGCACCCCAGATCTTTAGGGGATCATGTCCATGGGATCATTGGTACTGTGGATCTGGCTCCTGGTTGGAAAATCAGGGTTTGTATCTGGAACTGTTATATCTTCAGTAGAAGATGCTATCAAGTCATTCTGGGATAGGTGTGAACAAGACAGTTAAGCTTTTAGAAATGTCAGGGTCAGAGGACTGGTTTGGACATCAGCTACTCAGTCCCAGAGGCCAGCAAGTGAGTGATAAATAAAGGAGAAAGGGCAGTGAGCCATATTTCCAATAAAAATTAGAAAATATGCGTGCTAAATATAAGGTTCATTGAAATGAGTATTTTTGAGCTGGGAGAACATTAGTAAACATTATTAAACACCTACTGTATGCAGACTGGTGACACAAATACAACAAATGAGACCATCTCTCAAAGACCTTGCTGTGAGGATCCAATAAGGTATGCTATGTAAAGTGTTTTTCAGACCTTTAAAGCGCTATGTCAATCAATGCTAGCTGTAATTGCTGTTATTATCTGTGAAATGACAAGGTTGGATTCAATGGCCCAGAACATCCCTTCAGCACAAATTATGTGAACCTGTTATCCTGTGAGGGCATCTGGATGGTACAGTGGGTAGAGCACCAGACCTAGCGTCAGGAAGATTCATCTTCCCAAGTTCAAATCCAGCCTTAGACACTTCCTAGCTGAGCAAGTCATTTCACCCTCTTTGCCTCAGTTTCCTCATCTGTCAAATGAACTGAAGAAGGAAATGGCAAACCAGTATCTCTGCCAAGAATGGGGTGCCTATATGGGGTCATAAAGTAGTAGGTGCAACTGAAAAATAATTCTCCTTTGATTTCCATCTTTGTGGTTTAGATGTGCTGACAATATTAGCAGAATGTAACAAAAGCTGTGACATAGAGTAGTTCTGTTGGCTGATTGTAATTTTGGTCTAGGGGAGGTTTCAACTGAAAGAATGGGAGGGAGAGTTGGAAATTCAATGTTTTGGGTTCTTTAAGCACCAGTAAATATTTATTATTTATTTAGGACCATAGCTGGAAGGGACTTGAGATCCATCTAGTTCAGCCCCCTTTTTTTACAGGTCAGAAAATGCAGATGGAGATACTGTTACATGCCCAGGACTATACAACACAGCTAATAAGTTTGGGTTTCTTTTGGAGGTGACTTGCCCAGGGTTGCGTAGCTAGTAAGTGTCTGAGGCTGGATTTGAACTCAGGTCCTCCTGACTCCAGGGCTGGTGCTCTATCCACTGCATCACCTAGCTGCCCCAAAGTACCTGGGAGAATATTTCAGCCCAGGTCTTCCTTACATTGCCTTATCCCCTATACCAGAGGCAGCTAGGTGGGTGCTATGTATACAATGCTGGATTTGGAATGAAAAAGACATGAGTTCAAATCTTGCCTTAGACACTTCATAGCTATGTGATTCTGAACAAGCACCTTTCTTATCCTTGATTTTCTCATCTGTAAAATATAGATAATTATAGTACCTACCTCCCAGGGTTGCTGTAAGGATCAAGTGAAACATTGGAAATTATCAAGCACTATGTCAGTGTTAGATAGGATTACCAAACTGCCTAATGAACTGTCATTTAAAAATCCTATGTGTTATGTATAAGTACATAAATTATAGCTCACATTTCTTTATGGCACTTTCTGGTTCACATAACACTTTCCGTTACCTTAGCTCATTTGATGTTTGCAACAGCCCTGTAGTACTAGGGGCTATTATCAAACCCATTGTGCAGATGAGGAAACTGAGGGCCTGTTATGGAGAAGATAAGGCTCTATTGAGGTAGCAGTCAAAAATCAAAAGCCTCATCATGGGTGATAACAAAATAACATAATGTATCTGTCACCAGAGAGGGACAGTGACAGAAGTAGGGCTCTCTTGTGTTTTGCTTCTAATTGAATGGAAATTTAAAGGCTGTAGCTCTTGTTTTTGTTTTCAAGGAAATGGAGAAGGGAAGGAAATGGAGGGTTTGTTGTGTTAGTTTTGGATTCTACAAAATCAGGAAATGAGAAAGCACAGGTTCTCATAGCAGTTTTACTCACTTCAAGAGAAGTGACACACCCAGGGGTTAGCCTTGTAAGAGAACGTATTTCTGTACTCCTTAGCCTCTCATAACATTTTTGACCCATTGTACCTGGGTAATTTTGGAGGTTAAGCTGTTGGCTCCCTCTTTCAAACTGGAAGAGTCGTGACCACCCACACCCTCCCCACCCCCAACACTAGATTGCAACCTAGCCTTACAGATAATTGCAGTAGAAAGGGGAGGACTTATTGCGTCAGAGGACCTGAGTTCAAAAGCCAGCTCTGTCCCATCCTACCTTGGGTGGGCAATCATGGGATTTCTTCAGCATGTCTGCACCTCTCCATAGTACCTCACCTGGTATCTTATCCATAATGGGTGATTGTGCCCCAACTCCCCAACAATCCTTTGCCACAGATTAGGAGATTAGCAGGGTCTCTGAGTTGACCACCTTTCTTTCAATGTGAGATCACTCCAAGTCATTGCCCTATGCTAAAGTAGATACCAAAACTTAAGTTTCCCCAAGTCATTTCTATCCTCACAAACCCAAAAAGAAATGACTTTGGTGACTAGGGATGGAAGGTGGATAGGCAGAGAAGTGGGCAACCACTAGGATAGAATATTTCAGTCACTGTCAGAATCAGTCATTGGTATGGGTAAATATTTTGGCTTAATTGTCTTTGTTGTAAGGAAGGGTGGGGGGGTCCTTTTTGAGAAATGATTGTGATATAAAGACAATATATTTGAGAAAGAGATTAGTTTTGCTAATTTTTTTTTTTAGTTCCTCCCTTTTAAAACATTATTCATCAAAGACATGGTTCTTTGGGAGTGGGAAAGGGGAGGGGAAGCATAGTGGGAGAAGTTTGGTAGACCTATAAAACACAAGATAGCAATAAAAAAAATCTTTAAAAAATTTAAACTCCCTGAGGGCAGGCAATGTTACATTTGCATTTTTCTCTCCTTGTGTGGTTTCATATTACCTGGTAAATAGCAGGAACTTAATACATGTGTAGTGACTTTTTTTTTTTAAAGAAAAAGAAATAAGGAGGGGGGAGACAGTCAGAGACAGACAGAGACAATGAGAGACAAAGACAGAGAAATGACCTTGGGAACTGGAGAGAATATATCATTTGTTTTTATAGTTTTAATCCAAATGCCTTTTATGTTTATTCTTCACTGGGGAAATATTGACCAAAGTAGCTCAATAATGTTACCTGAAACATTGATGTATCTATAATCTCATCAATGTGGCATTACCTCCAAACATGCAGATTGCAACCCAACCTTGCAGATCATTGTGGTGGAAAGGGGATGAAGATCTTTCATATCAGAGAACTTGAATTAAAAAACCGACTCTGTAACATACTGCCTTGGCCAGTCAACCGCTCTGTGCCTCAGTTTACCCATTTGTAAAGTGAGGGAGTTTTACTAGATGACCTGAAGTCACCTCCAGCTCTAAAGTTTGATCTTAGGATTCTCATTCTGAATGAATGAAATATAATTTGTTAAATGCTTATGATGTACATAATAGAAAATATAAATGCAAAAGTAAACAGCCCCTGCCCTCAATTCTTAAATGGGGAAGCCCCTCTTATAGGAGAGTTGTGACCAGGAGTTCTCTGTATGACTTGAGTTTGCGTCCATGTAGATCTTCTATCTGAGGCCCACTCAACCTAATGGAGGTTTTCCTGTAGATGGGGGCCAGAAGCAGTATTTATTTAGTGCCTATTATGTGCCGGGCACTGTGCTGGGTACTTTACAAATATTATCTCATTTGATCAGAATGACATCCCTGCAATTAGGTGGCATTATTCCCATGTTGCAGTTGAGAAAAACAGAGGTCAAGTGACTTGTCCAGGGTCACCCAACTAATAATCTGGAGGTCTTCTGGTCCAACCACTTCATTTATAGTTGAGGGAAGTGATGATCAGAGGCAGGGGATGAGTTTCCTAAGGTCACATCGATTATTTTGGAAACAAGTGGGAAAGCCAGGATTTGACTATCATTACTTCATAGAAACAAGGGCCCTTATAGTTAGAGCTCTAAGGAATCGTCAAGGTTGACTGGCCCAACCCCCTCATTTTAAAAAATGCAATTTAATTTTTTCCAAGAAACAAAAATATGTTTTCTCTCCCTTCAGCCTCTGCCCTGAACCATGAAAAACAGAATAAAATGAAACAAAAACCTTATAACAAATGTACAAAAAGTAAATCCCGACATTGGCCATGTCCAAAAACTATGTATCTCATTCTTCACCTTCTAGCCATCATTTCTCTCTCAGGAAATCTAAACTCATCATTTAAAAAAAAAAATCACTGGTGCTTTTGTTTTTCTTTCATCAACATTTCTAGAAGTACTTTGCCCTCTCCCTCTTAACTAAACATGCCTGTGTAGTTTAAAAAAAAAGGTTAATCTAGAACCTTCAGAAGAGTAAGCTCATCTGAAAAAATGTATGTAAGATCCTTACTGATGGTGTCCACGCATCTCTTTGCACAGAGGACCCAGCCACCTTATAAAGTTATGTTGAGAAACTGAGGCCCAGAGAGATGGAATGGTTTGCCGAGGCTTGTCACATGCAGGAGGATGCTGGTAAATGCTTAACAAATATTTAACAACCAGGTCTTAGAAGGGGGGTGAACTTGCACATTTTAAAGTTTAATCTGTTATTACAGATTACACTTTTTTGAGTCTAAACAATTCGCGAAACAAACCAAGCCTTGATTTGTAGCTCTTCCATCTCAAGACATAAATACTCATAAAGAAAATTTAGCAATTGGCTTGGGTTGGTCCAAGCTGGTTCCAGCCCAGCCTGGTCATGTGAATTCGGGTCCTCTGATTGGGGAATTCAGCACTTATCAGCCTGTAATACAGATGGAAAGGCCTAAAAGTCCTCAGGGTGTCCAAGTGTGCTTGGGCAGATATTTACTATGTGCCAAGCACTATAAAGAACACTTGTATTATTTAAGTGTTTCTTTTTTAAAGCACTTTTATTTTTCAAGGAAAAAGGTTTCTCATACATCCAATGTCCTAGGCCAATAACATCTGTTAGTCTACGTGATCAACCTATAGAAGCTATGGGGCCATTCCTTCATCCTTGGGTCACTTCAAATTAAACCGAGCATTCCCCAACACGGGCCCCAGGGGACAGACTAGATGTGACCCAGCAGGTCTTTTTTTCCATCTTTGACATTTATGATCCCATAATTCTTGAGTCTGTAAAATGCAGCTAGAAACCTTATGGCTGCAGGCTTCCTTGGGAAGTTTCCTGCTTTCAGTGGGACTGGAAATTAAATTGGGGCCATCAACCCCCATCTTGACTAAAACGCTCACCCAGCAAACCTCTAATTCAACAGATCTGCTGGGGAACCCTTGGCCCTCAAAGCCTTACTTCCTCATTTTCCATGGGTCATTCCTACAAAACGACTGACTCTCATCAGGAGGCTTTGGTGTTGCAGGCAGCCCTACCAGATCATTCTTTGAAATGAAAATAAAATATTAATAAAAATAAAATAGTGTGTTTGTCATGGAGTGAGGAAGACGAGTTCAAATCCTGGCCCCTTCCCCTTCCCATTTTCTTATACTTTATACCTTTCTATAGGACTGGACTGGGAACCAGGAAGATTTATTCTTCCTGTGTTCAAATCTGGCCTCAAACATTTTCTAATTGTGTGACTTTGGGCAAGTCAGTTAACCCTGTTTGCCTCAGTTTCCTCATCTGTCAAATGAACTGGAGCAGCAAATGGCAAACTACTTCAGTGTCATTGCCAAGAAAATCCCAAATCAGGTCACAGAGAGTTGGACATGCCTGAAATGACAACATATTCAACAGTCCAATTCTACTGAATCACTAGCCTATTCACTGTCCTTCAAACACCACACAATGTCTCCCCACTAAAAGCAATTGTACTGTGCCCCCCATTTCCCAAATACTCCCTGTTTTCTTTCTGCCAATTCCTTTCCATGCTTTGATTCAAGATTCAGCACAAATCTCGCTTTCTTCTGTAAAACGTCTTTCAGTTTAGTCTCTCCTCCAAACTTACCCTGTGTATACAGAGATATTGGCATATTTGTCTCCCCCATTCAAATCCTTGTGGACAGGAACCCAGTTTTTACCTTTCTTTGTTGTCCCAGTGCTTGGCACATAGTAAATATCTGCCCAACCGCACTTGGGCACCATTGGGACTTTTAGGCTTTTCCATCTACACTACAGCTAATCTTGTTCATATGGATGAATTCCTTCAGATCACTGAGTGTCCCCCTTTTTCTGTCTTTCCCCAAGGCTTAAAACTGAATTTAACATACAATAGGTATACATCTTTTCGTTCATTCATTTCTGAGTCTGGACTAGGTAGACCTCAGGAACCACCTTGTCTTTGCTGAGACTTTTGAGATTCAGTGACTACTTTTTTTCATCAGTTCAATTCCATAAGCATTTACTAAACACCTACTGTGTGCAAGTACTGTTCTAGTTCACGGGGGAAATAGAGGCAAAAACAGTTAAATAGTCTGCACCCCTACCTTTGATAAGCTAACACTGAAAGGGAGGGGTGTGGTCACTTAAATCCAATTCACAAGCTAGTCAGTTACCACCCTGTGATGTCATTGATCCTTTTTGAAATAATGAACATCAACATTTCAAAGAATATATTTTCTTTTTCCTCTAATTTCTTCACATGACTTTTCATATTTAGGCTATACATGGTATCCATTTGGAGTTTATGGTGATATGTGACACTAAATGCTGGTCCAAACCTTGTTCCCCTCAGCCTACTTTCCAATTTTTCCAACAATTTTTGTCAGAGAGATTCCTTCCTTCCCCAGTAGGTGGTATTCTTGATTTATCCAACATGTTTCTTTTATGTTTAATTGCTTCTGCAGTTGTTTACCTGATTTGATCAACTTTTATGTTTTTCACTTAGTACCAAATTGCTTTTATGATTACTTCTTTATAATATAGTCAGGGATTTGGTATTGGACAAAATGAGTTAATATTCATAAAACACTACATAAATACTAGCTATTATCACTGCAGATTCTTATTTCTTTCCACATTTTTAGGAAAACTTGTTTCTCAAGATGGATTTTGGTACTGTTTTGTCTAAATCTCTAAAATAATGCCTTGCTAGTTGGTTTGAGATGGCATTAAAACTTTGATATAGTTCATTATCATCATTTTTATATGTTGGCACAGCCCAGCCATGAACAATCTCTGCAATTAAATTTAGTGACTAGAAGTAGATGTGAAAAAAATAATTAGTAAATTTTTTTAAATGCACTAAAGGTAAAAGATGTGCAAAGGAAAATGTGGATAAAGCAACTTTAATGGTACTTTGTTAAATATATGTATTTGGTCCCTTAAAAAAATTTTTGTACAACGGAAATTTGCAGCTTCTTAAGTAATTTTCCCTATTTTTCATTGTCTACACAAATGTTTATATTTGTTGTTCATTATTAAATTCACAATGACAAGAGTGCTGAACTTTTATTAATAATAAATATTAATAATTAATTATAATATTTAGTAATAATAGCAGTTATTATTTACATAGTGCTTGCTTTATATCAGAGGTTGTACTAAGCACTTAAAACAATTATCTCATTTGATTCTCACAACAACCTGGCAAAGTACATGGTATTATTTTCCCATTTCCATTTGAGGAAATTGAGGCAAACAGGTTAAGTGCCTTTCCCAGGGTTACACAACTAGTAATTATCTGAGACCATACTTAAACTCAGCTCTTCCCGACTCCAGGCCCGGCACTATACAATGTGTCATTTTGCTGGCCCCAAGAATACCTAGTTTTGAATATTGCCCCTAACGCTTATTGACTGTCTCACCCTAGGCCATTCATTTCTCTCAAAGTCAGTTTCCTCATTTGTAAAATGGAGAATATTAATCAGCAGTAGCTCTTACTTATCAAATTGTGATGTGGACCGGGATCAAGTGTATCCAAGCACTTCAGCAATGTCAGGTACTAATTAGATTTTGAGATCTGTCCCTTTTCTTTGAGATTGGTAAGGGATGAGTCAGTGCTCATGATCAGATGCCTGTTTGCTTCCTTTTGATGTCTTAAAGGGTATTATTTCCAGGAGAAGTGAATGCCTTATGAAAATATCAAATGCTAAGCTGGAAATTCCAAAATAAAAAGGCACCATGTGCATCGCAGCGTTGTAGATGATACTTGGGTCCCAATAATCCTCTGGATTCTTCTTACTCCTAGTCCCACTGGTCACTTTTCTCATGTCCAGAGGCCTATCACTAGAACATGGAGGTCCCCCTGAAAAATTATGCACATCATTGGATCACAAGAGGTACCTCTTCAAAGCTAAACACACTGAGGATTTTCATGGTCTTCCTCAGGATGACTCATGCTGATTTTGCCCCTTAACATCAAAAATGAATGAACTTTCATACACACTGTCTCACGCATGCCAGCTCTGTGAGATTGGTGGGATATGTTTCCTCATTTCTAATTTTACAGATAAGGAAACTGAGGCTCAGAGAGGTTGTGACTTGTCTATGATAATGGTGGAAATAATAGTATGATTTAAGGTTTACAAAATGCTTTATGAATATTATATATTTTTAGCATCACAACAACCTTGGAAAGAAGGTACTCATGAGTATACTTATTTTTCAGTTAAGGAAATCAAGGCACTTAGATGTTAAATGACTTGCCCAGGGTGACACAAGCTAGTGTCTGAGGCTGGATTTGAAGTTCAGCTTTTCTGACTTTGCTCCAGCACTCTATCCCCTGCATCATCCTGGTGCCTCACCCTGTGCCCCATTGGGACATAAGGAAGGATTAAGTTTCCTTCATTGTTGGAGTCAAGTACAATTATCCCTTCCACATCACTACTTTCCCCATTATGCTTCTGATATATCAAGGGTTGGCATAAGAAACTAAACGGGAATTTGGGAGGAGTTTTGTGGAAGCAGCAGATAATATACGAAGGACAGTAGATGACACAGAAAAGGAATTTTTTTTCTTTACAGTGATCTATATATAGCCTGTGACCAAATACTTAACCCAAATTTTATAATAAGGTACTATAAACACCCCATAAAAGAAAAAGAAAAAATTTTGACCTCTTCTTTGGTAGGAAGGCAGATTTTCCGGATCTTGGGTGTGCTGCTCCTCTAACCCCATTGATATGGAAGGGATAGCTGTATACTCTGTCATCTGCGTTTGGTATAGTCAGAGTACGGAGTCTGGGTCGAGTCCAAGTTTGTTGTTCGGCTAATTAGTTGTGTCTGACTCTTTGGGATCCCATTTAAGGTTTTCTTGGCAGAGATACTAGAGAGTTTGCCATTTCCTTCTCTAGCCCATTTTACAGATGAGGAAACTGAGTCAATCAGGATTAAATTATATGCCAAGGGTCACAGAGCTAGTAAACATGTAAAGTTCAATTTGAACTCAAGTCTTCCTGATTATAGGAGTGAAATGGACGGAGTTAATAAATCACAGACAAAATTAATTAGGAATTTCGAGAGCGTCTTTATTAGCCAGGCTGGTGGCTACCTCATGTAGAGACCTAGAGGTGACAGCCCTGAACTGAGGTGGGTGAGTGCATTCTAAGCATTTTGGCGCCACTCGGTACAGCCTTGCGATTTCCACAACAAACAGAGTTCTGACCGAGCAAGAGCGGGGCTTGTTGTTAGGCAAGAGCCCCCAAAACAGAGGGGGTTGTCAGGATGCTACTAGGCAAAGGACCCCAACAGAAAACAGGTGCCAGGAGAGGTACCCAATGAAAGACTGGTTGTCATTCAACATACAGTAGTTGTCAGGAAGTGGGGCGGGGGGGGGGCTCAGCAGAAGGTGGTTACCTGGCAATGGGGGTCTAACATTAGGGGGGCACAGGTGGTTACCATGCAAATGGACTAAACAAGAAATGACTGTTAACAATTCAGTTATTTCACAACCCAAAAGGGAATAACATTTTGACAGGGGCCCAAGCAAAAAACCTGTTACTAGGCAGGTTATCCAACCCTGCCCAGAAATCTAACAGATGTCTCTCAACCTAGGGGCCCAGGGAGGAATAATGTCCACTTCAGGATCAGCACTCTCTCCACTGCCCCTGAGTCAGAGGATCTTACCTTTGACACTGTTAGTACCTGTGTGACTTTGGCTGTGTCTTTTAACCACTCTACATCTTATCTTCATCATCTGTGAAGGGAGAGGGTTTGCCTAAATGGTCTCCGAAGTCAATAATCCAAGTATATTAGTCCTAGAGAGTAGCTTGAGGCATGAAAAATTTAAGAGACTTAGCCAAGATCACGCAGATCGCTAGGACAGTGCCTGGTATGGAGTAGGTGCTTAATAAATGTTTGTTAAATTGAATCAATTGAATAAATAACCAGGAGTCTAGTAGAGTCAAAAAACATTGTCACTTCCAATAAACTGGGGGGAAAAGGAGGCTTCAGCTTTTGTTTCTAAGCCAGTCTCAGGAAACTTTTCTGACTGCCTACAACATCTAGCAATCCTTGTGCATTTTTTGATGCAGACGTTAGGAGAATTAGAATTTTTTTCATTGATTGATTTCACTGAGTAGGACTCCTAGCTCACTGTCACACCTCAAACCCTGCCTTCTGCTCCTCTTAGAACCTTCCACTCCTCTATTTACCCTTTTGAAGAGCCATATCAAGGGTGAGGTCAGGCTAAGCAAACAACCAGCTCTAAATCAACATGCCCATGGATCTGGGGAGACTGAGAAAAACAAATGACATGTGCCCCTACCACCCAAGATAACTGTGCAGGACCTGGCAGACCTAGTTTTGGGGAGACCTTATTTCCAGTTCTCCATAGTGACTATCTATGTTGCTATGAACGAGTTGTCCAATCTCTCTTAAACTTGATTATTTCATCTGTAAAATGGGCATAACAATGCCTGTAGTTTGCCATGAGTTCTAATGAGGTGGTAAAATCGCCACTTCCAAGTCCTGACCTCAAGTACCAATCTATAATTATTCCAAGAGTCTGGGTCTTGTCTCCCCCTTGAGACCAACTGACAGATCCTTCAGAGTCAGCTGTTCCCTCATTTTGCTTATCTCTGTTGCGATGAGCACAGTTCTAGGCACAGAATAGGTTCTTGGTCACTCTAAGTTCCAATAAAATCTGGCTTTTTGCTGTTGGTCTAACCCCATGCTCCGTTTTCAGATAGAAGCATTGCCTTCATGTTGGCCGTCACTCCCTTTACCTGGAATGCTCTGCCTCCTGGTTTCCCTGGTTTCATTCGTGACTCAGCTTTTAGGCTTTTGCTGAAGCTCTCTCCCTGTCCCTTCCCTCCTACTTACTCAGCACGTCTTATATGTACACAGTTGTTACTATATTGTCTTCCCCACTACAGACAGATACCTCTTGAGGACAGGGGTTGTTTTTGCCCTCCTTTGTCTTCTCTGGGCATAGCCAAGTGTCTGCTCCACTGTAAGCCTTAATAAACTGCTATATGACTGAAGGCCTTGACAAGAAGTACTTGCTGAGTTAGTTTTCACAATTGGCTATTCTTTAAAATAATCCAGTCCTGCTTCTTTTTTAGCTATTTATTCCAGCCATCACATTTCCACTGTCTGATTGGACTTCCTCTCCTTGTCTCTAACAGTAAACAGAAATTCTGGTGCCCCCAGACAAGCCCCACATGCAGGGGGCCTTCAAATCAACTTTTAAGCATGCATTCGGAGGGGGAAGGGGAGAGAGTGTAGGTCTGGGGAACATCTGGCAGCTTCCTCTTTTAACTTCATATTCTTGCTAATTAGGTGGGAAACTGTTGTTTCTTCTGGCTGAAAAAGTACAGGTTCTGTCAAGCACCCACTGAATGTTGGCGCCCTCAGGCAAAGCTACAGTCACCCTGCCCTAGTCGTGGCTCTGCCCAGACACGATTCCTAGCTTTGGAAGGTTGGTCTTTCCTTCCTTTTTGGCTTAGAGGAGACTACTGCCCTCCATAACCCCAATTCAATGGTTCTAAAGGAAGGGAGTGGAGGAGGATGCATAGAGCCAAGTACTTTGGCACAATGAACTTGACTTTCTCAGTACTCAGAGTCCCACAAGGAAATTATAGTTATAATAATTGTATTATTACTGTTGAAGAATATTCTCATCTTGTTTCATAATATTCATATAGAAGCTGTCCTGGGACAAAGTATCAGCCTACTTTTATTCTTTCATATTTAGTGATCTATAGGCTTTTGCATAGGTGTTTAAAAGCATTAAGGTACAGTCCTCCCCTCTGAACACTCACTGAGAGCGCCACCCTCTGCCACACATCAGTAGCTGATCGGACAACAGAGGTAATGAGTATCTCAATCTGTCCCTACCTGGTTTGGATTTTTCCTGGTAGATCAGTAAAGTTTTTCGTTCCACACAGGTTGGAAACTATGAGAATTTGACTTATTGACATCCATTGATGACAACATTCTTGAATTTTTATGGATCAATGTTATGTGCAGGCAATTGTCAGCAATAATTCAGTTTGTGAATGTGGTGAACGGTTATCACCATTAGAGAATATACCTTAGAATAGCAGTGTGGCATAGGGCCCTGAGAGCTGGCTTACTGTGAATTCACAAGTCTACCTCTATCAGTATTCTCATATTCTTCTATTTTCTTATAAAGAAATTGCTATTCATTATCCTGATGTTATATAGTTATTATAATTAATATTATTATAACATTATATTTTAATAAATATATTAGAAATTTTATGTTATATTATGGTATTATTAATAATAACTGCATTATATTTATGATTATTATTATAAGAATTAATTTTTCTGAACCAAAGATAGGAACTTTTTTATGCAAGACAAACTAAACACCCTTTGAAGTTGATAAATTTCATTACTTTGGAAGTCAGAGTATCCAGGTTCAGACTCTTTCTTTACCTGTATGGCCTTGGGGAAGTCACTGCCTTTCTGGGGGCCTCATACTCCTCCTCCGTAAAATGATAAGGTTGGAATGAATGATCTCTAAGATCCTTCCCAACCTTTGATCCTAAATTTTTAGTCATGAATGTCGAGTTAGCTCCAAACTCTAACAGTTCAGTTCAACGTGCTGCTGATTAAGAGGAATAACTTGTATTTATACTCTGCTTTAGGACTTTCAAGGTACTTTGCATATCTTGTCTCATTTGAACCTCTCAACAACCCTATGAGTGAGATGCTGTTTTTATTCCCATTTTGCAGTTGAGGAAACTGAGGCAGAATTGAGTTCAATGATTGTCCAGGGTCACAGAGCTAGGCAGTCATTCAAGCAGTATTTACTTAAGTGCCTGGTATGTGTTGAGCACTGTATTAAGTGCTGGGGCTATAGTGTCTAAGGTAGAATTTGCACCCAGATCTTTCTTGACCCTAAATACAGTGCCTAGGCTACTTTACCCTCCTGTCTCCAGTTTCTTTAGTAAGTGAGGATTCAAGTCTTTGCCTGATGGACATTGATCATTTCACTCCTGTCAATTTAGCTGGTCCATCCGTTGGTAAGCCTGTGCTAAATCAGTTGCTTCCTCCATTTGTTACACCCCACAACTGTTCTCCTGGACAGCTGCAGCCTTTGTTGGAGGTAATGCTCTCCCAAGTCCAGGAGCCGGGTCGGAAGACTCCAGTGTAAATTCTAGTTGACTATTACTGATGGAATGTAAACTTCAAGAGGAAAATGCTGTCGTACATGCTGAGTTGGCTGCGTATGGGTATCGATGGTATGAGCTTTTACCTTAATCCTGAGGTGAGGTCACTTTGACATGGAATGGAGCAGCCGGTTGTTTGTCCATGGAGGAAGCTTTGGGTCCGCCTATGGGATAGGGAGATGACAGATGTTTTCACACATGTGGGCAGAGTGAAATTTCAGCCTCTAGCTGCTCCTGGGCTTTTCAAAGTTAAGTGGCACCCTAAGCTGTCTTTTGGGATGAGCCAGATTTGACGTGCAATGATTTTTAAAAAATTAATTAAAAGCAATTACCTTAGTTTGTAAGTTTCAGGGAAGGTACTGATCTGCAAAGAAAGGTTCCTTCCTTTGGGACATCCCTGTGCCAGTAAAATCAAAGGTTCAGGAACTATCCTTTTTTAATATTGGTCCTAGATAGATGAAGAGATGAGATTACAACTATCCTCCCAATCACCAAGCTTCACAATCTCCTAGTCATTCTTCCCTGCTGTGTCCAATCAATTGTCAAGACCTTTCTGGCCTCCCTCTCCATATCCAATCAGTTTTCAAGACCCTTCTTCCTCTCTGCCCATACGCAATCTATTGTTAAGACTTTTATCTCCTTCCCCATGCCCAATCAGTTGTCAAGTACCTGCCTGCCTCTCTTCCTGTAACCAATCTGTTAAGACTTTTCTTATCTCCTTCCCCATGTCCAATCAATTGTCAAGACCTTCTTGTCTCCTTACCCATACCCAGTCTGTTGTTAAGACTTTTGTTATCTCCCTCCCCATGTCCAATCAGCTGCCATCTCTTGCATCTATCCCTTTCCTTAGGTGAGTTGTGCAGGGACACAGGACTACTAGGTGTTTGAGGCAGGATTCAAACCCAGCTCTTCTTGATTTCAGATTAGATGTTCTCTCCATCGTGCTGCCTTTACCTAGCAAAGAAAAATTTTTAAAAATTAAACACATCCTGTCGACGAACAGTTCTTATCTGACTGGTTTATATTTGCTTGCTTGCTTTTTAATGGATTACAAGTCAATGGTATGATTTGATAACTAAAAAAGCAAATCCATCTTGGGCTTCATTTAGACAGATACCAACCTGCAATCTCCCATACATACACACAGCTTTCTGAGTGGAAGAATGTAGTTCTTTATCAGTTCTCCATCACAATTCATTGATTTCCCACTTCTTAGTGTTGTTATTTAGGTTATTGTAATTATGTTTGCTGTCTATTCTGTTCTTGCTTTTTCTATCACTTCATACAAGTCAGATGAGGTGTGCCACATGAAGTGCTTACCCACCTTTAAAGTGCCAGCTGTTATGTCTTCCCATTTTTCTCTGAATTCCCTATATGCCATATTTTGTTCAGCCTTTTCTGATCAATGATTTTCTCATTTTGCTTCCACTTTTTTTTTGGCTGCTACCAACTTAGGTAAATAAACAAGCATTTATTAGGCGATTACTGTGTGCCAGGTACCATGCTAATAGTTTTCAGCATCTGTTCCTTGATTTGATCCTTTACTTTGATGACTTTGTTTATGCAACACATTACAGAATGACTGAATTTTCGGATTAGAAGATGCCTTATTAGCCATCTAGCCCAACCCATGCACAAAAGAAATTCACATGGTAATATGTTTGACTGGAAAACCTTTGATGAAGGGGAACACAGCACTTTCCAAATACAGTGCTCTTAACATTGCTATACACAGAACCATTCTTGTTTTCCTGATTGCTTTGTGGTATGTGGCAAGTAGTGAGGGTCTCTGAATCAAAAAGTGGGAATAGTTTTGGTGAATTAAATTGCATAATTCCAAATTGATTTCCAGAGTGGTTGGACCAGTTCACAGCTGTATCAAAAATGTATCTGTCTTCCCACTGGAACTCCAGCATTAACGGTTTCCATTTTTAAAAAGAAATATCTTGGCAATTTGATGGGTGGGAGATAAAACAAACTCAGCAAAAGAATTACTTTTCCTTTGCTTTTCTAATGGAATGGCCAGGCTGCCATTGCATGGAACCAAATCATGGTTGGTTCCCAGACAAAAACACTGCCATTCTTGCCCAATTCATGCTAGTATCTTTAGACAGAATTAATGACTGCCTTTTAAGGATATGATTTGTAAAAATTCTTTAAAAAATTTTTTTAAGGATGTGATTCTAAAAGTTTTTTTTGTTAGCAAAGCAATTTATTCATTGGTGGTGTTATGACCTAAAGATGGCAATGACCCTATATTTGTCCCTTCCATTTTCTCCCCAATATGACTGAGTCTTTTTAAATGTAGTGTCATTTTATGAGCTATTTAATAGACTACAAATTCATGGAAAAATACTGTCTGTGAAGAGTAAAGTTTCCTCATGAGGACCCACCCAAATGTTTTCAATTTTTTATAGTAACTGTTCTTCTTGCTCCATTTCTTTCCCTTGATATTACTGGTTATCTTCTTAAAGGATGACACATAAGTAGAAGAATGTTTTATGGCCTTCTTCCCATGATGAAGGCTGTATAATTATTCTGAACTAGAACCCAAAAGTTAAATTTCCCATGTCCTATTAGAAGAAATGATTGTTAAAGCTAGGATTTTTCCCTGTCTTCCATTCTTTTCTCCAATATATCGAGATCTGGGTGAAATTTAGAGCTGATCTAGTCCAATACTTATTTTACAAATAGGAAATTCAGACTGGGAAAGGTAAAGTATCTTGTGCCTGGTTACTAAGGTAAGGTATCAAAGACATGATTTGAACCCAGGTTCTCTATTTGGCCATCAGAGTCGATCACTGATTGTGAAGAGACCATGGGTTATGAATGTCTTTAGTGGCCTGGTAACACCTAGAGAGGCATTGCCTCAGTCAAACTGAGACTTGTTAAAGACCTTAGCTTGAAAAAGCCAAGGTCCCCCACTACACCCTGGGCCATCTCCAGTCATCCTGATCCATATCTGGCCACTGAACTCAGATGGCTCCAGAGGAGAAAGCAAAGCTGGTGACTTTGCACAGCCCTGCCTCACTTCAATCCAATTCATTGGCACTGGCACATCGTGGCATTACCTTCCTGATGTCACGGTCCTCTTTGAGATCAAAGGACCAACAAACAAATTATAGATACCTCAGAATAATGTTTTGCTACTTACATTTGCAATTGAAGGAAATGCTCAATTTCCATTAAAGGTTGACAAAAACAAAAGTATAATTTTCTTTTCCTATTCAAGTATACAGACACCCCCCTTCACCCCCTCCCCCATACCACTGAAATCTATCCATGGTTTAAAAAAAAAACCAAAACAAAACAGCTCAAGGTCATTTTATCCCTCTCCCATATTCTACATGTGCAACTTGACATAAGGAGTAATAAAGTCCCTAATATTAGGAAGGTTAGAAAAACCTAGACAGTAGGCCAACCCTCTTCAGTTAAATGAGATAATATTTATAAAGTGCTTAGCACAATGTCTTTGAAACACAGGAGGCACTTAAATGTTTGTGCCCTCCCCCTTCCCTGTCTTTGTGCATTTTTGAGGGGGCCCACAAATATTGTCATCATCCCCCAAAACAGCCAAATTTAACCTCCTGCCGAAGTTATGAGAATTTGAAAATGGGGCCTCACTATAGCATGGCTATCTCTTGTCTCTCTTTCCTAGACTTCTGTGGAATCAGGCATTTGAACTGCTGCTGAATAGTATTCCTTTGTGAACATGCAAATTCACATTGGATGATCCCTCATGTGGCATGCTTGGATGGCATTTCCCAAATGTGTTATTTGTTAAGAAAGCTGCCATATTGTGGGGGGCAGGGTGGGGTGGGGTGGTGTTATGAATTCCCCAGATGCATTGACCCTAATTGCAACCATACAGGTCATTCTAGCCAGGCACAGACATTTGAAATACAGAAAAGGCTCTGAGGTCAGTTGTTCCTCAGTAAATGTAATGAGATTAGAAACTATCTCTAAACACTGGCCATGGAACCTATTATTTTCTAGTCTGCTCTAATATTGAGATATCAATTTATTTAAAGGAGTGCAAAAGGGAATCTATCCCTCAGTGACATTACCTAAAATACATTGCTTTAAAAATTGGAGCTGGACAAAAATAGAACTTCCAAAACACTGATTGTTAATGAACTCCAAACATTTATCTCAATATTTTCAAATTAGAATGGTCTGACGATCCTTCCCTTTTCTCGATGGGGCACAGCATGGATTTAGTGGGTAGAGTTTTAGACCAAGTTCTAGAACACCTGGGTTCTATTCCTGTACCTCTTGCTTACTGCCTGTAAGGCCTCAGTTTTCCAAAATGTAAAATACGGGGGCTACATTTGATGGCTTCTGAGGTCCCATACTGCTCCGGTTCCATAATCCTGTGATTGATAATAATAGCATCTCACATTTTCTGGCACTTTCAGGTTATTACGCAGCTTGGTGGTGCTATGGATAGATTGCTAGACCTGAAGTTAGGAAGACCTGAATTCAAATCTGGCATCAGATACTTCTAGCTATTTGACCATGGGCAAGTTAATTAGCCCTGGTCTGCCTCTGTTTCTTCATCTGTAAAATGAGCTGGAGAAGGAAATAGCAAACCACTCTAGTGTCATGGCCAAGAGGCCTCCTATGGTTGTTGAGAAGATCCAAGGAGAAAATATTTGTAAATAACACTCAGCACAATGCCTGGCACTTTGTAGGCCCAATAAATGATGCTTCCTCTTAAAATTGACAGATCCCTTTATATGGACTAGCTCTTTAGATTCTTTGCTTCTTGTATGAACCTAGCAAGTTACTTGACTTGAGCCTCAAATCCCTGATCTGTTCACTGAGGATCGTAATTCTATAGTCAGCCAGCATTTATTAAGCACCTGCTGTATGTCAGCACTACAGATATAAAAAAAAGGGGGAAAAGTGCCATCTGTCAAGGAGGTCACAAGCTAATGAGCAAGCAAACAACCACGTACAAAGAACACGTACATAGGATAAATTGGGGGCAGTGTCCAAGAGAAAGCCCTAATGTTAAGGAGGAGTGCCTGCTCCGAGGGTTGTTGGAAGACTCCAGTGACATGAGGATTACAGAGCTCTTGGCCAGTGTGAGCATGTTCTAAAAGATGTCTGTTCTTGGAGTTTAGGATTTGTTTCTTTCTTTTGGTGCAGAACTGTGATTGATTGCAAGTATAGGGAAGTAACTGCCAGTGCAGAGGCCCCTTCCCCCAGTTCTAGCTCAGCATCTCTGTTGCAACTTAACCCCATGTATCCATCAAGGCTGGTGGTCCTGCAAGGTGAGAGTCACCATGGCCACTCCAACAGGATATGGCATAGGCAGGACTAGAGCCCAGCTCTCCTTCCTTCCTTCCTTTCTTCCTTCCTTCCTTCCTTCCTTCCTTCCTTCCTTCCTTCCTTCCTTCCTTCCTTCCTTCCTTCCTTCCTTCCTTCCTTCCTTCCTTCCTTCCTTCCTTCCTTCCTTCCTTCCTTCCTTCCTTCCTTCCTTCCTTCCTTCCTTCCTTCCTTCCTTCCTTCCTTCCTTCCTTCCTTCCTTCCTTCCTTCCTTCCTTCCTTCCTTCCCTCTTTCTTTCATTAATTGGGGGAAGGAAGGAGGAAGGAGAGAGAGAGGAAGGAGGATGAAGAGAAATAAACATTGACTATGTGTTAGGCCCTGGATTAAGGATGCACAGAGAAAAAACTAGACAGTTCCTGCCTGATACACCTTACATTCTCATGAGGGGAAACAGCAGCACATAAGGGGAAGCAGTAAAGGGCTGAGGGAAATATTCAAGAGACTTGGAGGTCTCGGCCTGGCCAGATGCCACAAAAGCTTGCCTGTCAAAGCCTAGGGAGCCAGTGGTTGAACCCATCTTATCTTGGGGAAGGTGGTGGTTCAGAGTAGGCGTGGAGTGGACGCAGCCCCGAAGTTCAGAGGGTCTGGGTTGCCAATCCTTAGATGGATCAATCATATTCCTGAATTGCTCTGCCCTTGTCCAGACTGTGTTGGAGTGGGTGGGTTGGGTTAGGATCCCACTAGGGGTCATTATCAACTTAGAACTGAAAGAAATCTCAGAGGCCTGACTAGTTCAATCACTCGGGTATACAGAAATAGAAGGCAGGACACAGAGAGGCTCCTTGCCATGCCACTGGTCATGTAGCTAATGAGTCATAAAGGTCCTTTGACTTCATCAAAGTCCAGAGTTCTTTTCCGCAGGTCACTGTGCATGCCCTCTTCCCTGCCCATGCTTCATTACCATACATATTACTTTTGGGAGGGGTCAGGCATCTAGATTGTTAATGTGTGTTTGTCCTTCATTGCTGAAGAAGACCACGCCATCAGAGAAATGATGACATGACTTGCACTTGACTTTGTTTTGAGTGAGGGATGTTTGTGCAGGTCACCAGCCTCACTTCTCCTCCAGAGCCATCTGAATCCAGTGACCAGATATTCATCAGGATGACTAGAGATGACCCAAGATGAGACAATTGGGGATAAGTGACTTGCCCAAGGTCACACAGCTAGTGAGTGTCAAGTGTCTGAGGTGAGATTTCAACTCAGATCCTCCTGACTCCTGCACTGGTGCTCTATCCACTGCCCCACCTAGCTGCCCCACCTCTCAAGATTGCACAAAAAGAAACTGCTTTATTGTTCTCTAGTATGGACCAAAAATTTTTATAAAGCAGCTTTTGGACTCCATGAAGAATGATATCTGGTAGCTCAAAAAGGATGAACCTAAAAGAAGAGAAAAGCCTTTGCCAGCCATTTTCAGACTCTACAAGTATTACAAGGTTTTACCCAGTTCTCATGGAATGGATGCATTAAGTTCTTTTTTGAATTTCAGCATGAATCCATTCCCTTAATCAAAATGTCACAAACACAAGTCAGTGGAAATATCGTAAGTGGGCAAGACCGCAGGAAAGAAAGTATGCCTTGTGTATATTTTCTCTAATCATAGAGATTGTTAGTAGTGTTTTCCGGAAGTGTCATTACCCCACCTACCACTTGAGATTCCTGTATCAGGGTGGTTTACCACTCTTTGTTTTTATTACCCCAGTACTCCTAGGTACCATCAAACTGCCCACCAATGGCTAACACAGCAGAGCGGAGCAAGTCAGCCAGGGGCACAAAGCCAAGAGTATTCTTGGCTCCAGTATAGACCCCAATATGAGTGATATCATCAAATCCCAGAGTTGAAAAGCAGGATTTGCAAGGGCCCTCCGAGGACATCAGATCTAACCCTTGGGTTTCATATATTAGGATACAGGGTTGGAGAGTTGAAGTGACCTCCCCAAAGTAACCCAGCTAGTGGTAGCAGTAATAATAGTTCATATTTCTATGGCACTTTAAGATTTGCTAAATGCCTTTATAATAATCATCATCATAGGTAGTATTTACATGGTACATTAAGGTTTACAAAATGCCTTATATATATTAACTCATTTCATCCTCATAACAACCTTGGGAAAGATCAGTGCTATGATTATTTCCATTTGCCAGATCAGAAAACTGAGGCTAAGAGAGAGTCAGTAACTCCCTCACCAGGGTTTATAAGTTTATAAGCATCTCAGGAAGATTCCAAACCCAGATTTTCCTGATTCCAGATCCAGCCCTCTCCGTACCCCAACAGATAAATGTGTTATCTCATTGGATCCTCACAACAGCCCTCTCAGATAGACCCTGTTATTTATCTCCATTTAATAGAAGAGGAAACTGAGGCACACAGAGGTGAAATGATTTGTCCAGGACCAAGCATCTAAGAAAGAATTTTTAACATAGATCTTCCTGCAGTCCCAGTACAGCTTTCTTTCAGGGCTATGATTTGAACCCCAAATCCAGTGATCTTTCCCCTGCACCATGTGCATTCCCTCCTCTTTCTTAACAGATCTGGCTGCAGGATTCATTTTCCTCTAACTGCCAAGAATGAGAGCTGCTCTGGGACTGGTCCAGCAGCCATGTGCATCCTCTCCAATCTGCGATCCTGTGGGCGCTTTATAAGTATTTGTTGACTGATCTGCCTTCTTTCCTGCTGAGAAATCCAGAGAGAACTGAGTAGGGAAAAGGGAACCCCAGGCTTTGGTTTGCTTTCCTGTTGTTTCTCTCCCTAAGCAGAGGGAAGCAGTGCCCAGCCTGGCCTCGAATCATTTGCAGGGCAAGGCGTTTTTAGCTCAGTTGGAAAATTAGATTTTGGTGGTTCACTCGTTGTGAGTTCTCTTTGGGATCTCATCAGGAAGGGCAGCTGCTGAAAGATGGAATCCATCTTGATAATGACCCATGGTTTAAAATTGATTTATTCTGTGATAGCCTTGAAAGTAGAGTAAAGGGCCTCTAGTAGGGCCTTCTCCAGACAATCAGAATCTTTGAAAGATCTCTGGGCTCCACCTCCCTCATACCTCTAGACATCAGCATCATAGGGCTTCTTCTCATTCCTTTCTCTCTCTCTCTCTCTCTCTCTCTCTCTCTCCTCTCTCTCTCTCTCTCTCTCTCTCTCTCTCTCTCTCTCCCTCTCTCTCTCTCTCTCTCTCTTCCTTTGTGTTTCTCTCAATACCTCTCTTTCTCTCTCTTTTCCTATCTTTCCCTGTCTCTTCCTCTCTCTCCTTTTCTCACTCTCTCCATATCTCTCTCCTCTGTTTCCCTCTCTCTTTTCCTGTTTCTCTTTCTCTCCCCATTCCCTCCTCTCTCCACCCCTCTTTCTCCCCCCTCTTTCCCCTCTTCTCTTGTCCCCAGGGCTTCTTCTCCATATTGTTGACATGTGCCAGAAAAAGGCGAGTTTGCTCCAAGGCCCCATGTGCATGCCAAGCGTGTCTTCTCCTCTTGGCAAAGCAACCAGGTGAACTCTATTTCCTCAGGGGCTCAGCAATCTTTTCTGGAGCCTGAGAGATCTGTGTCACCTCCAGGGCTCCTGGGCACGAAGCCCTAGCAAAAGTCATTTCCTCTCATAGCCCAGCCCAGGGTGGAGCACATCTTCTCTCCTAGTTTTTACGTGTTGGCCTACAGCCAGGTCATGCCTTCCTTCAACATTGCTTGCCTAGTACCCAAGCTGGGGAGGAGGTGGGGGCGTCGATTTGGAGGGAAGGGTGGAGCAGGGGCAGGCCAGGATGCTACCTTTTCGTTACTTCTTAGAAAACTGTAGGAATGAGTAAAGGGTGGGGTAGGACATGGTTAGCGAGACAAGCAGGAGAATCAAAGAATCAGACCTTCACTTCCCTTCCCCAGACCAGCCCCTCTGGGAGCCTCCAAACACTATCTCTCTTACTGTGGTTTAGTTATCACACTCCCTATTGACTTTCTTCTGAAAATCTAATGGAGTTCTTGATTTCCACTGGTTCTTCTCTCTTCAAGAACCATTACAAGTAGGATTCTTTTAAGTACAGAAAGGGAAACTGAGTCATAGAAGGATCAACAGAAAGCTTTGTTTTCAGAATCACCCTCTTTCCCTGTACGCTTTACAGAGTAATTCTTCTGTTACGGTTTTTCATTGTTTAGTTTCTATATGCTTGTTTTCCATAAAGGGCAGTAGTTAGGAATATAATTTTCTGTCAAAAATGCATTGGTTATAAGAACCTGCATTTTCCTTAGAGGGATGGAGGATTATGGGTGAGGAATACTACATATTGCAATCAGACAGGATTACTGTATCTTTAGTTTTCTTTAATTGTTTTGCTTCATTCACTGGGTGGGGTATATCCAGAAATTACTTTGATGTAAAAACAGAAGTCGTCAATAAAAAAATTTTAAAACTACCATCCTTACCTATGGAATAAATCCCTCAACGCTAGGGATCTCTTGGAAGCAACTTAGGGGGAGGAACTCTTGAATAACTCACACACTTGCAGCTATTTAGAGACTCCTTCATAATGACAGGTGACTCAGAAAGTTTTTATGACAACAGAAACCAGCCTTCCCTCCCCCAGTTCTACATCTGCACATACACAAAAATTGAATTCTCCTATATTTATACTTGTATTGAAATCAATTATGAAATATTAAACATGTCACAATTCCTTAAGTGAGGTTGTGAAGAAACCTGTTTAATTTTGTTTAAACCACATTTTGTTTTGTTGGATGGGTTCAATGTGTCTGACCCCTTTAAAAATCTGGTATATGTCTTTCACACAGAGGGAGTAGCCTTGAATGAATAAATTAGGAACAGCCGGGTGCAAGATAATTATGGACAGACCCTTTAAAAAACTATTTGGAGCCACCTAGGAAAAGAAAAGGAGAAACTAGAGGCATTTTCTGTACAAATAGCAGACAAATATGAAATAGATATTTAGTATCAGTATCCTGAAATTCAGCCTTAAAGTATATTTTCCAACAAGATTATCCCATGTATCAGAATCAATGCAGGATCCCTTGGACAATGAAACAATAAAGTCAGCTTTGTTTGAAGACTTTCTGATTATTAACATCCAGTGAGGTGATCTGTGAGCTTGCCAAAGGGAAAGCTCCTCATATCTTGGAAGCCATCCAGTGTTAGCCAACAGGAAAGACAGGTTTCTTACAGAGGATAAAATCCTCCTCATTCTCGTGATTTCTGATAAGTTCATGTTAATTCCATTGAGCCCCAAAATATTTTTGAGCCTCCTAAATGAGGTCCATTCTTCCTCAAAAGAATTCAGCATAACTATCCACTCAGGAAAAACCAAGTGGATGAGTCTTGCCTATTGTTCAGACCATTATACTTAGTTGGAAGGATAACTCATAGGACTGGCCCAATAGTCCATATAACTTGGGAAATCAGAGGATGATCAATCAGCTGGACTCACAATTGACAAAGGAAGAGAGAAGTGGGCTAGATTGTTTCTTTGGTGATATAGAGAGGATCCTACAGAACTTTTCCTGACAAGCTTCTTGGTGAAGCAAAGGCTTGTTTTTTTAACATCCCCACTTTTCCTGTGGTGATATATGTGACAAATCACAGAATATCATGGTCTCAAAAGGACTGATTTTTTCGCTTACTGAAAGGATGATGGAGAGGTCCATGTTGGTTGTGAAGTCTTTGATAGACCGTGGAAGAATAATTCAGTAGATTCTCAAGGATATCCTCAGGGGTGTGTGTCTAGAAAATGAAGCACAATGGAATTTCCATGTGTTTCATGGGTACCCAGTTGGGAAAGAGGAAGCCCCCTCACTCTTTGAGTTGACCCCCAACAGAAGCTTTATTGGAGGACATGGAGAAAAGTTACGTAGAAAGAGAAAGTGGAGATTGATTTGCTACCTGCACCATTGGAGGGAGTGGTCACCCAGATCAAAAGTGACAGATCCTTCGAAGTTTGAAAATGGTGTGAAATAAGAATTGGGCGACAGAGGGAAAGTTAAAAGGAACCAACATTTCAGTTACGAGGCCTTTAAAAATCAAGTTGTTGTTTTAAAACAGTGATATGTAGGAGGACCAGGGTTCATCCTCTACCTCCTTTTTTATTTGCAATAATTATAATAACGTATAATAATAAGGTAATTATATGATAGTATATCGTAATATATAGTTATATAACATTGCAAGCAAATATTTTAATATTATATTATAATAAATTATTATGAGGATAAATAATTTTTAATTCATGGGTGAGTATTTCTCTTGCTGTCTACAAGGAGAAACAACATGGTATATGGAAGGAGTGGGAGATTTTCAGTCAGAGAACCTGAGTTCAAATCATAGTATTACGGCTTTTTACCTGGGTGACCATGAGGAAGCCATCTGCCTTCTCTGGGTCTCAGTTTCCTTATCTTAGTGTTGAGGGGGCCTGGACTCACTGGCTTTGGAAGTCCCTTGAACCTCTAAATATGTAATCCTCCTGGATGACTCTACATCCCCTCTGCCTGAATTTCACTAATCAGACACCACCTGGTATCAGATACTTATATGGGGTGCCCTCCTCCACTAAATGACTTCTGGGGGATTTTCACCGCACCTTCACACATTTTTTTAAGAGATTTCTGCTTTCCTTAAGGCATAAACTCATCCAGCATCTTCTATATTGACTGATTCCCTCAATTTCTAGTGTCCTCACTCTAGCTTTATGTTGTAGCTATTCTTAATGATAAGAGCCTTCCAAACAGGGATTGTGTCTTACTTTGAACTGTATCCCTAGCACCTGGCATGGTGCCTGGCACACAGTAAGCATTTAATAAGTACTTGGTGGTTGATTCATCAGTCCATCAGTAGCCAATAACATTTATTAAACACTCACAGTGGCCTCAGTACTGAGGATACAAATTAGAAAAAGAAAGTGTCTGATCACAAAGAGCTTACTATCTAATCAGTGAAGACAAAGGAGGAGAGGGTTGCCAAAGGGTATCCGACCCTGGCGCATTCCACAGGGGGCTGGCACCTCAGGGTACCAAGGAGGTGTTGAGAAAGATCCCTGCACTCAGACCAAGTTCTAGGCATGACTGTGTGTGCCTTTGGGCAAATTACCAGACCTTTCTGAGCCTTCGTTCTCATCTGTGAAATAAGAAGGCCAGACTAAAATGGAGATTCTCCCTAGTTTGATTCAGAGACCCTTGGGAGTCCCTGATGCCCTTTCAGGAGGTTTATGAAGTCAAGAATTTTTTTGTAATAATACCAAGGTCTTATTTTTATATAACCCATAACTCTTTGGAGGATCCTCAACAATTTTTAAGAATTTAAAGGGGTCCTGGACTTATGTGACAATAGCCAGCATTTACGTAGCACTTTCTTTTCAAAGCACATTGCATATATGATTATCTCATTTTATCGTCACAATAGCCCTGGGAGAGAAGTGCTATTAATATCCCCATTTTAGAGATGAGGAAACTGACACCTAAGGAAATTGACTGTTCAACACCTGAGGTGTGATTCGGACTTCAGTCTTCTGTACTATGTCACCTATGTCTCTGACTATCCACAATTGGAACAGGAAATGCCCAACTGGCACATATTTGGATCTTCTTACAATAAGTCCTATCATGGTTTTAAAGTGCTCCCATCACAAATCTCTGACCTGAATGGCAGACAGGTAAGCCAAGAAGCATTTATTAATCATATGCTATGTTGGTATGTTCTAAGTGCTGGGGATATAGAGAAACAGACAGATGGATGGATGGATGGAAGGTAAATGAGTGGGTAGATGGATAAATGGGTGGATGGATAGATAGATAGATAGATAGATAGATAGATAGATAGATAGATAGCCCATGACTCAGCCAATTCCTTAATGCTTTTCCATATATACTCATGTCATCCAATTAGTATAATTCTTGACATATATCTCATGTGAGACTCTTTCCCTTCTCTTGTGTGTCATCATGACTCCCACAGCCTATCCCTGAAACTTTCAGGGAGTCCTTGGACTGTTCAATCAAGGAAAGGACAGAGCAAAGGAAAGAGACAAGAAAAAATCCAGTGGACCAGAGGTGCCTGTTCTCTGTCCAATAAAGAGTAAAGGGCAGGGACTGTGGCATTTTTGTCTTTGGCACCCCACCCCTAGTATAGTACCTGGCCCATTGTAGGTGCTTGTACAACACTTGTTGAGTTGAGTGGGATTTGACAATCAATGTGTAAAATAATGAGGATGGATGGGTAATGACGTAACTTGTGGGGTAGTTGTAAACAAACAGGTTCTTTAGCCTTTGTTGTTTTGAAGGGGGTGTAGACCCCCCAACTTTAAACATACTTCTCAAGACCTGTCTGCTATGAACTTGCACCATCAATGAGGCGAAGAGCTAACCTCTCCTATGTCAACTTCAGCCATTATTAATGAGATTTTCCTGTGTATACTGTGTAATTAGGAGCTGCTCCTTTTTAATAGTCTATATTAAGGCTCCTCAGTAAAGTGGAGCATTTTTAAACTTCCAGGGGGTAACAGACCATAGTATGGAGAGAACTGGATCTGAAGTCGAAAAAGAATAGGGTTCAAAGTTCACCTTCCATAGTCATTGACTGTGTGACCAAGGACAAGTTGGTTCTCCTCTGAGCCTGTTTGCTTTTTTTTGAGTTGGGATTTATGATCCCCAACATATCTACCTCACAGAGTGGTTTTGAGGGTCAAATCAGGTAGTATAGACCAGCCTGAAAGAGTTCTTTAAATGTCAGATTTCTTATTGTTTCGATCTGCTTCCCTGTAATAGTGGGTAGTTAAGAGGGTAGATGGGAAGGTAGATAGATTCTTGGGATAAGATAGGATGGGATGGGATGAAATAGATGGATTGTTTCTTAAGTGGTTACTCTATGCTAGACCCTATGCTAAGCTCTGAGAATTTAAATAGAAGGAAAGGAGTCCTTGCCCTCAAGTTACTTTGGCCTTGGTTCTTCCATCGGCATCACCACAGAGCATATCTAACCTTTATGTACCATTCCCACCAGTAAAGTGAGGTGCCATGTTTCATGATATCAGCAGCGTGGCCAGAACCCGTGTCTTCCAGGGGATGTAGCTTTCTTTTGGGGGTGGGGAAATGTTCTATACCAACTGTACTTCCCACATCACCTTAGTAAAAATCTCTTTCTTAAGGTTAATTATGTTTGGATTACTAGTTGGTATCAACTACAAATCATTGTGGGAAGTATATTAGTGGGGACTTAAGATCTATAGCACCCAAGATCCCAGATCACCAAGGTTATAACCCTAGATGTGAAGTAGGAAGACAGAGTGACAGAACTCTGGTGACTCAGCCTACCAATGGGAGTGAATATTAAGAGAATAGCATTTCTGTCCAGATGCAACAAGAGATCCTACCATCTTTCCCTGTTCTACACACCCAGTACATGTCTCTTGATGAGGGAGTGAATGGTGAGGCAAGGAAGGAATAGCAGCTTTAGAAGATCACTTAATGTTTAAAGGAATAAATAAAATTAAAAGATAGTTTCCTAAGACATACCCTCCCATTCCCCATCCCTAGCTCCTGATCAGATAAGCAGGAATCATATGGAAGTACCATTTGGATATAGGGGAACACTTCCCCAGGTAACAAGCCTTTCCTCTAGCCTCTTCACCAGGATAATTCACAATAGGTGGCCATGTGGACAATGGAGAAATGCTTCTGTTGGGGAGGAGGGGAGCAGGTTGTGAAGGACAGTGACCTATTTAGGTATCTTTGCTCAGGCTATTTCTGGAATACCATCCACCCTCTCCCACCTTTGCTTTCTGATTTCCTACCTACCTGTTAAAGTCAACAGAAATTCTCATCATGCCTTCCCCAGTCAGTAACAACCTTCTTTCTTGGACCTCACGTACCACTTCAGTTCTTTCTTAGAGTGTTTGTTGAATGAATGACTAATTCCAGAACCCTCTGCTCCCTTGAAACCCCATTTCCTGTCCCCTCCTTCAAGAGCATTTTCCTGATTCCCTCAGTAGTTAGATAATTCTTATGTCTACTTTACATATGTATATATAATGTGTGTGTGTATTATAGTGCTTATAAATTAAGCACCTGCTGTGTCCCCAGCACTGGTCATGCTGTATCCTGGGAGTTCTGGAGGATAGTGATGGCTTCACTTGTGTATCTGTCCATCTGTAGTGCCTAGTGTAGTGGTATCTAGTCTGTCTGTAATCAGTGTTTGTCTATTCATTGTTTGGTAACTGAACACATTGATGATCTATTACTGGAAAGCATAACTATCTGTGTTTGTGTTTTGTCTTACTACTCGATTATAAATCCCACGCAAGCAGGGAATGTGTCTTATCCAAGCTTCCTATTTCTTTTGGCTTAACACAGTGTTCTGTACTATTTGTTGAGCAAATGACAAAGGAGTCAATGTCTGAATTCAAGAAGAGTGAGTGGCTGCTCCAGTATTGGTTACATACATGTTTTTTTGCAGTCTAATGGTAAGTTTTTGAGCATTTGGGGAGAACCAGTGGTTCCAAGTATGACCTTTGCCTGCCTTCTCTCCCATCCCAGAGGTGTGAGATATTAAGCATTATGACCTAGTGGGCAAGTGGCCTGGATGCAGGGGACTGGCTTTGGCCATTTCCTTAGGTAGGTGACTGGGGCCGTTGCTCATTCTCATGACTCCCAGTTGCACTGAACTGTGCTGTGTGCTGGAGATAAGAAGACAGATGCAGCCCCTTTTTTGAAGGATTTTAGACTCCCCTAGAAGGGTACATGTTCTCAGATAAATACAAGATAAGTTTATAATAAAATGGAGAGGGCATGTTTAACAGTTGGGGCATCGAGGAAAACACACGAATATAAACAGGAATGAAGTGAGGGGAGGCAGTAGCAGTTGGGGGGAGTTATCTGGGAGGGTTTCATGTAGACTATCAATTGAGATCATAGATGTGATATATTTTGTAAACTGTCTAGAGTTAGGAAAATGTTAGTTCATTTTACATAAAAGTGAGGGTATTAAGGATTGGACTGGATGTCTTCTAAGGCACTTTCTACCTCCAAATTTAAGAGCTATATATCTGTGATCCTAGGTTCTTCCGGGAACTCAGTTTACTTCTTTGTAACAAGAGAAGATCACAGTAGTCGGGGTGGCTTTCTGTCCCCTGTCTCTCTCAGGTTGACATATCTCAGAACCCTCACTCCCTCCCCCTCCACCCCCATCTCTCATTTCTCCATGTCTGCCATTTTTGTTTTTTAAGAGCTGGTAAGGAGGGGTCAGGTCCCAAGTTCAGTTGCAAAGTAGAGTCAGAATGAATGTCAGTAGTGGGGGGAGGAGCTGGGTGTTTCTGTCACCTCTTTGTTTAGAGGGAAAGCCTTTATCCATCATTCTTCCCCTTGGAAGGAAAGGGGCCAGAAACAAGCCGTTACTATGATTCCTGATAGAATGTCTACGACTCTGTTGGCTTCTCCAGAAATGGCCCCTGTATAGTGATTAATACAGGGGAGGGCAGCCTCGGGCCAGTTGTCCCCGGCCTATTGTCCCTAAGCCTTTTGGAATTCCTCTGGAGGAGCCCAGGGATTATTGTTTGAGTTGGGGCGGGGGAGTTGGGGGGCGCTAATCCCTAGCTGGGGAGAAGCTGTCTGGCAAATGAGAGGTTAATGGGTAAACAGCAAGGGAGCATTGTACTGTGTGTGAGGCGCTTCAGTGGGGAGGAAAGAGAGAGTTAAAAGTCCCATTCATGGCCTAGCCTGCCTGCCTGCCTGCTCTGGGTGGAAAGGAAGGCGGGAGGATGGGAGGATGGGAGGAAGGGAGGGAGCTAGGGAGAGAGAGAGGAGGCAGTAGCCAGCCCAGGGCTTGTGCTAATCTCCCTGGAATGTGCCCAGTTGGAAAACTTTATGGCCTCAATATGTGGGTGAGGAGTGTGTACCCATGGCCTGGGTGGCAGTGGGGGACATGTTTCAGAAGGCTTTCTAGTTTTGTTTTTCATTTTCGACTTACCTTTCTGGTCCCTGGCACCAATCTCCTCTCTCTTTTCAAAAACTCCTTTTCAAAGCTTTTTTTTCCCCTTGCTCCTAAATTGTGTAGCATCAACTCTGCCGTTGCTTTAGTTATGGGCCCTACAAAAACTCCATTCAATGCCACAAGCATTTATTAAACACCAGCTGTATGCCAGACCCTGTGCTCAGGGTGGGGAAGAGTCCCTGTTCTCAGGAAGCCTATATTCTACCAAAAGGAGAAAACATGAATGTTCTACAGCCATGACCGACTCCACACATGTGTGTCTACATGGTCTGCTGTGCTACAGTCGAGCAATCAGAAACCCATTTGGAGCTTCTTTGGCAAAGACCCTGGAGTGGCTTGCCATTTCCTTCTCCAAAATACATGCATACAGAAAAGTAAATACAAAGTGATTTCAGGCAGAGGCACTAGGAATTTGGAGACTCAGGAAGAGCCTTATTTAGGAGATGGACCATGAGCTAAACTCTCATCTGAGGGGGAGGGAACTCCATTGAAGAATCTAGTTCTAGGGGTGAAAGGGATCTTAGAAGTCATCAGATCCAACCTCCCCATTTTACACATGAGGAATCTGAGGCCCACTGAGTTTAAGTGATATGGAGCTGATACCATAGTACGCAGGGGACTGGACTTGGAGCCCAGAAGATCGTCACCCTTGACAAGTCAATCTCTCCAGGCTCAGTTTTCTCATCTGTAAAAGGGGAATAATAAAGCACCTACCTCCTAGGGATGTTTAGAGGACCAAATGATAAAATATATGTAAATGCTTTGAATCTTTTAAAGTACAATATAAGGTTATTATTATTGCCCATGGCTATTATAAAAGGAGGAATTTGAACCCAGAGCCAGTGTTTGTTCCTTTGTACTAGGCTGCCACCTAGGGGTTCTGCATTCAAATGTATTACTTATGTGACTTTGGGCAAGTCTTTCCATCTCTCCAGGACTCAGTTTCCTGATCTGTATGTAACATGAAGAGGTTTCACCAAATGAATACCCAAGCCTTTTCCAGATCAAAATCTTAGGGCAAGTTTGGAAGCTAGTTACTTCCTCTTTGTCCCTTTGCCCAGTGGGAAAAATTAACTCTAGTCATATTAGCCACTGTTTGAAGGTAAAGGGCATTGGGTGGGATCAAGGAATAGGACTTGGGGGACCCTTGACCAGTATCTAAGGTAGGAGGGTGGATCAACATTTATGTGTCTACTATGTGCCAAGGGACAGCTAAGAGCCCCAGGCCTGGAGTCAGGATGACCTGAGTTCAAATCTAGTTTCAGACACTTATTACTACTTGTATGAGCCTGGGCAAGTCACCTAACTCTGCCTTAGTTTCCTCATCTGTAAAATGAGATGGAGAAGGAAATGCAAACCACTCTAGTATCTCTGCCAGGAAAACCCCAAATAGGGTCACTAAGAGTCAAATACAACTGAATAACAAACATTTTTGTATAGTACTTTAAGGTCTTTGAAATGAAGCGCTTGTCACATCTGATCCTTATCACAGCCCTGAGATGATGTGCTATTGTAAACTGCCTTTTATAGATGCGGAAACTAAGGCAAAGAGATAAAAAAAAGCTTGCCCAGGGTTACACAGCTAATAAGTGTTTGATGCTGGATTTGAACTCAGGTGTTCCTGAGTCATGGTTGTCCACCATAAACTATTTATTTATCCACCAGCCTGTTAGGCTAATTCGAGTGGAATTTGTAAGGTTAGAAGGAAGAAAAGGTGTGAAAACATGTGACTCTAGAATGTGGAGGATTCATTGATTTGTGGTCCAAAGTCCAAATTTTGAATCCTGGCTGTGCCCCTTCCTTGCTCTACCAGCTGTGTGACCCCGGAGCCATCACTGACCCTTTCTGAGCTCAGATTTTATCCTCTTTAAAATGATGAGGTTGGAGATCCTCCCCAGCTCTTACTCCTTGCTCCTGTGTTCTAGTAACTTTGTGCATTGTGGGTGTCCTAGTGCCGCCCTACAGCCTCGCCTCACCATGTTCAGAATGGAGTGAGTTGTCCCGAAGCCAGATCCTGGGACTTCCCCTCTCTAGCCCAGCCACTTTGATAATGGAGCTGGAGCAAGCATCAAAGACAGCCGGCCTAGGAACTCCTCCTCGCTGGGTTCCCAGTGAGGTCACCCAGCAAAGCTGCAGCTAGAAAAGGGTCATGGGGCCGGCAGAATACATACCAAGCAGTCATTCCTCCTGGGATGGCCTTGGCATCCTGCCCCAGCTGCCCATGACTTTTCCTCTCGCCTGGGATTTTGCAAGCTCTTCTCAGCTCTCCCACCTCATTCTAGGAGCAGGAGTTGGTCCTCCTGAGCCATTTTCCTCTTTGGGCAATTCTGAGGAGGATGCCCTTAGATGCTGGGATCTCACCTGTGCTGTAGGAGTCATCTAGTAAAAGGGGCCCTTTCAAGAGCCTGCTTGGAGGTCCCCTTGATTCACCAGTGACCGTGAAGTGGGGGGGGCATGGGGAACAGCAAACAGGACATGCTAGGTTCTAGGTTCTTGGCCCTACCACCAGCTTAGCTCCCTGACCTCAGACCTCCCAGATCTCATGACCTTATCCATGGTACTGGAACTTTTCTACCTGATGATCTCTTAGGTCCCTCATGTCTCAGCCAGCTAGCTAATGATGCCAAGAAACTCCCTTACTCAGGCTAAGCAAAGCTGTTAGGAAGTCTACAAATCTGTCCCACTTAAAAGATCATAGACCTGAGGATTTAACCCAGGAAGGAATCTTTAGAAACCGTCTTAGTCAATCCCTTCATTTTACAGATAAGGAAACTGAGATCCAGACAGAAGGTCAAGGTTAACAGCCATTGGATTTTCAGGTGTCCAGCCCTGGTTAGAACCAGCTTTGAATCTAACTTCTACTTTGGGAGAAGGTGTTTTTAGGGATTTATAGGGAAGGGATCTGGCTTTGAATCCTACCATGGACACTTACCTCGGGCAAGTCCCTTCACCCTCCCAGGGTCTCGGAGGTCCTCTCCTGTCCAACACACTCCCATACAGAGAAGCTACTGAGCTACAGTATTCACAATGAATGGAGGCCAGTTTTTCATAGGGAGAAAGCCATCCCTTCCCTTTACTTCTCATTCATGTCCTTTCTCTTTGGGTCCAGGTCATGGCAGATCAGCCAGCTCTGGGTCAGCTCATGCCTTTGTTCATTTTCTTACAGCTGTAATTTGCCAGGGGCCCATGCCCAGCTCTGCCCATTCATTCAGGGCCTGTGACACAGAACTCCATGGAACTGAGAGTACCCAGGACCAAATCTGATATGTGTAAGCTCTCAGTGGCATTTTCTTTTGGTTGCATTTTTGTAGGAATTTGTGTCTTGTAATTCTCTGGAGCATTGACTGCTGAGTGAAATCTCTCTCTCTCTCTCTCTCTCTCTCTCTCTCTCTCTCTCTCTCTCTCTCTCTCTCTCTCTCTCTCCCTCTCCCTCTCTCTCCCCTCTCTGTCTCTCCTCTCTCTCTTTCTCTCTCTTTCCCTCTCTCTCTGTCTCTCTTCTCTCTTTCTCTCTCTGTGTCTCTCTCTCCTCTCTGTCTCTCTCTCTCCTTCATCTCTCTTTCTGTCTGTCTCTCCTCTCTCTCCTCTCTCTCTGTCTGTCTCCTCTCTCTGTCTGTCTCTCTCTCTGTCTGTCTCTCTCTCTGTCTCTCTCTGTCTCTTTCTCTCCCTGTGTGTCTCTCTCTCTCTCTCTCCCCTCTCTGTCTCTCCTCTCTCTTTCTCTTTCCCTCTCTCTCTGTCTCTCCTCTCTCTCCCTCTCTGTCTCTCTTCTCTCTTTCTCTCTCTCTGTCTGTACCCTCTCTCTCTGTCTCTCTCTCTGTGTCTCTCTCTCCTCTCTGTCTCTCTCTCTCCTTCATCTCTCTTTCTGTCTGTCTCTCCTCTCTCTCCTCTCTCTCTGTCTGTCTCTCTCTCTCTGTCTCTCTCCTCTCTCTCTCTCTCCTCTCTGTCTCTCCTCTCTTCTCTTTCTCTCTCTCTCTCTGTCTCTGTCTGTTTCCTCTCTCCTCTCTCCTCTCTTCTCTCTCTCTCTCTCTCTGTCTGTCTCTCTTTCTCCTTTGTCTATGTTTGTCTTTAACTCACTTTCTGTCACATTTTCTTTGTGTCTATCACTCCATCTCCCTCTCTCTTTTTATCTCTCTATTCCTTTCTGTCTGTCTCTTCTTTCTCCATCTCCTCTCTCCCTTCCCCCACCTCTGTCTCCCCTGCTTCCTTCCTTCTTCCCAAAAGAAAAATGAACATTTATTTAAAAACAAATACAGGTTGGCAGTATGAAGAAAAACTTTCCAGTAAGTCAGCATAGCAATGAAACAGACTACTCTGCAAAGAAGTCCTCTTGTTGACCTCAGAAGTACCTAAGAAGGAGGTGGATGTGGGCCCCCTGCTCTGCCCTTCTATGCCCCCTCCCCCCTCCCTCCAGATGTCACCGACTGCACCCCTGGAGCCCTAGGGCTTGCCCCATACTTGGCCTCTATGCCACTTCTGGGCCATTTCCCAGTCTGGGTTTTCATACACTCCTCTGTTCCCTAGCTTCCTTAAATGTATCCTCTCCCCCCAATTAGGATGTCATCTCTTTGAGGCAAGGTTTGTCTTACTTGCTTCTACTTGTATCTTCCTGGCACATAGTAAGGGCTTTATTATCCACTCATCCATTCATGACCAACTTTTCAAGATACTGAAACAAGGGTTTTCTTCATTGGGAACAAATTTAAACTGAAGAGACAGGGTCATATAATGAACAGAACTCTAGAGGTGGAGTCAGGAAAACCTGAGTTGGAATCCTACCTCGGACAGTGTATGGTCCTGAATTAATCACTAGTCCTTCCTGTGCCTCAGTTTCTTGGGGTTCTGAACCCCCCTCCAATTCTAAATCTTTGACCCTATGACCTTGAAAGCCCCTTTCAGCTCTGAAAATTTGTTGACTTTAAGATTTAGATGTAAAGTGAGCCCAGGAACTTCTACCACCACCACTCAGAACATACAGAGTTGTTAGAAGAGCCAAACTAAAGCATTACACTGATGCTGGACTCGTTCTGCTTCTTTCTATGTTTTTCACAACCGAATTGGATCATGAGATCAAAGGGCTGGAAATAGAAAGAACCCGAGAGATCCTCCGATTCTTCATTTCACTGGACTATTGTTTGTACCCCAACCATCCTCCTGCCTTTTCCTTCCTTCCTTCCCCATACCTAAAGCAGGAATTCTTAACCCTGATTTCCATGGACCCTGGATCTTGGGTAAATTTCAGGGCGGTCTGTGAACTTTGATGGGAACGAATGGCGTTTCCATTTTCACCTACCTTTGGTTTCCTTTTGCTTTGTCACCTCTTACTGCAATTGAACACTAGTCAGGGTCAGTGGGTAGGAATCCTCCTCCCTGCTTGTGTTCTAGGAGCTGATTTTATAGTCCTTGATAACTCCCCAGAACCCAAACACAAAGGTGCATCCAAAATGATTCACTGACTGGTGTTTCCCAATGAACTGGAAATATGCCCATCAATTTGGGGAATGGCTAAAGAGACTGTTGGACATGAATAGAGTGGAATGTTAGCTTGCTGAAAGAAATGATGAGTCAGCTTGAAGAATTCTGGGTAGTACTAGATTTGAAAGAAGTGATCTAGAGTTGAAGTTGACAGAATATGAGAACAGTATATCGTTTGCCAACACTATGATATAGCAAGTAGCTTGCTGGGCTTGGAATAAGGACGTTTTGGCTTCACATTTGACTTCTGATCTTGAGAAGTTCTGTGACCATGGGTAACCACTACAAGCTACAAGGAACTCCCTAGAATTGTCTTGGTTTAGTTGTGATCTGTACTGGTGGAGGTATTTCCCATCCAGGGTATTCTCCAGGCTGACAACTCTCAGCTGCTCCTTGTATTTGTATATGGAACTTGAAGGGAGCGTATTGTGGTGAAAAGAGCTCTGGATTTGGATGGGGAGTCAGAAACTGTGGTCATATCCTTATTTGCCATTTAGGTGCTAGCCTCAGTTTCCTTTTTGTGAAAAATGGAGTTTGACTAAATGACTTTTAATATGTCTTTCAGCCCCTAAATCCCTGATCCTCTAACAAATGTTGTTTGGTGATGAAACACAACTCCCCCTTCCAGAATGGGGATGGGGTGGGGATAGAAGACTAACTATGCCTTATCAGTTACATTTGCTGTGTCTGTCACAGACACTTAACTCACTCTGTTGAATCAGATGATTGCGAAGCACTTTACATGTTATCATATTTGATTCTCCAAATGTGCTCTGTAAGGTGGTTGCTATTACTATCCCTGTTTTACATATGAGGAAAGTGAGGCAGAGAGACGTTATGTGACTTAGGGTTAATCAAATAGTAAAGGTCTGATGTAGGATTTGAACTCATGACTTCTTAATTTCGAATTGCAGTCTCTGATCACAGTCTAACTAATACGAGAAAAGCCAGAAAATTATACATCTGGGATTCTCAGGGAAGAGATGAAGGAGCTTGTTTTGATTTTGGGGGGTGGGTGGGAGGCATGTACAGAGGCAGTGTAACCTGGCTTCAGGTAGGTATTCAAGGGACTCTGCTTGGCGAGTTTGAGCTGCTGAGTACCCCTTGTCTACATGTGGGACAGGCAGGCAGGCAGGCTCCTCTGGCTTGAACTGTCTCCTCCCAGCTTCCTCCAGAAGCTCCCAGGAATAGAAACCTAACAGCTGCAGCCAACCCAGCTAAGGTCTTGCCCTCCTCCAACCAGGGCAGGCACAGATCTGGGAGGCTGAGGATGCCTAAGATAAGTGTGAATACCTGCTATCGGATCCTTTCCTGTTTCCATGGTGGGAGGGGGCAGTGTTAGGGAGGACCAGGAGGCTCCTGAAGGGACATGCCAAGATCATTCAGAAGGGGCTGAAGGAGGGCAGAAAGAACTATAGTCATGGGGACCTCAGTGGGCTTGGCTATGGAAGATCGTCAGCTTGTCCCCCCACCCACATATAAGCTTGGCATCATCCACAAAGAACTTCTGGGTGGCTAGATTTATTTTCAGTGGGGTATAGCAGAAGAAATACTGGGTTTGGAGGCAGATAGCCTGAGTTTTGCCCATGTGACCTTGGGCAAGTCACTTAACTGTCCTCTGGGTTTCGCTTTCCTACTTCACACTAGAAAAGTGAGCTTTGAGGTCCCTTCCTGCTCTAAATCTATGCTGTCCAGTCCAAAGAATCTCTAAGATGAATGACTTCTAACTGTGCAGTGTAGGGGAACAAGGCTGTTCCCTCCTGACTGTAGGGAAAGATTAGTGTAGGAAGATAGTGAGGGAGAAGGCTGCCACCAGATGGCAGTGTGGAGCCGTTCTTTTGCCTAGCCCCAGACTCCATGGTGTCCCCATCATCGGGAGCTTTGTCATGGGATTGAGAGCTGGGGAAAGGGACCTTGCTTGAGGTTCCCAAAAAGAACTTCAGAGATGGTCGTGTTGTAGAACTTGACTGGAATAAGCTTCTCTTCAGCTTAGATTCAAGAACCTCCAGGGAGGGGGTGCCCACTACCTTCTGAGGAAACTGAGGCAATTTTTGTTTTCCTTACGCCATGTCCCAGTATGCCTCATTGCACCTTTCACTTTTTGCTCCTAGCTCATGCAATCAAAGAACCAACAGACCTCTAGGAATGGTGGCTGTTTAGTCTGGACAAGTGATTGAGGGGAGGTTTATAGTGACTGTCTTCTAGTATTTTATATGATCTGAGATTTTTAACGAGAAGAACCTTGGGGGGGGGGGTCATCTCGTTCCCCTGCCTGCTCATTTCACAGGTAAGACAGAAATGGCTTTTCTAAGGAACACTGGAGGTATGATCCCAGAGGCAGGGCTTGAACTCAGGTCCATGCCTTTTTCCACTGTCATTCTTATTACTTATTTATTTTTCCTTTTATGGAAACAATTGGGGTTAAGTGACTTGCCAGAGTCACACATCAGGGTCTCAGGCCAAATTTGAATTCAGGTCCTCCTGATTCCTTGGCCAGTACTTTATGTACTGTGCCACCCACCTGCCCCACCTCATTCATATTTAAAAGGTTTTCTTTGCTTTGAGACCAAAAATGGTCTCCTTGACTTTGCAGAAAGCATAGTCCAGTGGAAAGAAAAAAATGCTACATTTGGAGTCAGAGGACTTCAGTTCAAATTCCCCATCTGTCTTTTATAAAGTGTGACTTTGGATAAGTCCCTTAGCTTCTCTGAAGAAGTCCCTTCAGTTTTGTACGTATGAACTAGAAGAAATATTGCATATAGAGATTATGGAGATTTGGTTTTTTATTAAAATCTAAATCTTTAGCAGAATGTAATCTTGTAGATGATGGGAACCAGCATTGTTGTCTTTGGTACATGGTGCTTAAAAATACTTGTTGAATTCAGTTGATAATCAATTTTACTGTGCAGGCATTTATTCTTGAGAGGAACATAGAACAATTCTGATCAGCTGAGTGTTCTGAATTTCTTGTTCCTTGAGTTTTGGGGGGTTTGTTTGGTTCCAAGGCTGGGTTGCCATCTATCTCTCAGGCCGAAGGTAGAACAACTATCCATGAGCCCAGCCTTGCCACTGTTCTGTTTCCAGCCTGGGCTAGATCGGCCACCTCTTGGTTTCCTGCCCATAGGGGCTCCCCACATTGGTGTGAGAATTACGGTGGATGCCCAGTCAAACTAGGCCACTGCGGCTCAAAATGCCCAAGATCTCCACTTGGAGCAGGGCTTGTAGACTGGCAGCACCATGCCCATCTCCCAGAGGCTTTTACTGTACGTGGCTTGGAAGCATATTATAGCTATGCTGTGACCAAAGCCACTGCTGTTTTTAAGTTGTTTTACAGTCATGTCTGACTCTTCCTGATCCATTTCTTGTCAGAGATTTCCTTCTCCAGCTCATTTTACAGATGAGGAAACTGAGATAAACAGGGTTAAGTACTTGCCCAGGCTCACACAGCTAGTAATTATTGGAGACCAGATTTGAACTCAGGAAAACGAGTCTGCCTGACTCCAGGCTCAGCACTCTATCTACTTTGCCATGTAGTTGCCCAATATTAATATCATTAATGGTTCTAATAATTTTTTTAAAAAAGTCCTGACTTGCACATAATTGGCACCTAACGTTACCAGGTTCCAGAGAAGCAACTTGGCATAAGTCACAAGGCCTTGCCATAAGGTCCCAGGATTGATGAGGGTACATTTTTTCCCGTCACTGAGTACCTTCCGATAAAACAAACAAACATTCTCAGGGACCCCTTCCCTATGCCTCCTACCGCAGGGCCTTGGTACTATGACATACCACCCCTCTTCTGGCATACCTGAGAATCAGAGTTCTCCCTTCCAGCTCTGCGTTGACTTCTCTTCCTCTAACTCTAAGTTCCTTCTCTCGGTGGTAAAGAAATTCCCAGTTAATACTCTGTCATGGAGAAGAGCTGGCGCCGAGCTGGCTGCACCTCAGCTGCTTGTTCTCACGGTGTTACAGCTGGATCAGAGACTAGTGGTAATGTCTTAGCAAGGTTGCTATGAGAGGATGTTGGTTGGTTGCATGAATATCTAAGCTCTGAATTTGTTCTCAGGCAAATTCCCTGTTCATCTCTGGCTAATCTACTCTTCTCTATTTTTTAGAAACCCATATTTTGCATAGTTTCCAAGTATATCTAATTTACATAGCTCTCCTCATGGTGTAATAGAAACCTTTTTCTATTTCAGGACTGCCTCTGATACTAATATTAGCTGTGTAAACCTCACCTGTGTCCTTTCCCTTTCTATGACTAAAGGCCTCACACAAAGATCATAGCCTCAGTTTCCTCATCTGAAAATTAGGCAGCTACCTTGTAGATCTGTTGTGACAATCAACAGCTTTATATAAATATTGGAATCATCATAGGATCATAGATGTCGATGGACCCTCACAGGTGCCTTAGCCCAACTTCCTAATTTTAGAAATGAAGAAACTCAGACCCACAAAAGGGAAATGGCTTCACCATAGTTCCACAGGTAATAAATGGGATGTGAATCCAGACCCTCCGACTTCAGAGCCGGGATTCATTTCAGCATAGCTGCTCAGGAGGTACGTTGGATTTTTGACAGATGACCTGAGTTCAAGTTTGGGCTGTACCACATACTACCTTTTGGACCTAGAGCTGGTTACCTAAGAGGTCTGAGCCTCAGTTTTCCTCTCTGTAAAATGAGGAGATTGTACAAGGTAACCTCCAAGGTGAGATGTAGCCTTGAATCCCATGATCCTCTACAAACATATGAATAATTTCTGATTCCCTTTTTTACTAGTGGGTACCCATCACTTCCATTCCATCAGAAAGGAACCTCCTTAAAGGCTGAGACTGTTTAGTTTTTATCTTTTTTAGCTTCAGCACTAAGCATGGGTACAGTTCTAACTCTTAAGCTTTTGTTCTACTGGAAGAGGTATGAAGTCTATACAAAGCAATCTTGGTAGGGGGAGAAAGGGCTCTTAACAGTATGGAAAGGACTTTGTAGCAAAGATAGCGTCTGAACCAAGTCTTAGAACACAAAGGATTCTGGGAGGCATGTGTGCAATACATGGAGAAAGGAGGTGCAATATCCTGTTGAATAGTCTAATTGTACTCTAATTGACTGGAAAATAGATTGTATAAAGTCTCGGGAATGGCTTTCCCTTCACCATGTATTTTTATGACCATTTTTCTTTCTCATAATGATTTACAATCACTGAATTCCAGAGTTGGAAAGTCCATGAGAAGTTATCTAGCTTTACCCTCTGTTTGCCGGCAACATTATACTATTGGCATATATTATCATTGCACTTAATAAAAACTCTCATTTTTTTCCATGTGGACTTTGAAGCAGGGGACTTGTGTCCATGTTGGACTTACAGTATTTTTTTTAATCTTGTTGTAGGACTTCACATTTATTCCTATTAAATTTCCTCCTTTAAGATTTAACCCTAAAAATTTACCCAAATTCTTCTGGATCTCATTTCACTCAACTAAATGTATTAGTTTTCTCTCCATCTCAGACTCATTTTTAGTAAATTCATTGTCTTCTGTATCTTCACCTAACTCATTGATTAAACATTTGTAATAGAATAGAATGCCACTCATTACACTTGACCTAATAATTAACGCCACTTTGGACTAGCTCTGAGAGACATATATGGTGACTTCTCTTGGTCTTTGTACAAAACACCTCCAACTACAATAGATTTGGTATCAGGAAAACAATGGAATTAAAACTTTTCTGAGGAGATTGTACTTTGCAATTCTCCAGTCGCTGTTAAGAACCCAAAATAGGATAACCTTTAATCTGTGGAACTTTCAAGCCAAACTCCACCTCTCAGAGATTGCCTATGAAGCCTGGGAAGGTTTGGCCACACCTGAATTATTCCACGTTAGTCTCTCGTATAAATTTCAGATAAGATGCCCTATAAGGTTGCTTCTTTGTCGTTCTCTTATTTGCTCACATCTACTTGCTTCTGAAGATCACCCAAAATTCTGTCATGAAAACCACTGTTACATCTGTCCTAGGAAAACCAAAAGCTACCCTATACCCAGTGTAAGAAGATCAGTCCTCTCCATCTCCAATCTCAAAGTGATATCTTTGTCTACACCTCAGTCTGTTTTGCTTCAGAGTTGCTATTCTGTAGTAGAAAAGGGGCCAAGAAATATGGGTTTAAATCTCTGACTCAATACTTATTCCCTTTATGTAACCATTTGCAGATTCCTTTGCCCCTTCAAAGCCTCAGTTTCCCTCATCTGTAAAATTTTAATAATAGCACTTACACTAGCTTTCTCCCAATAATATTATAATAAAATTCCCTATAAACCCTAAAAGCCTGTAGACTTTCTCCTAAGAACTTTGGGCAGACACTAAAGATTTCCTTGTGTCGGGAATTGTAGATTGGCACCTTCTTTACAATTTATCATCATAGACTTGACTAGAGAATTGACTAGAGCCATTATGTGCCAGAAATAGGACTTGAATCTAACTCCTTCCAGCTTCACCGGTCAGTTGTCTATCCACTGTGTATCCCTGTCATGTAGACAGTCCCTCTCAAATACTAATGCATTCTCTGTTGATTTTGCTGTTTTTCTGTCATTTCAGTCATGTCTAACTCAATGATTTCATTTGGGGTTTTCTTGGCCAAGATATTGAAGTGCTTTGCCATTTCCTCTCAAGCTCATTTTACAGATGAAGCAACTAAGGCAAATAAGGTTAAGTGATTTGCCCAAGGTCACACCGCTAGTGTCTGCCACCATATTTGAACTCAGGGCCTCCTGACCCCAGGGCCAGTGCTCTATCCACTACACCACTTAGTTGGCCCTTTCCCAACTATGTTTTGAATAAGATATTATGAAGTCATCTTGGCTTAGACCAATGGAGAATATCCCCAAGCACTTTGTAGTAGATTCAAGTCAATTTAGCCAACTGATGAATCACCTCTTCTGGTGTGTTACAGTGGAGAGTCAGCAGCTCGTTGAGCCAAGAAGTCCTGGATTCAAATTCTGTCTCTGGTTCAATGACTCTGGATAATCAACTCAGTCAACCAATAAACATTTATTAAGTGCCAACTGTATGCCAAGTACTTTGCCAAGAACAGCAGTAATAATAGGGAGCATTTGTGTAGCACGTGAAGGTTTGCAAACCACTCCACAACAACCCTGGGAAGTGGATAGTCTATTATACCCATTTTACAGAAAGGGAAACCAAGGCCAGTAATGGTTAAGTGACTTACCCAGAGAATACAAGTAGTATCTGAGGCTAGATTTCAACTCAGGTCTTCCTGATCCCAGTTCTGGGGCTCCTTCCACATCTCTTCAGAGAAGGTACCAACCTGCCTTGGTAATTTCCTTATCTTGGAGTTCCCCATACTAAATGATCGGTTAGTTTTCTTATGGCTTCCCATGCAAGGCCCCCAGCTAGGTATTAGGAGAGAGCCAAAGGTAAATAAGACACTGTCTCTGCCTTTGAGAAGTTTCCAATCTAATAGATATAATGTGAGCGAGATCCTGCCCATCCTAGGGTGTCTCTGAGTAGGGAAAGAGCTAAACTTTTGAGGAGCTGAGACCACTCCAAGGTGTCCCAACCAAAGAAAACCAAGACAGAAGCAGGAGAACACAGAGGAGGTTTGAGGATGGGTTGCTCTTTAAGTGGATGGGTCTTGTGATCCAAACCTAGCCTCGGGTCCAGATATAAATGGTCCAAAAGAAGGCTTCTGTAGAGTATGAGACACAACCCTGATCCCCCACTGGGTTTGGACAATGGCGTCAATCTGACATTTGTAAAGTGAAAGTAAAGTCATCCTGATCTTTGTACACCATGAGATTTGGAGTTAAGCAGACCAGGGTTCAAATCCTCAGCTCTGTAGTTATTACTAACTTGTGTGACCTTGGGTACAGCTCTGTCCTCTGACATCCCTTTGTCAGCCACAAAGGTTTGTGTTCCATTTTATTAATTAGACATCTTGGCTCACTTTTCTTCCCTTTATAGGATTTCATAAAACTTCCCAGATTTCATCATTTATGAAGATTGAACTCCACCTTAGTGGTCATCTAATCTGACCCATTCATTTTATGGAGAAGAAAACTGAGACCTAGAAGTTAAAACACTTACCCAAGGTCATTCAGTTAGAAAGACAGAGAAGGGGTTTGAACACCCCAAATCTAGTGATTTTTTTTTTTAGTCTTATAACACCATACTTTTCAGGCTTAATTACATTCTACTATGTCATTCTGGATATATCACAATTCATTATACCATCCCCTCATCATTGAGAATTTCAACTATTTCCAGTTCTTGTATTGATTGCAGGGGACTGGGGGTGGGGGGCAAATGAGCAGCTAGGTGGTGCAGTAGATTGAATGCCAGGCCTGGAGTCAGAAGTTCCTGAGTTCAAATTTGACCTCAGATATTTACTAACTGTGTGATCCAAAGCAAGTCACTTACCCCATTTGCCTCAGTTTCCTCATCTGTAAAATGAGCTGGAGAAGGAAAGGGCAAACCACGCCAGTATCTTGGCCAAGACAATCCCAGTCACAAAGAGTTGGACACGATTAAAAATGACTGAGTAACAATAAACATATAATGTTTCCATAAATATTTTTGACACTACAAATTGAGGGTTCTTTCTTTTTGTCAGTTCTTTCAAGGCATTATTGGCATGGCAGCCTGTGATTCTGTTGATCTTAGAGCATGGTCTATGGTTCACTGTGGATAAAAGAATTTGAAACCAAGTCATCTTAGAGACAGCTAAAAGGTGCAGAGGGTAAAGTAGGGAATGGAGTCGGAAAATACAGTCTCTGGCACTTATTTTAGCTGTGTGACTCTAGGCAAGTCTCTTGATCTCTGTTGCCTCAGTTTCCTCATCTATAAAATGCAATATTACTGTAATGTAATTAATAATTAATATGACATAATAAATGGAATATAAAATTTGTAAATAATAGCACCTACCTCTCAGGGTTGATGTCGGGGTTAAATGAGATAATAATTGTAAAGTGCTCAACACAGTGCCTGACACATAGTAGGCCTTATATAAATGTTAGCTCTTATTATCATCCCTGAACCCAACAGTGTTTTATCCACCATCACTTGCTGCTTTTTATTATTGGAGAAACTGGGTTGCTATGAAGGCCATTTCTGCATGATCAAAATCAGTGTGTGCTTGTCTAAATATGTTAAAAAAACAAACAATTCTAGGGGAATGAGGAAAGGCTGGAAAGTAAGCTTATCAGAAAAGACCAAGTCATCGGGTTTTTGCAACTAGGAAAACTGGCACCCGGAGACTCTTCAGTGGTTTGCTCATGCTCACATAAGAGAGAATCCGGATTTGAACACGCGGTTCCTAGGTGCAGATCCCAAGATTCAGCAGAGTCTGGGACAGCGTCTTCCCTTTGGCCTGCCCTGATCTCCATAGCTTCCCTCCTGCAAGAATATTTCTCCCCGGAACTACAAAGGGAGGCTGTCCAAATACTTCCCATTTCCTCATGCCCAGGAGTTGTTTACTTTGGACAAGCTGTAAGTGCTCTGCAGGGACGCGTCTTGCAGATCCGAGCAGCCAAGAGCTTTGGAATATCTGCCGAAGACTGAGAACTCAGCAGCTCAAAGCCCTTCCTTTGTGTTTGTATTTTACAGACCTGAGATAAGCCCCCGTCCTGTTCCTCTGATTACACACAGATTCTGCTTCCTGTCTCCTCAATACCTGGGATGCATTCCAGCTTCTCCTCCCACTAGGGAAAAAATATCCATATACTTAGAAATTCCCAGGGCCATTTTTGTCAATGAAATCTCCTGCAAAGTTTTGTTATTTGCTGGACAGTTTCAAGTTTTTACCTTCAGATTATGGGTGGTTTTTGCCCTTCTTCCTTCAGCCAGATATGGAGGTGCTGAAGTAACACTTCTCCAGCTCAAGTTGGACTGTATTACTCTCAATCCTGACCTCCTCCCATTACCCATGACATCAAATACTCTGCTTGGCATTTAAGGCACTTCACAGCCCAGGTTCAGCTTTATTGTACATTACCCTCATTCTGACACTATGTGGTCTAGCCAGATTGGTTATCTTACTGTTTATTCCCAGTCTCCCATTGCATCTTGGGCCTTCTCCAGTCATCCTGATAAATATCTGATCACTGGATCCAGATGGCTCAGGAGGGGAAAGTGAGGCTGGTGACGGTGCACAGCCCTCCCTCAAAACAAAGTCAAGTGCAAGTCATGTCATCATTTCTCAGATGTCATGGTCTTCTTCGAAAACAAAGGACCAATACAGACGGATCTCATGATAGTCTATCTGCAATCTCTTTGAGTCTATGCACAGGTTGACCCCCTCTATGCCTGGAATAGAGGGCATATCTCTTCTATCTGCCTCTTAGAATTCCTAGTGTCTTTCAAAGTTCAAATGAGACACCACCCCCTAAATGAGGAAATTGTTAATCACTAAAGCTGCTAGTATAGCTGATTCAACTCTCCATTACCTTCCATTTATTCTCAACCCAAGTATATGTGTATATGTTGTTTCTCCAGTTAGAATATAAGCTCCTTGAGGGCATGGACTGTATTGTTTTTGTCCTTGTGCCACTAAAATCTATCACAATACCTGGCAGGGATAAGATTGTAAATGTTTAACCGCTACCTCTCTAGAGGGGAAAATGTATTCACAACGTCCTTTTTTACTTTAATCTCTATTATGAACATTTTCTGTGTCATTTTATTAAGTCTAGACAGTTAACAAAACAATAAGTCAAGTCCTGATTTGTAATGTTAGCTAATTTCCAAGATGTAAATACTCACACTGAAATTTTAACAATCAGCTGTCAAGCCTGTATGAGCTGGCTTTGCCATGCCTCTGGTACCTGGTATACAGTAAATGCTTAATAAAAGCATGTGGATTTGATTGATTGATTCACCTCACCAAGTGGCTGAGCCCTCAACTAAACTTAAATGCTAATTTTTTCTCTGGACCCCAAACAGAATCACAAGTGAGGCATACCACTCCCACTTTCACTATAAAATTTCTAGCCCTGGCTTGTCTGGGCCCTTCTCTATACTTGGCTTTCCATCTCCAGAGCTATTCTCAGGGACAGCCCCATTGTATAGTCTTGGTTGAACTCACGTTATGGAATATGACGTTACTGAATGAAAAGATAACCTGGAGGCAAGAACACTGCATACAAGATCAGACAGCATTATGCAGTGCGCTAATCACTCCTAATTAATTAAAGAATGTGCTGGAGCCTGAAGGAAGGCTCTGTTAGCTCCTGTCATTCCCTCATATTGAGGGTTAGTTAGCCCAGCATGATACCTTTACCACAGCTCCATTAATTAGCTTGGCTCCCAAATCAGGAAAAGAGGAGGAGGTGGATGAGTCACCAACACAAACCAGGTTGTCTTCTCGGAGGCATAGGCATGCCTTGGGCCCTATTTGACATTATTTGGATATTCATTCCGGCAAAGAATAGACTATTCTAGCCCCAGGAGTTAGATGCAAAATAGCCAAAGCCAGACATCTAGTCTTAAATAGGTGTAATAGATTACTTGAATTTGGGGGTATCTACCCGTAAGAAATTCTTTATTATTATTTTAACTCAGTTCAGTAAGGACTTTCTGCTGCCTTTCTTTTGATGGGTATAGTGGGGCATATAAGAAATATTTGACACAGAGTCTGTGTTCTCACAGAAGTTTACTCTTTCACTGGAGGGACAGGTTGAGACCTAGACAAGACCAGTAAGTGATTCAGTGAAGGGGGTCTGGAATGGCCCAAAGATTGTGTCAATTCAACAATTGTTTACAATTTGTTAACAATTTTGTTTATTTAAAAAAATAGCAAACTAAACCTTTAGAATCTTATAATCTGTGCAATTAAAATGGAAAAGTATTAAGCACAAGTCATGTTCCAGACTAAGTGCTGGATACTGGGGTACAGGAGAGAAGGAAAAAAAGAAAACTATCTTCCCATCTCTGGAAGCTTATGTACTATTGAGTTCAACAAATATTTATTAAGAGTGTCTGTCACTTGTGGTCCTAGTTTCAAGAGCTCAGCTCAGACTTCATTCCTGAGCCCCAGCAATTGCTAGTGCCTTCCTCACAAAATCAATTTGTGAAATTAAAGCTATCTATAGTCATATGAAAAAATGCTCTTAATCCCTGTTGATTAGAGAAATGGGAATCAAAACAAGTCTGAAGTGCCACATCACACCTCTCAGATTGGCTAACATGACAAAAGAGAAAAATGATAAATGTTGGAGAAAATGTGGAAAGTTGGAATGCTAATTCGTTGTTGGTGGGGTTGTGAACTGATTCAAACAGTCTGGGGAACAATTTGGAGCTATGGTCAAAGGGCTATAAAAATGTGCATACTCTTTGACCCAGCAATACCGCTGCTAGGTTTATATCCCAAAGACTTTCAGAAAAAGAAAGGGGTGGGGGGGAAGAACCTATCTTTCTAAAAAATATTTATAGCAGCTCTTTTTGTGCTGGCAAAGAATTGGAAATTGAGGGGATGCCCATCAATTGGAATTAGTTGAACAAGTGTTATATGAATGTAATGGATACTGTGCTATAAGAAATGATGATCAGGCAGAGTCAGAAAAACCAGTGAAATGAGCAGAACCAGGGGAACATTGTACACAATAACAGCCACATTGTGCAGTGATTGACTTTGATAGACTTAGCTCTTCTCAGCAATGCAAGGATCTAAGACAACCAAAAGACTCACAATGGAAAATGATTGGTTGTTGTCCTTCGTTCTCAAAGAGGACCAAAATGACATCTCTATGCCAGAGTCAAGTTTCAGTGAGTCCAGCTGTGGCTGATCAGACCGGTGTGAGCTTAGAATGCTCTACCACAGGTTGGGGACAAATAGTCCATGGGAATATTTGGGGTAGATACTCTGAATTTTCACATCCTATGTTTCCCTTGAGCTGTTTCAATTCTGCTTTGCTCACAGAGGACAGCACCTTCTCTGATGTGGGCACACCATGCTGAGCGGTCCTGTGCCAGTGTATCCCATGTCATACAATCAATTCCAAAGTTCTTAAGTGAGACCTTGAGAGTGCCCTTGAATTGCTTCTTCTTCACATAACCAACATGTGAACGCTTGCCCCGTGTGAGTTCGCCATAAAATAGTATTGTTGACAAGCACACATTTTGCATTCGAAGTTGGCCAACCCATCAGAGTTGCGCTCTCTGAAGCATAGTTTGAATACTTGGCAGTTCAGCTCAAGCAAAGACTTCAGATGATCTTCAGAGGAAGATCTTCTTAGGACAATTCAAATGGAAGCAGTTCAGTTTCCTGGCATCATGTTGGTAGACTGTCCAGGTTTTATAGGCAACAATGAGATCAGCACAATGGCTCTGTAGACCTTCAGTTAGGTAGTCAGTCTAATACCTCTTCCCTCCCATGCTTTCCTTCAGACTCCCAAACACTGAGCTAGCTCTGGCAATGCATGCACCAGCCTCATTATCTCTGTGTACATCTCTAGAAAGTACACTACCAAAAATGCTATGAACATCCAGAGTAAGAACTTTGGAGTCTGAATGCAGATGGAAGCACACTATTTGCTCTCCTTTTCTTTTATTTCTTCTTCTTCGTGGTTCCTCCCATTCGTTCTAATTTTTCTTTACATCATGACCAATGTGAAAATATATTTAATATGAATGAACCTATATCAGATTGCATACTGTCTTGGGGAGGAGGGAGAAGGAAGGGGAGAAAACTTAAAACTCAAAATCTATTGGAAGTGAAAGTTGAAAACTAAAAATAAGTTAATTATATTTTTAAAAAATCAATTTGTCTTTCCTGGGGGGTGGGGTGTGTGTGTGTGTGTATGTGTGAGAGAGAGAGAGAGAGAGAGAGAGTTATTTCTCCCACATATAGTGTATAACCTTCTTGAGGTCAAGAACTGTTGGTTTTTTTATTGCTGTCGCCAGCCTTCTTGTACCTTACTCCCTTCCATCTATCCTGTAATCTAGCTAGCCTGACCTATTTGCATTTCTTTGCCCAGAAATCACCATCTCCTCCCTCCATATCTTTGCCCCCGGTTGCCCCCATGCCTGGAATGTTCTGCCCCCTTACTTCTACCTCAAGGCTCAGCTCAAATTTCCCTTCTGTAGAAGACGTTTCCTCATGCTCCTGGTGGCTTCTAGTGCTTTCATCCCTTTTCTTCATCCCCTCCAGTCTTCCTTCTGCTCTCTATATATTATGTATCCCCCAGTGTATTTACATCTTTCCTCCAATAGTAGAATGTGAGCCTCTTGGAGAGCGGGAATTGCATATGCCTTTAAGAATCCAGGGCCATCTCCAGTCATCCTGAGCAGAGTGTCTGGCATTTGGAACTGTTTAATAAATGACTGACTGAAGGTCTGGTACTTGACCTTCTCAGGCATTTCTATGCCTCCCAACTCAATGTCAGAACTAGGACTACCATGTCCCTTCCTCTTGCTTCTTAGCTGGTTGGTTTGATTGATTGAGCACTTACTATATTCAAGACACAGTAGTTCTGAGGGGAAACTAATTAGTCTCTCACCGTAAGAAGAAGGAACTACATCCTACTCTTCAGGTAGAAGCCCCTAGGTAGGACAGTGGGTAGATCTGGCCTTGGAGACAGCAAGACCTGAATTCAAATCTTGAGTAATACACTCACTAGTTGTGCAAGTTACCTGTCCTTTGGCAACCTCAGTTTCCTCATTTGTGTAAGAGGGAAATAATAATATCTCCCTCCCAGGGTTGTTGGGAAAATCAAGTGAAATATTTGTATAGCACTTTGCCAACCTTAAAGTGCTATATAAAGGGTTACAAAATGCATGTAGATAAGTAAATCCAAGATAATTTAGGAAATCTGAAAGCACTCACAGCTACAGAGATCCCAAAAGGGGTTACAATGGGGATTTCCAAATTGAGCTTTCTGGGAAGATCAGGATGGTGACAGGCAGTGATGAGAAAGGGGTGCAGTCTTAGCAGGGGAAGATGCTTTTTGTGAGCCCAAGAAGGCAGGAAGTGAAGCATCAAATCATGTTCATGGAGCAGCTAATCGTCAATTTGACTGGAATGTAGAATGCATGAAATGAGGCCAAGTTGGTAGATTGGAGCTAGATTGTAAAGCACCTTGAATCATGTGCTTAGAGAATTTATATTTTATATTGTAGATCATAGGGAGCCAGAGCCATTGAAAGTTTGGAGACCAGAAGTATGTCACTTGTGTTTTAGTGAGATGAATAGGTTGTAGAAAGCAAAGAATATGGAAGTCAAGGGACCAGTTAGGTGACTATTAAAATAGTCTAAGTAAGCAAGTGGTGATGGAGGCTTTAACTGGGTTGATGGGCATTTAGAGGAAAGAAAGAAGCCGATGGGAGAGGTATTGTAGAATAGGACTCAACTACTAAATAAGAGGTTATTAATGATAAGTAACTATAATTAACTTTTGGTCTCAAAAAATCAAGAAAAGCAGAGAGAAGTGATGTGACAGTGCATTAAACATGGATGACTGGCAGAATGGGCAACTTCCGTGAAGTTGATATTGAATTTAAGATGTCAGTAGAATCTCCAACTGATGCTATCGCAGTCAATTGAGGATTTGGATTTCTCGAGAAAGATTTATAGATTTATAAATCCAAAGATTATAAATGAACTCGCAGAAGCAAATGATATCCCCAATAGAGAAAACAAGGAAGAATACCTGAGACAGAGCAATGGGACATACCCACCCAATGAGTAACCAATGAATAATGAGCTAGCAAAAGAGACTCAAGAAAATATATTAAGACTGGTAGAAGGAGAACCAACAAAGAGCAATTTCCCTGAAATTGAGTGGGAGGAGAGAGTATCCAGAAGGAAAATATGGTCAATGGTGTCAAAACCTACAAATGGGTCAAAGAGAGTACTGAGTGAGAAAGGCCATTGAATTGAGCATTTAAGAATTAGATTGTAAACTCCTTGAGGGACCAATATTTTGTAAGTCTCTATGATCTTTCACAGACCCTAACATAGAACTTTTGTATAGTAGGCACTCAGGAAATCTCATGTGGAATAGTCAAAAGAAGGCTGGCTTTTCAGTGAGGCTTCTTAGGTATCACTGTCACCTCTGCTGCTGACTTAACAGTGCCATCTTGACCTATTTTCCCTTCACTTCTCTGGTCTCATTTTTCTTATCCATCAAATGATGGTGTTAGATTTGATCTCTAAAGTCCCATCTAGTTATCAGTCCCATGACCCTATAAATATTCATTGAATGAATGAAGGTCTCAAATTCATCAGTCAGGGTCCACAATCCTAGAAGTCATCAAGCAGGTTAGCTCTCTGATCCTGAGACAGAAACTTTTTTTGATCTGCTGACTGGACAGTCAGTGAACTAACTGCAAGTGAATCTTGCATATATTAAAAAAAAAAGAAAACAAGAAAAATCATTATGTTTACTAGTCTTGGTGTCCTTCATATTGTCCAGAAGATAAAGCACTCCTTTTTAGAAAGGGAGCATAAGGGAGAAAGGAAAAAGAAACTCCTTGAAAAAAAATTTACTACCCACATATTTGTCTAACAGGGCTCATTTTCTGAACCATCCTTATACGTCATTTCTGCTTCTTCTGATGGCTCATTTTTATAATCTTCTTACAGCTGAAATATTGCCTGTATCCTAGTGGACTTTTCTGACCTTTTCACATCTTGCAGAACATGGTCATCTGAAAAAAGAGAAATTAGTAGGGGTTGTTTTTTATTATTCAGGGGCCTCACAACTGCCTTGCAGGAAGGAGAACTATTTGAGAGAGAATCTCAGGCTGTACTGTGAGCCTGACTATGCTATGTGTTGTGCAACCTTTGAAAAGTACCAGTCTACTAGTAAGTCTTGCTGGCTACCAGGTGCTGTTGTTGAAATAGTGTTGGACTCAAGAATCAAGACTTGACCTAGACATCAAGGATAGGAAGGAAAAAATGAAACGTTCCCTACCCTCATTAAGCTTCCATTCTATTAGCTACAAGAAGTTCTGCAAAGCATTAAATGTTTATGTGGCAGAAGTATAATACATATCATAAATGTTATTGGAGCTCCATGGTTGGCTAAGAGATTTCACAGGAAATGGAGCATTAAGCTCAAATCTAAAATCTCAAAGGATAAACAGGCAACGAATAAGGGTAGGGTAGTCCATGGCGGAGGAAAACAGTATGAGCCAAACCATGGAGCTATAAAGAAGCAAGATATGTTTATGAGACAGTGAGTAAACCAATTTAACTGAGTTGGAGGATTCAGAAACATAAATAATTGGCAGAGAGTTCCCCCCCAGAAAAGAACCTTAGAGGCCATCTAGACCAACACATTTTACAGAGGAGGAAACTGAGGCATGAATGTGTTAAGTTATGTAGAAGTTTATACATGCACTGTGGCAGAACAAAGGTTTGAGCCTAGGTGTTTGACATCGCATTTAGGGATCTTTCCACTAACCTTCCTTGAGGCCTTATATGTAGAGTCCTTATATGCCTCATTAATGAGTTTGACCTTTATCATCATACCAGAATTAACTGAATGTTAGCTTTTTGAGGGAAGGGACATTTCATTTTTGTCTTCGTATCAACATCATACCAGCATAGTGTCTGGTACCAGCAAGTAGTCTCTTCTCAGAATAATATTTTTAAACGCAAAAAAATTACACTATATTAGATTATAGAAGATAACAATCATATTCCCATCCAGATTCATGGACCCCTTGAAACAATCCATGGATGCTTACCTCTCCTTTGTCCTATATCTATATGTATTGTTCTCCTTGTTAGTAAAAGAAATAAAGGGTCCATCTTTTGTATTTGTGTCCCCATTGTTTTACACATAGTAAGCACTTAATAAATGTGTATCCATTCTTTCATTCATCAAAAGTCAGTCAGAGGAACCTTACAAATAGAAGCAGCAGATGTTATGTCATATATCCTCACATCTTTAATGTGCAGCAATCATAATAATTTCCCATGATGGTTTTTTTCCACAAATAATTTAAAGGCCCAGTAATAATACGTAGTTATGCCTTATTTTGACAATCTGTCAAAATTTGACAATCAGAGTACTTTCTTATGCCCATGAGGTGGACCAGCCAGATATGATGAGTCCATTGTCTGGAAGAAGAAAGGGAGTTTCAAAGAGATCTGGTGTCTTGGCCAGAATCACACGCTAATAGGTCAGAAAGGTGGCATGTCTTCTGAATCCAAACCTAGAACCCTTTACATAACAATGTGCCAATTACCTTGTTTTAGAGCTTCTCCTCAGGACTTGTTTTAATGTCATAAGCCAAGAATTTTCAAATCTTCAAGAACATCAAATTTGCAGGTTGGGTTGGGTCAAGACAGTGACTTTTTCCTGGGTTGTTTTCTGAAATCGTCACTCTTCTAGATGCAGGCTGAGCTTAATGAGCCTTGGACGTTCCTGGAGGTGCTGAACCAGTCCACTAAGTGAAACACAAGAGCTGGGACAGCACTCTTTTCCAAATACAGTATATCCAGATGGGCAGCTAAAATCTGGACCCAGAACAAATCTGAAACATGAACCAGCAAGGGAGACTCCTTAACTAGAGAAGTGAAAGCCAGTGTAAGCCAGCCTGACACTTGGAGGCACATAGTAGGTGCTTAATAAATGTTTAGTGACCGGATGACCATTAAGTGCTTGTAGTGTATTCAAGGCACTATGCAAAACACAGGGAAGAGAAATATAAACCCATAGATAGCCCCTGCCCAGAAGAAGCTTAAATTCTTTGGGAGGGAGGGAAGGAGAGAGAGAGAGGGATGGTGGGGGAGAGGGAGAGGGAGAGAGAGAGAGAAAGTATACAACAGGTAAACAGATAGTAATCATATTTTAGAGCTGCCTTCCCATAATGTAAATTGCCACCCACCCTGTACTAGTCTTGTACAGATCAAATAAATCCAATCCAATAAACACTTTTTAAGCCCCTACTATGTGCCAGGCATTCTACTCAGTAATAGGGATACAGTTAATAATAATATTTTTTAAAAAGACAATCCCTTCCCTCAAGGCATTTATAATCTAACAGGAGAGACAATATACAAAAGGATTCAGGGAAGGGCATGAGGGAGTGGGTGTAGGAAACCAGGGAGTACCTAGAGCAAGGGTCATCTTTTTCCATGGAGTTGAAACCAGGCAGGATAGGAGTCACAAAGTGGAATGAGCTGAGATGCCAGTTTTTCCTCTTTATAAAGGAAGACATTGGGAGGAGCTTGGCAGTCTACCCTCCAATCAAAGAGGAGAAGAGGCTGAAGCAGATGGTGTCAATCAGGGCTTGAGTTTTTGAGGTGATGAGCTTAACCTGAGAGGGATAACCTATTCTTTGGAGTTGAAACCAGACAGGGCAGCAACTGCTGATCATCACAAAGAGTCCACCCCACCATGCTGGTGGCCTTCCTCAATTTCTGACACCATCTTGAGGGTACCAGTATCCACCTATCATCCCTTCCCCCTTAACAAGTGACCAGCCCATCTTCTTTTTTGTCTCATTCAATTTCTGGATAGCATGTCAATTTTCTTTAAAGTTTCTCATGGGTTAAATGTTGCAGTTAACAACCACCCACCATATCCCTTTCAATTGCCCTTTGTGTGATAGCCTTATTTATTTTGTGCTTGTTGTATACAAAGTCTCACTGTCCTAATATCAACACAGCAGTGGAATGTTGTTATTAAAAATATGTCTTTCCTTTGCATGGGAAGCTTGGGATCATTTAAACAGTTTTACAACCCATGAAACAAAAAAAAAGAGAGATCGATATCTCCATAAGAATTTGCTGAGGAGGTAAAACTGGGGGGAATCAGACAAGACTTCCTGCAGGAGGTGAGCTCTGGATTTCCAAGAGGCGTGCATGAGAATGTAATGCATTCCAGGCATGGCGGGGGGGAGGTGATGCCAACGCACCAAGGTCAGAGATGGAATGCCAAGTTTGGGGAACAGTAAGTCCCAATTTGGCTGGAATAGAGCATGTAGATCTGCTGAGGATGAATGGTGTGGAATGTGACATGTTTATTGACTGTCTATACAGCCAGAGAAACCTAGGTAGTTTAAGGCAAAAACTATACCAAAAACCAACTTTGGCTTAATCATTAAAGAGAAATCTGATCCTTGCTAGTTCTCTCCACTTTGGGTGGGGTGAAAGGGTCATGGTCTGTAGAACTGCTTCCCTAGAACCTCAGAGCCCAACTGGACCTAAAGAAACATCTTGTGGTACTTACTCATGGCCTAGGATCTCAGGCAAGTCAGCTCAATGCTGCAGTTCCTTCCAAGTGTGAATCTGTTCATTCATTCTTCCAAACCAGAAGCTGATATTACAAAACCAAAAATGAAACACATCCTGCCCTCAGAGGGCTAATATTCTTTTCACATTTTGCGTGGGGGGGAGAATATGTTCATGGAAAATTAAATATATAATTTATATAAAGTACATGCAAAGTGATTTGAAAACAGTGTCCTAGCACCTGAGGAGATTGGAAGAGACCTATCTTGTAGGAGCTGGAACTTAGACTGAGTCTGGAAGGAAGCTAGGGATCCTTGTTGTTCTGAGTTCATGAGTGATGTCATGACTTGCGCATGGATTGGATTTAAGTGAGGCAGAGCTCTGCAAAGTCCTGCCAGCCTCACTATCTCCTCCAGAGTCACTGAAGTCTAGTGGCAGGGCAAAGGTCAAAGTGACTGGAGATTCTAATGACAGGAACAGGAGGGGATGAGACGGGACAGACATGGGGAAACATGCTGGGCACAGACCTGAAGATGGAAGATGGAATGTCCCGTGAGAAAGAGAAAGGAGGAGGGCCAGTTTGACTGGAATTTGGAGTGTGTAAAAGAGATTAATGTTCACTAAGTCTGAAAAGATAGGTTGGAGCCAGATTGAGAAGGGTTTTAAAAGCCAAACAATGACATTTGTATTTTATCCTAGATGCAACCAATCTCTCAATCTCCAAGAACTTACTATGTGCCTAGTAAATGCCAGGAACCAAACTAGATGCTTGGGATAAAGATCAAAAATTGCAACTATCCCTTCTGTTGCCACGCTTACATTTTATCAGCACAGACAATAAGTACAAGAGTATATAATCCACACAGAATAAATTGAGGGCAGTTAGGATGGAAACCAGCAGTTAGGGGTTCAGGAAATCCTGCTGCTGCCTGAGCCTTGAAAGCTTTTGAGAAGGGGTGCGAAATCCAATGAGTACTTTAGAGGGAAGTCACTTTGGCAGCAACGGGAAGGAGGGACTGGAGACATGGAGGCCTTGTTCTTCTTGTTCAGTTATTTCATTTGTGCCCAACTCTTCATGCCCCCATTTGGGGTTTTTCTTGGCAGAGATATTGGAGTGGTTCGCCATTTCCTTGTCCAGATCATTTTACAGATGAGGAAATTGATGCAAACAAGGTGAAGTAACTTGCCCAGAGTCATCCAGTTAGGAAGTGTCTGAGGCCAGATTTGAACTCATGAAGATGAGTCTTCCTGACTCCAGGCTCAGTGCTCTGTGCACTGTGGTGTCACCTAGTGTCTACCTAGCTGGAAACCTATAAGGACATGATAGAACAGGGGAGTAGTGAGGAGGGCTTGGACCAAGATGATGGCCAGGTGAGTAGAGAAAAGGAGCCAGATGGGAGATATCCCATCATCCCTGACAAGTGGTCACAAAGATGAACAAAGATGACTTTTCTATTCTCTGTTGGGTAACTGGGGCAAAACCATCACTTCCTCATTGGCAAAAATAACACAGGGTAAGAGTAATAGTTTACTTTCATGTAGCATTTGAAGGTTTTCAAAGTTTTGGACATATATTCTGTCCAATGTCAATGTCAAGGTGGATGCTGTAAGGAATGTTATTCCCATTTTATGGATGAGCAAACCATCCCTCAGGCTAGTGAAGTGACTTATCCAGAGTCTCACAGCTAGAGGTTATCTAAGGCAGGATTCTAATTTCATTCTTTCTGACTCCGAATACAAGCCTCTCTCTACTATGGGATGTGGCCCACCTTGATCCCTTGGCTAATCTTTCTTGTTTGTTTTTTTTTTCTATTAAGCAGTCTTTATAAAATCATAGAGGCAGAAATGCAAGGGATCTCTGAGGCCGTGGAGTCCAACGCCCCCCTCCCTCATTTTAAATCTGACCATACTGAGCCTCATGAGGGTGTAGAGCAAACCTGAAGCATGAAGCAGCAAAGGTGATTCCTTAACCAGAGGTGTGAGAGCCAATCTAAACCAGTTCAACCACAGTAAGCACATAGTAGCTGCTTAATAGATGTCTGTTGAGTGACTATTAATTGCCTGTTGTATTCAAGGCCCTAGGCAAAGCACAGGAAAGAGAAATGCAAACTCATAAGTAGCCCCTGCTCACCAGGAGCTTACATGGGTATGTGTGAATATATACATCACCCTTGGTCACCCATCTTAACTTAGGTCCTCTGACCACAGTCAGTGTTTTGTCCTCAACACTTCTTTGGGTGACTTTTCCTCATTTAGCCTCCGCGGGCCTTAGTTTCCCTTTTTGTAAAGGCCTTTGAGTTCCCTTCAGGCTCTACATCTCTGCTCTGGGTGCTGCTGCCCCCATTCTGGGCCTTGGTAATCAATCGGTGGAGAGGATGCTCTAAGTGTTTTAAAACAATCTCTTTCTACAGGGACAAGAAGAGTCATTTTTGTTTTCCTGTCAACACTGTCACCATCTCTGATTGATTATCTCCACAGTTAATAAGCAGTACATTGCAGGGAGCTGGTTTTGTTGTAAAGCAGTCTCTTGGCCCCTTGGATATTCAGTTGGAGGGTGTGGGGAGGTGCTGGCCGACCTGGTCAGAGAGCCCTTCTCCAGGGAGGGACTACTGGTGCCCGATTCCCAGATGTTGCCCATGGGTTGGTAGGTTCTTGAGTGGCATCATTTTGTAAGGCAAGGCATCTGTTGTGAGGAGTGGGAAGCCAGAGAGCACCTCCCCAAAAAAGAACATCAATAAAACATTTATTTTAATACCCAGAGGAAAAAAAGGGGGACACAAGCAGGATAGTTTAGTTCCTCTGCTTGCTCCTCTTTCCAAAGGATCCCTGTCTCCAAGCCCCAGCGGTCCGAGTCTACCATAAGAGGCCAAAACAGCTGGGATGCCCGTTCCCCTGCCCCGCAAAGTTCTGTGGGTCCTGAAGCAGACAGACCCAGAGGCATCAGATTAGACAGGCTTGGGAAGAAGCAGTGTAGCAGGCTCCCTAGTCTGGTAGCATCCTTCGAAGCAGCCGCAGTCTACGTTATATTATATATCCCATAGAAGGGTAGAGTAGCTAGAAATGATTACTACTACTATTGATTAATAACAATCTAATAGAATAATAGCTAGCATTTATGTAGCACGCGGAAGTTTGCAAAGCGCTTTACAAACGTCTCATTCGATCCTCAGTTGTTATTCCAATTTTACGGATGAGGAAAGTGAGGCCCAGAGAAATGAAACGACTGGTTTGCCTCTAGTCATCCACGCAGTAGGTGACAGAACTAAGGTCTGAACCCAGGTCGCTCCCTGCACTCCAAATCCAACACTCTTTCAGCAACCCCACTGGTTCAAATCCTGTCTGTAACAAACTTAAACTGGGTGTCCTTCAGCAAATCACTTCTCCACTCAGTACCCCGAAGCAGGAGATCATAGAGATTTTAGATTTAAAGTTGGAAAGGGCTTTAAATCAAAGCCTCTCATTCTGCAGATGAGGAAACTGAGGCCCCAATGTAACACAGTAGTGAGAAGATAGGCACATTTTTAAATTCAACTCTTATGAATCTAGACACTTCATGGGTTCTCTTCCATTGGCATTGCCCACTTGTGTTGGTGGGAAAAGGTTCCACACCAATAAAATCATGGGTCCAGACAAGAATGTATCAAGTAGGATTTATAGCCCAAATGTACCTCCAAGATCAAATCCAGCATTTGACAGGTAAGGAGAGTAAGGCACAAAAGAGAAGAACCCAGATGGCGGCAAGGCTCCCTTGCCTCCACTTCCCGTCTGCGTTCTCTCTACTGTGCTGGAGCTCATTGTCTTTTGGGAAGCTAGAGTGGGGAGCCCTTCTGTTCGATGGAGCTATCTCACCTGGGACCAAATCAGGGTGCATTACCTTCCTTCAGACTAGTGTTTTCCTTGATTCTGGCTGGAATGTGTATCTCTTGGAGGAACTGCTGTTGACTCTGTAACTTGAGACTTAGTTTCCCTGCTTCTGGCTTGAGCTGGGTTCCTGAAAGGGTCCTCATGTGAGCATGGGGAGTGTGGGAATTCCTCCCGCCTAGTCCATCTGCTGACCCTCCCACCCAAGGTCCCCCGTCTCTCCCACAGCAAGAGGAGCCTTGTGTGAGAAGGAGAGAGGCCTTACTGGGAGGGAGAGAGGAAACTTCTAACTTCTGGAAGTCAGAGGGTTAATCTCCTGAGCTTATTGGCAGCTCTGTCTCGATCCAGGGCATGCTGGGATTTCCTCCCAGCTGTTTTACATCACGGAGATTTGTATGTTGGGGAAATTCCAGGGCACAGCTGCAGTTAATCGGCTGCACATTCTCCCCAGCTGCCATCCCACAGGGCTGCCATCCCACAGGATGGGGTTCTGAGCTGTCCCAGAGAAGAATCTCACCCTTCATCTGAGGGCATGAGTGAAAAGACCAAGAGCCAAGGGCAGCCAATCTATCTGACAATTTACATGGAGATGGGGAGCCCCAGAGAGCTGGGGGGGCCAAAACCAAGGGGGCACCCCGGACTAGCAGTTGGGCTTTAAAGACTCCATTGCTTTAAATGGGGTAGGCACTTTCTGAGGAAAGAGCAGCAGTGTGGTATAGTAGAAAGAACACTGGGTCTAGAGTCAGAGGACCTGGGTTCAAATCCTATCTATGATTATTCAAGTCACTTCAAACCCCTGTGCTTCAGTTTCCTCATCTGCAAAATGAAATGAGGTGCCCTTGGTGACCACTAAGGTTCCTTTTCAGCTCTTGATATGGGATCCTAAGAAGCGGTGGCGTCATGAGGTTTTGCTCTCCAGACTCCCAGAATAGGTGTCTACATTGTACAGGGACCATGGTTGTCTGGGTGCAAAACACAGGCACAAATTGATTTGAAAGGGGAGCCCCTCCTATCCTCTCCATATGTGAGCCTTAACACCAGGGTTAATCTAAATCACTTGGAAGCAAATTAACCGCCCCTCCCCCAGCCCTCCAACACCCTGGTGGTATTGTTTTCCGAGCAGTTCTCACAGTTGGCAGGAAGAGCTCACTGTAGAGAGTTTGGTAAGATGGATTCCTCAGCTCCCAATGGCACTTTACAGTTTGTAGATTCCTCCCCTTGCAACAGCCCTATGACACAGAGACAATACAAAAATGGATCATTAATATTAATAATGGCTGGTATTTACATAGCATTTTAAAGTTCCCAAAGAGCTTTATTTTATGTTGCCTCATTGGCTTCTCACAACAACCCTGTGAGGTACATAGTACTGCAGGGATCAAATTGAACCTCACTGGGATGAAGGGACTTCACATTGTCATAATAGCTAGTGTATATAGTGGCATTTGAACTCATCTTCCTGACTCTTGGATCCAGTACTCTCTCTAGTATGCCACGCTGACTCTCAAATCCTTGTTTTATACAGAGTGGACATTGTGGGAAAGGGGTGGTTTCGTTAAGCTGTGATTTCTGTGGGTAAAGACTAACTAGAACTGTACTCAGACACTAGCTGTGTGATCCTTGGTAAGTCACTTAACCTCTGTTTGCTTCAGTTTCCTCAATTATGAAATAAGGTTAATAATAGCACCTACTTGCCAGAGTTGTTGGGAGAATCAAATGAAATTAGATTTGTAAAGTGCTTGCTGTTCATTTGGATCCAACCCCTGGTGACTCCTTTGGGGTTTTCTTGGCAGAGACAGTGGAGTGGTTTTCCATTTCCTTCTCAGCTCATTTTATAGATGAGGAAACTGAGGCAAACAAAGTTAAGTGATTTGCCCAGGATCCCTCAGCTATTAAGTAACTGAGGCCAAATTTGAACTTGGGAAGATGAGTCTTCCTGACTCCAAAACTAGCATTCTGTATACACTGTCCTCTCTGTTATGTAGTAGGTGCTGTATAAATGCTAGCTATGATATTGGTGCTTCATCATCATCCCTGTCCTCACAGAGCCTTCACTCAGGTAGGCTGTATAAGATTATTAAGTGATAAATACAGAAATCACATTTATACAGATAAGTTGAAGAGTGACCAGATGACAGGTCAATAATCCCAAAATTGCTGTCATGTGAAAGTCAGTGAAGGAACTGGGGATGTTGAGCTTGGAGGCAAGAAGATGTAGAGGGGACATGATATCTTTGTGTATTTGAGTGCCTGTTAGGAGAAGGAGGAATTAAATTGCTGTGGTCTCAGAAGGCAGAGCTGGGAGTGATAGATGGTTTAGGTTTTGTGTCAGAAAAAGCTTCTTAACAATAAAGCTGTCCGAAGGGGGCTGGAACCCTTTGGGAGGTGCTGGGCTCCCGTTCATTGGAGGTCCTCAAGTGGATAACCATTTTTTGGATATATTTTAATGAGGATTCTTTTTAAGGACTAGATGCCTCCTGGGTTCCATCTGCAAATCTATGATCCTTTGCCCTCCCCATGAAGTGTAGGCATATACAATGGCTCCTTACAGACTCACCTTCAGAGACTGGGCCAGCCTCCAAGATGGCTGGCTGATGGTGACTCTGGAAGGCCGACTTGTTTGAGCAGCTATTCAAGCAACCAGACCATCTCATTCCCTTTCTTCTTTGGATTTCCACTCTTCAGAAGACTGAACAGCAGAGCAGACCTGAATTCTAGAGATGGGAAGTATATTTCCATGTGGTTTCCTCTCACACCCTACTCTAGAGAAATAGCTGATGGTGACTTGTTAGCAGAAGCACATGGCAAAGGTAGACGTATGCTGACATTGAACTAGAGAGGAAAACTCCTAAGAGTGGACATTTCCAGCCCCAAGAAAGTAATATCAACCACAACACTGATTGATTTCCTGTAGAAACAATGACCAAGACATACTACCTGTATGTTCCAACTTGGCCTTCATGGGTAACTTGTCTATGCAATGCAATATAATACAACTACTGCACTGAATAGGTGAAATTTTGAATTCACAAGCAGCCTTCTAGCCAAAGACATTTGGATGCCTCATAGGGAATCTCAAATGAAAAGTTCCCATGTTCCATTTGATTCTAAGCACTTCCATTCGATGGTAAGTTCCTTGATGGCAGTAACTATCTTTTGCCTCTTCTTATATCCCCAATATTTAACACAGTGCCTGGCACATAGTAGAGTCTTAATAAAGATTTATTGACTGGAAAGAAAAAACTTCTTTGATTGAAAGATATGGGAATATTGGAAAGAGATTGCTTGTTGGCTAAGCCGCAGGTTGGTAGTGAAATTCCTGGGGGGATTATATAGTACTATGGAAAAAGAAAACTCACTGAAGTGCCAAAAGACTTGCTCTGATGGCAATGCCAAGTTCATTTTCACTGATGGATACTGTTGATGTTTCTGTATCTGTGGTTGGGATGTTGAGAGTTCTTTGTTGTCTTACGTATTTTCTAAGTATGAAATATCTGTTCTATTGTATATCTGATAACTAAATTGCTTGTTCAAAACTTGGGGATCCCGTTACCCCTATTTGGAGAAACATAGGCATGAACCTGCATATACCCTGCGTATATTCAGAGATTTTTCTGGATCAATTCCAGGTAGGCATAATGAGTGAAAGAGAGAAACTTATCATTTTAGGAGACCAAGGGTCTCAGATGACAGTCAAATCATAGATTTACGACTGGAACGAATCTTCCAAGTCATCATGTTATAGATGGTCAAACAGAGATCTGCAGAAAGGGAATGGTTTGATCATTTAGGTATTAAGCAGGAAAGTCTTCTGACCCCAAATCGAGTGCCCTTTGTAGCACACCACATGTCGCAGCCAGCCCTCTGGCTGTTTTCTGGATGAAGAAATCAAGGCCAGTGGAATGAATCAACTAACCCATGTCACATAGAGAATGGGATGAGGGTGGAGTGCAGGACTAACAAACACCTTGACATTCAAACTCACAAATCTAGAGCAGTCTTTGACTTTACCGTGATGGTCCCTGCCCTCTGGAGATTGTGCTTCATAATAGAGGCCATAACAGAGTCATAAGTAACAACAGGACAGAATCGAATTCATAAAGTATATCTGAGCAGGCTTTTTTTCCCCAACATGTTCACCATCCATTGGTTCAATGACCCATTCTAGACCCAGTCTAGACCATTCTAGATCCATTTCCCAGGAATCAAAGACCAACCTATCTTTCTCAAGTTCTCTTCTCTTCCCTTTTCTGAAAACTGAGTCCTTTGCCCTTCTGTGATCTTGTGACATTTCTCCTGTTCCCCGTGTCCTTTCAAAGATCATGATAGTGACTCAGAAATCACTTCTGCCAGCTCTTTCAGGATGCAAAAATACCATCCACCCAGGGCAATTGACTTGAATTCCTCAAAGGTGACTGTGCAATTACTCTCAATGTCTTCTTGTCTTAAATATCAACTCCCTTTGATTTTTATTCTATCATTTAACCTCAGTTTTTACTTAGCTATAAAACTGACACTCCGGTTGCTCCTACCTCACAGGATTGTTGAGAGGATCAAATTTGAAAGTGTTGTATAAATAGTAGCTTTCATTATTTTTATTATCCTTGGTGAAGTAGGAGACTAAATAATCAGCTCTGAGTGTGGGAGAAAAGAGAGCAGTTGAGCAGAGAAGAAATGGGAAATGAGATGTTGTTCAGTCATATCAACTGTTTCCAACTCTCTGTGACCCCATTTAGGGTTTTTTTGGCCAAAGACACTAGAGTGGTTTGCCACTGCCTTCTCTAGGTCCTTTCACAGATGAGGAAACTGAGGCAAATAGGAGTTAGTGACTTGTCCAGGGTCACACAACTAGTAAGTATCTGAGGCCAGATTTGAGCTCAGGAAGATGAGTCATCCTACCTTTATTTGCTACCTAGCTTCCTAGAAAGTGAGATGGGGAGAAAATAAAAATAGAGTAGTAGGGAGAGCCCAGCTGATCCATTTTACAGGTAAGAAAACTAAGGCTCCGAGAGAAAGTCACTTACCCAAAGTCACACAGCTTTGGTACTTTGTGCCAATCTAGCAAGCTCTCTCTCCTTCACCCCAACTATCCCAACCCCCAAAAATGTTCCTTTTTCCTAAAGCTGATCGGACTTAGACATTAAGTAAGCAGGCTACCATGGTCTCCTTAATTCCCATGAGAGCTTTTGAAATGATAGGATCTTAGAGATTAAACAACCTTACATATCCATCTGCTCTACTGCCCTTGCATAAATAAGGAAACTTGGGCATGGGGTGGCTAAATCATCAGTCATACAGTTCATTGATTGACAGATGAGCCTTCTGATGTCCTGTTTAGTATATGAGAAAGTGAGAATTTTAGGGGACCCTAAATGGGAAAGATGTGATTTGTGGAATAAGAGGCAGATCAATAATGATTACTGATATATATGCTTTGCTTAAAGGTTTATACAGAGCAGCCCTGTAAAGTAACCACTACGAGTTTTAATATCCCCATTTTATGGGTGAGGAAGTGGGACTCAGAAGGATTAAAGAATTTAACCCTTGGTCATAGAGCCTGTAGTTTTGGAAGAAGGATTTGAACCCAGGTCTTCCAGGCTCCAGGTCCATCTCTCAATCTTTTATAAGAGAAAGTTATTATGGATCTGGATAAATATTTAAAGGTAGAAGATCAGATCAAGGAATAGGTGGTGATTCAAGTTGGAATGAAAGTAAGGTGTGCCAAGGTGATGGCCATGATGATAATAGTGGTGACAAGGACAGAAGAATGGTGACCAGTGTGTTCACTAATTTTTGTAGGCTATTCATAATTTGGCATCTGGACTGTTTGGCCCAGTGTGTCCTCAGTTTCCAAGTGGCTCAGGTAGGAAATGTGTTCTTCCTGAACAATGGCTTCTGTTTCTTTGATGATCTTTCCCCTCTAACCTGATTGTTTTTTATTCAGTACCTGCAGATGAAATGGCCCCTCATCGATGTCCCATCAAGCACTACAGTGAAGGACACACGATCACCATCGCCTGCACACTTGGTAAGTCTGCAGCTCCCCAGAGCACTCTAGACCCTTTCTTTCTATGGTTCCATTTCTTCTTTATAGGCCTAATAAGAGGCAAAAAAGAATATTTGAAAATTTTATAACTAGAGAATTCAAAATTCTAAAATACTGAACCTGAAAAGTTAAATCATGGAAATATGTGCCACAGAGAAAGGAGGAAGACAGATAGATGTAAACCCAGTGAACTGATCAAAGAAAAGGTCAGACGGGATGGCCAAGGGTCTTAAGTACATGTTGTCTGAGGTTTAGGTCAAGGAAATGAGTATGGTACCCTTGGGGAAAGAGGGCTCAGCAGAGACATGAGAGTTGTCTTTAAGGATCTGAGGGGTTGTTGTTTGGAGGAAGTCAGTCATTAAGCCTTTTTTAAGCGCCTACTAATGTGCCATGGAGGCAGCTTGGTGACTCAGTAGATAGAACATTGGGCCTAGAGTCAGGATATCATTCCTCCAAATACTTTAACACAGCACCTTATGCCCCAGAATGACAAAATTTTACATAGGAAGGGATCTCAGTAGACATTTTGTCCAACCCATACGCCAAAGGAATCCCCATTATAACACACTTGAAGAATGGTTTGGCATTCCTTGAAAATTTCCATGCATGGGGAAGTCATCACCTTCCAACGTAGACCATACTACTTTTGGGCAGCTCTAACTAATAGGATTTTTTTTCCCCACCCAACATGCAGCCTCAGTCTGTCTCTGTTCAAATCTGACTTCAGACACTTACTAGCTGTGTGACCTTGGGCAAGTCACTTAACCTCTTTTTGCTTTAATTCACTGGAGAAGGAAATGGCAAACCGCTCCAGTATCTTTGCCAAGAAAACCCCATGGACACTATTGGTGTATGGTAGTCCTTCAGGAATCATGAAGAGTCAGATGATACTGAATGACCACAGCAATGTGTTGAATGTTGACTACACAAACAAGGGCAAAAACATCCTTGCTCTCGAGGAGCTGGGGGGAAACAATCTGCCAACACCTGGGTAAAAACAAGACTTATACTGGATATGCTGGGGATCATCTCAGGGTGTTAAGTATTAAGATATCAGAGCACTGAGATCAAAGAGAACTAAACCAGGCTTCTTACAGAAGGGGAACCTTCAGCTGAGGCTTCAGGGAAGCCAGGGAAGGAGGAGGGAGAGGGTGAGAGACAGAGAGACAGAGAGAGAGAGAGAGAGAGACAGAGACAGAGAGACAGAGACAGAGAATGTGCCAGGAAGTGTGGCCAGCTAGTGAAGATGCCAAGAGTCGAGAAGGATTGAGCTTGTTCTGTTGGACCTTGAGGGCAGAACCAGGAGCAGTGGGTAGAAACCACAAGGAGACAGACTGAGGCTGCATGTTGGGTGGGGAAAAAAGTCCTATTAGTTAGAGCTGCCCAAAAGTAGTATGGTCTACATTGGAAGGTAATGACTTCCCCATACATGGAAATTTTCAAGGAATGTCAAACCATTCTTCAAGTGTGTTATAATGGGGATTCCTTTGGCATATGAGTTGGACAAAATGTCTACTGAGATCCCTTCCTATGTAGACTTTTGTCATTCTGGGGCATAAGGTGCTGTGTTAAAGTATTTGGAGGAATGATATTTAGGGAAAGGACTAGACTTTTTCTGTTTGACCCCCCAAAAATGGAACTAGGAGCTCAAGGGGAAAAGCTGTTCAAATGAATCCCTCCTTGAACACCTAGCAGTAGTATGACTGGGCAAATCCCTTAATCTCTTGACTTCCATTTCCTCATGGATAAAGTGAATGGTTCTGATGATGTGAACTCTGATGTCCCTTCCAACTCCCCATCTACAATCCTCCGATCTGTTTTGATAGTGACTTTCCCTTCCTAACCAAAGAACAAAATAATGGTGTCATGTTCAGCTTGGTAGAAGTGGGCATGGCAGAACCCGGCATGGCAGGACCCAGGAGGTTGCTTTTCTCTCTCTTCAGAATGGAGAAAAGGCTAAAATCTAGAATCAATGAGTAGAGGCCATTCCAGCCTAGTCTGACTCTTCCTTTCCTGCCCTTCTACTGGAGAGAAAGGAAAAGGAACAGAAAAAGTCTTGATGGTCAAGAAGCGTGGGCTAAATTTAATAAGATGAAATTTGATCGGGATAAATGTAAAGCCTGGAATTACAACAACAACCCTTCAGCTGTTCCCCTCACTTCTCTGCCTCTCTTGTGTTTTCCTCATCCCTATGCTAACAGAGACTGGACACGGGTATTAAAAAATAGCATACAGTTACCTCATGGAGAAATACTGTGGAAAGAGAGAGGTTTACCGCTGTGGCATCAGGAAGGACCTACCTTAAGGGACGTAAACTTGTTTTGCAGTCATGTCTGACTCTTCGTGACCTCATTTGGGTTTTTTTATTTTGTTTTTTGCCAAAGATACTGGAGTGGTTTGCCATTTCCTTCTCCAGCCCATTTTACAGATGAGGAACCGAGGTAAATAGGAATAAGTGATTTGTCTAGGGTCACACAGCCAGTAAAAGTCTGAGGCTGGATTTGAACTCAGGAGGATGAGTCTTCCTGACTAGTACACTATGGTGCTAACTAGCTGCCCCAAGGGAACTAGATAGTACACTGGATAAAATGCTGGGCTTGGAAGTGTGGGATCTTTTCTCCACCTTGAAAGATACATAGAATTTAGATTGAGGCAGCGAGATGATGTAGTAGAGAGAGCACTGGACATGAATTCTGCAATGCCTGGGTTCAGGTCCAGCTTCTTTCTTGCTAGGCATGTGCTGGGCAAGTCCCTTCGTTCATCTCTACTCCAGTTTCCTAGATGGTCTCATCCTGGCCTCAGTCTTCGATTCTGTACAATAGCTCATGCAAGGTAAACAGAGAAAGAATGTCGTGAGCATTATTTCAGAGAATAGACCTCGTTTTCCCAGCATGAACCTAGGCTTAGGCCCAACCTGAATGAATGCAGAAGTGGGATTCAGTGGTCAAGGACCATTTCTGGGTTTTGTCCCCTCCTTGGGTTCCCATTGACATCACCTCCTTCAGCTGTCACATGAGTGCCCTCTAGTGGTTTTGGACAGAAATATGGTGACTGCATTACAGAGGAAATTCTTGAAGTTGGTGGCTCAGATTCTTAAGGGCCATTGGTTTTTAGAGATGAGAAATCATTAAGGGCTAATGTAGTCACAGGGAAAGCTTCATGGAGCAAGAGCTAGGACTTGATGGGCCTTTCCTAATGAGGTTGGATGTATACAAAAAGAAGAACGTGTGGTGGCCAGTCCTCCCTACTGGATCCACTGATGGGGAAGTGATGACCTGTAGGTCACGAGAAATTCCATATTGTCCTGTCCTGTAGAAAACACAGGAGGAAAGAGTTCTTGTGTTCCCTTGTACTCATCACCCCCAGCTGTCTTTCTCCCACCCTTAGACTAACCCCCTCAGAAGAGAAATCAGGAAAACTCAGTGAAAGAGTAAATATTGGAAGTTAATTTAATCAGTAGTCAATCAACCAGCTTATACTAAGTACCAACCATGTCCCAGGGACCATACCAAGTGTTAGAATCAAAAGGAAAAAATAGTTCTTGTTTTCAAGGAGCTTATATTAGATCAAGAAAGAGAAATGTATATATGAGTACATTGAAAATAAAGCTAAATGTAAATGTTGTTCTTCAGTTGTTTTCGGTCATGTCTGACTCTCAGTGACCCCATTTGGGATTTTCTTGGCAAAGATATCGGAGTGGTTTGCCATTTTTCTTCTGCAGCTCATTTTCATGATGAGAAGGGCAGCTAGGTGGTGCAGCAGATAGAGCATCAGTGCAGGAGTCAGGAGGATCTAAGTTCAAATCTCACCTCAGAAACTTGGCACTCACTGGCTGTGTGACCTTGGGCAAGTCACTTAACCTTAACTGCGTCATCCGGATGAATATTCAGATGGTTCTGGAGGAGAAGTGAGGCTGGTGACCTGCATAGCTCTCCCTCATTCAAAAACAAAGTCAAGTGCAAGTCATGTCATTATTTCTCTAATGGCATGGTCTTCTTTGGCAACAAAGGATGAACACATGTGCCGGATGAGAAAACTAAGGCAAACAGCTTTAAGTAACTTGTCCAAGGTTACACAGTCAGTAAGTGTCTGAGGCCAGATTTGAACTAATAAAAATAAGTCTTTCTGACTCCAAACCCAGGACCCAATCCACTTTACCACCTAGCTTCCCTGGAATCAGAAAGGCCTAGTTCAAATCTGACCTCAGATATTTACTGTGAGTCACTTAACCTTGTTTGCCTCAGTTTCCTCATCTTTAAAATGAGCTGGAGAAGGAGATGGCAAACTACTCCAGTATCTTTGCCAAGAAAACCCCACATAGTGTCACAAAAAGTTGGACACAACTAAATGACAACAGCCTTCCTTTCAGAAGGAAGGCACTAGAAAGTGGGATCAGCAAAGGCCGTGTAGAGAAAACGGTCTTAATGCTGAGTCCTGAAGTAAAAGAGGGATTGTGTTAGGTAGAAGTGAACATGGAGTGCATTCCGGAACTGTGCAAAATCACAGAGGTGGGAGATGAAGAGTCTTTTATAAGAAATAAAGACAAGGTCAAGTTGACTGGAGTGCACAGTGTAGAAGGCTGAATTATATAGTCAGGCTAAAAATATCAGATGGGGTCAGGCTATGAGGGCTTTAAAAGTAAGCAGTGAATTTTATGTTTTACTCGAAAGGCAGTAGGGAAATTGAATGAGGAGTGACATGATCACATATGAGATACACCTGTTGGCAGTGGTGTATAAAATGGTTTGGATTGGGAAGTGAATTGAGGCAGAGAGCCCACAGAGGACATTGCTGTGATCTAAGTTAGAGATGCCAAGCACCTCAGCTTACTTGGTAGCTGTGTGAAGAGAGAACTGATGCAAGAGATGTTGGTGAGTTAGAAACAACAGGCTATAGCAAATGATTAGATGTCTGTGATAAAAAGGAATGAGAAATTCTGAGATAATACTAAGGGTAAGAATCAGAATTATTGAAAGAACAGTTCTTTCAACAGAAACAGGTTATCAGAGACGGGATAGAAGAAACAGATTATGAGTTCAATTTTCAGTATAATGAATTTAAGGTATCTATGAGATTTTCTTGCAATTAAGGGTAGGAGGAAGAAAAAAAATTTAAAAAAATTATTTTTTAATTTAATTATTTAATTAATGATGCAGGGCTGAAATTCAGGACAGAGCCTGGGGCTGGTTATTGATCTGTGGGCAAAGATGAGAGCTGAAGAGGGCACCAAGAGATAGTATTGAGCAAGGGTGGGGAACCTGCAGCCTTAAAGCCATGTGTGGCCCTCTAGGCTTTTTGATGGAGTCCAGATTTTACGGAACAAATCAAAACAAAATACTAAACAAAAAAGAATTTGTTCCGTAAAATCTGGATTCCATCCAAAGGCCACACTTAAGGATTTAGAAGGCCACATGTGACTTTAAGGCTTCAGGTTCCCCATCCCTAGAATAGAAGACTCAGGACACTGTCTTTGGGGAATAACCACAGTTCCTGAGCATGGAATGGATGCACTTTCCAATGAGCTTGAAAAGAAACATTTAATTGTGCAGGAAAACCAAGAGAAAGTAGTATCAGAAAAACTCAGAGGGGAGAGAATCTCCAACAGATAGAGAGAAGTGTGAATTTTCAAATGCAGAGATAGGTCAAGAAGGATGAGACCTGAGAAAGCCCATCCGATCTGACCATTGAGAACTTTGGTGAGAGTAATATCAGTTGAATGATGATGTTGAAAACCATTTTACAGAAAGTTGAAGAGTAAGTAAGATAAGAGGAAGTAGAAAGTGTAGAAAAAAAATTTTCCTACAAGTTTGAGAAAGGCAGGAAAGATACGGTATGGTAGCTCAAGGGGATTGTAGGGTCTACAAAATACATTTAGAGCATTGGGAAATAGTTGGACATTTTTGAGGGCAGTAGATAAGAGGTTGAATATTAGAGTAGATGGATAGGCCTAATTGAGTTTGCAATCTGTTGGCCAAGACAAGAGTGGCTAAGATCAAAGGCTTATGGAGAGGGGTTGGCCTTGATGAGGAGATGTGCTCCTCTTTGTCAGAGAGCAAGGGAAAAGAGAAGAGAGTGAATGCTCTCAGTTTTCTCAGTAAAGGGGTGAGGTCCTCAGTGGAGAGAGGGGAGATGGAAAGGCATAAAAGGCTTAAGGAGACAAGGCTCGGAAGAGCTTTTGTAGAGAATGAGATAGGGAATCGGTTAGACAGAAATAATAGAATTGCCGTGCTGTAGAGAGGGACCAGTTAAGGTTGGATGGCATGAATTGATCAGGTATCCAATCATCATCTCGTTGTGTTACTTCCTCCAGTTCACAAAGGAGGCAGATAATGGGAATAATTCAAGCTGGAAAGAGGAGAGTAATGATTGGATAAAATGCCTAGGGAATAGAGGAAGTGTAGAGTTGGATTACTTCATTAGGATCAAAAGGGAGGGAAAAGGAAGGGAGAGCAGGTGTAATGTTCTGAGAACATGCGGAGGAGGGGATGGATTGGAGATCTCCATGAGCCTCAACAATGGGCTTAGGAGGAGTGAAAGATCCAAAGACAGAGTCACAGGAGATGATGGTAAGATATGGGAAATGTCAGGGGTTTTTTTTGTTGTTGTTGTTTTTTAATATAAATTTATTTATTTGACTTTTTTACATTCATTTTCACAAAATTTTGGGTTCCAAATTTTCTCCCCTTTTATCCCCCACTCTCCACCCCAATACACTGAGCATTCTAATTTTCCCTATCACCAATCTGCTTTCTCTTCTATCCTCCCTCCCTTCTCTTGTCCCCATCTTCTCTTTTGTCCTGTACGGCCAGATGTCGTTCTATTCCCCATTAACTGTATTTCTTATTTCCAAGTAGCAAGAACAATACCAAACAGTTGTTCCTAAAACTTTGAGTTCCAAATTCTCCCCATCCCTCCCTCCCCACCCATTTCCCTTTGGGAAGGCAGGCAATTCAATATAGGCCCTATCTGTGTAGTTTTTGCAAATGACTTCCCTCCATCCTATCCTGCCTCCCCAATGTTTCTATTCTCTCTTTTGATCCTTGTCCCCTCCCCGAGTATTGACTTCAAATTGCTCCCTCCTCCCATTGCCCTCCCTCTCATCATCCCCCCCCTCCCTGCTTATCTCCTCCCCCACTTTCCTGTATTGTAAGATAGGTTTTCATACCAAAATGAGTGTGCATTTTATTCCCTTCCTTTAGTCGAATGTGATGAGGGTAAACTTCATGTTTTTTTTCTCAGCTCTCCCTTCTTTTTCCCTCCACTAAAAAAATCTCCTGCTTGCCTCTTGAATGAGAGATAATTTACCCCATTCCATTTCACCCTCTCTTCTCCCACTACATTTCTCTCTCACCATTTATCATAATTTCTTTTAAAATATGGTCTCATCCTATTCAATTCACTCTGTGCTCTCTGTCTCTGTATGTGCATGCATGTGTGTATGTGTGTGTGCACGCACACGTGTACGTGTGTGTGTGGTCCTACCAACTACCCAGATACTGAAAAGTTTTAAGAGTTACAAATATTGTCTTTCCATGTAGGAATGTAAACAGTTCACCTTTGGTAAGTCCCTTATGACTTCTCTTTGTTGTTTACTTTTTCATGCTTCTTCTCATTCTTGTGTTTGAAAGTCAAATTTCTTTTCAGCTCTGGTCTTTTCATCAAGAATGCTTGAAAGTCCTCTGTTTCATTGAAAGACCATATTTTCCCTTGAAGTATTATACTCAGTTTAGCTGGGTAGGTGATTCTTGGTTTGAGTCCTAGTTCCTTTGACTTCTGGAATATCCTATTCCACACCCTTCGATCCCTTAATGTAGAAGCTGCTAGATCTTGTGTTATCCTGATTGTATTTTCCACAATACTGGAATTGTTTCTTTCTAGCTGCTTGCAATATTTTCTCCTTGACCTGGGAATTCTGGAATTTTGGCCACAATGTTTCCTAGGAGTTTCTCTTTTTGGATCTCTTTCAGGCGGTGATCGATGGATTCCTTCAATACTTATTTTGCCCTCTGGTTCTAGAATATCAGGGCAGTTTTTCCCATGATAATTTCATGAAAGATGATATCTAGGCTCTTTTTTTTGATCATGGTTTTCAGGTAGTCCCATAATTTTTAAATTGTCTCTCCTGGATCTATTTTCCAGGTCAGTTGTTTTTTCCCATGAGATATTTCACATGATCTTCCATTTTTTCATTCTTTTGGTTCTGTTTGGTGATTTCTTGGTTTCTCATAAAGTCATTAGCCTCCATGTGTTCCATTCTAATTTTGAGAGAACTATTCTCTTCAGTGAGCTTTTGAACCTCTTTTTCCATTTTGGCTAATTCTGCTTTTGAAAGCATTCTTCTCCTCATTGGCTTTTTGAACCTCTGCTGTTGCCTCCTGAGGGGGCCCAAGTCACGGAGATACCCCGCTCCCCTCTCGGCCAGCCCAGAAGTCTCTCTCAGTGACCTGTAGCACCTATGGGTGGAGGGACCTTCCCAGCCACTGGAGATTCAGTCCCTGAAGCCTGCTCGGATCTGCTTCTCTGGGGCCACGCGGCCAGGGCAGGGCAGGGGTGGGCTCCGCTGTCCGGTGTGCGACAGACCTTTGGGGTCGGTTTTTCAGGGCTCTCTGGAATGGAAATCTCCTCCACTCTGTTGCTGCGCAGCTTACACTGCTCCAGAATTTGTGGGGAGTTCCTTTTACAGGAAATTTATGGGCTATGAGTTCAGAGCTAGCATATGTGAGTCTTTCTACTCTCCCATCTTGGCTCCTCCCCAAAATGTCAGTTTTTGATTAAGGAAATGACACTTGTATGTGGTATCCTAGGTGGGTGGCTAGGTGATGCCATAGTGCACAGAGCACAGGACTTGGAATCAAGGAAAACTCATGTTCCTGAGTTTAAGTCCAGTCTCACTTACTAGCTATGTGACCCTGGGCAGGTCAAGTAACCCTGTCCTTGTCTGTCAAATGAGCTGGAAATGGAAATGACAAACTACTCCAACATCATTGCCAATAAAACCCCAATTGGAGTCATAAAGAGAATGAAAAGACTGACGGTGGGCAGATATCCTAGGTGGGACCATCCCTCTGTGTGGCTAAGGAGGAGTGACAGAGTACATCATAGAATTTAAGGAGACGATGGAGTTGAGTCTGAGTTGAGTTAAGATGGTAACCATAGAGGTTAGCATCAGTGTGGATGTAAAGTTACAGACAATTTTGGGGAGAAAGGTACTACTGAAGGAGAGAAGAGGGATTAAGAAAGACTTCCTGTAGAAAATGGCATAAAGGGAGCTAAGGATTAAGAATCCTAAGAGATGGAGGTAAGGAGGAAGTTCCAGATGTGGGAAACAGCATGTACAAAGGTACATAGGTGGGAAATGGAGTGGTGAGTGTGAGGAAGAGGAAGGACAATTTGCCTAAGAGTGAGTGAGTAGGGAGTGATGGGTAATAAGGCTGAAAAAGTGGGTTAGGACCAGATTGTAAAAGTCCATAAATATAAGCCTGAGGAGAGAGGATTATTGAGGAGCAGGACTGGGACCCAACATCAAAGAAACCAAGAAGGCAAATGATTGGCCAGGCCTAATAACAAGTAATTTACAAAGCACTTAGTGTGTGTGTCATTTAATTTGATGCATATTTTGCCCTGTGAGAGAGCTGTTCTTCTTATTACTGCCTTTTTGCACATTGGAAACTGAGACAGGAAGAGGTTAAGCCACTTGACCATAGTCACTGAACCAGCAAGTGTTTGAACTCCTGTCTTTGTAATGTCAAGTTTATTCTACTACCTAGCTGCCCTGAGAGGACCTAATTACGCTGGTTGTCACTAGTGCCAAATTCAGTTTTTGAAACTCAATGAACACCTTTAGGGTCCTTCTCCTAATCTCCCTCTGGAGTGGAGCAGGACACTTCATTCCCATCCTGTGCCAAGTCCCAGAGAATTCATGGCACTAAGTGTGGGGTCATTCTCTCCCTATCTACTGGGTCTCTCTGCCAAGTCTGGGTTTTACTGCCTTCTTTCCCCTTGAGTGAAACAAGGAAACTGCCCTCAGCTCTCAGCGTAGGGGGCTCAGTTTTGCTACAGGTGCAGGCCGTCTCCCAGGTCTTCCCTACAACACAAGAACGCTCATATGAAATAATTTGGAAGGCCATAAAGTCAGCTTCTCATGCCTTTCAACACAATCTTTCCCGTCCACTTCGCCTTCTCCCTTATGCTTTAGTATCATTGTAAAGGGCATCCCGGATCGTTCATCTCGTGGGGCAGCTTGGTGCTTTCCATTGTCAGCTCATAAGGGGCCAAAGCTTTTGGTTGCTGCTGGTAAATCTGTGTTTGCATTTTGTAAAATGCTGCCTAGCTGTGCCTAAAACAAATGTAACAGTCATAGATGAAATTGATGGAATGCTCCCGAGTTCCCAGCATGCTTTATGTGTGTGTGTGTGTGTGTGTGTATACATATATATATATATATATATATATATATATGTATATATGTATATGTATACATACACATATACGTACATAAGATTTAATTCAAGAAATATTAACTATCTGGTCTGTGATGGGCGGCAAAACTTATTAGATAAGCATCTGACTTCCTCTAGACCTTGTTCCAAGTCCCATTCAAACACATGGTGCTTAGATAATCCGAGACAAGTCCGTGAGCTTCTCACTGCATTGCCTGCCCCTCCCCCCCACCCGCCCGGAACGCTAAAAGATTCTAAATTCTTCATGTGCCCTTGGTGGAGGGAATCTCTTCATCAGAAACTGTATCACAATTAAATTAGAGGTGTGTGTGTGTGTGTGTGTGTGTGTGTGTGTGTGTGTGTGTGTTTTGGGGCTGGGTGGATGATCTACAGCTGTAACTCCAAAGACAAAAATGTAATTGTCCCTGTCCTTGAAGAGCTTATAGTATATTTTATATAGAATTATTTCTATTTATATAATCATTGTGGGGCAGAGAGGTGGCACAATGGATAGAGTGCCAGGCCTGGATTCAGGAGGACTTGAATTCAAATCTAGCTTTAGACACTTGCCAGCTATGTGACTCTGAGCAAGTCATTTAATGCTATTTGTGTCAGTTTTCACATCTATAAAATGAGCTGGAGAGGAAATGGCAAACCGTTCATTCCTCTATGTCTGCCAAGAAAACCCCAAAAGAGTCATAAAAAGTCAGACAAGACTGAAAGACAACTGAACCGCAACTGAACAATTATAACGTTAGATATTTTACTTAGTCAATATTTTGTTTATGTGTTCACATTATAATAATAACAAGCATTTACACAGCACTTTCAGATTTGTCAGACACTTTATAAATATCTCATTTTTATCCTCACTCCCACCCTGGGAGATGGATACTATTATTATACTATATTATCCCCATTTTATGTGTGTGTGTGCACGCGCACACACACACACACATATATGGAAACTGAGACTGAGAGAAGTTAAGTGTTTGCAAAGGATCACACGGCTAGTAAGAGTCTGGGGCAGGATTTGAACTCAGGTCTTTCTGATTCCAAGCCCAGGATTCTACTCACCTAGTGGTACACCTCGATGATACAGCTCACGATGTCACCTAGCTGTCCCAGGAGCTCCTGCGAGTCTCAGACTAGCCCTGTGAGAATGGCTGCTATGAATATTATTATCCACATTTTACAGAGGAGGAACTTGAGAATGGTGAGATGATGTGCCCAGGGTCCCATAGCTAGACTCCAATCTAAGCATTCCCTAATCCATGGTCAGTATTCCCTACACTTATCCAGTGGATGCTTCCAGATAACATGCAAAGCCCTGCCTAGATGGGGTCAAGAGACTCCCCAGAATTGGGACAATTAAATGATAACCTCAGGATTAATTTTCCAAATCTCGTGGAAATGGTTAGAATTTCTTTGTGTCACTTGAGTGTTTTATTTTATTGTTTTATGTTATTTTTTACTTTTATTTTTGGAGACAATCGGGGTGAGTGACTTGCCCAGGGTCACACAGCTACTAAGTGTCTGAGAACATATTTGAACTCAGGTCCTCCTAACTCCAGGTGTAGCACTCTAGTGCGCCACCTAGCAGCTCACTGAGTGTTTGATTTTGACAAATAGGCAGTGAGCTAGCATTTTATTGCTCTTAAGGTTGCATAGCACTTTTATATGTGTTATTTAATACTAGCTGTGTGACCCTGAGCAATTCACTTAACCTCAGTTTGCTTCTGTTTCCCCATTTGTGAAATGGACATTATAGGACCACCTGCTTCCCCAGGTTTTGTTGCAAGGGTCCACATAAGATAATTTCTAAAGTGCTCAGCAGAATGCAAGGCACGTAACAGGCCCTATCTAAGTGTTGGCTATTTATTATCATTATTATTTTTATTTTTATTTACCCTGGGAAGCACGTACTCTAATTATTCCCATTTTATAGGTGAGGTCATTGAGGCAAAAAGAAATTACTTCCCAGGGTCATATAGCCATTAAGTTTCTACTGCTGGATTGCAGGTATGCCTGACTTCAAGTCCAGCACTCTATTTACCACTGAACCTACTTTCTCAAACAATTGTTCATTATTAGATAAGCATCCAGGATTCCAGAGTCCCCAGTGAAGAATCTGATTAGTTAAGAGGAAAATAGGAAAACCTGTTTTAAGAACACAGTGCCTATTACCTGTAACATCCACTGCATGGAACACGGGATACCCCAGACTTCCCATTGCTTATTTTCAAGACAGTCTAAATGGCTTTACTCAGTGGCATTCCACCTGCCCAGGTCCATTAAATGAGCTTAGTTTATTGGAGAGTTGTCTTTTGTTTGGAAATGTTGTCTGTCCAAACCTCCTCCCTCTGTGGGATACGTGGCCCCTTGACACCTTCTCCTTAGGACAAAGGATAGCTCCTTACCTGACCTATGACTGGGTCTCTTCCTAGATAAACTGGTTAGTACCTAGTAGAAGATGGGTGGGTTTCAGTGACTGGGGCAGCCCCCACAATAATTGATACACCTACCTCTCGGTGGTTGTACGCATTTTGTAACCCTTAATAGTACCATAGAAATGGGAGCTGGTTTTAAGCGGCATCATGGTAAATGCTAGATTGGTTGATGAGAGAACCTGGGTTCCAATCCTGCCTCAGATATTTATGCTCTGAATGTGGCCCTGGGCAAGTCATTTAACCTCTTGCTGACAGACAATCTGTGAAATTGGGTTAATAATATTCACCTCCCAGGTTGCTGGGATTATATGGGGCAGCTAGGTGGCACAGTGGATAGAGTATCAGGGCTGGAAACAGGAAGACTCTTCACCCTGAGTTCAAATCTGGTAGCAGACACTTACTAGCTGTGTGACCCTGGGCAAGTCACTTAATCCTTTTTGCCTCAGTTTCCTCACCTGTAAAATAAGCTGGAGAAAGAAATGGTAAACCACTCTAGTATCTTTTCCAAGAAAACCCCAAATGGAGTCAAGAAGAATTGGGCAAGTTTGGGAAAATGAGTCAACCACACTATAACTAGCATTTATATAACAATTTAAGCTCTATCCATTGAGCTGCCTCTGAGAGTCACTAATGCTTTTCTGCAACAAGCAATTGACTGCCAAAGTCACACCTGCTGTTGCATCATCCAGCTATCCAGAATGATGGATCTAGGAGTGCTCCATTTGTTGTCCTTGGCAGCTCCACCTTGAAACCTGCTTGTGCAAATTGGGTATGTTGATGCTGTGTAATGTAGTAATAACAGAGGGTCATAGAAACTTAGTTTGAGAGCTCAAAGGGACCTCAGGGGCCATATAGTTCAACCCCACTACCCTCATTTTGCAGATAAGGAAACTAGTGAAGTGATTTGCTCAGAGTCAACCATCTAATGAGTAACTGGGATGAGTTATGAACCCAAATCCAATGTTCTTTCCATAGTACCCCACTCTCTCCCCCAATGCCTAATTACTTTTAAATTGTCCTTTCAGCTAAGCCTTCACATCGATAAGTAACATTTAAGGAATTAGGTGTCCTGTTAAGTCTGGTTGGCACTACCCAAATAGTATTTGGGAAAGGTTTTCCATCCTTAACTTCTTTGGAGGTTGGCAAAATGTCTGTTGAACCAATAGGCCAATCAGTTTCTCGGGGATGCTGCTTCAGCCATGATCTACATATGTGACCGGAGACCTGTCAGCTCACCACTTACTCCTGGTTTGTTTCTTCTGTGTAATGAGGGCATTAAATCTGATGATCTCTCCCAGCCAGCATTGAAATTCTAGGATTCCAAGTGGCAAATGCCCTAGATCATCTAGTTTCATCAGTGGTGGTGTAAGAAGGAAGCCTCTGATGCCCAGGACAGTCTGAGAGTTATTTTGGCAGCAATGGTGACAGCTCATGCATGTCTTTTCAGGGCTTGTATCTGTGCACTGGATTTGTGTGTTTTGTTGGCCTGGGTTGGGGTGTGAGCTTCTTCATTAGTACCTCTGTTTAAGCCTTTTATGACCTGTCTCCGACCTATCTTTCTACTCTTATTATATATCACTGCCTTTCCTATAATACTCTGACCCACCCAAAGTTGCATTGTTACTGTCCCATACATAAACTAGATCTTCAATCCCCCTGGCTTTTGTATTTTCTGACTGCCACTCCCAGAATTCACCCACTCCTCACGTCCACAGAATTCTTAGAATCTCTCTTTTCTTTCAAAACTCCTCAAATACCATTTGTACATCAGGTTGTTTACCTGCAGTGAGGCTGATGACTTTGCATAGCTCCACCACACTTAAATCCAATTCACCTGCAACTCAAGACATCACCCTGCGGACATCCTCTATGAAGGGCAAACAGCAACAGCTGCACATGTTCTCCTTCCCTTTATCATGTGTTGAGTTTGTATAGGCCTAAGTATGTGACTAGAGTGCTGGGCTTGGAATCAGGAAGACCTGAGAAATCTAACCGCAGATACTTACTAGATTAGACCCTCTTTTACAGGGGTCACTAGCCAGTGACCCTGGGCAAATCACTTCCTCTCTCAGACTCAGTTTCCTTAACAGTAAAATGGGGATAGTAACAATACCTACCTTATCGGGTTGGATGTGTTTTGTGGGGGAGTGGGGTACATTATATGAGATACTATATTAGATATACCATATAACTACTAGCTTCATTATTAAATTGTACTGAATTGGAGGTGTTTGTTTAGCCTAGACAAGAGAAAGCTTGGGAGATGGAGGGCCATGATAGCTATCTCCAGATATATAATGTTCTGTCCTTTGGAAAAGAGACCAAAAATATTTTGCCTAGGACCAGGGGCTACAAGTTCAAAGAAGGCAGATGTTGGCTCAGCCAACAGAGCTTTATTTTAACAATAAAACAGACTGATCCCTCAAAGTTGTAAGTCTGTCCACACTAGAGACAGTCAGGCAGTAGCCACAAGAATGTCTTTTGCAGATGTTGTTCTTATGGAAGGATTCGTACATTAAGGAATGAGTGTTGCACTGGAAGACCTTGAAGGAATGGTCAAAATCCAAGACTAATTCTTCTTTATCCTGAACCCCAACGGGGAGAGTTCTGAGCCCTGGATTTTGGGACATTGATACACTGAAGAGCATTCTGAGGAGGGCAGCCTCCATGTTCACCATGATTCACCAAAGAAATAAAGGTAGTTAGAAAAAAAGTCTTGGTGGGTCATAATCACATCTTCAAGTATTTGAAGAACTTTCACTGTCCTGTCCAGAGGGTGGAAGCAGGGGCAGGGAGAAAGTTTCAATTTAGGCATGATATCATACAACATTGCCTAACTATTTAGAGTTGTCCATTAATGGATTAGGCCATTCTCATTAGTGGTGGACTCTCCGTCGTTTGAGGTCTTCAAAGCAGAAGACTTGGGTTAATGGGGATTCTTTTCTAGATATGGGTTAGACTAGATAGCCACTGGGGGCTTTTATAATTCTTGAGATTCTGCCCTAGCTCAGGCTAAAAGGGACTTTAATAAACTGGCCTGTCTACTTGCATAGGATACATTGGCCATGAATAGAAGTCATTTTTTAAAAAGTCACCTGTATCAACATATGTAGTAAATACTCAAGTGACATCATGTGATAGATAGTTCCTCTCCATGGCATTTGTCTTTCCAGGAAATTTTGTAGACAGAATGTTGCTGAGTCTTCCACATAAATTAATGTTTGGAAGTGTTAAATAATTTGCTAGTAGTAATCAGCCAGTAGACCGGGAAGATGAGCAAACAGTGAGGAAAGTCAAAAGACATGTTGAGAATTGATCTTAAACAAATAGTTAAGAGGATTTGTTGGAAAAGGTTAGTAGCTTCTGCCAAAAGACACGTGGGTGGCACAGTGGTTAAGGTGCTGTGCCTGGACTCAGGGAGATTTGAGTTCAAATCTGGCTTCAGACACTTACTAACTGTATGACCCCTGAGCACACTTAGCCTCTTTCTGCCTCAGTTTCTTCAACTGGGGATGACAGCACCTATGTGTCAGGGTTATTATGTAGATCAAATGACCTATTTGCAAAGCACAGTGCCTGATACGTAGTAAGTGCTTACCAAATGCTTGTTGCTCCTGTTTCTCAAGAAATGACCTGTAGACTCCTGCTGTTCAAGTTATCTTGGGGTCTTTCAGGATTGTCTGTCCTGAACTCAAAAGTGAGACCTGGAGAACCAGAGACAAGATACTTTGCTTACTCTAGGATCAGGGAATTTTAGAGCTGGAGCTCTAGCTTGGGCTGAAGGGCAGAAACAGGATGGAACTAGGAAAAATGTAGCTTCTCCATTAGTCTGGCAGAAAAGATACTAAACAGGGAAGGAAACATGAACCTCACGACAACCTTAGGAAGCAGGTGCTATTATTATCCCCATTTGACAGTTGAGGAAACTAAGGCAAGCAGAGGGTAAGTGACATAGCTAGTAAGTGTCTGAGGCACTTCCTGATTTGCAAGTCCAGCACCATCCACTACATCATCTAGCTTCCTCAGCCACCAGTACATAAATGAACGAATGGAGAATGATTGAAGCTTGGATGGATGATATGATAAAAATGAAATTATGAAGGGGAATAAAGTTCAAGAAAATAACCCATCAACCTCTTCAAGGCAGGAAGGAAAATGAATTGGCCCTTCTTCTTGGTTCCTTGGCCAAGTTTGCTCCTTATAGTTATTTAGCGTTCAGTAATCTGAATTTAGATGTCTTGTGGATCCTTTGTTTTCACCTCCTATCTGATGAGTTTAACTCTTCCAACTCTACACCAATGACCCTATAACCCTGCTAGATCATAAGCTCCCTGACAGCAGGGATCATGGCTTATCCAGCCTGGTATTGTCCTCTGCGCCTTGGTGCCTTAAATATATCTAGCAGGCACTTAAACCCTTGTCAAATTTCCTTACAGTACCTTGGATTCACTGGTCGTTGTCACCATCTAGTGGAGACTGAAATCCCTACAATCAACCATTTCTGAAATATACTGAACTCCTCAAGTTCTGGAAGTGGCATTAAGTCAAATTTTTTGCCTTTTGGAAATAATCCTAAAGGGACCCATTGGGTTTTTTCTTCCACCAAATCTTCCAATTTACCTTCACAGTGAAGGAATCAGCCCCTGATTCATCTTTTAGATGAGAGCCAACATGGAACTGGGCAAGAATTCAGCTGCAGCTTTGTTTGCTGGCTGTTGGGACTCTGTAATTCTAGGCACCCATCACTTCATCTCTTAAGACCCCACTTTCCTTCTTTCATTCTATCCTTCCACTCACTTTTCTGGCCCCAGGCCAGTCAGCACACCCTTAGTCAATCATTCATCAGTTCCCATTGCTTACACTGTATAAACAATTCCAAAGACAACACATCTGAGGTTCAGGTTTCTACTTAGAACCATCCCCTGAGACGTTCTTTTCTTTGTAAATATAATGCGTTTCCCTCCCTGGTTTCTTGGCCTGGGTTGCAGATTATGGGTGTGGAGCCTCTCAAGGGATCCTGGGGACTCGGTGGAGTTTCTGGCTAGTTCTACTAAACCCTTCCGTTGTTCCTGTCTTCTTTATCTTTTTTCACAAGTGATGGCTCACTTTAAAATGGAGTGCGTAGTATCTTTGCAAATGGGGAAGTTGGGAAAACTTTTTTTTAATGTATTTTAAATAATGATAGCTAATTTATAGAGCACTTTATGGTTTGTCAGGCACTGTACAAATATTATTGTTTTTTCATCACAGCGACAGGGTGCTATTAATATTCCCTTTTTTCAGATGGGGAAAAGTGAGGCATGCAGATTAAGTGATGTGCCGAGTATCTGAGGTCAGATTTAATTAAACCTATATCTTGCTGACTCCAGGTCGCTCACTCTAGTCACTGTCATACAAGGCTTTCCAGAAACGAATATCTTAAAACCTAATGCCATATAAGGTAAAATCCTAACTGAAACTATACTAACAGGCATCTAACATCCATCTACAAAGAATGTAAGTTAAGTTTATGGCAGAAACTGTCCCTCAACTTTAATCTTTGTGATCCAGCATCTAGGACAGTTCCTTGGACCAACAAAAATTCCTATTCATTTCATTAGCAAGCATTTATTAAGCACCAGTTACATACCAGACACTGCTAGAAACCAAGGATAGAGAAAGAAAAAAATGAAGCAGTTCACACCAGGCAGCTAGGCAGCCGCCTTCAAGTATTGGGTCTGAAACTGAATCCAGCCATAATCACTACCTTCCACTTGACCCTAAGCGAGTTATCTACTTCAGAGGTTTGTTGTGAGGCTGTTTGGGCTTAAATAATATTTATAAAGGGCTTAGTATAGTTCCTGGCACATTTGTTCAGTCATGTCTGACTCCCTATGACTCCATTTGGGGGTTTCTTGGCAGAGATACTAAAGTGGTTTGCCATTTTGCATCTCCTGCTCATTTTAGAGATGAGGAAACTGAGGCAAATAGGGTTAAGTGACTTGCCCAGGATCACACAACTAGGAAGTGTCTGAGGTCAGATTTGAATTTAGGAAGATGAGTCTTTCTGACTTCAGACCCAGCACCCACTGTGTCACCCAGATGCCCACCTGGCACATGGTAAGGGCTTAATAAATGCCTTTTGATTGATTGGTTGATCAGTTATACTGACAAGTAAATACAAGGTCTATACAAAATAATGCTACCTTAATGGAGATCAGACAAGGAAGGAAGGAAAGCAGCCTTCATTAAGCACCTACTATGTCTCAGGTTTTGTGCTGAGTGCTTTATAAATATAATTTCATTCTGTCCTCACAACAATCCTGGGAGGTAGGTATTATTGTTATCTCCATTTTACAGATGAGTAAACTGAGAAAGGCAGAAATTAAATGACTTGACTAAGGTCATATGGTTACTAAGTATCTGATGCTGGATTTGAATTCAGATCTTCCTGACTCCAGGCCCAAGCGATCTATCCAATGAGCCACCCTGTGTCACACAGGGTGGCTCAGGTCGCATTTAATCTAAGGTTTAAAAAGTGTATTTAGGGATTCCACAAAGCACAGGTAAAGAAAGGGAACCTTCCAAAGCCTTACAGACAGACAACCTATACAAAAGCCTGGAGATGGAAGGTAGAATTTCATGCAGGGAAGAACGATGAGTTTAAAGCGTTCCGTGTCATCTAGAGTCAGTTTAGAAAGATAACCGTGAGGAACTTTTAATGCCAAAGAGATTTGGGGCTTTTATCTTAGCACTGGTGATGTTCTAGAGTAGGGGAGCGACTTGGTTAGATGCCTGTTTTTGGAATATCAGGTAGGTAGATACGTGATCAGAGATGAATGAGAAACAAAAGGAAAGAAGATGTGTTGGTCTTACTTTCTTAAGTTTACATATACTTTTAAAAATTATTTTATTCTTATCTTTTGCTTTTCTATTACTTACATTTTCCAATGTAAACTTTCTCCTTTCTACTCCCTTATGACCAAGAATTTTTAAAAAAAAGAAAAAACAACTCAGTGAAACTAACATATTGAAAAATTCTAATATATACAGTGTCCCATTGCCCTCCACCTCTTTAAAGAAGAAAGAAGTTTCTACCGTTTCTTATTTCTTTATTGGAACCAAGCTTAGACACATACTTTTTTTTCCCATCAAACTCTAAATAATTTGGAGTATGTGGTTAAATGCATGGTTTTCTTTTTATTTTATTCATTTACTGAAATGTTTGGGGGTTTATAATAAAGAATTAGCTTAAAATTATTGTGATTTAAGAAACAGTTAAAAAAAGAATGTAAAGATTTATATGAACTGATTCAGGGTATCAGAAATAAGCAAGGTCCATTAGAATAATGCAATCAATTGATAAACATTTCTTAAGCATTTACTAAGGGCCAGGCACCGTGCTAAGTGCTACAGATACAAAAAGGGCAAAAGTCAGTCCCTGCCTTCAAGGAACTGACAATAACCTAAGTGGACTGATACCTAAAAGGAAACTGATTTATGAGCAATTGAAAAACTAATAAGAGGATGAAGAACAGAGAGCAGAAATCTTCTCTCTGAAGCGAAGCAAGGCAGAGAGGGAGAAGGGAAAGGTGAGTGGGGGTGACAGGATACATTGTTGTTGCTCAGTTGGTTTTCAGTTGTGTCCAACTCTGGCAGAGACACTGGAGTGGTTTGCCATTTCCTCCTCCAGCTCATTTTACAGATGAGGAAACTGAGGTTAAGCAGAGTTAAGTGACCTGACCAAGGTCACACAGCTAGGAAGTGCCTGAGGCCAGATTTGACCTCAGGAAGATGAGTCTTTCTGACTCCAGACCCAACTCACTATCTACTGAGCCACCCAGCTGCCCACTACTACAGCAGAAAGTCATCCACCAACTCTAAAAGCCCTTTATGCTGTCCCAAGAAGATTAAAGCATATTGGGCTTTGAGACAACTTGACTTTTTTTTCTGTGAAACCTTGCCCTGTGATTTTTGGCCACAGCCTACTCAGTGCTGTGAGGAGCTAACATTACAGTTTCTTACTCCTCTCCTTTCCATCTCTTGCACCCACCCCAACTGGATATTTAACAAGTCTGTACTTATCTGAGAGTCTGTGTGCAAAGGTCTTAGGTGTCCTCTGATTGTTCCATTTGTGTGAATTGTGTCTACCCAACAAGACTGGAAGCTCTTACGCTTCATTTCCTTTCCCTTCTGGGTCTCCTCCACCCATCCCCATGACCCCTGTACAGGACAGAGCACACAGTAGGCATCCTGAAAATGCTGGTGGTGGGCTGGTTGGATGGTGGAGATGAGCCTGGGGCCAAAGGGCCCTTCCTTTTCCTACTAGAATGAAGCCAATGTGATCTTTTTGAACTCAGAGACTGTTTTATTTTTGGTTTTGTGTTGCTGGTGCTTAGCTCAAAGCTTGGCACTTAGCAAGCACTCAGTAAATGCTTGCTGCTGGGGAGAGGGAGGGAGGGAGGGAGGGAGGAAGGGAGGAAGGAAGGAAGGAAGGAAGGGAGGGAGGGAGGAAGGAAGGAAGGAAGGAAGGAAGGAAGGAAGGAAGGAAGGAAGGAAGGAAGGAAGGGAGGGAGGGAGGGAGGGAGGGAGGGAGGGAGGGAGGGAGGGAAGGAGGGAGGAAGGAAGGAAGGAAGGTTGGTTTCATATAGCTCGCTTTCCCTTCTCCCTTGCCTGGAGTTCACCTGTTCTTTTTTTTTTTTCTTTCAGTCCAACAAAGTTCCTGTGGTCCAGCATCCTCACCATATGCACCCATTGACTCCCCTCATCACCTACAGCAATGACCACTTTTCCCCTGGCTCCCCACCTGCACACCTCTCCCCAGAGATTGATCCAAAGACAGGTGAGTGAGCGACAGCACTGATGCCTTTTCCACTGTGTGACCTCCTAGGTATGGAGACCAGTAAACTTTTGTCTTCCAACCACTTGTCCCTTCCATTCAGTTGGGGTTGGTCTGCCTTTCTGGCAACAGTGACCCTGCCTATGATAAAATTGCCCTTCCCTTTAATTCAGAATTACCCTCAGCTTTGAGGAAAAGGAGATAAATAGTCCCTCTGCTTGGGAGGGGGCAGGCAGTTTTCAGAAATTGTTTTGCCCCCAAATCGATTTTCTGATTCATGCAATGACATTACACCATTGTTTAATGTGGACCTATGATTTAATTAGTCATGAAGTACCATTGAGGAAACCTTTCTGCCCATGCTGGCTCAGTGTGGCATTTCTACATAATTGTTTTCATGTTGTCTCCCACATTGGGTTATGAACTCTCTGAGTGCAGGGTTGTCTTTTGCCTTTTTTTGTATCCCTAGCCCTTAGCGCAGTGCCTGGCACATAATAAGTGCTTTATAATTTGTTATTGACTGATTGGTGTAGTGGATAGAGTACTGTTCTTGGAGTCAGGGAAAACTCAGTTTCAGCCCTGCCTCAGACATTTCCTAGTTGTAGGACCTTGGGCCAGTCACTTAACCTTTCTTTCCAACCCTAAATGAGGATAAACAAATCCATGCTAACAATTTCTTTGGCTTGTGTGCCTCAATAGAAACATGCTACATAAAATACTGTGCTATCTTTAAAGGGCTCTGTAAATGACTATTATTAATATCATCATTATTTTATAGTCACACCCATAAATAGGGTCCTAGATGAATCTGGAAGGGACCTCAGAAGCCATCTAGTCCAGCCCCCTTATTTTACAGATGGGAAACTGAGGCGCATCTCAATTTATAGAATTGGACTCCTTGGACTCCAACATACAGCCTAGCTCCTCTCTCTCCCCCATTCTTTCTAGGGTAATTAGAACCAGCCCACAGAGGCAGTACAGTGATTCTCTCAATCTAGGTCCCCTTTATCCTGTCACAATGGAGGGAGACTCCCCCCGCCCTTCCAGCACTGCAGCTGACAGAGTTAATATAAGCCCCTTGAAGGCAAGAACTGTTTCATTTTTCACTGTATGCCCACAGTCCACCACACAGTAGGCATTCAATAAATGCTTGCTGATTGATTCCAACTGTGCAGCGGCATCGGCCTTAACACCAGTACCCAGTCTTGCCCATCCTCAGATATCAGCCTCAACATGGCAGCAATTCTAGGGAGTGACTTAGAGGGAGAAAATGTGGCACGAGATGAAGTGCTTAGGTCCAGCAATGGCTCCGGCCCAAGACCCAAGTTCAAATTCAGATGCATCTGTAAAATTGAAATAATAATAGCACCTACCTCAGAGGATTGTTTTCGGAATCAAATGAGATAGCCTGTAAAGCACTTTGTAAACCTCAAATCGCTATAGAAATGCTTTGGGGTTGATTGTGGGACATGGGAGACACTGGCACAGGACCTACCCAGCGTGGTGTGCCCTCATCAGAATTAAAGTAGCTCAAAAGAAACAGGAGATGCTCAGATTTAGAGGGTCCAACCCAAGTGTTCACACGGCCTGTTGGTGCCCAACCTATGGTAGAGTCTTCCAAGCTCCTATTGGTCTGATCAGCCACAATCGGACACACTGAAACTTGACTCTAGTGTAGTAATGTCATTTTGGTCCTCTTTGAGAATGAAGGAAAACAACCAACCATATGAATGCTAGCTTTTATGGTTATTTATTATGATAAAAATGAAAGGGGATGCCAGGAAATCTGGTGGGGTCTAACAGATTTAGGAGATGAACCAGGGCACCATATAATGGGTCTTTCTTTTGAAGCAGGAATCCCCAGGCCACCTCACCCTGCTGAGCTCTCACCTTATTACCCACTGTCTCCTGGAGCCGTTGGACAGATCCCTCATCCGTTGGGCTGGCTCGTCCCACAGTAAGGAAGAATGCAGCCTCTCCCTTCTCTCTTCCCCTAGTCCCTCAATAGTATGGTCACCTGTACTGGGCTTTTTATTTTCTAACCTGCCTCAGGAGCAGACAGCCCAGGGAGGGTTACCCCAGAGTATAGTCCAGTGACCCTTTCTGCCAATCTGCATCTCAGACAGTGTAAGCGTTGATGAGATGCCATTCCCTCTTCCATCTTTGAAGACCCACCTCCCCCTTTCTTCCAGAATCCAGTTCTCTTTATTCTCTCTCCCCCTCCCTTCTCCTACCAGCCTCCTCTTTTCTTAATACACTGATAAGATTTTCTTGCTTGTGACATTTAGGCAAGGACAGCCAATGTACTCCATCCCTCCTGGTGGCTTTCGGCACCCGTACCCAGCCCTTGCCATGAATGCCTCAATGTCCAGGTAAGTTTTCAGGCTGGGCTGGCAGCCAGAGAAGGAGGATTATCCCCTTCCAAGTTACTCTCCTCTCCTTGAGTAGAGATTGGCCTTTCTCCTGTCAGTCAGAATAGAAACATGAGGCTCTCTTCTCCCTCCTGCTCCTCTTTGCCAACATACCTGGCTCCAGTGAGAAGAATGATGATAGGAACAGACCCTGGTATAACTGATATAGAGAACAACCTATGCCAATGCACATCAATACCTTCTCTCAGCTTATAGGCACTGAAAGTCACCTAGGACAATTGAAAGATTAAGTGACCTCTCCCAATGTTATGAAAGTACCAAAATTAGAACTCACATCCTCTGCCTCCCTATCTAGAATTCTTTCCATTGCTTTAGGAATCATTCTCTCTGCCAACATTTCTCTCAACAGCAAAGGAAATATAGCTGGAAGTCCATATTGAATGACCCCAGGAATCTTGACCCTCATATCCCCTTCCTTCTCACTCTCTGGCTTTCCTCCTGTGATTAGCACTCCCCCCTAATCCTTAGACTTTGCTTCCCTCCTGACGTCTCACTCTCACATCTCCTTCCTTCTTTCCCTTCTCACCCTCCTGCTTCCTTCGTTATGGTCTCCATATTCCCTACATACCGATTCATGGACTGCCCCCTCCAGGTACTGTCACACCCTCTCCTTTTGTCCCTCCCATCATCCTTTCTTCTTCCACCTGACTTCCTTCTGATCCTCACACCTCATGTTCCCTTCTCTCCTTTTATCTTCGTATCTGAATATCTTTTCACCCTAAGACAATGTCAGTTTCTTGAGGGCAGCCACTGTTACTTTTCTAGTATCTGACACATAGAAAGGGCAGCTACATGGCACAATGGATAGAGTGCTGGGCCAGGATTCAGGAAGACTCATCTGACCTTAGCTATGTGACCCTGGGCAAGTCATTTAACTCTGTTTGCCTTAGTTTCCTCATCTGTAAAAGTGAATTGGAGGTGGCAGAACACTTCAGTAGCTTTGCCAAGAAAACTCCAAAAATGGGGTCCTGAAGAATCGGACACAACTGAACAACAAAACCTAGAAGGAACTGTATTCTTGAATTTTCTTTGACCCTCTGTTATTTTCATCTCTTTCCCTATTTCCTCCCTTGGCCCTTCAGTCTAGCTCTGTGGACCTCATTGTAGCTCCTCAGACAGGAGGACCTCACTGCCTTTGCACCTGCCATGCCTCATGCCTGAAATGTTCTGCCTCCTGATTTCCCTGCTGCCTCCAAGCCCACTTCTGCCAGAGGTCCTTCCTTCTGAGATTAATTTCCATTTACCTTGTGTCTGTCTTGTATCTACATGAGTACCTAGATATTGTCTCCCCAGTTAGAATGTGATCCTTGAAGGCAGAGATCATTTTGTTGCATTTCTTTGTATCTCTTTTACCTCACTGGGTGCCTGGTATGCAGTAAGTACTTAATAAATGCTTGTTGATTCAGTGACTGACTACCTTCTTTTCACCCTCCCTTTCTCCCTTTTTCTGACTCTCCTAGTTTTCCTTCTATGTCCAGAGCTGAGCTAGAGTATGTTGCGTGGATGGGAAGGGATCCGCTTCCCATTCCTCAACTCTGTCCTAGCAGTGCTATTTTTTTATGCTCTAAGGCTAAGGGCGGTTTCTGGTTAAAGACTTGGAACAGAACAGTTTCTGAGGCTTAACCCGTATGTCTTTTCTTACCTTTGTTTCCCTCTCCTGGCAGCTTGGTTTCAAGTCGGTTTTCCCCACACATGGTGGCCCCTTCCCACCATGGTCTGCCCACATCAGGGATCCCCCATCCGGCCATCGTCTCACCCATCGTCAAACAGGAACCCACACCTCCCACCATGAGCCCTTCTGTGAGCGCGTAAGTAACCCTTGTACCAGAGAGGAGTGGTGGGGTTTTGGTTTTTTCAGGTTTTTTTCCCCACCCCTCTTGCATTAACTATGATGTCACATAGGAAGGGAACTTGGGAGGCCAAGACAATACAGGTAACTATTCCCTAGGTTTCCTCCTTTGGAAATAGTTTACTTGAACTCTTTATGTTCCATCCCTTCCATTCTGAACCTTTTCCCAGAGACATCAGAGGACTCTACGTCAGTAGAGTAAGCAGTTTTGGTACCATAAAATGTGGGAGCTATAAGGAACCTACCAGGTGATGTTACATGACACCTTCATTCAACAGACAGGCCCAGATAATTTAAATAACTTGCCAAAAGTAACATAGGTAGCAAGTTACAGAGACAATCATGCCCAGTGATTGTAAATTCATACCTCTTTCCATTGCCATACCTGGTAGAGAATGTTCTATATCCCACTGATGGGGGTTACAATAGCCATTGGGAAGTGGTGGGAGCAGGGCCCCCAGCTTTCTCTTCACTTCCCCATTCCTAGCGTCTCTGTAGAGGTCAAGGCAGAGGAGTAAACAGATGATGGTGCCAGGATGGGTCAGGGATGATTACCAAATATTCTCCAATCCTCTCTATTCTCAGGAAATCCCCAGTGACGGTGAAAAAGGAAGAAGAGAAGAAGCCCCATGTGAAAAAGCCTCTTAATGCCTTCATGTTGTATATGAAGGAGATGAGGGCCAAGGTGGTCGCCGAGTGTACGCTGAAAGAGAGTGCAGCCATCAACCAGATCCTGGGAAGAAGGGTAGGATTCTCCCACCTCTCCTATTGTCAAGCCGATTAAGCAGGCCTAATGATAGTGTTGCTTAAAGCAGATGAAAGGTTCCACTGTCATCTTTTTTTATCACCGTCATTATTCATCATTATCACTTTGAATCCCAAATGGCTATTTTGTCATTTCTTATCATTAAAGTCTCTTGAAGACCTTCGTTTTGATATCACAGTCATTTATGAATATGCCCCCTTCAGTTCCACCCTAAGGAGCCTTGCCCTGGGGTAAAGAAAAATAAATAAGTTAAGCAAAATATACCTGAGTATGCCTAACAGCATCTGCAGCTTTCCACATCCATAGCCCCCCACCTCCCCAATGACAAGTGGCAATTGGTCATTTTAATTCTCTTTTGTCATATCTTCTTTTTATATTCTATCATAGCCCATATTATATCACTCTCTGGTGCCAACATTGGTCATTGTAATTATGCGTAGCTTTGTTTTATTTGTTTACAGTGTGAGAATCAATGTGTGCATTAGGTTCCTGTTTCTGTTTCTCTGTTTTGCATCAGTTTATACAAGTCTTTTCAAGGTTTTCTGAATCTTTCATAGTCACCATTCCTTACAGCTCAATAATATGCTGTTGTATTTCTCTGTTATCATCTGGTCTTCCATCCCCAGCCACTGTGTTTTCATTTTTTTGGCTACCACATAAAATGTTGTTATGAATATTTTGGCAAACATGACTTTCCTATCTTTGACCTCCTTGGGGTCTCACTACGTAGCAGTGAGATCTCTGGGTGAAAGAGTGTGAACAGTTGAATCACTTTTTCCTTGGTCTTTCTACTCATCATCCAGGTGAACATTGAGGTCTTTGTGCATTAGAATGTAATGAGAGCAGATTCTTTTTTTGTATCTGTTTTGGTCTTTGTAGTATTATTTTAGTATTTTAGTTATTTAGTAGTAAATATTAAGTATTTGTATTAGAAATGTAACTGACACATAGTAAATACTAAATAAACTTCTGTTGATGGACATGACTCATAATGTCACTATGCCCAGAGGAAGGAAAGGACCCTACCAAAGAGAGCCTTCTCCTCTGTGGCTTCCCACTCCCAAAGATGACTTTTCTCCCTATTAGGGTTCTTATACAAAGTTGGAATCTTGTTCTTGGCCTGTCCACTCCCTCCTCTGCTCAGCTGAACTGCCAAGATGGTCTTTCTAAAGTGTGGGTCTGACAAAATAAACCCCTTCCCTCATTTAAGGAGTTTCAGGAACTCCCTATTGCCTCCAAGATCAAATAGAAAAACTTCTATTTGGTATCTAAAACTCTTCTTAAACCGACCTCTTTCTCCTTCCCTAGACCTAATACACTTTTCTCCCATTCACATACTACAACAGTGACCTGCTTGCCATTCCAAACCTACATCCATCCCTTGACTCCAGGTCTTTTCATCATCTGCCCCTCATGCTTTCCTCTTCCTCTACCTCTTGGCTTCCTTTAAGATTCAACTCAAATATGACCTGCTGTAAAATGCCTTTCTGGCTTCTGCCAGCTCCTGGTGCCTTCCACTTTCATCTCCCCTCTCTGCGTATGTGTATGTATCAAGTTACTTACATGTTAGCTTCCACATTAGAAGGGAAGTTCCCTCAGGGCAGGAATTGATTCTGTACCTGATACTTTGTATCCTCTATATTTGATACAGTTTCTGCCGTATGAAAAGTGATAAATAAATGATTGTTGACTGACAGCTGGGAAGAAATCTCTTCTCTTTCAGCTTGTCACTCCTGGTCTTTGCTTTCCTCCCACAGTGGCATTCACTCTCAAGGGAAGAGCAGGCCAAGTACTATGAGTTGGCCCGAAAAGAGAGGCAGCTTCACTCTCAGCTCTATCCCACCTGGTCAGCACGGGACAACTATGTAAGTGTACGCCCTGGCTAGAAGGAGCTCTGAAGACTCACCAGAGAGGGAACCGGGAGGGGTTAGGCAGTCTCTGAGAATTACAAGGATTAGTGAACAGGTGGATGATCAGCTTGCAGCCAGAAATACTTGAACAGGAGTCCTTCCTCCGACACATATTTGCTGTGTGATTCTAGACAAGGGATTTAGCCTCTCATTGCTCTGAATAAAGGAGTAAGATTTAAGTTGTAGGGCAAGGGGCCTCTATGTGTAGGTAGATGGAGGTCTCTAGAGGGGAAAAAAAGTCTGAATTAGGTTGGGGGTCCTAAATCCCAGAGTTGAACTTGGGTTTACATTCTCAGAATCCCAGAGTTAGAAGGGACCTTGGGAACAGTTAGCCCAATACCCACCTGAATAAGAATCTGCTCCATGTAGTAACATAACAGTTGGCAAGGCTTCATCCAACCAGCCTTTGATGCATGACCTCCATTATGGGTGACCTCAATGATCACTTTTCAAAGCTGTTCATTCTCAGGCAGCTTTTCCCAAGACATGAAACCTCAGATTAAATTTGCCTCTCTGTGATTTCCACCATTGCTTCTGGGTCTGCCCTGGTAAGGCCCAACCAGCACAAGACAAATCCTTCTTAGGAGTAACAATGCTTCAGATTCTTAGAAGAGCTATCTTGCTTCTTTCCTGAGTGTTCCCTTCTCCAGATACTACTAGGTCCCATAACCTAAACTCTATACTTGTCCTTCTCAGGACAAGCCCCAAGTCATCAGTATTCTTCCTTGAATGTGTCTGACCTGAGCAGAATAAAATGGGAACATCTTCTCCCTGGGCCTGAACCCAAGATTATATTAGATTTCTTGGTGGCTGAATTACACTGTAGATTCATACTGGACATCACCCATACCATTTCACTATTATGCCTCAGTTTCCTGTGGCAACAATCAAGTGATGAAGCAGCAGATGCAGATACACTGGGAGCTATAGTCACAGCCCTACACACAGGTGGCCCAGGCCCATGGGTCGTTTCTCACTGGAAGCAGCAGTGGGACTCAGCAGCACCCTGGGTGTCTGAACAGCCTTTTAAGGATCACACTGCTCACCTCCTGGTGTGAGGAAGGGGGCAGAAAAAGGTGCCCTAAACATTGCCTGCTCACCCAACCCTGGCCTGATTACCGTGGCAGGTGGGGAATCCCACTATGCAGTCAAAACACAAAAAAAGTATGAAAACATCTGCACATGGAACTTGCACACACTAATAGACAACACAAAATCCAGTAGACCTGAAATAAGATCTGCTTTTGTTGCAAGAGAACTCAATAGGTATCATATCCAAATAGCAGCCCTGAGTGAAACAAGGTTGGCAAATGAAGGCCAGCTTACTGAAGTTAGAGCTGGATACTCCTTTTTCTGAAGTGGGCGTGGTAAAGGGGAGCACTGTGAAGCTGGCACTGGTTTTGCAATCAAAACTAATCAGCAAGCTGGTATGCCTGCCAAAAGGAGTGAATGACAGGCTCATGACAATGCGATTGCCACTCACAGGAAAACACCATGCCACCATCATTAGTGCCTATGCTCCCACCATGAAAAACCCTGATGAGGTCAAAGAAAAATTTTACGAAGACCTAGAGACCCTGGGGCCAAAAGATGGGACAAGCTTATAATTCTGGGTGACTTTAATGCTAGAGTAGGCTCAGACTACGAGACTTTGCAGGGAGTCCTAGGGAGGAATGGAGTTGGAAACAGCAACAGAAATGGTCATTTACTGCTGAAGACTTGTGCATCACATGACCTTCTCATCACCAACACTGTCTTCCATTTACCTAAACGCAATAAAACTTCTTGGATGCACCCTCGCAGCAAACATTGGGTATCTAATAGACTATGTCGTTGTAAGGAGAAGAGACAGACAAGATGTGAGAGTGGCAAAGGCAGTGTGTGGTGCAGAGTGCTGGACTGATCACAGACTTATCCTTTCTAAGCTAAGTATTCACATTCATCAAAAGTGCTGCCCCCAAGGCAAAATGACTACCAGAAGAATTAATGTCAACAAATTAGAGCTCTTCTCTGAGCATTAACAGTTTGCTGCTGACTTGGAGGGAAAGTTGAGCCAACACACAGTTGGCAACAGTGGAGCAGAAAAGGAGTGGGTAGCTTTCAGAGATTTGGGGTACAGCATTGCATTTGTTCATCTGGGTCAGAACACTTGCAAATACCAACACTGGTTTGATGAAAATGATGGGGAAATCAGAAGTTGCTAAATGAAAAATAAGAACTCCACAGGATATACCAGCAGGAAAGTTCATCTACCTCTAAGAAGGCAGCATTTAATTCCATCAAAAGCAAAATACAGGAAAAGCTTAGAGAGATACAGGATTCCTGGCTCAGTAAGAAGACAAATGAAATTCAGTTTTTTGCTGATAGTAACAATCCAAAGCACTTTTATGATTCCCTGAAAGCTATTTATGGACCAAAAATCTATGGTGCATCACAACTACACAGTGCTGATGGAGCCATATTGATTGGTGATAAGGACATGATCCTAGGGAGATGGGCTGAACACTTCTATAGTGTTCTCAACAGACCATCATCAATCAATGCTGAGGCCATTGACCATTTACCTCAGGCGGAAGGCAATCCCTCCTTAGCTGAACTTCCAACTGAAGAAGAGGTTTTGAGGGTCATTAGGCTCCTTCCATGTGGCAAAGCACCTGGTGCTGATGCTATTCCAGCTGAGATTTACCAGGTAGGGGGACCATTGCTCATACAAAAGATGACTGAAATTTTCCAGATTATATGGCAAGAGGAGGTTATCTATCCTGCAGGAGTTCAAGGATGCCTCCATTGTCTATCTCTGTAAAGGTAAAGGGAATAGATTGTTCTGCGACAGTCACAGGGTGATCTTTCTCTTAGTCATTACTGGCAAAATTCTTGCTAGAGTCCTCCTTAATAGACTGATCCTTCACCTGGAAGATGGTCATATACCTGAGAGCCAGTGTGGCTTCAGAAAGGGCCATGGAACAGTTGATATGATGTTTGCTGCCCAAGAAATGCCAGGAGCAGAACAGAGGTCTGTACGCAACGTTTGTAGATTTGACCAAGGCATTTGACACTGTTAGTCGTGAGGGTTTATGGAAAATTATGTCAAAATTTGGTTGCCTGGAGAAGTCCATCAATATTATATGTCAATTTCATGATGGCATGTTTACCCGGATTCTGGATAATGGACAAAGCTCTCATGCCTTCCCACTCACCATTGGAGTGAAAAAGGGCTGTGTGCTTGCTCCCATGCTTTTTAGCAAGATGTTTTCAGTCATGTTAACAAATGCTTTCAATGAGAGGCATCAAGGTCATGGCATGGCATCAAGATCAACTAACATACTGATGGTAAGCTCTTCAATTTGAAAAGGCTACAAACCAAGACCAAAGTGGAGGGAGTGTTGGTGCATGATTTTCTGTTTGCAGATGATTGTGCACTCAATTCAGCCTCTGCAGCTGAGATGCAATAAAGTATGGATCACTTCTCTGCTGCTTGTGCTAATTTTGGCCTAATAATCAACACCAAGAAAACACAGGTGCTCCATCAGCCACCACACCATCCATATGTGGAACCATCAGTTACAGCAAATGGAGAAGTTTTGAATGGCGTGGATAAGTTCACTTACCTTGGTAGCATACTTTCCAGGGATGTGCACATTGATAATGAGGTTGATGCAGGCATTGCCAGACATAGCTCAGTGTTTGGGAGGCTCCAAAGGAAAGTGTGGGAGAGAAGGGGTATTAAACTGACTACCAAGCTGAAAGTCTACAGAACTGTTGTGCTGACCTCCTTGTTGCATGACTGTGAAACATGGACAGTCTACCAGCACCATGCCAGGAAACTGAATCCCTTCCATTTGAACTGTTTTAGGAAGATTCTGCAGATCACCTGGCAGGATAAGATACCAGACACTGAAGTCCTTGCTTGAGCTGAACTGCCATGTATTCAAACTCTCTTTCAGAGAGCACAACTCTGATGGGCTGACCACGTTCAAATCTAAAATGTACACTTGCTAAAAAGACTATTTTATGGAGAACTCACATGGGGCAGGTGATCACATGGTGGCCTGCAGAAGTGATACAAGGACACTCTCAAGGTCTCTCTCAAGAACTTTGGATTTGACTGTGCAACATGGGAGATACTGGCACAGGACTGCTCAGCATCGTTTGCCCATATCAGAAAGGGTTTTGTGCTCTATGAGCAAAGTAGAATTGAGACAGCACAGAGTAAACACAGGATGCTCAAATTTGGGATATCCACCCCAAATATTCACATGGACTGTCTGTGCCCAACCTGAGGTAGAGCATTCCGAGTTCATGCTGGTCTGGTCAGCCACAGTCGGACACGTTGAAATTTCACTTTATCATAGTAATTAATGCCATTTTGGTCCTCTTCAAAGACAAAAGTACAAGAACCAAATCAACCAACCAGATTCACACTGCACTTATGGTCCACTCCAACTGTCAGGTCTTCTTGGCTTAGAGGTTTCCGACAGAAGCTGTGGCCATGGGGAAGTCAGAGCCATGTGCTGTCTTTAGAAGCCTGTGGTCCCTTTAGACTGTGGAGACAATTTGGATCTAATCCCTTCTGTTGTTCACTCTTTTTCAGCCATGTTTGACTCTTTGTGATCCCATTTGTGGGTTTCATAGCAAAGATACTGGAGTGGTTTGCCGTTTCCTTCTGTAGTTCATTTTACAGATGAGGAAACTGAGGCAAACAGGGTTAAGTGACTTGCGCAGGGTCACACAGCTAGTAAGTGTGTAAGGTCAGATTTGAACTCAGATCTTCCTGAGTCCAGGCCAAGCACTATCCACTGCACCACCTAACTGACCTATAGGACCTTCATTAGACAATATGCTTAACCTCTCAGGGTCCATAGTTTCCTCAATCATAAAATAAAAAGATTGAACCAAATAATCTCTGAGGTACTTTCCTTCTCTAAATCTATGATCCTGTAATCGTAGGTATAGGAAAAAGATCTGTATGAACAGATGAGTCCTCCCCTCCCCACACCCATTAGAATGTAAGTTCTTTGAAGGCAGGGTCTGGTCATGGATTCCAACCCTTTCATCTTAGAGAAGAGGAAAGTGGCCATCTTGTAGTTGCCCAGAATCACACAGCTTTTATGTGTCTAAAGTACCATTAGAACCTAGGTCTCCCTCATTCCAGGTCCAACAAGATACAGAGTAGAAGGGAAGTCACTATAGAGGGAAGGATTAAGAGTCTGGGGTCCACTAGGAAAAGCAGAGATTCCATTAGCATGGAAACCCTAGCATGGGGCCACCCTCCTTCCTACCTTCTCTTTTTGTGGACTTTTCCAGACTAGCCTGTGGGTGCCATGTCTCTAATGCCATCATCCTTCCATGGCCTTCCTTTTTCAGGGCAAGAAGAAGAAGAGAAAACGTGAGAAGCAGCTGTCACAGCCTCCACCACAGCCGCAGCCCCAAGTTCAAGAGGCTGAGAGTGAGCCCCTCCTTATACTGCTGACCCTTTCCCCATTTCTCCAGACACAGCACACTCCCAACCCCTGGGATGTGGCCTGGGGCCACATGGAATGTGGAGAAGGAGAAGATTCCCTGGTGTTCTAGGGCTTCAGGGATGGGCAGGGGTGGGGCCCTGGGTCAAAGAGAGGGAAGGAGGAGCTGGGTCCTCTGTCCCCTACTGTGAAGGAAGCCTTGTTGGCAATATTTAGTTCTGTTGTGACTCTTGGAAGGTCACTGACTCCTTCTCTGTAAAATGGGCATGATGATAAGTATTCTACCTCCTTTCAAGGTTGTTAGGAATTTTATGTTCTGAAATTGTCATGCGATTTCACTGGCATAGAGAACTCCCAGTGAGGAAACTCCTTCCCCAATGCAGGTCAGCTCCTTCTCTGCAGAGTGACCTGACTCACTGAGAGGTTACATGACCAACTTGGCCAGAGTCACAAAGCCAATGTGCGTCAGAGCTCTCAACTTCCCACCTCTGAGGCCGGCTCTCTCCTTCCTGTCAGTCAATTGCAATGACTTTTCTCCTTCCCTGTATCCAAGGATATTGGGGGTGCCTCATTTCTCAGACTCCAGACAACTGGATGTTATAATCATATTAATGACTGACGTTTACATGGGGCTTTAAAGATGCCATCATTGCTGTCTACAATGCTTTTGAACTGAGCTGCTTTCTCCTCTTAGATTAGAGGCTCATTGCCCTCCCCAGAGACCCCTGCATTTCAGAGGACAATGATACCAAATTTTACCTTTTTATCATCATCATCATCATTATTGTAGCTGGTGATTTCATCAAGCTTTAAGGATTCCAAAGTATTTTACATGCATTCACTTCATTTGATTCTAAGAATCTAAGGTGTTTCTTATTATGCCCATCTTATAGATAAGGAAACTGAGACTCATTGGTTAAAAAACTTGCCCAGAGTCACACAGCTAAAATAAGCATCTGGTCTTCTGGCTCGATCTAACCTTCTATCTACTTGGGGAAAATACTGAATGTCTATTAAGCACCTATGTGCCAGGCACTGTTCTAAATGCTTTAAAATATTATGTCCTTTGGTCCCCACAACACCCTTAGTAGATGAGTGCTATTACTATCTCCATTTTACAGTTGAGGAAACTGAGGCAGAAAAAGGGTCAAGTGACTTGTCCAGGGTCACATAGCTAATAATGGTCTAAGGTCAGAGTTGATCTCTGCCCTTCCTGCCTCCAGGCCCAGCACTCTGCTCCCTGGGCCTCCAGCTATGTCACCATTCTACATTGCTGCATAGATTCAGCATCACTAATGCTCCAATCCCTACTTTCCATCCTCTAGCTTACACCCCAAGTCTGCACCTCTCCTAACCCTCTAAGACTCCCTCTGATTTTTTCCCAGGTGCTCTGACCTCCAGGAGCAAGAAGCCATGTCTACACTACCCACCACCTGAGAAGCCTTGTGACAGCCCTGCCTCCTCCCATGGAAGCATGCTGGACTCCCCAGCCACCCCTTCTGCTGCCCTGGCCTCGCCAGCTGCCCCGGCAGCCACTCACTCGGAACAAGCCCAGCCCCTCTCCCTCACCACCAAGCCAGAGGCCCGGGCCCAGCTGGCCCTCCACTCAGCTGCCTTCCTCTCTGCCAAGGCGGCTGCAGCCGCCTCCTCTAGCCCCCTGGGCAGCCAGCCTCCTCTCCTCTCCCGGCCCCTCCCCCTCAGCTCCGTACCCACAGCTCTATTGACTTCACCCCCTTCTTTCCAGGCTCCCCTCCATGCCCATCAGGCCCTGCCAGGGCTGCAGGCCCAGCCTCTTTCCTTGGTTACTAAACCTGCTCACTAAAGCCAACCCTGCCCCATCTTTTCCTTGCTGCCAAGGGGCTCTTCCAGAAGTAGTGATTCAGAAAAAAATCAAAAGGAAACTTTATTGGTCAATATTTGACCACTCTGGACTGTTTGGTAAAGTGTCTGGTAACAGCAGCACTTTACACTTTGTAGATGTAAACGGTAGCTGATTTCAAGAGCTTTTTTTTTTTAAATAAAAAACATTTAAAAAAAAAAAAAGAAGACAAGGAAAAAACCCCTGAAAAGTAGTTTGTTATCCTCTCTGTGCTATGGTGGACTGACCTGTGCAGAAGAGACACTTCTCTTCCCTTTAGTCCCACCCCTCAACCTCTATCCCAGCTTCTTCTCTCTGGTCTGCATGTCTGGAATCCCTGTGGTTCCCTACTTGGTACCTCTTCCCTTAAGTATTCATCCCTCCCCAGCCTCAGCTCTCAGTATCCAACATGCGTCCCCTGCTCAACCTTGGTCCTCTGCCTGGTGCTAAGCCGTCCACCAAGAAGCTGTCTTCTGATGACTCCACTAGCCTCCCCCTGTCCCCAGTGGGATTACCTACCTGCTCCTACCCCTGCCCTGCCACCTCCTTTCTTCCTCTATCCCCAGACTCAATGCCTATGACATGACTCTCTCCTCTGATGACAGAAGGGCTCCTTTGGAGCAATTTGGCCCTACCCCTCAATATTTGGGGGTGTATCAGATGTGAGCCACCTTTTCCACAAAGATGTCTGTATTTTCTTTGTCTCCATGACCAGTCCCAACCTCATTCTCATGGCTCTGGGAAGAGGATTGGACCCCAAGGCCTGACCCCTTGGCGAGGGCCAGGTTAACAGTCTGCCAAAGTTTTGAGAAGCCCCCTCTCACCTCCCTATCCCCTACCATGCTTCTTTTTTGTGTGTATTTCTGTTTTGTTTTTATGTCTTTGGAGCAATTTGAAGTCCCCATTGTCACGTTATTTTCACAAAAGAAAATAAAATTGCAGTTGCAAGATCCCTCCTCGGTGTGTGTGTCTTCCATTCAATCATTAATTTAATGGGCCAATAAATATACCCCAAGAGTCTACCATGCGCTGTGTTCTGTGAGTTATAACCAAAACCACGTCCCCTCCTGTTGGGGAGAGCAGCAGGGATGAGGGGAGAAGGTTCCAGAGACTGAGCGACCCAGAGCCTGGCAGCCAGGCTCCTGTGTCCAAAGTACAGGCAAGAGCCCCAGAAGCTACAGGGCTCTGGACTAAAAGAAGTCTGTTTTTCAAGTCAATTGGAATGATTTTATTATCTGTGCATATCCTTGGGGCCACTGTTTGCTTTCTTCTGGCCCTAAGGATCTGATCCAATAAGGCAAGGGCTCCCCCAGGCGGTTTGCCCTGGAATCTGTCAAATTACCTGAAAGGTTGAAGATGAGTGAAAAATGGAGGAAAGGATGTCCAGTGGATATGCTACTGGGTGAAGCAAGGAGGCTAGGTTCAAAGCAGGCTTCCGGTACTAGTTGTATGATTTGGGACACATCATTGAATATCTACCAAGCTTGCTCAGACCTATCAGGCAGCTATTAAGTACCTAGCATGTGCCTGATGGTGTTCAAAATTCTGTGGGTAGCAATGTGAAAATTCAGAATCCCTGTATCCAGGGAGCTGGGTCATGTGGGGCATTGGAAAGAGTTCACCAGAGATAGTCAAAGACCTGGGTTTGAATCCTGGCTCTTTGGGACTTGAGTGAGTCGGGGCTGACCACTTTAGTTCTTCATCTATATGTGTATGTGAGGGGGACAGGGATGGAGGGAGAGAGGGAAGAGAAATCAATTGTAAATAATAAACTTGCTGCTGATAAAACAAGTTCCCATACTAGGAGTCTCCCATTGAGGAAAATGGGAGTACATTCCCCTAAATGACACCTACCTACTCTTTCAGAAAAAGAGCATTAGCTAGAAGGGATCTATAATGCCACCCGAATGCCTTCCCTTCTCCTTCTGAACTGGTCCTGGCTATAGGGTAGCTTCAAGGGTGGGGAAAAGACTAGGGCTTGTAGGGCAGGATGGAATCCCTAAGCTATCTTTGCTTAAGAACAAATGTACTTCTATTAGTTAGAAGGCTGACCCCCAGCCACATTCCCTAAATTACAAATTAGCCAGGCAGGGTGAACCCCTTACCCATTCCATGACCCCAGGAGTCTCTGCAGACCATAGCCACAGTCCGACCTCATCTTTAGCCTGAAGTGGCATCCCCACACACATCTGGTGCAATCTACCCTCCCCAAAATGGATTCAGACTCTTTTCTTGCTTATACATAGTCTTCAGCTCTCTGTTGCCTAATTTTTCCATCAGGTCTCTGAAAGGAGGTGGCAGCACAGAAGTATCCATGGAATACTAGACCTTCATCAGGAAGACTGGAGTCCAAGGCCTACCTCAAACCCTGGCTGTGAGACCGGAGGCAAGTAAGTCACTAAATATATCTCAACCTGAGTTTTCTCATTTGTAAAGTGAGAGGTTTGGAGCAGATGAACTCTCAGGTCTATTCCACATCTACATTTATAATCCTATAATGTGACTGAGCAGCCCCCACTTGTAGTAGTCACCCTCTGGATGTAGGCAACTTCTCACTTGCATCTTACCAGCAGCATCAGCCCTGGGCCAATTCTGGGCAGCCAAACCATGGGAAATATGGAGTCAGTCAAACATTTATTAAGTACCTACTATGTGCCAGGCACTGTGCTAAGCCCTCGGGATACAAAGAGGAACAAAAGACAGTCCCTGCTTTCAAAGAGCTCACTTTTTAATGCGGGGGAGAAAAATGTACAAACAAGATATAGACAGGCTAGTTTGGAGGTCATCTCTGTGTTGTTACTCAGTTTCGGTCCTGTCTGACTCTTCATGAACCCATTTCAGGTTTTCTTGGCAAAGATACTGGATGGGTTTGCCATTTCCTTCTCCAGCTTGTTTTACAGATGAGGAAACTAAGGCAAACAAGATTGAGTGATATACCTGGAGTCATACAGCTACTAAGTGTCTGAAGTCAGATTTGAACTCAGGAAGATGAATCTTTCTGACTCCAGGCATGGCTGCACCATTTCAGTTCTTTTCTAATGAGCTTTTAGTCTTCAGAAACTGAAGGCTTTTTGTCAACTGATTTATTGTCAACTGGAAGTTTCTGCTTCCAGGTTCTTCACACAGCTTCAATAGTCGTCAATTTAACAGTCCTTTATTATTGCTTAATAAAGCACCTACTGTGTGCCAGACAGTTCACTACCCCAAAAAAAAAAGTTCCTCCTATTAAGGAGCCCACATCTAATGGAGGGACCACATGCAAACAAGTATGTACTAACAAGATAGGTAAAAGATAAGGTGAAAATAGTCTCAGAGAAAAGATACCAAGTCTCTGCTGAGTTCTTCACTCTCCTGTAGATTCTTCCATTGCCAGAATCTTCCCTTTTTACTTTAGCCAGATTCTTCCGTTTTCTCTTGCTCAGATCAGTCTCCTGACACTCAGTAATTCATCTTTTACTATGTTGTAAAAACTCCCCAAGTTGCCTTTAGAAATGAACATTCCCTATTTTATCATCTCAAACTTGTATTTGAGTGATCATTTCCTGAGTTTTAACCTCTTAATCCTTAACAAAAGTTGCATGCAAAAAAGCTAGAAAAACCCAATCCCATGGAGCTCTAGTGACTCTAAATTCCTCCAAACGGTCCTCCTCATCTATCCATGTCTCTGAAAAATATGTTTCTTCTTCCCCTGTCTATGAAAAGTATATTTCTCGATAGTTATATTTTATAAGTTTTTAGTACATGAAGTTTTTAGTACATTTAGTACATTATAAGTTTTTAGTACATTTTTTAGTACATTAGTAATGAAAGTTGTTACCCTATCCTTTTCAGCCACCAAACTGTTTCTATAAAAAGAGGCATCCACATACATCCTTTACAAAGTGATTTAACAGTAACAGTAATAGCTTACATATATTTAGCACCTGTGTGACAGGCTCTATGCCAAGTGATTTACAAATATTATCTCAGTTGATCCTCATAGCCTCCTTGGGAGGTAGGTGCTATTATCACTCCCATTTTACAGATAAGGAAACTGAGGCAAACAGATTAAGTGACTTGCTCAGAATCACATAACTAGTAAGTAATCTGAGATGGGGTTCAAACTCAGGTCTTCCTTACTCCTGGCCCAGTGCCCCATCCACTGTCCTGCCAAGCTGTCCCCCTAAACCTTGTTATGTATGCCACAGTTCATTTTCTGGCCTTTTGGATAACCAAACTACTACCAGCTTAAATACAATGTACCTAACAATGTACTCTATGGTCTAACCAAATTGGATAAGGATAGATTTTACTCTCAAACAACTAATTGAGCTCACAGTTTTTTCTCTTTGTGCTTCATATTAAGATATTTCGCTCTCATGCCTGAGATTTGCAAGGAATGCCAGTGCAGCTGACTTGTAGAGTGTGTGGGAGACAATAAAAGTGTAGCAATGCTAGAAAGTTCAGAAGGGACCGGACTGTGAAAAACTTTCAATTCCAGAATGCTTTATATTTGATCCAAGAGGTGAGAAGGACCCATTCGAGCTTATCAAGTGAGGCAGTAACATGACGAGAATTATGATTTAGGAAAGACCTTGACCGCTGAGTCTCCATTGGAACTCCTTGCATGTCTTGGAATATGAGCCGCTATCTATTCCCTCCACGCCTTTGCATTGGTTATCCTTCATGCCTGGAATTCCCTCCCCCCTTTACTGCTGCCTTAGTTTCCTGGATTTTCTTCAAGACTCAAATCAAAACTCATCTTCTTCAAGAGGATTTTCCTGTTCTCTTCCCAACCCATTCTGGCCCACCCTCTGAGATTACATTCCATTTACACTGTAGTTATAGCATGTTCTGAAAGAAAGTGTGGAGAGAAGAGATATTAGGTTGCCTGCAACACTAAAGGTCTACAGAGCCTGTGTGTTGACCTCATTTTTGCATGCCTGTGAAACCTAGACAGTATACTAGTACCATGCAAGAAAATTGAATCACTTCCATTTGAATTGTCTTTGGAAGATTCTGAAGATCTTCATATCAGGGTATCACCTAGCGGGATAAGGTATCAGATATTGAGGTCCTTTTTCTGAGCTGAACTGCCAAGCATTCAAACTCTACAGCAGAGAGCACAGCTCCAATGGGCTAGCCACATTGTTGGAATGCCAAAAATATATTTGCCTAAAAGACTGTTTTACAGAGAATTCACACCTCACATGGAAGTCAGAAAGAGAGATACAAGAACATTCTCAAGGTCTCTCTGAAGATTTTTGGAATCAGTTTTGAGGCATGGAAGACACTGACCTAAGACTGCCCAACATGGCATTGCACATGTCAAAGATGGTACCGTTCTGTGAGCAAAGCAGAATCTACAGTAGCTCAAAACCAACATGAGATGCACAAATTTAGGGACATCTCCATCCCAAATATTCATACGGACTATTTGTGCCACACCTGTGGTAGAGCCTTCTGAGCTTGCATTGGTCTGCTCAGCCACAGTCAGACATACCGTACCTTGACCCCAACAGAGTGATGCCATTTTGGTGCTCTTTGAGAATGAAGGACAATCTTGCACGTACATCGTTATTCACATGTTGTTTTCCTGCATTTGAATTTGTGCTCCCTGAGGGCAAGGATTATTTTTCCCTTTCTTTATATCCACAAGTGCCTGGTATATAGTAAGTGCTTAATAAATGCTTGCTAGCTGACTGATTAACTGACTAGAATCTGTAATTTCCATCAATGTTCATCAAAAGGCCTTCTATATGAGGCCCTTTCCGATGTCGTTGCTTCCCCCTCCTACCTCCAGTTTCCTTCTGCTTCATTTTTGTGAGACATTCTGGCAGAATTGAGATCGAGCTGGTCTGAAGCTAGGAAGCTTGGGTTCAAGATCCAGCTTTGATATATGCTGGCTGTGTGACCCTGGGCATGTCATTTAACCTCTAAGTTAACCTCTCTGGGTGGCTCTTGAAGATTATACAGTGCAGAGAAGGTACAAACCTGCTTTATCAGAGGAAATTCCTCACCTGGGCATCCTCTGTGAAATCATGGGTCCTGGCCCCATCCCCGTGTGTGTGTGTGTGTGTATGTTCATGTATGAATGCAGCCAAATACTTGGCACATCTTACTAAATGCCTATTGATTGGCTGGTTGAATATACTATTTTTACTGTTTCTACTTAGGCAGATGGATGGCACAGTGCAAAGGGCGCTGAGCATGGAGTCAAGAAGACCTGAGTTCAAATCAGACCTCAGGAACTAAGTAGTTGTGGGACTCTGGGCAAGTCATAGGATCTCTATCTGCCTGTTTCCTTATCTGCAAAATAGAGGTAATAATAGTGCCTACCTCCTAAGGTTGTTGGGAGGATCAGATATCTGTAAAGCTCTTGGCACATAGTAGGCATTCTACAAATATTAGGCATTATTATGATGACATTTCATTTTGCACTATTTCATGCATCTTTCCATATTTCTCTATGTTCCTCGAATCCATCATCCCTTACATGTTTGTGATAATCTCTGACATTCACAGAGATAGTTTGTGGAGCTCCTTCCCAGTCACTGGATGAGTGCTTTATTTCCAATTCTAACTTTCCAGTCTATGACCTCTGGAATATGTGCTGAGCTTGGGTTTGGTGGGTTTCCATAACATGGAAACATACACTTAACTTTAAGGAAATGATTGTAAAACATTAAAAAAAATTAAAAAAATAAAATAAAATAAAGAAGATCCTAAAGATCACCTGGAAAGATGAGATATGGGACTCTGAGGTCCTTTCTTGCGTTGAACTGCTAAGCATTCAAATTCTGTTGCAAAGATCACAGCCATCTTCTTTCAATGACAAACCTACATTTGCCTAAAAGACTGTTTTATGGAGAACTCACACAAGGCAAGTGCTCGCATGAAGGTCAGGAGAACTTCAGATGAACTGAAGAACTTTGGAACTGATTGTGAGACAGGGGAGACACTGGCACAAGACAACCCAGCATGGCATGCCTACATCAAAGAAAGTGCCATGCTCCATGAGCAAAGCAGAATGACTCAAAAGAAATGTGGGATGCACAAATTTGGAGCCATCTCTATTCTGAATGTGCTGGGGCTCATGTTGGTCTGATCAGCCAAAGTCAGACACATTGCGTCTTAACCCCAACATACTGATGTCATTTTGGTCCCTTGCAAGAAAGGACAGTAATCAACCAAAAAAAAAAACAAAAAAACATGGAAACATACAAGGGTATGCATGGTAATTTGAGGAGGAACAGGAGGTTGGAGAGAATGTTGATAAGAGGGATTGAGGAAAACATTTCTTGGAGGTGGCCCCTGAAAAAAGCTAAGAGTTTTCTGGGAAGGAGGAATTACTCCCTAGGCTTGAGGAACAGCCCTACACAAACTATAGAGAGATATAATGGAAGGTGGGCTGGAGGAACTCCAGACTGGTCAATTGGACTGGATGGCCTAGCACAGTGGTTCTCAAAGTTTTTAGTCACAGGGCCCTGTTAGCTTCTTAAAAATTAGAAAGGACCCCCTCAAAGAGCTTTTGTTTATGTGAGTTATATCTAGTGACATTTACCACATTGTAAATTAAAACATCGTAACATTATTTTGAAAATAGTTCTGACCACGCATGACCATCCACCAAAGGACCTTGGGGATTTCCATAGACTCAGCCTTGGGGACTCATTCACACTTTGAGAACCACTGGTCTAACATGTTAACAGGAATAGAAATAAATAAATCAAGAAGGATAATCCAGAACCATACTGTGAAGAGCTATAAATGTTAAACTGAAGCTATTTTATCGTAAAGAAATTTAATGAAATTTAATTAACAAAATAAATTAAATTTAAAATTGTCAGCTCCTTGAGATGAGGGATTGGTTTTTGCTTTTTTGTATCCCCAGTGCTTAGTACAATGCCTGGCACATACTGGGCACTTCATAAGTGTTTACTGACTGACTGACTAAAGCCAACAGTTAGGAGTCATTGGACTTTCTTGTGCTGGGGAAGCAGGCTGAACAGGTTAGAGCTCTTCCCAGTCCTCTGTGGTAGTTTTGATAACTCTTGATAACTTTTTGATAACTGAAGAAGCATGGCTTCCAAGTACTATTTGGTGCCCTGAGGCAAAGCCCTTGTAAACCTGGCCTAATTTCAACTCTAGCTGTTAGACACGAACTTGACACACTGAAAAGGTATCAAGAAAAATTTATTTAAAATGGAGTTCAGAGTAGGGAAGGCCTACACTCCTTCCCCTGAAGGAATGGGTAGCTTCCAGCATGGCCACTGGAAGAATTACAACCAGATCAGGATGAGGCAGGACCCTTATAGAATTCTGCACTTTGGATTTCCCTCGATACTGTCCCCTGGCCATGTGACTCCATGTTCTCCTCTCTGATGGGCCCTTCCTCACACAGCTCCTTGGGCCTGCACTTTAGTTTCTGACCTCTAACCTGTCCATGCTAGGTCACAACCCCTATCACCTAGGAATGTGGACAACAGAACTTTCTTACTTCCCACAAAATCCCCCCTCTTTCTTTATTAAAATCTCTGTTTTCACACCTAAATCCAACGAATAAATACCTCCTCACATTCTTTTCCCTATGAATTCTTCCCTTCATTTATCTCCCTTTTATATGAATATGGGAAAGGAGCAAAGTTGACTAACGCATGGACAAATTACAGGGGGCAGTCCCATAGAGATTCAAAGGAAAAGGTAAATTCATGAACTGTCCATTCAGAGGTTCCATCTTTTGCAGCAGATCTGGGGAGGAACATCATCTGGTCCAGTTTTCTGGTCTGGATGCTCCTTTAAGCAGTCTTCTTCTCAGCACCTTCTTCCCTTTATCTTCTTGTAGAAATCCAGATGTCCAATCTCCTACAAAACTGACCTTAATGCAATTTTAGATGACCATTTCTAATCTTTATACACTTATCACTCTTACAAATTCAAAATTGAAACTTTGGCCAATTGTCTTGTTTAAGAAATTCACATTCAAAAGTGACTTTTACATCTTACATTAATTCACTATTCATTTCCCCCATCAGGAAGATGAGATTTCACTAGAGTCAATAACAGGCTCCAGTACTTACATAAATACAATAATCATTTTTAACACAATGCATATCACATCATAAAACAATTCCAACTTCTGGTCATGTGATGTTTCTTTTAAAGCATTTACAATATAGACCACAAACCATTTTTCTTTTAACCTTAACCAACTGAGACGAAATAATAACTATGTATGCAAGCCTCACAAGCCCTTGACCTGATTGTCTCCACACTATTACTAAGAATTAAAGGAGCCTAACTTACTGTTGTTGGTCTAAAGTCCTAAGCCTAATAGCTTAGTTTTAGACTTAACCTCATATGTTCCCCTGCCAACCTACTATTCGATAGATCTGGTATTATGCTTACAAAACTTTTCATTTTAGGAAATTGCCATTAAGAGTAGGGACACTGCAGGGAAACAATATCTCCCTAGCTTCATATCAATTCCAGGCAGGAGTAGATTGTCAACTGGCATTCAGCCAGGCTTAAAGTCTGCCAGGTGTCAATGGGGAAATTGAGGCAGGAGAATCCTACCTCAGCCCAGGCTGAACAGCCGCTCTCCCAACCTTCTCATGAGATCACCTTTTCGCAGTTCATACCAGCATCTCACAGGCTTACCGGCATCATGGATCGGCGACTCAGACTGCCTCTCTTGCTATCCACACCTGGAGTTAGACTCAGAAGAATGGTCAGTTAATAGTTCCATAAAATCTTAAAATAGCAAGCTCCAATAATCAGTTTCGGATATGACTATAATTTCACATCGGCTAAGGAACATCTTTTGAAGCAAGTCTTAAGTGGCTTACATGCCTTTCTATACATGTTCTAGTTCCTGATTAAATAGCAATCACAAGTTATTGCTCTAATAGATTTACATCTCTTTCCCAAACTACCCTGTCCCTTTCTAACCCTGCTCAATCTAAAAGAATGAGCTACACATGGTAAGTTCAAACACTAACTTCAACTTACGTTCACAAAATGAATTCAAATCAAAACAAACATTTAACTTTTCTATCAATGCCAAACATTATCAGAGGCTACCTGCCTCTAAGAAAATTAGACTGAAATTCTTTTCCCAAAACTGAAGTTATCTCTGATTTAGTCTCAGTAATTAATTCAGTCAATTGTTTTAGCACTAATTGCCTTTATATCATTATGTAACGTGTAAAAACCTCATTCCAAGTTGGGACCTTTGTCCATTATCCCAAAAGAGTTTTAGCTCCATGTGTCTAAAGGCCCTGGAAAACTTCACCTAGAAAACTCCTTGGTTTTCCCCACGTGAACTGGCTGTCTTGAGATCCACTATATCACTGTGCCCAAATCTATTCTACTTCCCACTCTTAATCCTATCAATCCAAATCTCAAATTTATTGGCCACTCCCATCAAGACCATTCCTGGAGCCCCCAGTCCACCTAAAGCCACTCTTTCTCAGTAAGAGACTCCTTCCCCTAAGTCCCTCTGTAAATAAGATACAATTACAGTTAACTTTAAATTCCAGTCTTGATCTATGGAACAATGATACAACATGACATGCATACTTTGGTTTCCTTTCCTTTATCTAATTATTCCCATTATATTCAGAAAGAATGTTCCCAGGGATTTTATCTTACATCTTAGATTTTAAATTTGTCCTAAAAGCCAATCACTGAAGATCATTTCTATACGTTTTCAAATTCTCACCACAGCAAGTTCTTTATACAATCTCCTCAGCTGCTGGGACTGTACTTTTTGACTAGCCTGAGGACTGCTCATTTCTAAAAATATACACACAGTGTACCAGCTTTAGGTTTTAGCATTAGAACTATAAATGGCAAACTTACAATTTTCATAAGTGATAACAAAATTGTTTTAGCTGTGAACACAAACAATAAATTTCAGATGACATCAATTGCATTTTCATATCCTATGAAAATTATTGACAGAAGGATGGGCTGTCTTACCAAGTGCAGACAGTGACTGGCTGGCTTCTCCATCCTGACTCATCCCCCTCCACCCTCCACCCATGGCTGTGGCTATGTGCTGAACCTAGACACTTCCAAGCTGTAGCTGCTGTCCCTTCAATAGAGTCAGGACAATAGCTTCTACTAGCTGGTCTTGAAAAAAGGCGGAGTTTTCCTTTCCTCCCTGAGTAATTTCCCTAATCTTTTTTTTGAAAATTTACTTGCTTTTGAAGTGCAGTTGTTAGGCCTTCTAACAAGCAAATTATCATATGATCTCCTTTTCCTTCCTTACTCTTCTGATAATCCCATCCTGGGTATTGTGGGCTCACCATTAGCCAAATGATCAGCTGACACCTGAGGAGAGGAAGGGGGGTCAGCGGGGGAGGTGCCCAGAGACTGCTGTGGGAGTGGGACCCAAGGCCTAAGCAAAGTTGCTGCAAGGAGAGTGACTGCAGAGGGTCACACCTCAGCAAGACTCCTTGCTGGGGCTGGGGAAGAGGGAGAAGGCCAAAGTCCTGAGGGCCATAAGAAGGAGATCATCAAAAATGTCTGTTTGACCCCCATTGCTCTTTTTGAGGGGCAGTTCTAGCTCCAAGCATCTCACAGTCTTTCCTGAGAACAGGGTCCTGAGAGAGCTTGACAAAGGCCATTATGTAAAAAACTTCTACCCATTTTCCTTCTAGGCACACAGTACAATTCTAACTGTAAGAGAGTATTCATTTTTAAAGTCCCCAAAACAGGCCATGCTGCATGACTCTCTAGGTAATACTGAGGCCAGCAGTGTTGCAAAAGAACACCAGCTTTTTCCTTTTAAGTTCTTTAGAGACACTAAATTTTTCCCAATTTTGTAAAAGACAAACCCAAAGGTAAATTTTTGGGGACTGAAGAGGATTGATCCATTACAGGCGTGGGGCTTAAAGACCCTTCCTCCATAAAGGAGGATGTGGGAATAAGCCTTGAAAAAAGATACAAGAGAAAAGAAGTAACTGATGTTTCCCTAATTCCCTAGCACCAAGGGAATTCAGAGAGTTGGGTACACACTTCCCAATAAGGCATCTTTCCTTGTCTAGGCTTTGGAGGGTGTGCCCAGGTCCACGGCCTTGAACACAGCCACTGGACTGAAAACCTGAGTGCAACAGCCTTCTAGTTGCCTGACCTACCAGGACCTTGGGTCAGGTCCAAAAACTGTTTCCAAGGTGCTTGGAGAGGGAGAAGGAGAAAATGAAAGGGAGAAGCTTCTCTATACCTTCTAGTTTTGACTGGAGAGGAACCGTAGTTCCTGGTCTCTTATTTTCCAATCCTCATAATCCTTTATATAACAAATTAACTTACAAATACAAATTTGGTAGGCCTTCCAAAAACCATACAAAAGATTGCGCCAGGCATTTCTTAATACAACAAATATTTTTCTCCCTTAAGAACAGTTTACAATTTATCACAACCCCCTTGAACTTAATTGACAGAAACTACAAGAAAAGACCTAAAACCAAGGTCTTTTCACATTTGCCTATAAGCTTTCTTTACAAACATACTTTAGTAAGTGCTTGATTCATGGCAAAAACAATTTAACCTAAAATTTCCTTCTTAACAGCAGACATAAACTTTTAACATACTTAATACATCCTTAGATGGAACAGGCTTGAAAATCACATCCATATATATAAATATATGTATATATTTTTAAAGGATTCTCATTTTCTCACTAAGAACTCTAAAACAAGGAAACTTTTACAAAAAAAATTCATAACAGCTCTTTGTTTCTAACCAATCATCATTAATTTAATAATGCAATTCCTAATATAACATTTAGATGAATTACATAAAAATTTAAACTTATTTAAGTTTACTTAAAACTTAAAATAAGCCATTAACCCATCCAGCTTACCACCACGTGGGCACACCTGATATCCTTTCCGATAGTCATCTCAAATTTGATTGAGCTATTAACTATATTAAATCAAGTTACATGATTTTTTTCTTCTTGAAATACTTCCTCACACCTTCACTACTTACTGAAACCATCTGCAATCAAAATCCTTAGTTCTCCAAGACTCTCAATACCATTACTCAAGACTATCCAGCCTTTCTTCACATTTTAACTATAACTGTCTGCACTGGAATCGCCTTTCTAGCTAAAATCTACCATTATATAGCAAACATCAGCATTTTCACTGCTTATTTATAACCAAATACAAGTTTCAAATTATCAAATTTCTATCACATCCTTTTAAAACCCCAATCTATATGTAATAAACTCTAAATTTAAAAATTGTGTAACAATTACATTAGATTAATGTTGCATCTAACGTAACACCCATCCTTATATTAGGCACTTTACAATCATAAATGCCAAATAACAATATCTTTCTGCTTAATTCTGATAGGAAGAGCATTCTCAGATGCTGCTTTGTATTTCCCTTTTTTTTTTTAAGGAAAAAAAAACTTCCCTAGAAGGACCATTTTGAAAATGGCTGGTCATTTTCAGCTCTGAATAGCCTTTTCCCTTTTACTCTACTTCCTTAAAGGGCTAAAATGCCATCCGCTGGCTCCCCTCCCCCATGGGTCCACCAGACCAGGAGCTTTCCCAATTAACTCAGATTGGGAGGGGGTTAACCCTAACCCTATTGCACGTGGTCTAAGCACATGGACAGAGTTGATGCTTCTAAAAGAAATCACTGAAATTCTACAGTTAATTTGCAATTTTACACACATTGTCTGGCATCAGATATATTTACTTAATTTAACCATAAGGTACAGATTTTAGCTTTGATATCTCATTAAATCAAAACTCAACTTTTCACTCCAGACTGCCTGTCTTTTACTCTGCTAATTTCCATGACAAAAGAGATTCTCCTTTAGGTAAGGTAGGGAAAGACCTGCCACTGTCATATCTGAGGAGGAAAGACTTTCCCAGATTCAAAAAACAAGCTTTGAATCATATTAATAAAAGAACCTCCTTGCCCAGACTAAAGGGCCTAAATAATTTAATACTAAGTATGACTTCCAAGCATGAAGCTTGAGTGCTTAATAATTAATAGTAATAATTACAAATCACACAACTTTTAAATCTTTAAATGCAATAACCTTTCATAGCTTTGACTATTGGTTTCCCAATCCAGCTAAACATTTTCTGAATTGGGATAGGGAAGGGAATGCAAGGTCCAAGCACATCCCACTCATATTCCTCCCCTCCTTTTAAATTTCAAAGGAACCAAATACTCACCATCCTCAGCTTCTTTGTTCCTTAAAAAGAAATCTTAGAGGTTAAGAGCCTAACAGTTTAATTTAACAATTTATCTAATAGAGTCACATTTTTTAAAGTTGAATACTCTGCAAAGAGCCAAAATGTTTCTTTTCATATTCACAACCTGGCCAGGGTTCTAGAATGCAGAAAGAAAGATTTTTTTTTTAAGCAGCTTCTTAAAAGTTTTAAAACTTTCTATTAACACCATTATCAAACCAAACAGTAAAGCATTTTTTTTATCTCTCTCCAGCCCACTCCCTCCTGAGGCTGCTATAATCAGGAAGAGAAGGAGATCAGCCACAGCCACTCTGACTGGCTGCATTTACAATTTAACAAAACACTTCACAGACACGCAAACACAGAACAGATAGAGCAATACAGATCCTCTCTTTTTAGGAAATAAACTAATTTCAGGTTAGATGGGTCAAAATTCAACTAGTCATCTCAATTTACTCTGTCTCCAAGCCAACTCTAAGGATTAAATTCCTCCCTAATAAGTTCACTCCAGTTTCCAGGACAAATACCTAGAAGTACCTGTAAGGGAATTGCCAACCCCCAGCCTCTTGGGCAGCATTCACTACCCGACTCAGGTAAACTGAGGGAAGACTGGTAAGGCATGAACAAGATGGCGCTGGGAGGAAGGGTTCTGCCCCTGTTTTGCTCAAGGCTATTTTCCCAGGCTTTCCAGAGAACAAAGAAGCCCAAATGTTTTTCTTTCTAGGGGCTACATGTCCACCCTGGGCAGTCCTGGTTTAAGGTAAATTACTTCCTTATAAGGGCAAACTAATTGGTGATAGGTTCACTTAGAGCACTGGTGTCAGAGAAGAGATAAAAGCACCTCTCACTGCTTGAATAAACGGAGTTCTTACTATCTTGTCTCCCACCTCAGTCGTTGCTTACAGCTAAACTCCACCAGGGCCTACAGGCCTCTGCTGGTCAGATAAGCCTGTAGGCCTGAGAGATCGGGCTTAGACTCCTGGGGTCCCTAACAGGTACCGACACCAGAAGACTTAGGGAAATGCAGGTTGGTTGCCCTTGAGACTAATGTCCCTGGGCCCTAGCGACCATCATAGTTCTTTTGATCTGGGAGCAGATCAAATCCTCCCAATATCCCCAGGGACTCTCCTTCTCACCATGGCTCAAATTCCCAGGATTCTGTCCAAATTTTCTCTATTTGCTTAGTGCCAATAAAAAACTTCCGGACAGGAAAAAGGGGCCAACAAAGATTTTGCCACTCTGAACTCCCCTTCCTCAGTAACTGACTGATCCAGAGTGGAAGCTCCCAGGGTGACCTGATCTTTGCCGAGTATACTGACTTACATGGTCCACCAGCAAAGTTTTCTCCCTCCCTTCCTTCCTTCCTCTGAACTCCTACCCATGGTCCAAGGTTGCATACTTGGACTGGAGGAGATATAACTTACAGGGACTGTAAAAAAAAAAAAAAAAAAAACCTTTCTTACAGGATTGCTCATCCCATAAATTTAATCTCACGTCCTCCAAGGCAGTGAGTTGAGTGGCCCATGTTGGGTGCCAGGTTTGTCAGAGACAAACTTTACACACAAAAAAGATATCAAGAAAAATTTATTTAAAATGGAGTTCAGAGTAGGGAAGGCCTACACTCCGTCCCCTGAAGGAACGGGTAGCTTCCAGCATGGCCACTGGAAGAATTACAACCAGATCAGGATGAGGCAGGACCCTTATAGAATTCTGAATTTTGGATTTCCCACAATACTGTCCCCTGGCCATGTGACTTCATGTTCTCCTCTCTGATAGGCCCTTCCTCACACAGCACCTTGGGCCTGCTCATTAGTTTCTGACCTCTAACCTGTCCATGCTAGGTCATAACCCCTATCACCTAGGAATGTGGACAACAGAACTTTCTTACTTCCCACGTGGTGAACACCCTGATTCTCACCCTTCTAGAAACAGGTCTTCTTGGTAGTCAGTGTACTTGGAAATCAGGTGTTGCCTTCCTATCCCCCTTTTGGATCCAGATGGCTTAAGGCACCAAGGAGGAACTGATGAGGGCTGGAAATGAATGGGGATAGGATGGGTGAAATTCTGAAATCCCCCTGAGACTCCTCTGAGTACAGGGACAGGTCATCTAGAATGAATTCCCATACTCAAGCATTCTTGAGGTCAAGATAAAGATTTATTATGCTTTTCAGTGGGCAAGAGTTCTTAGGGAACCTGTGGTTTGAATGTGGTTAGTTTATATAAGATATTGTATAGTAAAACATGTGCCAAATATGCTAACTAGGTTATTCACTGCAGGATTCAGGAGTTTTTAGTGGTTAGTCGTTAGGAATATGCACTTTTGGAATCTACTACGTGAGTATTTTACCCAGAGTTTATCTGGAAAAAGCCCAAGTAGGGGGGCTACATGGAGGTGTGGTTTTATTCCTCAAAGATCACTAAGAAAACTAACAGTACTAACTAAGGAATACCAGTCTACTCTCGGCAGTGTCTTGTTAAACAAGATAAATGTATGGGAATATATGTATGTCTAAGTCTAGGATACATATAATTGGTCAGTGAGTAATAAATGTCATTATGACCCAGTACACAGCTGGTTCAAACTAATAAGCTATATAGATGCAGCTGGCTAGTGTATCAGGAAGAGAGAGTCTGCACCAGGGTTGAAGCAAAGTTAGAGAAGAGTGTTGGAGAGAGGCTGAGGAGCTGAAATGTGGGAGAGGCTGCAGAAGCGAAATTGATGAGAAGATGCAGAGGTGAAATTGATGAGAAGATGCAGAGGTGAAATTGATGAGAAGATGCAGAGGTGAAATTGATGAGAAGATGCAGAGGTGAAATTGATGAGAAGATGCAGAGGTGAAATTGATGAGAAGATGCAGAGGTGAAATTGATGAGAAGATGCAGAGGTGAAACTGATTGAAAGGCTTTGGAGGTGAAATGGACAGGCCTTGGCCACAACTTGGATATGGGGCATGACAGGAGGTCTCCTGAGGCCGGGCCTGAGGGGCTGGGAGCCTGGGAGTGCCTTCCACAGTGAAGGGAAAGGGAAAAAGGATGAGGGTTTATTTAGGGAGGGGAAATAATGAGTTCCGTTTCGGACAGAGTGGGCATAAGCTATCTACTGGACATCCAGTTCGGAGGCGCAGAGCAGAAAGCCCCCTCTATCTAAGCAGGTTGGCACCTCCCTGCCACGTAGAGCCCTAGAGAGTGGGCCAGAGATCACTGGTTGGGAAAGTGACTTTAGCCAGTACCCATCGGAGACGGAATGCAAAGCCGGCCCTCCTGGACCGGCTTAAACTAGCTAGCCCCTAGAAGGGGCTTACTGCATCTGAATTGTGTCATGGGGCATGGTACGGGCAGGCCACACCCCTAGTTACGCCCTTGGGAGGCGGGGCAGGAGAGTTCTCGCGCTCGGCACGCAAGGCGGGGTGCCGGAGCGCCGAGGCGTGACGTCAAGATCCTGCCTCGGGGCCACGGATCTCGCGAGAGCGTGCGTGGGCGGAAGCGCAGTGGCTGCCGCAGGATGCGGTTCCTGCTCTGGTTCGCGGTCCTGTGGACTATCTCTATCGCGACCGGTAAGGACCCCACCGCACCCGCCCCGAACCCTGGCCCAGCCCGGCCCTGCTCCCTCTGGGCCCCTAGGGCCCGGCCCTGAGCGGAACTGGGGCCTCCCCAACCGCCTCTTCCCGCTCCAGGCCCTGGGCCTGGCTTCAGGCCGGACCGCGCCCTCCGGGCTCCTCCCTCCGTCCCGGCCTTCCGCCCAGGCCCGGCCCTCCCCACTGACCTTACTGTCCGGTTCCCAGGCAGCCTGCCCCTCCCCCCCCACACACACACCTGCCATGACTCCCGCCTCTCGTTTTCCCCTCTTCAGGACCTGGCGGCAGTATCACTGAGGATGCAGGGGGTGAAGGAGGAGGGTCCAGCATCCCCAAGGACCCCAAGAATGAGGAGAGCCCACAGACTGCCGCTGGCCATAATGATCAGGCCCCTGACACTGACGTACGGGGGGCTTCCAACCCCACACTTGGCGCAGGAGATAAGTCTGAGAATGCCAATGAAGACAAATCGGACATCCCCGAAAAGGGCAAGCAGACCAGCCCAGAAAGGGCTGAGAAGGTCAACGAAGGAAAAGCCAGCCAGGGGACTGATGCAGGAGAGGACAAGCTGACCAACCCATCGCAGGTCAAACAGGCCACCCAAGGAAAAGCCAGTCAGGAGACTGACACAGGAGAGGACAAGCTGACCAACCCATCACAGGCCAAACAGCCCACCCAAGGAAAAGCCAGTCAGGAGACTGACACAGGAGAGGACAAGCTGACCAACCCATCACAGGCCAAACAGCCCACCCAAGGAAGAGCCAGTCAGGAGACTGACACAGGAGAGGACAAGCTGACCAACCCGTCACAGGCCAAACAGCCCACGCAAGGAAAAGCCAGTCAGGAGACTGACACAGGAGAGGACAAGCTGACCAACCCGTCACAGGCCAAACAGCCCACCCAAGGAAGAGCCAGTCAGGAGACTGACACAGGAGAGGACAAGCTGACCAACCCATCACAGGCCAAACGGCCCACCCAAGGAAAAGCTGAGGCAGGAGAGGACAAGCTGACCAACCCATCGCAGGTCAAACAGGCCACCCAAGGAAAAGCCAGTCAGGAGACTGACACAGGAGAGGACAAGCTGACCAACCCGTCACAGGCCAAACAGCCCACGCAAGGAAAAGCCAGTCAGGAGACTGAGGCAGGAGAGGACAAGCTGCCCAATCCATCGCAAGCCAAACAGCCCACTCAAGGAAAAGCCAGTCAGGGGACTGACGCAGGAAAGGGCAAATATGAAGCTAGCGAAGGAGAGAACAAACATGAGACAGACATAGAAGAAGACAAGCATGAATTAAACCCTGATTCTGATAAAGAGTTTCCTGAATTTAGTCCTAGTGAAACTTCCAAAGAAGAGTCATCGAAAACAGACAACATTGTGAATCCTCCAGCAGGTGGTATTGAACATGGCAACTCTTATATCAAGGAAAGTGGCCCAGGCAAGGAAAATTCAGAGAGCAGCCACTTTTTCGCATATTTGGTCACAGCAGCCATCCTGGTAGCTGTCCTGTACATTGCCTATCACAACAAGCGAAAGGTAGGTTCAGAGTTACATTAGGAAGGAGATTTTGTATTATTTAGGTGCCTGCCAGCAACTTGAAATTTTAGGTCCACATTGTGGCCTCTGAATCTTTTGTTGATCTGACTTGTAGATATCTAGATGGACCCCTCTCTATTGAGCCAGTGTCAAATCTTATTAAGAACCTTCAAAATTTCTATTACTTCCAATCTAAAATAAGAAAGAGTAAAAGCAACCAGCTTGCAAAAATGGAATTTTTTAAAAATCTGTTAAAATGTAAGTGCTGTACTGATAATAACGTTTGTATTGTTAATATTTGTATTTCCAACTTCATAGGATTGAGATGTTTTTATTAATGGGGCTTCCCTCAGTCAGGCCCGAAAGTATTAAGAACAATTTTAGCTAATTATATGACCACATGATATTGTCAGCATGTAAAGTAATTGCAAACTTTGTAGGGTGATTATTCCTGTGCCTGTATGGAGTTAGATTTACAAGTGAATCCCTTATTTGTGTTTGGTATTTTGCTTGTAGTGATTTGGGAAGGGAGCTGGCAGATAGAACCTGTGAGTTTATTGGTGTGGTGAAACTCCTTCCACTAACTACCCATCCATCTATAATTGATAGGCATAGTTTCCTGGGGTCACTGAGACCCTTTGGGGATCCATGGATAGATTTTAGAGAGTCTGTAAACTTGAATGAAAAAAAATGACACTTTTATTTTCACTAACATCTAACTGAAATTGAGCATTTCAGATATGGATGTGGGCAACCAATTAATGTTCTGGGAATGGAGTCTCTAGGCTTCACAAGACAATATACTTTTATTAAGTGGTATAGATATCTGATGTGATCTGATTAAAAGTAATTGGTAACTGAGATGAAATTAAGCTTATCTTCGAAATATTTTATTTTAAAAACATGAAGCAAAATGTGAATATAATATTGCAAGAACTGAACCTTTTGATCAGGACATGTTGTCACCTTTCAGTTGTATCCAATTCTTTGTGTCCCCATTTGGAGTTTTTGGCTAAGGTACTGCAGTAGTTTGCCATTTCCTTCTCCAGCTCATTTTATAGATGAAGAAACTGCCAAATCAGGTTAAGTGACTTGCCCAGGGTTACACAGCTAGTAAATGTTTGAGGCCAGATTTGAATTCAGGAAGATGAGTCTTCTTGACTATAGGCCTGGCACTGTGTGACCTAGCTGCCCAAAAGTATGTAAAGCCAACCATAAAAACCCTGCTGCTTCATGACTGGATGTGAAAATTATGCTCCATTGTATAGAATTTTAAGTACAAAATCTCCAGAGTGACTCCCTCTCATTTCAAACTTGAAAAATTTCCTACTTACAAAACATTTTTTAAATCATTTAGTCTATCTTTTTTCCTTGCAGATCATTGCTTTTGCCCTAGAAGGAAAGAGAGCCAAAGTCACCAGGAGGCCAAAGGCCAGTGACTACCAACGCTTGGACCAAAAGGTAAGAAATTTCAGAATGTCTGGGAGGGTTGCCACTGCTTCAGGCCAGGAAATCAGCCCCACAGTTGTGCAGCATCTAAAAGGTTAGTAAGAACATGAAGTAGCTAGATGCGGCCCTTTAAGGTTTGCCAAGCACTTTGCAAGTATTATCTCATTTCATCCTTACAACAACTCTGGGAGATAGGTGCTAGTATTATTCCCATTTTACAGATGAGGACATTAAGGCTGGCATAAACTGTCCAGAGTCATAAAGCCAGTAATTGACTTGAGGGTTGATTTAAACTCAAGTCTCTATGACTTCATGTCCATCTCTGTGACTTCATGCCCATCTCTCTACCCATTGTGCCACCTAGCTGTCTCTAAAAACAAAACAACATGGGTTTTGTGATCTTCTAAGCCAAATATACAGTACAATAGTGAGCATTTAGTTAGCAGGTGTTGACTTAACTCTTGTGTTCTTGGAACATGTCTGATTTCCGTGAGGGGGAGAAGTATCTCCATCTTCTTAGAGAGGTGGGAACAGAGCAAGTTTCAGGTTGGCCAGAGGCTAATGAACCTGATCAAGCCCTGAGAAGAGTGCCTGTCTTTAGCCTTCTCCTTGTCCTTAGCTCTAAGAAGGAATGATATAAGACTTGCCTTTGGGGTGATCCCCCTTTGCTTCCATTTGCTATCTGCAGAGAGAGCCAGGCTTGGTCCCTTTGCTTTAATTGAGCTTGGGACATTTCAGAAATGGGGATAGCTACCTTCTCAGGTTTATTGGCCCTCTGGGCACAGTCCAAGCCCTAGAGATGGCTATTTAAGACTGACTTTGAAGGTCTGTTTTATTCTGCTACTCATTTAACCATATTTGTATGTCTTCTTTTCTCATTTAAATTTGCAGAGCCATTTTTGTATTTTGCACAGTTTTCCAAAATCGCAGAGAGCTAGAAGCAAAATAGGGGATGAACGATTCTTGGAAGTGAGCTGCATTGTTTTTGTTGTTGTTTTAGATCTGATTTCACCCTGAGAAGTATGTCCACCCTGCTGCTTTGTGTCTGACGTACAAGAACCCTGAAGAGTGGTGCCTGACCTGGGCAGTGTCGTCTCCCTGCAAGTCTGGGCCAGTGAAGCAGGGGATGGTTTCTTCTTTGCACCTGCACTTTGATAAAATCAGACTCTTTCTGTTTGCTGGTTGTTAGGCTGTTTTCTTCCATTCTTTCCTCCTTTGCGAGTGAGTGAACAAGAGCGGGAGCTCACTGGGCTGGGAGCCAAGGAAAATCCTAGCTCAGGATGTGCTGCTGTTTGTACCTTTTCCCCTGGGGCTTTCTGGTAAAAAAACGTTTGCCTTCACAGGAAGCATTGCACTCTTTGACTGTTTTCTCTCTGCCAGCTTAAGAACAGACCTAGGTTAGGGTGCTTCTCAGGCCCTACTCACTTAAGAGATGGTAATGACCAAACTGGGAGAGACTTGAGTAGCAAGGGCTCTTCTCCACTTGTAGATTCCTAGCCATCAAGGTTAAAGTATTCATTCTTTCTAATGTTTGCATATTGCTTCAGTGAGGGAACGTACAACAGTGAGGGAAACAACTTCTCTTCACTTGCACTGAATATACATTTGGCTCGAGTTTCTGGGAGTGAGAGATTTTCCAGTTCTAAGAGGATCACTTATAAATGTCCACATTTTCATCCATAGGCACGGTAGAAATTTGCACATGAGAACCACGTCGTTTTCATCAGATGGTTTTTGAGAAGCAGGTTTTCCACCAAATCAGTTTGCATTTGTCACTGATGTTAGTTTCTCTTAGAGCTTTCTCAAGAACTTTCTGGCCAGTTGAATTTGGTCTGTTTGCAGAGGCTGTGGAGACTGTGAATCTTTGGTGGTCCTGTAGGCAGAGTGGCCCTGCTTGTCTCGTGTGTCGGATGTGAAAGGCACATATTGGGTGGTGGGAATTAGCAAGAGGCAAGGCGATGGTATCTTAGGTGTAGTTTCCCTTCCAGAAACTTTGTTTCACGTGAGTCAGTCACAGGGTAATTGCTTCTATTGATTTGTTCCAAGGAATCTGAATGGACTTGGGTAAAGGGAAAGCCCAAGCAGAACAGCTCACCTCAGGGAGACCTAGAGACTCAGGCTGCACACGGAGAGAGGGAAGCCAGCAGAAGGCTCAGTTCAGACTGCTGCATGTTGTTCATTTCATTTGATGCCCTGCTGCCCTCTTTGAACAGCTCAAGGCCCTCTCCCTTGCATGTTTTTCTCCTGTCCTCATCTCTCCTTCAACCAGTCAGTATCTTTGTGTCATCCCTCACTGTAGTGGAAGGAAGAAATAGTATTTTATTCTAGAGCTAACTCACCGTGCCCGCTATCTTGTTTTTTCTATCTTTTTCCAAGGCACTTTCTTCATTTAGTTATCCTTCTCTCCATTTGTTCTTTGGTATTTTTTATTTTCTCCCCCACTTTCTTAGTTTTCCCCAAATATCCAGCATATCTCTCTTTGTCTACCCCTGTTCCTTCTGGTGACCGTCCTCTCATTATCCTTGTCACTGCTCAGCTTCTCACATAAGTGAGATTTGAAATTCTTTCCTTCCTTCCTTGGTTCTGTGGTGTTACATTCTTTGCCTCCCTCTCCAGCTGCTCCTCTTTGATCCCCTCTGCTTGTCTTCATCCTGCCCTCTTAACACTTCATCATCTACTCTTTACTCAGGGAACTCATTCACTGTGTGACTTGATATCTTTAACCCCATCCTCCCTTATGAGGCCAAGTGTGGTGTCTGGAGCTACTGGCTGAATGTTTCTGCATGGATATTTTGCTCTCTGTCACTTGGAACTCAGCAAGGCTAAAACCAGATTCTTCTCCATCTTTCAGACTATTTCCTCACTCCTAACTTAACCTGTTTTTTAGGGTTACTTTTGTTCTCCCTTTTATACAGGCCCCATTAACTCCTCAGGCAGAACCATGTTGACTCTTCATTTTACATGTTTCTCCCCTCTGTCTTTGTTTTCTTTCCACTGCCATTAGCTTCATCCAGAGCTCCTCATCTCACACCTGAATTAGTGTAGTAGCCTCTCAGCTGATCTCCTTTCTCCCAGTCTCTTTGTCCTGTTTCCTTCACATCTTGCACAGGTGACAGCTTAGTTTTCCTAAAACCTTCCTTTCACCACATTCTTCTGCTCAAAAATCTCCCATTGCCTCAAAATAAACCGAGGTTTTCTTGCATGGTGTTCAAGACACAGAACAACCAATTATCAATTTAGCTATCCAACTTTAACTCTTCTGTGTTGCTAAAGTCACCAATCTGTGAATTACCTATTTGCCCTTGAGTGTGCCAGTCCCCCCCATCCTCACCCCTAGAATGTGACCAGTTGCTTCAGGGCACACTTGGATCTTTCAACTTGCAGCCCACTTGTATCCTTCTTTTCCCTGAATTCCCCTAGCACTTACTAACTTGATCTTGCATTCAGGAATTTAATCATTTATTTCAATATTCAAACATTTTGATTGGGTGTGGTCTCATCTCGCTCGGTAAATGCTGGTGTTCCTCTAGCCAAAATTTCCATTTGGCAAGTGGCCACCTAAATTGTGGAATTAGACTAGGCTCTCAGCTATTTTAAAGGTTTCTGGCTTTGCCTAAATGAGAATAGAAGGCCCAGGAGTTTTATGGCATTGAGGAATTTTAACCTTACAGGGAAAGTATTATGTTGCATTGTCAGACTGATGTTTCTAATAAAAATTGGAAATTCTAATTTCTCAATTCTTCGAGTGAAGGAAAGAGCTGAGTTTTTACCCTGAAATAGAGATTGTTTCATTCCCTAAACTCTCTCAAGGAGGATTGTTGGGCAGGATGGTTGTTTGGGAAATTTGGGACCACTTTCCCCAGAAATTTTTCTCGTACTTTTTTAGAAGATCAGAATCTGGTCTGAAATTTGTGAATGAAGACTAAATTTCACGAATAACTTTCCAAAACAGCTAAGTAACACTCCCACCCCTAAATAACTAAGCATTTCTGGTTTTTTTTCTATAAGTGAAATTTTTTTATTAATTTTTTAAAGGAATTTTGGTAAGATTCTTTGATCCTCCTTAAAATCTTATGTTACTTAACTATTTTTTTTCTCTGCCTCACTTCAGTTTGTTTTTTTAACCTTAACTTGTGTTTTTCAAAGTCATTTTGAAGCTGAATCAAAGCTAGAATCCTTTGAAACAGTTGAGAACCTGGGAAGGACCTGGATAGTGCATCAGGCGCAGTTGCTGGGTAGAACGTGTTGACAGAGGCTTTGAGTTTTGGTACTGACAAGACTTTTGCCTATAAACCCATCTGGGTTTAGTTGTAATATTTAGTGCCCTGATCCATTCTGCCTAAGGTCTTTGCATATGAGGTGTGAATTTGCCAAATGACTTTATCTTGAGGTTTATCTGCACTTGTGGTTAGAATTCATAGCTAGAATTTTTTGTTTCCGACTGCATTGAGACCCAACTTCCTTTGAAGGACTCTCACTTGTTGATATGTGTGTTCCTGTGATTTCCAAATCTACCTTGCAAAATGGAGTCATTAACTCTTCACATTATTGTTCTTTGGGTTGTCCAGCCCATTTCATTTTTGGTAGATTGATGTGTAGTGTTCCAAATTTTCACTTTTTACCAAATTAAATCTAATAAATCACCTGATTTGTTAAAAAGTTATTTGGTGTTTGCTGATTTCTCTTCACTTGACCAGTGCCATCCGTCCCTAGAGGCAGTTTTGGATTGCAGCTCTGAAAGCCGAGCAGTTCTGTAATGGAAAACTCAGGCCATACACACCACAAGGCCCTTTGCATAGGATTGTCACTTCAGAGCTGTTTCCCATTTAAACTGTTCATTTGGGGGCCAAAAAGGGGTGAAAAAATAGATAGGAACTATGCTGTCTCAACAGTCAGTTTAAAAACAGGTGAAGAGGACTAAGACGCCAGTCTCGTGTGTCAGTCCAGATCTCCTGCACAATAAAAGGGATTTGTAGAAATCAGGGTCTAAAAGTATAATTGGACCACAACTAGAGCCTTTAACAGTATTAAGAGTCCAGTGGGACTGAATATGTTATTTATTAGTGTAGGACTACCTGAGATTTTTGCTTCCCCAATTAATATTTTAAAATCCTTCATAAATAATATATATTCGATGAGCGTTCTTTGTATACAGATACAGAAATGGTTTTATAGAATTACTGAATTTGAGAGTTGGAAGGAATCTCAATGCTATTTAGTCCAGTGCTACTAATATTCCAAAAGGAAGTCACACTGCACCGTAACTCAGGAAGTGGTCCAGCCCCGCCTGAAGACCTCAAGAAGCAATGCATTATGGTCAACTTTCATTGTTGGGTTCTTCCTGACATCAGGCCAAAGTTGCCACTTGGCAATTTGTATCCATTGTTCTGGTTCTGCTCTTTGGGGCCAGACAGAACAAACTAATCCCTCTTCACATCCCAACCCTCCAGATACCTGAACAAGTCTTTGTGTCTTCTCTTAACCTTTGCTTTTCCAATCCCTCAACACATCCCCGTATGACAGACTCGAAGGCCCTTCGACATCCTAGTTTCCCTCCTCTGGACACTTAGCAGTGGTATCCTTTCTAAGCGACAAGTGTCTCATTAGAAAGGAAATATCAGTTTTGTGAAATTTTTATTTCTACTTTAAAAATACAGGATAATAGGCCATAGCCCAGCAAGATTGTTATCCCTGAAAAGGAAACATGCTGAATCTGTGCACTCACCAAACCCCAAAAGCTTTTGGAAAAGGACTTAGAGAAGTGGTTTTAGCTAAACCTCTGATTAGCTGTGGTTGATGAGCCTAGGGGTCTCCACTCCTAGTGACAGGGGAAGTTCAGGGGATGGAGAACATACAGATGTGTCAGAGGTTTTCTGGGAATTTTCTATGAAGTTAAGGAGATTGCTGTGAGCCTCCCCCTCCCCAGGGCTCTCCAGAAATGCTAATTGTAAGAGCTGCAGGAGTGAGTTGGAAAATTGAACAACTCCAGTGGAGCTACCTGTCAGTTTTAGAGGGGCTATGAAAAGTGATTAAAAACAAGCTATAGGGGAGTGTAGTTCTTCATAAAATTTGATTTGGCCTAGGCTTTCTTCTAAAGTGTCTGTACTGATATCTCCAGATTAAATCTTCTCATTCATCCTATCCCCATATTCCAGAAAGATAGGAGCATTGGGATGTGGGAATTCAGTTTAACAGACATTGAAATACCTCCTCTGTGCAGACAGTAATCAAGGACATAAGCCCTTTCCTCAGACAACTGTGAGGAAGGCCAAGATAAAACATGGTTGTAATTCTCCTGGAGCTCATAATTTAGGAAAGAGATACAGCATGTAAAATATAAGAAAAGCAGGGTTTATGCCTTTAAGATAAAATCTCAACAATTATTCAGAAGGGGACCTCTAGGCTTTGATAGAAGGACCCTACAAAAAACACTGGTAACAGAATTTGTATTTGCAGTCATGAGAAAGCTAGACCTTCAGGATCCAGATAAGAGACAGACAGTTCCTGCCCTACTTTACATTTTTTTTAACTTCTCTATATGGCACAGAGGCTAAATCTGTGATTTCATTGGTCTAGAGACCTACTCTGATGCTTATAGTCTCAGAGAGTTGTCTTGAGCCCTGGAAAGTCCAGCGACTTGTCAGCATTTGTCAGTGGCAAGGCTTGAACACAGGCTTTCCTGGCCACCCAACCAGCTCACTCCATGTGTCATCTCATCCATTGGATTGGGTTCCATTTTTTGCTTTTCTTTGTATCGCCGGTGTGTGGCCCATAAGAGGCCTATGACCAATGCTTGTTGGCATGACTATATCCTACTGCGTCTCATAAAGAGATGTAGTGATATATTAAGGGCTGGAAGGGACCTTAGAATGATATAATCTGTCCCCTGCATTTTACAGCTGAGGAAACTCAGGCCTGGAGATATGGAGTGACTTGGGCAGAGGCACAGAGGCACTGGGGAGCAGAACCAGAATTAGGTCCAGACTCTGTATCATGTACCATGAGATACCCAAGTCAAGAACACTTGGAAATGACAAAGAGGTGATGTTTGGCTTATGTTTAATATAAGTAAATTACTAGTTGAGAACAGAAGCCTCAGGATAAACATGATCACACATTTTAGATACTGGTATGAAATGTCCCCTGGCCCTCCTGGAAGATAGCCAGGGATCTGACTTTGATCAACCATGATCTAAAATTAAAAATACTTTGGATTTTGCCTTGGATATCAAAGTGACAGCTCTGTGTTGTAACTATGGCTTTCATTAAGGAACAAGGTGAAGTGATGCACTACATTAGAGGTTAATTGGCAGGTATGTCCTACATTCTGCACAGCTTTCAGGCCCACTCAGAACCTAGGACTCCTTGCCATAGAGGATCCACTTGGACTGTGCTAATTTATCTTCTTGGGGAGGGCAGCAGAAACCCGAGACTGCAGCCGCAGGAGGTCTAAGTGCACGTTCCTCTGCAGGATGGTGCTGCTGCACAACAGAGCCCCATGTAGGGCCCCGAACAAACCACAGGTGAATACATCCTGCCCTGAAAGGCAAAAGTAAATGCAGGGTCATGGGAGTGCTGGGCCAAGCAGTATGGCAAGCCTGCTTCTCAGCCAGGGAATGCAGAGGACTGTGTGTAAGCTCTAGGAGAAGACAAAGGACCCCTGAGGTCTAGACTGAGCTCTGCTCCCACCTCCCTGGAATGTATTGTGTCTCCTTTTCTGAGAAAATCAATGAGGGTCTGAGCAAAACAGCAGATGTTGAGTGAAGACACAAGAGGACTCAAGAGCTAAGAAAGCAGTTTGCTTCATCAGTCCAATGCCAGGGTAGAACTGGGGTTCTTCACTTATGTCATCAACCCCTTTGGCAGACTGATGAAGCCTGTGGTCCCCTTCAAAGAATGCTTTTAAATGCATAAGACAAAATACCAATTATTTTGAAATGCAGTTATCAAAATGTTAAAACAAGTTCATAGACTCCAGGTTAAAAATCCCTGGTAGAGGCACCAGAAATCAAATCTCACTATCTTCTTCCCCCATTGTCTCCCAGCCTTGCCTGGGATCTAGTAGCTCCTGCTGCTCATAGAACTTCCAAGACAGAACCTGAGGAGGGATGGAGGAATGGAGGTAAAAAGGTGAGAGTCAAAGGGACTTAGAGGCAGCTCAAGCCCTAGCAGAGTGAGGCATTATACCTGTAAGGTAGAGATTGGGGATGGGACTCTGGGCCCTCATTGTGGCCATTACATGGGGCTGTAGACGATCCAGATTCAGATTCGGATAGTTCTCTCCATGGGAACCAGCCAGGAAGACCTGATGGCTGAGTGGACTCCCTACTGATACATTATGAACCTGAGGAGGTAAAGAAAATGGTTGAGATGGAGAAGAAATTAAATCGGGCCTCAGACTCCATCATCCCTGCTTCCTTTTCAGTTTTTTCCAGTTTATACTACTCCAACATGAACTGTTTTAGATTCTGTACCCCTCACTTCCCCTCAGGACCACACTCCCCTGCCCCCATATGAGGCCAGAGAACTAAGGTTGACCTGCCTCTCAACCTCTCCCTATATCAGTACCTTTCCCTCCAACTGAGGATGTAGTTTCATCAAAACCGACATGGATGCATCTATGAAGGAGTCCTTCAGAGCCTCGAAGTCACTGCCCCTCTTGCGTGGGGGTTCACCCTGCCATTCCTCAAACCACTCGTAGCGGGCAGGCAACATCATCATCAGTGTTGATTGGTCTGAGGAGATAGAGCTTTGGTCACTAAACCTGCTGCTAAGCCTATCCCTACCCTCCTCCTTTCCCCTTTTCTATAGTCTTGGTTTACCTGGGAACCTGTCCTTCCATGTTGGGTCTTTGGCTGATGGTGAGGTGATAAAGAAATAAGGAATGTGTGCCACAGCTTGGTCCCTGGATAGGGACAGGTATCTCTCCATCCTGTGGGGAGGAAAAAAGAGATCATTCACATGACTGGTTCCTCCGGGGTCTGAATCAGTGGAACTTCTGAGGTGGTGTCTTAACCCTCTCACAAAAAGGGGGCAAGAATCATTCTCTCCAGACAGTTTAGTAGAAGGGGAGCTTGACAGAGTCCCTGGACCCAAAAATGCTTCCAGAGACAACCTACACAGGTCAGACTAACAACTGATACTGGCAACTAAGGAAAGAAAAAGATGACTTAAGAGATGGCTCCTTTCTAAGGAAGCAAAAAAAAAAAAAGATACAGAAGCTTCCAGGAGGCCTGACCTCAAAAAGGATGAGTAAGTAACTGCACAGGTGGAGATCATGGGCCTATGAGTCATTCAAACCCCCTCCCCGCCTTTTTTTTAGGAAGGAGGATCACAGACCTCTCTCCTCCTTTTTAGGACTTACGCTTGGTCAATGTCTGTGTCAAAGTAGACATAACAATTGTTGGCTTCCAGGCCCAGGTTTTTCTTGGAACCTCGAAGGCAGACGAAAACACAAAGTGTAGACATGCTATGCTGTGCCATTTCCAGATGGGTCTGTATACCTATCAAAAGAACCGTAGTGCCCTCAGGATGCAGCAACAGATGGACAACTGTGTTTGTGCATATAGCCAGTCATTGATTTGGGCAAAGGCTGATGGTTTAAACCTGCCCATCTGTCCTGTGGGGTAGTGTGCTGTCCAGTTTTGCTCCTGTTTGGGTTTGAATGAAAGCCTTCTTTCTACCGCCCCAAATACCTCTGCAGCAGCTTCGGAAGCTCTTTAACTTGGTGCGTTTTACCTCCCCGCCCTGTCTGTGCATTCTGCTCATCCCTAGAGTCTGGTCAACCTCTTTTTCTTGCTGCTCAAAAGCTTATTCACACTTCCTACAGGATAGGCTCACATGAGATAGGATCTGCAAAGTGATTAGCAAGTACCTGGCAGGAGTAGGAACTTAAGAAATGCTTATTCTTTTCCTCTTTTTCTTAGTTTAACAGCAGCTATTATACCTTCATTCTTTTAAACAAAAGAACTTGCCAAAACTGTGATGACAAAGAGAATAGTATTTTGATTGTCTAAATTAGGAAGTTTTACATGAAAAAGGTCATTGCAGCTAGTTTAAAAGCAGATAGGTGGCAAAGTAGAGAGGAGTGCTGGGTCTGGAGTCAGAAAGACCTGAGTTCAAATGTGACTCAAGGCAACTTACTAGCTTTGTGACCCTGGACAAGTCATTTGACCTCTCCCTGTCTGCTTCATTTTCCTCAACTATAAAATGAGAACAGTAACAGTACCTACCAGGATTTTTGTGGAAACCAAATGAGATAATATTTGCAATGCATTTAGCCCAGTGCTATGTAGGTGCTATGTAAACAATGTTTAGTCCCTTCCCCTACCTTTCCTTTTCTGTAATATTTCTAACAAAAATATATCATCTACAATTTATAGGAAACTGACACAAATATATAAGACTAAGAGCCATTTCCTAATAAATAAGTGGTCAAAGGATATAAACTAAGTTTTCAAAAGAATTGTTAACAACCATATGAAAAAAAAGTCCCTAATTACTAGTAAAAATGAAAATTAAAACAACTCTGAGGTACAACCTCACTCATATCAAATTGGCAAAGGCAATAAAATACAAAGATAGTCAATGAGGGCAGGGTTGTTAGAAAATAGGCACAGTGAAGATGGTGGTGTAACAGGAAAAAGGATAGCCCAGCTTTCCCTCCATGAAGAATACTGAAAGTGTATCAGAGGAAATCCAAGAAAACAATCACATATAAGCTCCCTGAACTAGCAGTGGAAGCAAGAACAGGTGCCATCTGGTAACTCACTCACTACCCAGTTCTGGGTCAGAGATCCAGAATGGACTGAGGAGGGGACCTATACGTAGGGGTGGTGGAAAGCAATGGTCCCACTCTCCCTAGACTGTATCCTAAGTGAGGAACAAGTTTAAAAGCAAGTAGGAACTGTGTGGCTCTGACTCCAGGAACAAAGCAGGGACTCAGCCCAGTCTGAAGCCTGCAATAGAATTCTCAGGACAGGAATCCCAGGGAAATGGGAAGCCTGCATGCAGTTCTGTTACTCTGAACCTGTAAAGCTTCCCAGCAACAGCCCACTGGCACTTCCAAACAGGGACAGGCCCACAAGAATATGGCTGAGAGCCAAACCCAGGTCAGGATATTGCTGAGCTCGGATCAGAAGACCAGTAAGTGATCAGAGTGTGCCCAGACAGGACCAGACTCTGAGCACTGAAAACTTGAGTTTCCCTGCTTGACCCTTGAAATCCTTAAATAACACAACATTCACTCCCCCAAGAAAGCAGCAGAAGGTCCCAAGAGAACAAAAGCTCAGTTCAGACTTTCTATCCAGAAGTCTGAAGAAGCTGGCCCTAACAAAAGGTCCAAAGTCAGGAATTGGGTTGGAATAATAAGCAAACAAAAAAAGGAATCACACCAGAGTTATTATGATGAAAGGGAAGCTCAAGACAGAATTCTGGAAGAGAATGATTCCAAAATATGTATAAGCAAATGCTCAAAGAGAAATACAGCTTGGGCACAAATCCAAACAGAACCCGTGGAATTGATAAAGCAATAAACCAATTTTAAAAGCTACAAAAAAAAAAAATTAAACCAAATAAGTGCGTTAAAGGAAAAAATGGGGAAAGAAGTGGAAATTGTGGAAGAAAGATGTGGGAAGAATAATTTAGCAGCTTCAAACAAGAGTACAAAACTTTTACCCAGGAAAGTTAAATTAGAATTAACTAACTAGAAGCTAACGATTACATAAGACATCAAGAAATACTAAAACAAAATCAAACCACCAAAAAAATAGAAGAAAATGTAATGTATAGCAAAGCAAAAACAATTGACCTGGAAAACATATCAAGAAGATACAATTTAAGAATCATCAGACCACCTGAAAGCCATGACCAAAAGAAAAAAAAGTTGACATATTTCACTAAATCATAAGAGAAAACTACTCAGATCTCTTGGAACTAGAGGGTAAAGTGGAAATAGAAAGAATCTGCCACCTCTTGAAAGAAATCACAGAATGAAAACTTGAAGGGATATTATAACCAAAATCCAGAGTTTTCTAGGTCAAAGCAAAAATACTTCAAGTTACCAGAAAGAAAGAATTCAGAAGCTGAAGAGCCATCATTAGGATCACACACAAGTTAATAACCTTCATTAAAGGAACACAGCCTGGAATATGGTATTCCAGAAGGCAAAAAATTTAGGCCTCCAGAAAAGAATGACCTACTCAGCAAAACTAAGTATAACTGTACGGGGGAAATGGATTTTTAATGAAATAGAGGACTTCCAAGTACTCATGATGAAGGGTTCAGAGCTTTGTAGAAACTCTGAAGTTCAAACACCTGTATCAAGAGACGCATAAAAGGTAAATATGAGCAAGAGCGATAAGGGACTAAACAAGGATATATTGTTTATATTCTTGTATGGGGAGATGATACATGCATCCTCTTGGAGTTGTGTCATGAACAGGGATCCTAGAGGCAGTCTATTTAGGCCAAGTGAGTGTTTGGGAGTACTTGTTCCATTTTGAAAATATTTAAAGAAAGGAAAAGGAATATCCTGAGGTAGGGGAAGAAAGTAAAGGAAGGATGGGGGAAAATATCTTACATAATTAGGGTAAACAAAAGTTTGAAATAAAAGAATATTAAATAATACAACTGACAAACTAAGTTAAATGGAGGAATACTTACAAAAACATAAAACGCTCAGATTAACAGAAAAGGAATTAAAGGACTTAACCCAATTTTAGAAAAAGAAATTTAACAGGCCTAAGTGAACTCTCAAAAGAAAAATAAAATTCAGGTGGATTTTCAAGTTAATTCTACCAAGCATTTAAAGAACACTTGATTCTAATACTACATGAACTGTATGAAAAAAATAGGAAAAGAAAGGGCCTGCCACATTACTTCTATGACAAAAATATGATCTTGATACCAGGGAGATTCAAAACACAGAACAAAAACTATAGACCAATATCCCTAATGAATATCGATGTAAAAACTTAATAAAATGTTAGCGAGGATACTGCAGCAACGTATCAGAGGTTATAGACTAGAACCAGGCTGCACTTAAACCAGGAATGCATGGCTGGTTTAATATTATGAAAAGTGTAAACATGATAGACTACTAATAACAAGAAAACAAAAAATCATGATTCTATCAGTAAATGAAGAAAAACCTTTGACAAGATACAGCACCCAAACCATAAAGCATAAAAATGAATGGAGCTTTCTTTGATATAAGTAGTATTGATCTAAAACCTAGAGCCAGCATTATCTATTGTGGAGATGTCCTAGGTGTCTTTCTGACTAGGTCCAGTGTAAAGCAAGCATATTCATTAGCCAGTTAGGCTGTAAATATTTTTTATGCTCCTACTATGTGCCAAAACACTGTGCTAAGTGCTAGAGGATGTAAAGGACAAAAGATAGTCCCTGCCCTTAAGAGGCTCACAGTCAAAAGGTAGAGACAGGTTTACCCCTATTAAAAACCAACATATAAAAAAAAACAATCCCAAACTCTATCGAGGATACATAGGAAATGATCCACAGACGGACAGCATTAGAATTAAGAGGAATAGGAAGAGGCTTCTTGTAGAATGTAGAATTTTAACTGGTATTTGAAGGGAATCAGAGAAGCCAGGGCGTGAAGATGAGGGAGAGCATAGCATACATGAGGAACAGTCAGTGAAAAGGCCTGGAGATGGTGTGTCTTGTTTGAGGAACAGCAAGGAAGCCAGTCTCACTGATCAAAGAATACATGCAGGGTTGGAAAGTTGGGGTCAGGGGACTAGGCTTTGAAAGCATAACTGGATTTGATATTTGCTCCTGGAGGTGATAGGGAACCACTGGAGTTTACTGAAGAGTGACTTGGTCAGACCTGGACTTTAGGAAATCACTTTGATGTCTGAGTTGTGGATGTACTTTAGAGGGGAAAGACTTAGGCCAACCAGCAGCTCTGGGAGTATTCCAGGCATGAGGTAATGAAGGCCTGTACCCCAGTCTGGTGGCAATATCAGAGGAAAATGCTAGAAAATGTAAAATCAACAGACCTTGGCAATAAATTGGATAAGTTGAGGAGGGTCGACAGTGAAGAGCCAAGGATGATACTTAGGTTGTAAACCTGGATGTAACTGGAAGGATGGTGGGGCCCTTGACAGTAATAGACACGTTTGAGATGGTTTAGGGCAAAAGATAGTGAGTTCAGTTTGGGACATGTGGAGTTTAAGATGTCTATAAGATGGGAGGTGGAACCAAGATGGCTTAGTGGTAAGAAGCATCTCCCCTCCACAACACTTCTCCAGACAGAACAAGAAAATGCAGCAGACCTAACCTTGAAGGGGGTAATACAGGGAAAGTCATAGTGTGGCTTTGGCCCAATCCAGCTCAGCATCAGAAGACAGACATGGAGGTCTATGAACCCTGGACACAGAGTGAGCCCCGAGAGACTGTGCGCCAGAACAAGAGGAGATCCTAGAGCCATTCCAGGCACTGTAATGGGGACAGCTATGAACTGGCAGCTTGGTTGCCCACTCTTCAAGTTCCAGGTCACAAATTCAGAAAGGCATGTAAAGGGTGTTCCTGGGTAGTGTACCAAGAAGGGAGGGATTCAAAAGCCAGCCCAGCAGTAGTGTGTCTCAGACCCCAAGGTACAGGTCCTCAGACTGACCCCAAGATCTTGGAATAACATAGCGCTCAATACTCGAAGAAAGCAGCAAAAAAAACAGCTCAGACTTTCCCCACAGAAGCTGTACAGAGCCTAGCCTAGGGCTGGGGAACCAGTGACCTCAAGGCCACACGTGGCCCTATAGATCCTCAAGTGTGACCCTTTGACTGAATCCAAACTTCACGGAACAAATCTTCTTAATAAAAGGATTTGTTCCCTAAAACGTGGACTCAGTCAAAAGGCCACACCCAGGGACCTATAAGACCACATGTGGCCTTGAGGCTGCAGATTCCCTAGCCCTGGCCTAACCCTAACATCAAGTCCAAAGTCAGGACATAAGCTGAAAGGAGCAGGCAAACAAAAATAATCTCACCATAAGATGATATCTAAAAAAAGGAAGTGGGGTATAATAGGGGAGGCGGGAGCAGGGTATAACATACATGAACCTCACACTCCTCTGAACTGGTCAGAAGAAGGAGGAATATACATACACACAGAAACAGAGCTGGATATGGAAGTATATTTCATTCAATAGGGATATGGGAGGGAAAGGGGGGAATCAGAAAGAAGGGACATTAAAGAAGGGATTAACCCTAAGCAAAACAAAGAATATAGAAACAAAAATAAGGATATAGAAAAAATTTTATAGCTCTTTTTGAGGTTTCAAAGAATAGGAATCTGAGGAGATACCCATATATTGAAGATTTTATGAACCAATTATAGGATATAAATGTGATAGAATACTGTTATGCTGAAAACTCTTATCAGTGTAATGACCAACCATGATTCCAAAGGACCCGTGAAGAAACACACCACCCACCTGACAGAGATGAAGGATTTCTAATGAAGAATGAGATAAATATTTTTTTTATGTGTGACCATTGTGGAAATGTGTTTAGATCAACTCTTTGTATTTATAACAGTTTCATTTTTCTTGTTTTCTCAATTGGAGGTGGGGGGATGGGGAAAATAATGGCAAGGAGAAAAGACAGGTTTTAGCTAATTAAAGCAAATAAAATTTTTAGATTTTTTTAAAAAGATGTCTATAGGACATCCAATTTAAGATGTCAGGTAGTTGGAGATGAAAGTCAGCAGAGAGGTTGAAGCTGCATATGTAGATAAAATAATCAACAATACAGAGATGATCATTGAATTGAGAACTGATGAGATCACAAAGTGAGATAGTTTAGAGAGAGAAGTCAGAACAGAGCCCTGTTGGACACTCACAGTAAATGAGTATGAACTGGATGAAGACCTCGCAAAGAAGACTGACAAGTAATAGGTAGGAGGAGAACCAGGAGAGGGGTGTTCTGAAAACCAAGAGAGAAGAAAGTATCAAGGAGAAGAGGGTGACTGATGGGATCAAAGGCTGCAGAGAGGTCAAAAAGTATGAGGAGTAAGAAAAGGTTATTGGATTTGGCAACGAATGGGGTGATTGGGGCCATGACTGTTAATACGTGCAGTAGCAGGGGCTATAACTGGTTGCAAGTTTTCCCATTGCTCTAGGTGGGAGCTATAGACATTAGGCTTGGCCCAGGTCCTTTGCTATACATAGAGCCCAGACATAGATCCTGGCAGCTGAGATAGCAACCTGAATTCCTTTTTAAAAAAAAAAAGGGTCTGCTGTCAGATACCATGACAGCTGTACCTGTGGATACAGAGACTGCTAGGACATCTGTTCCTAAGGGCTTGATGAAGGCAGAGGAAGAAGAGCTCAGATCTGAACTCTCCAAGGTAGAAGAGGAGACGACATTACAGCAGATCCTAACAGGCAGAGAGACACTGTGGACAACTGAAGGGAAAGTTGAGACTGACTCCCCTGAATAGACTGAAACAGATTCTTTCAAAGAATTGACATGATGATCAGATCTTCAGTACCTATGGAAAAAAAAACCTGAGAATCTTGGAGAGTGGAATGAGAAACTGATATAGTATGACTTTTACAAGAAGATCTAGGCAGGACAGATTTCAGCTGCCCTGTTCTATGTGGGATCCGTCATCAGCGGTAAACCTGGACATATGAAGAATTCTGCATTCTTCATGTCTTTCAAAGATAGAGTTGGGACTATCGGTGGCAGAGAGGATGGTGGAGATGTCCTTCCTTCACCAACAAAAATTAGTGATGAACCCCTAAAGGATTATACTCTTTCTATATCCCTTTGGAGCTTTACCCTACCACAGAATGAGTTCAACAACCTTTTCAACTCATCATGAGCAACTCTGCGGAAAAAAATAGCCAATGATCTGATCATTCAAACCAAGAAATGGACAATCCTGTGTTGAGAATTCATATCCATGTGGACACTTGCTGTGATCTTTGAATAAAATAGTGAACAAAAAGTTTTATTCACAGATACTTTACACTCAGGTCTGTAGATTAAATGTACTTCTGTGCTGTTCCTAGGTGTGAATTTTACATAGACAGAGCCATTGCTCTGGAAAACACTATTGCCTAGCTGAATGCTCAAATAGGTTTCTATTTAGGAACGGAAAGAAGTAAAATCATGAAATAAACTCTGAAAATTTAGTTCTTTTCTTCTTTCCTTCAGTTTCTGAAAGCTCCTAGAAGTAACTAGAAGATTCTAACTAATTCAATATTTTCCCCCCAAAATGTGAAATGTCTATTTTTTCTGCCTCCCTGTTCCCACCAAAGGAAACTCAAATAAGCAGCTGCCTGGTTGTTATGCTAATATTATAGCTTTAACAAAACAAAAACCTTAATTTTTTAAAATGCAGTGGATTTTTCAAAAAGAAAAATGAGGCAAAGCAGCTTTAGCCTCATCTTGGAAAAACAGTATTATCTTGGACCCTTAAATCAATACTTTGCTTATTTATCTGTTTGTATAAAGAAATTGAGGGTTCTGAAGCAGGGTTTTGAGCACTGTGTAGCTTTGCAGTTAACCCTTGAGGCAGCAGGCTTGCAAGCATATGAAATTTGCTTATCTGAATTCCTATAGCAGCACCTATATAGTAGGTTCCTGTATACTGTTCCTATATTGTAGTAGCCTATAGTAGGTTCCTGCCTTTAACTCATCAGCTCAAAGGCTTCTTTGTAGTAGGGAAAGACATTACCAATGAAAGATAAACCTCATACTTAAGCAACTTTTAAATGAGAATAGCTCATCCCCCTGTACTAGCACTATCCTACTTCTGAATAAGAGCAGAGAATTGTGTGTTACTGATCAGTAAATCTGAAGCTGCCATTGTTTATAACAAATAGATGAAGTTTAGAGTTGGAAGAGCAGGTTCAGGTGTGAAGGAATTCACTTAGACCTTCTCTGTAGCCATGGGATCTTTATTGACACAAAAGCAGCACAAGTCTCCTAGCAAGAAAGCTAAGTGAAACTCTGATATTTGGGGGAGTTATGCTGATATAGAGGTTTCAGAGTGAGAATGTAGTTTTAGAGGTTTTTATGGGGGCTGAAGATTAAAGAGAGGACAGGATGACATAGGATGATGGAGACAAAGGGAATTCTTTATGATTTAAGGATTTAAGGACAGGGCAGGAGGATAGAGGTTACAAATTAAAGGACCTGGGGAACACAGGATAAAGGACACAAAAGCAATTCTTTTGGTATAGGTTCAAGAGAAGGAGGAATGGACTTTAGGACACCTTCAGGTTACAGAATAAACTAGGGGCTTCACAAAGTACTGGAAAAGCAATTCTTAACTCTTAAGGCATCATTTGTGTCCTCATCACTTAGAATTCAGAAAATAAACTTAATGGGAAGCAGAACTAGACCTTCCTCAAGACAGGCTGGAATTGGATGGAAAGTGTTGGCTGGGATTTGTAGGAACCTGTTTGGGGATTTTGTTAATTTCATAATAGCAATATTACTCAGGAGCTCTGAGACTTTTTCCCCCTTTTCCATTTTTTTAAAAATGCTGGTATTTGACAGCTTTTCTCAAGCCTAGCATGAGGCTTGATTTTGAGGGTGAAGTTTTGTGCCTTGTTAGCTCTCAGCAGTGGAATTAAAATCTGTTTCCTTGAAGTATATATTCATTAAATTTCACTGGTTGAAGGAATACTCCTCATGGCCCTATTTTGTTGAGCCATAATGCTCTCCCTACTCTAGAGACCCAGGGTCTGTTACATCAGTATCTGCTTATCTATTCAAATGTTCTTCTGAGGGGTTCCACTCAATGTAAGGAGGTAGATGAAGTAGGAAGCATACTATAAAGTGTCCTTTTATCTGGTTTTATTATTTGTGGCTGAAATTATCAAAAGGGAAACAGTGAGAAGAAGTGAGATACAGGAGTGGGAATTCATCTTTCTTCTCCTTAAGCTGGATATTGGGTACTTGACACTAAATTATTCTTTTCAGGGTAATAAACAAACTAAAAAGAAGATCATTGTTAACACTGGAGAGAGATGAGGTCAGAAGCCAGACTGTAGAATTAAGGAGAGTGGGAAGGGGAGAAGTAGAGACTCCTATTATAGATGACCTTCTCAAGGAGTTTAGCTGCAAAAGGCAGAAGGGATGTGATAATGATGGGGTATAGGCTCTGGGAACCCCCTTGAACTCTCTTTGAATCTTCCCATTTGATCTGGCATTCTCCTGAGACCATAAGCCTTTCTTTATCGCCATGTCCAAATCTCTGTTACCCTTAACCTACCCTAGCCCTCCACACTCTCTATTACCTCTGAATCACCTTTGGCTACTTCCCACCCTTTATCCTATTTTGGTTCCTGGCATCCAACCTCTAGTCACCCCAGACTACTGGCCACTCCCATCAAGATCCTCCCTAGACTACTTTCCCCAGACTACTTGGCCAACCCTACATCCCTCCCACAGTCTTTCTCCATATAAGATGCATCTTGTTGCCATGAAGATGCTCAGATTCATTCTGGCCTATTTGTCAGTACAAGAATCACAAGGGCATAGATTCTATCTAGCCTCCTTATATTAACAACACAAATGCTGAGATTCAGATTCTATCTAGCCTGTCAGGAATGCTCAGATTCCTTAAGAGTCTAGACAATGCAGAAATTTCTTAAGAGTCAGGTAATATGGTGGATTATAAATAAACTTTGTTTTTCTTTGAAAGAAGACTTGGGTGGAATTCATTTGAACAGGACCCGTATCTCCCTGTTTCAGGGTCCCAGAACTTCCAAACCTCAACATTTTGGTTCCCTGACCAGGAATCAAACCCTGGGCCACTGTGGTGAGAGTGAAGAATCCCAACCACCAGACCACCAGAGAGTGAAGATAAATAAGGGATTGGGGTAAAGGGGCATCCATTATTATTACTCAATATAGTCTAGAAATGCAAGCTATAACAATAAGAAAAGAAAGAGAATTTCAGGGAATGAGCATAGATAAAACAGAAACAAAAATATTACTTTTAGAGATAATATGATGATTTATTAGAGAACCTTACAGAACCATTAAAAAACTAATTGAAACAATTAGCAACTTCAGCAAAGTTGCTGGATATAAAATAAACCCACATAAATCATCAACATTTCTGTATATTATCAACAGAATACAGCAAAAAGAGATTAAAAAAAGAAAAATATATTTAAAATAACTGAAGAAAGTGTAAACTATTTAGGCATCTACCTGCCGAGACACATGCTGGAAATATTGGAATACAGTTAGAAGAGTCTTTACACAAAGTCAGATCTAAATAATTGGAGAAAAATTAATTACTCATTGGTAGGCTGAGCCAATATAATAAAAATAACAATATTACTTAAGTCAATTTACTTATTCAGTATCATACCAACCAAACTACCAAAAGATTATTCTATGCATCTAGGAAAAATAATAAAATTCATCTGGAAGAGGTGAAGGTCAAGAACCTCAAGGGAACTAATGAAAAAAAAAAGTGGGAAAGAATGAGGTTTAATAGTACCAGATCTCAAATTACACTATAAAGCCACAATCATCAGAATAATTTGTTTTCAATAAAAAATAGAAAAACTGATCAGTGGAAAAAATTAGGTATATAACATTTAGAAGTAATTGAATATAGTAGCCTAGAGACTCAAATGTCTCTGCTTTTGTGGAGTGGAGTGAAGAACTCACTGTCTGACAAAAAACACTGGGAAAAATGAGAAAGCGTTCTGCCAGAAACTAGCTATAGACCAACATTCACACTGTATACCAAGATAAGTTTCAACTAGATATAAAACTTAGGTATAAAAGGTGACATCATAAACAAATTGGAGTAGCAAAGAAGAAATTAACTGTCATATCTGTGGATAATGGAATGATATATGACCAAAAATGGAATGGAGAAATTCACAGGAGGTAAAATGGACAATTTGGACTACATAAAATGAGAAGGGGTTTACACAAAACAAATGCAGCAAAATTTAGAAGAGAAGTAGGTAAATGGGAACAAATCTTTGCACAAATTTTTCTAGTAAAGGTCTCATTTCTAAGATATATAGGGAACTGATTCAGATTTATAGAATTACAGCCATTTCCCAATTGATAAATGGTCAAAGGATATGAATAAGCACTTTTCAGAGGAAAAATGCCCCAAAACATAATAATCATAGAAACGCAAATTAAAATAAACTCTGAGGTATTACTCACACCCATCAAATGAACAAATTGACCAAAAAAAAATGAAAATGATGAAAGTTGTGGGACTGTGGGAAAACAGGTGCATTAATACACTGTTGATGGAACTATGAGATGATCCAGCTATTCTGGAAAGTAATCTGAAAGTATATCCCCAAATCTATTTAAACTATACCTATTCTTTGACCAAATAATACTGCTACTGTCTGTACTTCAACGAGATCAAAGAAAGGGGAAAAGGATCCATATGTAAAAAGTATTTATAGCAGCATTTTTGTGGTGGTAAAGAATTAGTAACAGGATTCTCATCAATTAGGGAATGGCTGGACAAATTGTGGCGTATTAATGTGATAGAATACTATTATACTTGTAACAAGAGATGAAAGGTATGATTTCAGAAAAACTTAAGAAAATTTGTATGAACTGATACAAAGTGCTGAGCAGAACCAGGAGAACAATTTATTCAATTACTGACAATATTGTACAGACAGCTTCATTGCTCTTTGGATGTGACCAACCTTGCAAATCTCAGAAAAACTATAAGCGAAAACATATGTACATCCAAGAATAAATAGGTGTTTAAAACATCCTTAGGAAGAATACTAGAGGCAGAATCAAGATGGTGGAGTGAAAGAAGTATTTTTTTGTTTTTCCTAGTTTATCCCGCTGACTTCCTCCACAACAATCTAGAAAAATGCTCCAGACCAAATTCTGATCAAGAAAGCCAAGAAAAATAACAATAAGTTATTTTTTTCAGGACAGGAAAGCTTAGGAAGATAGACAAGGGAGTCTTTGAATATTGGGGCAGGCAGGGGCGGACCAGGAACTTGAATCAGTGGTGAGAATAAGGAGCATTCCAGCACTGAGGGATGGAAAGGGAATTGAGATAGAACACCAGAGCAGGTGGCTCTGGGACAGAATAAGATAACCCAGAGGACCCCCGAACTAGGGCTGGGAGCAGAAACAGGTGTCTTCTGGAAGTCCTGTCACCCATTCTCCAGTTCCAGGTTACAGATGAAGGGTAAAGAGGAGCATTCACAAGCAAATGGTGCCCTCACTGTGTACTGAGCAAGGAATAAATTCCAAAAATAGGACTGTGTGGCTCTGAGCCCAGAAGCAGAATAACCACCAGATTATAACATTTAGCCACACAAAAAAGCCTGTAATGGAATAACCAAGACCAAAGAAGATCCAGCAGTTCAGTCCATCTGAGCCTGCAGATCCCCCAGCGGGTTCTGTGATTGTGTCCAGCAGTAGTCTACTGAAACTCAGCTATAAGCAAGCAAATCGACCCAACTTGCAGAGCTCAGAACAGGAATATGAACAGGCCTCTCTGCACATCATACCACTTTGGAAGCACAGAAAAACTTGCAGGCCTCCAGACTGAGTTATGAAAGTAGCAGAAAGACATAAAATGATAGAAGCTCAGGCCAGATACCACATCCACCCACCTCAGAAGTGAGCAGAGCCCAATTCTAACATAGAGACCAAAGTCAAGAATTAGGCTGGAAAAATGAGCAAACAAAAAAAAGAACTCATCCTTAAGAAGCTTCCCAGTTACAGGGAAGCTCAAGACTCAAAAACTAAAGAAGACAATGACTTGAAAATATCTACAAGAAAAGCCTCAAAAAGAAAGAAAGAAAATTGGCACAAGCCCAGCAAGAACTAGAGAAGTCAAAGAGTTAAAGATGGTTCAAAAATATATTGAAGAAATCAAATGAGAACTACAGAAGAAAGATATGAATTGAAGAAGATAACTCCTTAAAAATTAGTATTGGCCAAATAGAAGCTAGTGACTCCATGAGACATCAATAAATAATAAAGTGTATTTAAATATGAAATGAAGTATGGGAAAAAATGTGAAATATTTCATGGGAAAAATAACTGACCTAGAAAACAGACTGAGGAGAAATCATTTTGTTATTGTGTTCATTCTTTGTTCTCAAAGAGGACCATGACATCAAGATGGTGACTTGACTTTGAGTTGAGTGAAGGAGGCTGTGCAAGGTCACCAACTTCACTTTCTTCTCCTGAACCTTCTGGGTCCAGTGACCTGATATTAATCAGGACAACTAGAGATGACCCAGGATGCAATGAGAGGCCCTAGCCCTATAAGGCTGAGGTCTTATTATTCTCACTTTGAGTGAGATACCACCCATTCAATGAATAGGCTTCTTTAAGTAGTCACTCAAAGGATGGCCCCTCTAATCAAAAAAAAAAAAATCAAAATGGGAGGGGCAGAACCCCAGGTTCCTGGGTAAAAGGAATTTAGTACTATTTAGTAATTTTATCATATTTCCTGGGTAAAAGGAATTTAGTACTATTTAGTAATTATATCATATTTCCTCAGTAAAAGAAATTTAGTACTATTTAGTAATTATATCATATTTCCTGAGTAAAAGGAATTTAGTACTATTTAGTAATTACATCATATTTCAAGAAATTATAAAGGAAAACTGCCCAGATCTTTTAGAGTCACAGGACAAAGTAGACATTGAAAGACTCTACCAGTCACCCTGAACCACCAGAAATCCCAAAATGAAAATTCTCAGGAAATTATAGCCAAAATCCAAAACTCCCTGGCCAAGGAGAAAATATTGTAAGTAACCAAAAAGAAAAGAAATTCAAGTACTGCCGAGACACAGTCAGAAAGAATACCAGACTTGAAGATATTACAGGATTTGCTTCTCAGACACCCCAGACAATAGAAATACAGGAGAGATGAATGAATGCAACAGCTAAAGACAGTAATAGCAACAGAAGAACAGTAAGTGGTCCCTTTCTAAACATACACAAGGAGACAGAAGTGAAGGCAGATATCAGGGGGAGGTAATGGTGGAGAGGCAGTCCAGGAGCACAGAATTGGACTGCATCCCACCCACAAATGAGTCAATGGTTGTTTGGTTTTTTTTGGTGTGACTAAATTCCAATATGATGAGGGGCATGGAAGGAGAGGGGAGAAGGAGGATAGAGGTGTGTGTGCATGTGTGTGTGTAAAACATGCCTTGTTCATGTTAAGGGCTAACAATGAGGGGATGGTGACTCCTGGGGTCTCTCTGGAAGAGAAGAGCCTATAGAGGAGTGGGTGAGAAGGCAGAGGAAGGGATTAAAGAGGGAAAGAAGAAGAGGGAGGCCTTGTTTTCATGGTAGGAGGAGGAAAGTCACTAATGAAGACACCTGTAAGTGAAAACATGTTCTATGAAGGGATACGGGTACTGTGCACTGGTATTATTTGTAGAGATTTGAGGCTTCATAAAACCATTTGTCCTGCCTTGTGAGGGGGCAAGTTGGAGTTCCTGGGGGCAACTAGCACCTGGGGAAGTGGGAGGACAAGGACACAGGAAGGAGATTTTGAGGCAAATGGGGAAAGAAGGAGACCAGGAGGTGGGTCAGGTCAGTGGTGAGGTGTATGATCAGAGATGTGGGTGGGCAGGGAGTGTCCAGTCATGAAGCAGTGTCCTCTCTGCCATCTACAGAAATTTGCATTTTCTGGAAGTGAAACACAATTAAAAGGGGAAGTCAGGGAGCAAGTTTTACAAGTCAGCGGCTAAAACTGCTTATAAGGGAGAACTGAGCCTCCAAGGGATACCTAGGAAGTTTTGATTCCAGTAAGAATGCAAGAATAGAGGACCAGATAAGTTTAGGAGAACCAGAGAATTAGAGTCTAGAAAGGGAGGTCAGATAATGAAAAGAATGAGGCAAAAAAATCTTCTTTGGAAAGGAGTACAAAAATGAAATTTTTAAAAATGAACATGACTAATAGAAGAGAAGAGGAAAGTAGAATCTACTTGACTAAGGGGAAAAAAGAAAAGAATTAAATAACCATATAAAAGCAGGAAGGAAAAAGGAACTAATAAGCAGAACTCCAAAGGGAAAGAGATAACAAATAGGGGTTGGGAGACACTGGGGTTGAAAGGAAAAGAGTCATTGGGAAGACAGCCACCTTCAAAATGATTACGCTAAATACTCTGGGAAATATCAGAATTTAAACCCCAACACTTTGGCTACAAATCCCATTCTCTCTCCACTAAGATAGGCATGCAAGGGGAAAAGAAGAAGCCAACTTTATCAAGGAGGGGGTGAGAAAGACTGGGAAAATGGAGGAACAAGGCAATAGAAAAGAAAGTTGCCATCCCCTCCTGGGCTGCAGCCAAAACACAAATACTTCCCCTGGGAATGGGTTCATAGGAAGCCAAAAATCAGAACAGGGATTCTCACATTTCCTAAACAAGGGGAGACTATGGGACACTTGAGAAAGAGAGCAGAGGAAAGCTTTTCTCACAAACTCAGCTGACTTGCTTTAAAATGAGGCATCATGGTTGGCACAAAACAAGTGGCTTTTACCTGGTAAACAGCGGGCTTTCTCAGGCAACAAGCGCTCATAAGTATTCAATATTCCTGCATTGGAGATCACAGTGGGAGAAAAGATGTTTACCAGCCGTTGGTCCTTCTTCACTCTGACACCTACAGAACAGAGGAGACTAGCTGAAGTCTGGGAAGGGCAGGTGCCTTTGGAGAAGGGAGGGGAAGGTTCCAGGACTTTCCAGGAGCTCTTTGGTTCTAACAATAAAGTCTGAGACTTCCTCCAAACTGCCTCTCCTGGGCCTTCTTTCTTTCCTGTATCAAAGGGCCTGTTCTCTTTTAGGCAGGTTGGATCTCTGACAAACTTGTAGAGCAGGTCAATTTTCTGAGTCCCAGGCTACTTGTTCAGTAGCCACCCTAACTTTCCTCTAGGGATCTAAGGGCTAAGGTCTCTCCTTAATTTCCAATTCTTCATTCCCATTAGTATAAGAAGTATAAATGACTGATAACATCTTTAAGGATTAGCCTTTCCCTAGGAAACAATTTGCCTATTAATAGGTCTCAAAGCTTTAAAGAAATGACTAAAGCTCCAGCAGTAGTGCTTAAAGCAAACTGGAAGATTTGGGGGAAATGAGGAGTTCCCAATATGGAACCCCTCGTCTATGTGCTGGCATTGATAGAGTTGTGTGACTGTCAAGCTGCAGATTCAAGAGACTTGCCCTAGCTTTAACTAGCAGTGGCCAACAGGTCCTACTGATAGGAGTCCAGAATCATGCTATTTCATCTTCCTGCAAGGGTGAGCCTATGCCTGGGCAGGGCAGCCAGCTAGCTCCAACCTTGGAACGTCTGAAAGGTACCCCCAGGATACCACCCTGCCTCCTGATCTCCCCAACAGCCCTACCAGTGGAGCTAAATTCTTTGCCCTTCAAGTCAACAAGGGCATTTCAGGGAGGGGGCGGGGGCTAGGCATTCATTTAATTAAGTATTAAAACTTTTATAGAGATTGTCCTGCGACAGTCATAGGGGGTTTTCTCTCTTAGTCATTGCTGGCAAGATTCTTGCCAGAATGCTCCTTAATAGGCTGATCCTTCATCTGGAAGATGGTCATCTAGCCAGTGTGGCTTCAGAAAGGTCTGAGGAACAGTTGATATAGTGTTTGCTGCCCGACAACTCCAGCAGAAATGCCAGGAGCAGAACAGAAGTCTGTACGCAACATCTATAGATCTGACCAAGGCCTTTGATACTGTCAGTCATGAGGGCTTATGGAAAATTATGCCAAATTTGCCCAGACAAGTTGATCAGCATTGTATGCCAATTTCAGGATGGCATGTTTGTCTGGATTCCAGATAATGGACAGTGCTCGTGTGCCTTCCCAATCATCAGTGCAAGTGAAACAAGGTTGTGTGCTTGCTCCCATGCTTTTCAGAATGATGTTTTCAGTCATGTTGTCAAATACTTTCAATGAGGATGAACACAGCATCAAGGTCAACTACCATACTGATGGTAAGTTCTTCCATCTGAAAAGGCTACAAGCCAAGGCCAAAGTGGAGGGAATGTTGGTGCATGATTTTCTGTTTGCAGATGATTCTGCATTGTACTCAGTGCAGCCTCTGAAGCTGAGATGCAACAAAGTATAGAGCAATTCTCTGTTTTTTGTGCTAATTTTAGCCTAATAATCAACACCAAGAAAACACAGGTGCTCCATCAGTCACCATCACACCATCCATATGTGACCCATCAGTTACAACAAATGGAGAAGTTTTGAGTGCTGTGGATAAGTTCACTTACCTTGGTAGTATACTTTTCAGTGTACACTGTATCAGTGTACACATTGATAATGAGGTTGATGCAAGCATTGCCAGAGCCAGCTCAGTGTTTGGGAGGCTCCAAAGGAAAATGTGGCAGAGAAGAGGTATTAGACTGACTACCAAACTGAAGGTCTACAGAGCTGTTGTGCTGACCTCATTGTTGTATGACTGTGAAACATGGACAGTCTACCAGAACCATGCCAGGAAACTGAATTGTACCAGACACTGAAGTCCTTGCTCAAGCTGAACTGCCAAACGTTCAAACTCTGCTTGAGAGAGCGCAATTCCAAAGGACTGGGCATGTTCGAATGCAAAACATACACTTGCCAAAAATACTATTTTATGGAGAACTCACACAGGGCAAGTGATCACATGGTGGTCAGAGGAAGTGATACAAGGACACTCTTAAGGTCTCTCTCAAGAACTTTGGATTTGATTGTGTGACATGGGAGACCCTGGCACAAGACTGCTCAGCATGGCATGCCCATATCAGAAAAGGTATCCACGCCAAATATTCACATGAACCATCTGAGATAGAGCTCATATTCATCTGGTCAACTACAACCAGACACACGGAAACTTGACTTTATCATAGTGATGTCATTTTGGCCCTCGTCAGGAATGAAGGACAACAACCCATTAAAACACTGGTGTGAGTAACCTTGAATCTTTCCTAAGTAAGAGTTGAACAGTTTTTGCTTTGAGGGATATATAGAGAAGAGAGAAAGACATAATGAATACAGGACACCTTTCTTTGTGGCCCCAGCAGGAAGCCTGGCACCTAGGAAGGGCTAAATCAAATACTTGTTGGCTGACTGCCCAACCACACACCCAGAAAGGCAGTCCTAGAATGTGAGGCACCTAAAGAAGGCATGGCAGAATTCGAGGGGTTTTGTTCTGCTGGATGTTGAAAGGACAGCTGTCAGGTAGGTGTGTGGCAAGGTAAACTTCATTTCACAATTTTGCTTGACACTCATCCCGTTCCATTCTGATTAGCACCTTGCTTAGAAACTTACTGCCTTCCCATAGACACTAAAAAAGATGATGTGTTGGGGAGCCATGCCCACCTCTCTCCATCCACTCCCTCAACCCCTCCCAACCTGGTTTATACTCCCCCCACTCCTTCAGCGGCCATCTCCTAGTTTTGTAAAGATGTTGCCAGTCTTTTGTCCTTGTCCTTGATTCTTCCTTGATTGCCTCCCTAGAACACATCCCTCCCTTGGCCTCCTCCATGCTGTACTCTGTTGACACCCTTCTCCCTTGCTTACCCCTTCCCCTCTGGCACTGCCTCCCCTTCCTCCTCCCACTCGTAAACATGGACAAGTTCCCAGGGTTCCAGCCTCACCCTCGATCTTTTTTCTTCCTGCTGATGTCAGCTACTTCTAATGTTTCAACCATCACTTCCAGGAAAATTACTTCCTGATCACTGTGTCTAGCCCCCATCCCCCTTCAGCTCATGATCTTGTTTAGTTGTCTAAAATTCAGCATGATCAGATGCAAACACATCCTCCTCCAACACCTCCTCAAGTTTGCCCCTAGAAGTCTTATTTTGGTCAATATAACCGAGAGTCACTTTCTTACCCAGATCTGGAAACCCACCTTAGTCTATACCTCATTTCCTCCCTGAGCCCCAGACCAAATCCAGTCAGTGTTCAGCCAAGGACACAATCACAACCAGTTGCTCCCTGCTTCTCTCCCCAATCCTTTGTTTTGCCGTCAGAGAGATGTTCCTTAGGTACAGAGGTAACATCTCTGTGGAATTTCCCTGTTCAGAAGTCTTCAGGGGCCTCCTATGACCTACAGAAAAATCCAAACTCCTAGGTTTGAAAGTAAATGCTCTGAGTATAGTGAAAATGTATTCAATAGGAATGTATGTGTAGATCCTATATAGAATTGTATTGCTTCTTGGGGAGGAAGAGGGGTGGGGTGGGGTAGGTATGGAGGGAAAAAAAAGAAAGTAAATGCTCTTAACAAGCTATAGCCTACTTACCTTTCCAGGCTGCTGTTGTTACTACTGTTACTGATGCTGCTACGGAGGCTTCATATACTGAGCTTCAACTTAGATAATAATAGCTAGTTTTTCTTTATAGAACTCTTCAAGGCTTGCCAAGCACAGACCTCAGTGTTACCTCAATCCATCCTCACAACAGCTCTGGGAGGGAGGTGCTAGTATAATTCTCTTTTTACAGAGGAGGAAACTGAAGCGTAGAAGGTTAAGTTATGGATTGTGTATTTCATAAGTATCTAAGCTGGAATTCAGACTCAGGTCTCCCCGCCTGCGTTCCCTGAACACATGGCACATGTTCCTCCTGCCTTTGCTTATACAGTCCCCTGGAACATCGTCTCCATGTCCCCTACTCCCAATCCCTGCTGGCCCCTTACTTCAGGGTTCTCTCCCCATATAGGAGCCAGGTATGCTCAATTATACTCGCTCTCCCAAATGCTTTCCCCTTTTTAAATTTCCCCTGACCTGGCCCCCCCACCCCAATTCTAACAAGGTAGAAGTGGGGACCTGGGACCCCCAGCTCTCACCACAGGCTCTTCCAGCAGAATCCAGCAGCACACTGTTCACTGTTGCCCTGGTAAGCACTGCACCCCCAGCCCGGCGAATTACAGGGATAATGTGAAAAGCGATTTCACTGGAGCCTCCCCGGGGGTAAAAGGCCCCCTCCAGGAAATGGTTGATTAGTAAAGCATGCAGAGAGAAACTGGCATTCTTTGGAATCACACCTAGAAGAAGGAGGAGAGCAAACTGAGTGCCATTGGCTGGAGCCTCTCCAGCCTGGGATAGTGACCCCTCCTGGAGTCCATGGGTGCTGAATGTATAGAGGGCCTGCATGTTCTCTTCCCAGGACCCTTGGGGTAGTCTGGGGCCTAAGAACCCATCCAACCATGGCCCTGGGGCAGCACATGAGTCCTCCCTGCTCAGGACTGTAATGGGACCATGTCTGAAGAGAGCAGAGAACTCTGGTTAGCCAAGAGCATGATGTGGAGAAGACTCCAGGGTCAGCTGGCATGTTCATTGGCTCCCAAGGGGCTCAGATCTAAATCTCATTGTTTATGTTCAGTAAGGCAAGAAGAAGCCAAGAGACTAGCAGCCTGTCCACACAGGCTACCCCCTCCCCACCTAGCTGCTCCCTCTTCCCCCAGTTTCCCAAAACCCAAGGTCCATACCATAAGTGGGATAGATGTAGCTGAGCACAGCTTTGAGGTCCGGGGAGGCAGGCAGCTGGTTGAGCACGTCTGCTAAGCTCTGAGTGACTGCTCTCAAGAAAGGGGAGAAAAAGGCCAGCAGCCCCCACTTGTCCAGCAACCTCACCACAGGCACAGGGAGGAGCTTCAGCAGGACTATATGAAGTGTTCCTTTTGCTACCTCCTGAGGAAAGAAAGGAACCCAGGGAGAAAGACCATAGCTTTGCCTCTGCCAGCCCAAAAAGCTGAGGCCCCAGAGACATGGGCCAGATTTCAATCATTAGGCAGTCTAGGGAAGGGATCTCCTCTAAATGAAAAGGGTTCTTTCTCAAGCTTTTCTTAGAAAGATCTTCATTTTAAACATTTGACTCACAGATGTTTAACTTAGTGAGGACCAATGCTGGTGAACACATTAACCTGAGCGCTGCCCTTCTCTGCTCAGGGTAAAACTGGGGAGTGTGGGATGTTTGCTTTAGGATTTTTTCACAAAACTTGGGGTTCCTTTTCCCATTCATGGACTCTACCAACTCTGTTCTGTGCCCTCATGCTGGGCCCCCTTATACTCTAATTGCCCACAGACCACTGAAGGCTCATTCTCCACTGTACTGGCCTGAATCCTTCTTCCCTCCACCAAATCCCCTTTCTTCAGGTCCCTGTGAGGTGACAGGAGCTAATCTAATAAACCAGAGCCTACTAAGGATTTGTTAGGTGTTAAAGACAACTGCCCACCTCCGCCAGATCATGTCTTTGTATCTTCATGGGAGCCCTCAGTGCTTATAAAGGAAGAAATCCCTAAGGCCATGGCATGGGAGTGCCAAGCAACCTCCAATGCCTGATGAGAAGCAGTTGGGGCCAGGACTCTCCTCCCTCTTCAATCTCCACCTTCCCCATGTAGGTCAATGTTGGCCCTTCCTGGGTCTCTACACATGGGGAGGAGCCTGCCAGGTCAGCCCAGTCTTACCTTCACCATCTTCATGTACTTGTCAATAGCAGCTCCTTCATGAGGAAACTTTTCCTTGAGGCCCTGAACATAGGCTTTCTCCCCAGCATACATGGGGAACTCCCTTCTGCCATTAGGTCCCTCCAGCACCACAATGTCAAATGGGGAACCCAGATAAGCCCAGTTCAGCTGCCCCTCCGAGATCTGGTCCAGGAAGAAGCGACAAAAACTGCTCTTTTTCAACTGCCCAACATGGTGGATTCCTGTCAAACAGTAGCAGGGAAGGTGCCCCCTCAGGAGGTAGAAAAAGGAAACCACATCACATGAAAATGCCTAGAAGTCTCCAGATCTCCTTCATGAAGGAACCCCATACCATGGAGGTAGTAGAGGAAAAGCTGATTTCTATGGTGGTACTGACCACCTCCCCTGCTCTAGGCAAATTTTTCACCACTTTTGAACACCTAGTCCCTCCCCAGACTCACTTTACCTGTGTCAAATTCCAAGCCATCTAGGCCAAAGGTATGGCAACATCCTCCTGCCGTAGTGTGCTGCTCCAACACTAGGACCCGTTTCCCTGCTTTGGCTAGGATGGCAGCTACTGCCAGGCCCCCAGTGCCACTCCCAATCACCACTGCATCCAGCTGGTCTGGCACATGAGCATCTGAGAAAGCTGCAACCCAAGAAAGGGAGAGGGGGGGGTCAACTACTCAGTGCCAAGTAAGGAGGAGGTGGGACAAGGGAATGAGGGGAGATACACTGAGGAGACTAAAGCAGTTTGAAAAGCGACTAGACCAGAATGGACTTTGAACTCTGTCCGTATGAGAGTGAGATATGTACATCTGAATCGGTGTCATCCAGCCCAATGTCCATATTTCCTACCTGCTTAGTTGGACCTAAATGAACAGACTACAAAGGTACCAAGGTGAGTTGAGAACTCAGAGTCCAAGCAACAGTAATTCAGGATGAGGAAGCCTGGATTGTAGTAGCAGAGAGAAAGAAGGCTCATGTGCATTTACTCTGGGACCACCTGGACAAAAAGAAGGAGGTACATGGGAGAGAAGGAGGCTCGAAGCTCCTGGTCTCGGACAGAAATGCTCTGATCCTATTGGGTCATTCCCAAACACCTATGCCCAGGAAATGGAATAAGGATTTGCAATGATGATGTGAGAGCACCGAATGCCACAGACAGCATAGGGCAAAGCTGGTCATGGTATACTAGCTAATCTTTGGCGATTGTCAGTCATGAAGAATCTATTAAGTCCCTACTATGTGCCAGGCACTGCGCTAAGCACTCCCTTCAGGAACTCACAGTCTAATGAAGGGGATGAGAAAACAACCATGTGAGTGTGTATATGTGTGTGTGTGTGTGTATGTGTATGTGAGTGTATATGTGTATGTGTGTGAGTGTATGTGTGTATGAGTGTGTGTGTGTGTATGAAATAATCAACAGAGGAAAAGCACCAGAATTAAGAGGGATTGGGAAAAGTTTCTTGTAGAAGGTGGGATTTTAGGCCACAGATACCAAGAGGAGGAGATAAGGAAGGAGAGTATTCCAGGTGTAGGAGTCAGTCAGTGAAAATGCCCAGAGTCTGGTAATGGAGTGTCTTAGTGTCTAGCTGGAGGAAATGCCAGGGGGCCAACTGTCATTGGGTTAAAGAATACATGATGAAGGTTGAAGTGTGAGAAGACTAGAAAAGAGGGAGCAGGTAAGAAGGGCTTTGAATACTAAACAGGATTTTATATTTGATCCTGGAGGTGATAGGGAGTCATTGAGGTTGCGTGAAGGGGGTAGCTGGGACATGTGTAGTCAGATCTGTACTTTAGGAAGATAGATGATGGCTGTGTGGAAAACCGATTGTAGTGGGGAGAGACTTGATATAGGTAGTACTACCGCCAAGCAGGTGATTTCCATAGTCAAGGGGTGAGGAGATGAGAGGGTGAATTAGAGTGATGTTGGTATCAGAGTAGAGAATGGGGCATATAAAAAGAAATGTGAAGATGGTAGAAACATCAGGCCTCAGATAACATCAGTCATGGCAGAATGAATGAAATGAATGGAAGGAATGAAATCCTTCAGGTTTAGGGGTAGGGACTAATACATTTGAAACTTCTAGTCTCATGAGATTCTAGATATGCTTGGTGCCCTTTGGCAATGTTACTGAGGAATTTCATACAAATTTCCTTAGAAATGAAGCTGATGTTTATCTAGCATTTTGTGCCCAACATCCATTATGTTGGTTGATCCTCACAAAAAGAAGTATAAAAAGTATTAACGGCCCTGTTACAAATGAAGGGACCAAGGACCAGAGAAGCTAAATGACTTAACTAGAGTCACATGAGGAGTGTCAGGCAGGATTCGAACCTTGCTCTCAACTCCAAGTTCAGTGTTCTTTCCACTACACCAAACATGCATTATAGGATTTGAAACTGAAAGCCACCTTAATATTTGGTGTCCACAGGCTTGTGTTCCTTTTTATTTTGGTAACTATATTTCATTATGTTTCCTTTGTAGTCCTTTGTATTTTACTTTATTCATTTAAAAGCATTACTTGAGGAGAGGATTCTGGGAAGGTGGCAGAGTAGGTCAGAAAATCCAAGCTCTCAAGATTTCCCCCACAAAAGAGATAAACTAGCACCTTAGGGTAAACAAAATGAGGGTGAGGAATAGGGACAAAACAGCGGGCTTCCCAAAACAGGGACAATTAGAGAAGATCTGAAGAAAAATCCCAGGACAAGGTTTGGTCCCTGTGAAGATAATGCCAGGCTGGGGTCTGCTTTAACAACAACAAGCCACAAGCTCTGGGGTTAGTTGGTTTGAGAAGCTGCATCTGCCCCAGTCACAGGAACTTTTACCCCCAGGATAGTGAGGGGAGTTGGGCATCTGAGCCCGAGAAGATCAAGGGAACCTCTGCTGACAAGGAACTCCAGACCCAGCTGTGCTGCAAAGATAGATGTGGGGCGAGAAGGAAGCAGCACATACCTGTTGAGGGCAGAAGCAGTGAGACAGAAAGCCCCTGGCTGTGGGCACTTACAGGAGGTTGGAGGTTTGGCCTTGGTTCCAGGCTAGAGGGGAAAATTGAAGATCTGGGGCAAGAGGCACCATCTCCTATATCCCCGGGCTAGAACTGATTACAAAAATTAAGCTATTACCACTAAAAATGCACAGGCAAAGGAGAAAGAATCCGACCACAGAAAACCATTATGGGAATAGAGAAGACCAGGGTCCATCTTCAAAGGAGGATATTGAAGTAAAAAAACCCCCAAAGAGTAACATCAAATGGCTACCTGTCCAAAAAGAATTCATGGGGGGTGGGGGAGGAGGAAAAAAGAGCAAAGAAAAAAAGTGCACAGCAGACAATGAAAGGAAAGACAAGGACAGCTCTCACACAGAATGTATTATTTATCATATTGGCTTTTTGAAATGAAAATTTATTGTTACATATTTTGAAACCTCTCATGTTCTGCTATGCATATGAATGGTCTTTTTCTTTCTTACTTTGTATTTAAGTTCCAATATTTAAGTTTATGATATGTTTTTATTTTTTTCTATGCTCTGTTTTCTATTTTGTTTCTTTTCTCTATTTTGGGACTAAAATAAAATTTAAAAAATTATTTCTTAGCTAAAAAAACCAAACAGAAAACCCCCATTACTTTGAGAAAGAGTTCATAGATTTCACTAGATTGTCAAAGGGACCCAGGACACACAAGAGATTCAAAGCCAGGTCTTTTCACTCCAAATCCAGTGTATTTCCATGGACCTATTAAAATGAAAAGTACCTTGAAAATCACCTACACCAGCCCACTCTGAGCTGAAACCTTGTAAACCAGTTAAATTTCTCCAAGAAATAATAGGTCTCTCCTTCATGGCTGGGCCAAACCACTTCAAAGTTCAAAGTCTAGAGCTTGAGATCAGAAGATAACCCAGGAAAGGGTTTGTAAGTAAGGAGGAGTTTGTCATTCTTTTTAGATTGCAGTTCAAGGATCCATGGCCATGGCAATCTCTGGTTTCCAGGTGTTAGATAATAACTCCCAGAACAGCTCCAAGGATCCTAGATAGCAATCCCTAGAATCATGACAGAGAGTCCTACTGCAAATGTGCAGTGAGATAAGGGGTAACATAATGTCATACTACACTTGCACTGAATGACAGTATTGTTAAAGTTAACCTGGGAGGCTATTACTGGCAATATGCCTTCTTTGTCTGTTGCCCTATAGAGCACTGGTCAGTGGGTGAGGAACCCATAGGGGAATATGACAGTGAAATACTGTGTCTGCCTTGATCAGCCCCTGGCAAGGCTTGGGGGGAATCTGTGTTTGCCTCAACTGACCCCCACTGAGGCTTCAGGGATTCTGCAGGACTTGTAGCTCCTACTATATTCGCACTGGCCCCTGAGAAAAGGGTGATCAGGGAATGATGTAGGAGCTGGTACTCCCATTATCAGAAAACCCTCTTGAGAAGAATAGAATAAAGTAAGAAGAGGGAGTGAGGAGCAGACATGGCATTAGACCAAGTCCAATATTCAGCTTCAACCTTGGGTTCCAACACTTTGCTGTTGGAATGAATGCCTAAAGGCAATCTTTTCTCTGAGCCACACTTCATAAAATAGGAAGACAAGTATTTCTATACTTGAAGGAAGAAAGTTCAACCTTATATAATTGTGAGTTACTAGGGTTATTCCTTCCTGAGAAGGCCTTGGGGACTTATTCAATTTGATTCCAAATGCCTCAGTGGTATAGGTGGGTTCTTGAAGGCCAGAAGAGGAGCCCATGACCTCCACCATTCCTGCCACACTGGGATATACAGGTCTGGTGACAAACTCCAGATCTAGCATCCAATAACTACAAAGCCAGCTCCAGAGAGGTTTATCAAAGGTAAAGTGGTGAAGATTTTGGCCAGAACATCTCTCAAAGATCATTTACTAGGGGAGCTGCAAAGTTTGTAGACAGAGGGAGTGCTCATAGAAAATTGATCAATCAATAAATATTAAGCACCTATTATGTGCCAGGCACTGTGCCAAGCACTAGGGACACAAAAAGAGGCAAAAGATGTCCCTGCCTTCAAGGAGTTTACAGTCTAATGGTGGAGATAGCATGCAATCAAATATGTAAAATGCAAACTGTTTATAGGAAATAAGAGAGAAAAGGCTTTGGAATTAAGAGGGGTTGGGGAAGGCTTCCTGTAGATGGTGGGATTTTAGTTGGGAATTAAAGGATGACAGGGAGGTTGGTGGATGGAGTCAGAGAGAAAGCTAGTAGCCAGAGATGGAGTATCCTGTTAGTGGAACAGCCAGGAGGTAACTGTCACTAGATCAAAGGGTACTGGCCAGGGAGTGGAAGTGTATGAAGATTGGAAAGTTTATGAAGGGCTTTGAATGCAAAAAAAAAAGGATTTTGTGTTAGATACCAGAGGCGATATGTGGTTACTGGAGCATACTGAGTAAAGGGGTGACATGGTCAGATCTGTAGTTTAGGATATGATTTTGGTGGCTGAGTGTAGGATGGATGGATGGAGGCAGGGAACCCTACCAGTAGCTAATGTAATCATCAAGGTGATGATGTGATAAGGGCCTGCACCTGGATGGGGACAGTGTCAGAGGAGAGTAGGGGGGTGTACTGGAGAGATTTTGCAGAAGTGAAATTGATAGGCGTTGGCAATAGCTTGGATGTGAGGGAGGTGAGGAGGAGGAAGGAGTTGAAGATGTCTCCTAGGTTTTGAGCCTGAGTGACTGGGAGGATGGTGTTGTCCTCTACAGTAATCAGAAAGTTGGGGGTGTAGGGGAAGGGAAGATTTAGGGGGAAAGATAACAAGTTTAGTTTTAAGTTTAAGATGTTTACTGGACATCCAGATCAAGATGTCTGAAAAGCAACTGGAGGTGCAAGATTGAAGGCCAGCAGAGAAATTGGAGGAAAATCGGGAAATTTGAGAGTCTTCAGCAGAGAGATGGTAATCCATGGGAGCTGATGAGATCCTCAAGTGAAGGAGGAAGGAGAGAGGAGGATCCAGCACGGAACCCTGTGGGACACCTACATTTAGAGGCATGATCTGGATGAGGAAACAGCAAAGGACACAGAGAAGGAGCAGTCAAAGAGGTAGCAGGAAAACTAGGCGGGGAGAGGAGGGTAGGAAGGGAGTCCTAAAAACCTAGAGAGAAGAGGCTGTCATGGAGAGGGTGATCAACAGCTCCAAAGACTACAGAGAGGTCAAGGAGCATGAGGACTGAGGAAAGGCTGTTACTGCCTCTGAAATAATGGTGATGCCCAGGTGATAAAGGCCAGTATTAATCAGCTGTGGAACAGTTATATGCCACTGACCTTTGAGTGCACGACCAGTTAGAATTATGGAATCTCCCAGCTGGAAGGCAAACCAAAAGCCCTCTAGTCTAATTCCTGACTGAACAATAATCCCGTCTCTTGTATCAATCAATGCTTCAGAGACTTCCAAAGAAGGGGATGCCATGGCCTCCTCAGGAAGGCAATCCTATTTAGGAATGGCTCGAGTTGTAAGGGAGCCAACCTAGAAGCTGCCTCTCTTCAACTTCTTATCCATCGATCCTAGGTCTGACCTCTGATGCCAAGCAGGGCAAGGCATACCACTCTTTTACAAAGACTTTCACATACTCGAAACCTGTGATCCTCCGTGACAATTCCAAAGGACTCAGGATGAACATTCCAGAGAGAAAACTAAAAGACTGTGAAGTACATTGTTTTTTTTCTTTGCAAAATGGCTAATTTGGAAATGTTCTGCATGACTTCACATGTATAATGGGTATCATGTTTGCCTTCTCAGTGGTGGGAAAGGGGTTGGAGGGAGGGCATCTGGAACTCAAAAACATTTTAAATGAACCTTTAAAATAAATAAAAATTTCCAAGTCAGAACACTTGGGTTCAAATCCCAGTTCTGTAGCTTACAAAAAACCAAACCAAAACACCAGAATCAAAGACATGGATCATGTTCTCCCTGAGTCTTCTCTTCTAAACAGCTCCACTTCCTTCAGCTCCTTCTTGGCAGCCGTGCTCCAGTTCTACCCTACTGTCTGTGGTCTTCCAAACCAATCCCAATATGTTAGCATCCTTTCTAAAATGGAGGCCCCCCTCGGCCACTGAACTGAACAGGATACTACTGAGATACACAGAGAACAGAGGAAAGAGGGATAGAGAAGTGGAGAGGAGAAGGGGGAGGGAGAGAGAGAGAGAGAGAGAGAGAGAGAGAGAGAGAGAGAGAGAGAGAGAGAGAGAGAGAAGGACAGGGAGAGGGAGAGAGAGAAGGAGGAGAGAGAGAGAGGGAGAGGGAGAGAGAGAGAGAGAGAGAGAGAGAGAGAGGAGAGAGAGAGAGAGAGAGAGAGAGAGAGAGGAAGGACAGGGAGAGGGGAGAGGGGAGAGGGAGAAGGAGGGAGAGGGAGAAGGAGAGAGAGAGAGAGAGGGAGAGGGAGAAGGAGAGAGAGAGAGAGAGAGAGAGAAGGACAGGGAGAGGGAGAGGGAGAGGGAGAAGGAGAGAGAGAGAGAGAGAGAGAAGGACAGGGAGAGGGAGAGGGAGAAGGAGAGAGAGAGAGAGGGAGAGGGAGAAGGAGAGGAGAGAAGAGAGAGAGAGAGAGAGAGAGAGAGAGAGAGAGAGAGAGAGAGAGAGAGAGAGAGAGAAGCAACGGGTCTGCTCTCTACTTTGAGGATTTTGTCACCGTGGCTGCTCACGGCCCAATGGGAGGAGACACACGTAGGAATTACATACGGACAAGATGCAGGCAGAGATGGCAGGCAGTCCGAAAGGGGAAGAAGGCGTTAGGTTCAACTTTCATGGCAAGTTCAGGATCAGATAATAACGGTATTGTTCACCATAATACTAGTTACATTATTATCGTAAGTAACAAAACTTGGCTGCGGATCCTACAGCCCCCCTGATAGCGCTGCTGGAGGGATCAGGGCAAGAGGTCACTGTGCCTCCCCCGCCCCACCCCCACCCCCACCCCTGGTCCGGCAGCTCTCCGCGCTCTGAGTGCGCACCTACTAAATGCTGATTGAACAGGATGCCCGGTTGCTGTTCTCCCTTAACTGCTCTAAATTACCACAGCATTTTACAAAGAAGGAAACTGAGGCTCAGGGAAGCTATCCGAAGCTGCATCTCCCTGGACTCCAGAAGCTGCGCTCTGGTCCCCCACCCCGCTTTCTCCTCCCACCCCCGCATCAGCACCCACTTTACGTTCCCTCTTTTGCAACAACTTAAGTCTGTACAAAACAGCGTGTTTGTTTGATTGGCTGGGATGACTTGTATTCTCCCATTCTGAGGGGGGATGAGGTTTCTTTACCTGCCTTTGCCAGGTAAAGAAACCGAGACTCAGGGCGGAGATTCGAACCTCCTGCTCTCGGGACTCCAGAAGCTGCGTTCTGGTCGCATTCCCGCTTGCACCGGCTCCCCTCCCCTCCTACCCCAGGCGCACCTTGCTGCAGGACCCTCCTCCGGGCCTCCTGGTCAGTCACCAGCGCCAGCGGCGGCCTCCTCAAGTCCTCCGCGAAGGGGTTCGGGCCGTCCCAGCGGCGACCCAGGACGAGCCTCCGGACCATGACCATGAGCAGCAGGAATCCAGCCACCAGCCCCGGCGCGGCGCACAGCCACATCATGGTGGCCCCCTCCGGCGCCTGCTGCGCTGCTGCCCCGGGAATGGAGGCAGCGGTCGGCCGGCCCGGGTCACCAAGGGTCCCAGACATGTGGCCTCCCCTAGCTTGTGCTGAGAACTTCGAAAGACGACGGCCAGCGGCAAGCCAAGCGCCCCGAGCTAGGGGAGGAGAGCCGGTGCCCTAGTCACTAGCGGCAGAGACCGAGCAGGACTAGGGAGAAAAAGAGCCGCCTTAGGAGAGAAGTGATTGCCAGACGCCTGTCCCGAGAGGTCAGGAAGTAAAGTGGGAGGACATTGAGGGGGAAGTGCCTAGCCGGAGGAATGGCAAGGCAGGACTGGTGTTCTAGAGAGGTCAGGGCTAGAGAAATCCAGCCTAGATAAAACTGAACCCTTGGGACCTGAAGAAATTGTCTAGAGAGAAGATGGAGAGAAAGTAGAGGGCTCGACACAGAGCCTGGGGAGACTCAGATTCGGGGAAGGCGTGCAGGGAGTGACGGGTGATGATCTAGCCACTTAGAAGCACTTAGTAGGACTAGCACCGGGACAGAACAGCGTCCCTGACCTGAGCATCTGGGGTAGGGGAGCAAGGAGGAACTGAGAACAAGGTTAAGGAGGGAGATGATTATGCCTGAGGGCAGGAGATGGGGCAGAGAGGCTGACTGCCCTATCCCCGCCCCCTCAGTTAGGAATACTCTCTCTGCAAATATGTACTTTTACTTACCCCAGTCCCCGTTATTTCTCAGTTCCCTCCCCAACCCCCCAATATAAAACCCTCCGGGACAAGGACTATGTGGTCTCGGTATCCCTCCAGGCTGGCACACTTGCTTATGTGGAATAGGTAATTAACTAAAGAGACTTGTTGAATTGGAAATTGGTAGATTACAGCAACAAGCCCCCGGGATGGGGGCGGGGGGAGGCAGAAGAGACGATATAGATAAATGGAGTGAACCCAAAAGAGAAAAGGTTGTTTCTGTATGCTGTCTAATGATGACAGGAAAACCTATAAGTGAGTGGAAGGGGGGAAAAGTGGTAGGAGACTCTCATTGGCTCTGTGTGGGTGTGTGTGTGTTGGCATGAGGGAAAGAGCATCTTCTTGAGAGGAAATTGAGGAAGAGAATCCCTCTTTAACATTCTGAATGTATTTTCAAACTCAGTCCACAACTGCTCTACCTTCATCAGGTTCCCCTGATGTCCATGTAAACATGGTGTTTTGTTATTCAGTTGTGTCCAGCTCTTCATGACCCAGTTGGGGGTTTTCTTGGAAAAAATGCTGGAGTCGTTTGCCATTTCCTTTTCCAGCTCATTTTACAGATGAACAAAGTAAGGCAAACATGATTAAGTGACTTGTCAAGGTCTTTCCTTTTTGAATTCTACAATTCTATTCAAAATCTGTGGAGCACTTGCGGAACTATACTGCATAGTGTCAAATTCCAGATCAGCATGTAGCTGATCATCGCCTTAGGGAACCATTCACAGCAAATATATCACCACAGCATGTGCAAACAGACATGCCTGATGCAAAGCCTCACGTGACAGGCTTCTTCAGTGACTCTAAGTTACATGGTTACATTAACACATGACACGAGTTACTATATATCATCCATAAACCAGAAGCAAGTATTTAAAGAAATGATATAATAGTAGGTAGGTCTGCTACCTACAAAGCAAATCACAAAACTATGGGCACAAGACTGAGAGCAAAAAGCAGGTTAACAAATGAATGGACCCCCAACCCAGAAATCATAGAAATACACACCCAAAAGCTCAATAACAACAATAATGAGAATTCACAATCACACTTAAATGTGCAGTAAGCAGTACGTGCCTCGATGAGCATATGTTATTCAAGGCCAGTTTTACCTGGGGCATTGTCAGTTCGGTCACTGGATGAGGTGCTCCCACCCTTCTGTGACAGATGTGCCTTTATACTTGTGCTAGTTGATATGGCCTGATCATGAGGCAACTCTATGGTACAATAGAAAGGACACTGGGTCTGCAGTCAGGAAGACCAGAGTTCAAATCCAACCTCAAACACTTACTAATTGTGGGATCACAGACAAGTTGCTAAACTTCTGTTTGCCTCAGTTTCCTCAACTGTAAAATGGATCACTATTATTTAGCGCCTACCTCCCAGGGTTTTTGCAAGAATCAAATGAGATAATAACTTATAAAGTGCTTAGCAGAGTGCCTGACATGTTATAGGCACTAATAAATGTTTATTGATTGTTTGGGTGACATGATCAGGCGATTCTTATTCTTGTTTTAAGGATTATTATCTTTATCTAAATGATTCCCAGACTGATCTATCCAGTCCTACTTTCTCTGTTGAGCGATATATAGTAGGATATCACAACTGCCTTTTGGACATCTGGAAATGGATGTTTCATAGGCATCTCAAACTCACTATGTACAAAGCAGAACCCATTATCTTTCCCCCTCAAACTCTTCTCCCCTCCAAACTCCCTTATTACTGCCGAGGGCACCATCTGCTTCTAGTCGCTCAGATTTACAACCTAGTCACCCTCAACTGCTCACATGCCCAATCTGTAATTAGATCTTGTTTCTGCCTCCACAACATCCCTCATACACATCCCCTTCTCTCTGCTTACACAGATACAACCTTAATTCAGGTCCTCATCACCAGCCTTGCCTCGAGTCTCTCCCTGCTTCAATCCATGTTCCACTCAACTGCCAAAGTGACTTTCTTAAAGCCCACAGCTAACTCCCCCCTGCTCAGTTAATTCCAGTGGCTCTATTACTTCCAGGATCAAAATAAAAATCTGTTTAGTTTTTAAAGCTCTTCCCATCTGGACCCTCCTGCCTTTCCAGTCTTCTTTCACTTTATTCCCTGCCATACCTTCAATGATCTGGTTACACTGTCCTTGACTTGGCATTTCATCATTCACATCGATGCCTTTTTATGGGCCATCCCTGGTATCCAGAAATTTCCTTTGCCCTTCATTTCATTGACTTCCTTCAAGACTCAGCTCAAATCCCACCTTCTGCAAGAGGCTTTTCCCATCCCTCCTCCCATCCCTCTCTCCCACTGCAATTGCCTTTCTCTGTTGTCCTCTGTATGAATCTTGCTGTCCCTACTGGTGATGTACATGTCTTCTCGCTCATCAGAATGGGAGCTCTTACAAGAGCCGGGCTTACTGCCCTTCTTTATATCCCCAGTACTTAACTTAGCACAATACTTAATAAATGCTTGCTGTCTGACCAAGGTCTATCCTCAGACTCGAGACTAGATAGCCCACCTTGAGCATCTGGACAGAGTTAGAGGCAATGTTTTTCACTGATGGAATACAGACTTGGTTGGCATTCCTCATACATCAGTGGCTTATTTCTGAAAGCAAAGTTCTTTTCTCTACAACTGGGTGAGCAGCTATGTGGTGCAGTAGATAGAGTCAAGAAACCTTGGGTTGAAATCCAGCCTTAGACATTCACCAGCTGTGTGAACCTGGGCAAGTCACTTAACCTCAGTTTCTTCAACCATAAAATGGGGCTCCTAGTAGCCCTTCCTTCACAGGATTGTGGTGAGGATCAAATGAAATAATATTTATAAAGGGTACATGGTGGACACTATATTATTATTATTATGTAACATTCTGAATAGGTGACTCCATCCACAATTGCTGTGCTGTGCTGAGTTGGCCCTTTCTTCATCAGTCATTATTTTGTTAAAAAAAAAAAAAAAACAACCTACTCCCCATCACATGGGTAAAAGCAAACAACAGCCAGTTAGTGACACCTACCTGCATTTTTTTCTGGCAAGTCCCATAGGACCTCCATACAAATTGTCTTAACCCTATTCTCAGCAAGACTGTCCTACTGTCCCCTGGCTCCCCTACATTGTCCTTCAAAACTTTCCTAACACCTTTATTATCATACGCAGGATTTACTCCAAATAGCAATAAACCCTTATGCAAAGGACAGTTTTGGCAAAGTGATAATATATCGTTGTTGTAGCAGCTCCCCATGACCCCATTTGCTGAATGGGAATGCAGAAACATAGGGTTTTCTGGGCAAAGGTACTGGGGTGGTTTACTATTTGTTTCTCCAACTCGTTTTACAGATGAGGATCTGAGCCAATAGGATTAAGATTTGCCTAGGGTCACACAGCTAGTAAGGTCTGAGGCTGGGTTTGAACTCCAGGACCAGTGCTGTAACCATTGAGCCAGCTAACTGCTCACGTAGAGCCTCATAATGTCACTCCATCATTCCAATGTTGGACCAATCACACTGATTGCCAGTTAGTCAAATCCAACACAGCTTAGCAATGAAAATAATACCTTACACACAATTGTACACAACCCACTAATAAACCACTAAATAATAAAAACATTCATAAAACATGTTATTCTAACCAGTAACTTTAAATAACAAATATAAATATTCATAAATGCTCAAGAAGTGTATGCAATTCAGCTCAGGAAAATTTTGAAAACAAGTCAATTCTAAATCCAGTGGCAAAATTCCCAACAAAATAGAGAAAGCAAAACTGTAACAGCAAAGAAAGTGGGATTTGTTTGTTTTCTTTTTTGAGTTGTTTCCCAGGCTCAGGCTAAATTGTGAGCATCTGGGGGTTCAGTCTCTTTTGAGCCCTGCTGGTCTGCAGCTATGTTGAGTCATGTGAATTTTGTGCCTACTGACTCTCAGCCAGTCATGTACTAAGAGGTTGGTATTTTACTTTGGGAGTTTATGTATGAGAAGGATCTTGTGATTACCTGGTTGAAACTATGAGTGGCCATATGTTCAGGGTCTCCCCTCCCCCACCCCGACTGCCCAGATGTAAAGGCTGTCTCGATCCAGGGATGTATATAAAGTATATAGCAATATTGCTTTGATTCAGGCAGTAGAGCCCTGTCAATTTTATTTCTCTGTCTTTTTTCTGTTTGGTGAATAAATAGGAGACTTGGTAGATTTGGAAATGTAAAATATAAAAGGGCATTTCTGGAAGGATTTTAGTTGAACTAATCAAAATGATTATTCATTGCTCAAAAGTTGCCTTTCCTTTTATAAATGCACATCTAAGAAGCTGTGATAGCAGGCTCTCCTGTGTATGTTGGGGCGTTTACTGATACAAAAACCAAAACAGTATAGCATTATAAGAGAAACAAATTCGTTATATAACAGTCAGTCTCAACAATAACCATAACTGGGCTTAATTCTCCTTTAAGCTCAAGCTGTAAAACAAAGGTCAGTTAATTTTAAAATTTAAATTAAAAAACATTTTAAAATAACTTCAGAAGTAATCCCCATATAGGATCAATATGACATGTTTTTGAGCAAATAAATTGCCAGTAAACATTACCTAAGTGCCTACTATGTGCCAGGCGCTGAAGGTAACCCCCTAATCCTCCACAAAAAAAAAGGCAAAAGAGAGCCCCTGCCCTGGAGGAGCTCACAATCTAATGGCAAAGACAAGAATCAAACACCTAGGTACAAATAAGCTATATAGGGATGAACTGGAAATAATTGAGAGGGAAAGCACTAGAATTGAGAGAGATTGAGAAAGGCTTTCTGCAGAGATCTCAGGTGGGACTTAAAGGAATCCAGGAGGCAGAGGGGAGGAAGGAGAGCATTCCAGGCATGGGAGACACACAGCCAGAGAAAATACCCAGAGTCTTGCTTGTGAAACATCCAGAAGGCTGGTATCACTGGATCAAAAAGTACTTGTCAAGGAGTAAGGTGTAGAAAGACTAGACAGGTAGGAGAGGGCTGCATTATGAAGGGCTTTGAATGCCAAATAGAGGATTTTGTATTTGTTCTTGGAGACACTAGGGAACCACTGAAGTTTATTGAGTAAGGGGTGACGTGGTTAGACGTACACTTTAGGAAATAACTTTGGTGGCTAATGGAGGATGGATGGTAACAGGGAGAGAGGTAACGCAAGCAGACCCACCAGTACACTTTTGCAAGAGTCCAGGTGAGAAGTAATGAGGGACTACATCAGAGTGGGGACAGTGGCAGAAGAGAAAAGGGGACATATGGAAAAGATGCTGCAGAAGTAAAAGTGACAAAACTTGGCATATGAGGATTGAAAATGAGGAGTTAGGGATAGTGAGGAATGCAGGATGACTCCTGTGTTGGGAGCCTGAGGAACCAGGAGGACGGTGGTGCCCTCTACAACAATCAGGAAGGTGGGGGAGGGGAGGAGGGTTTAGAGGGAAAGATAATGAGCTCTGTTTTGGACATAATGAGTTTAAGATGTTTACTGGACATTGAGGTTGAGGTATCTGAAAGCAGTGGGAGATGGGAGACCAAAAGTCAGGAGAGGGAGATTTGAGAGTCTTCAGCAGAGAGAGATGATAATTAAAGCTATGGGAGCTTATGAAATCACCAAATAAAAGAGGGAGAAAAGAGAGGGGCCCAGGGCAGAGCCCTGTGGGACACCTACATTTAGAGGGCATGATCCAGATGAGAATTCAGCAAAGGAGACTGAGAAGGAGTGGTCAGATAGATAGGAGAAGAGCCAAGAGAAAGAAGGAGGGAAAGAGAGAGGAAGGGAGGGAGGGTCATAAATTCTTCCCTTCTCCATAGATCTGACAGGTAAAGTATTCCTTGCCCCTCCTAAATTATTTATGGTATAGACCTTTATGTCTAAATCATGTACCCATTTTAACCTTACCTTGGTATAAGGTGTAAGATGTCAGTCTATGCCTAGTTTCTGCCATACTATTTTCCAGTTTTCCCAGCAGTTTTGTCAAATATTGAATTCTTATCCCCGAAGCTGCAGTCTTTGAGTTTATCAAACAGTAGATTACTATAGTCCTTAACTGCTGTGTCTTGTGTTCCCAGGCTATTCCACTGGTCCACCACTCTATTTCTTAGCCAGTACCAAATAGTTTTGATGATTGTTGCTTTATAAATACAGTTTTAGATCTGGTATGGCTATCCCACCTTCCCTTATATTTCTTTTCACTAATTTCTTTGATATTATAGACCCTTTTTCTTCCCAATGAATTTTGTTATTATGTTTTCTAGTTCTATAGCATAATTTTTTTGGTAGTTTTATGGGTATGGCACTGAATAAGTAAATTAATTTAGGTGGAATTGTCATTTTTATTATACTAACTTGGCCTACCCATGAGCAACTGATATTTTTCCAATTATTTAGATCTGACTTTATTTGTGTGAAACATGTTTTGTAATCATGTTCATATAGTTCCTGGGTTTGTCTTGGCAGGTAGACTTCCAAGAATTTTATTTTGTCTACAGTTATTTTAAATGGAATTTCTCTTGTTATCTCTGATGGTAATATATAGATATGCTGATGATTTGTGGACATTTCTTTTATATTCTACAGCTTTGCTAAAGTTGCTAATTATTTCAAGTAGTTTTTTAGTTGATTCTCTAGGGTTCTCTAAGCATACCATCATGTCATCTGCAAAGAGCTTTGTTTCTTCACTGTCTATTCTCATTCCTTCAATTTCTTTTTCTTCTCTTATTGATAAAGCTAACATTTCTAGTACAATATTGAGTAACAGTGGTGATAATGGACATCCTTGTTTTACTCCTGATCTTATTAGGAATGCTTTTCTCTTATTGTTGTTGCATATAATGCTTGCTGATGGTTTTAGATAAATGCTACTTTCGTTTTAAGAAAAACTCTATTCCTCTGCGCTCTGGAGTTTTTAATTGGAATGGGTATTTTGTTAAAAAGCTTTTTCTGCATCTATTGAGATAATCTTATGATTTCTGTTGGTTTTGTTATTGATATGGTCAATTATGCTAACAGTTTTCATAATACTGAAACTGCCCTTCATTCCTTGTATAAATTGTACCTAGTTAGAATGTGTTATCCTGGGGATAAATTGCTCTAATATCTTTGCTAATATTTCATTTAAAAATTTTGCATCTATTTCATTAGAGAAATTAGTCTCTAACTTTTCTTTCTCTATTTTGGCTCTTCCTGGTTTAAGTATCAATACCATATTTATATCATAAAAAGAATTTAGTAGGACTCCACCTATTTTTTCCAAATCAGTTATATAATATCAGAATTAATTGTTCTTTAAACGTTTGGTAAAATTCACTTGTAAATCAATCTGGCCCTGGTGGGGTTTTTTTTTAGGGAGTTATTGATTGCTTGTTCAATTTCTTTTTCTAAGATGGAGTTATAAGTATTTTATTCTTATGTTAATCTAGGCAATTTATGTTTTTGTAAACATTCATCCATTTCACTTAGATTGTTAAGATTCATTGGCATACATCTGAGCAAAATAGCTCCTAATTTATGTCTTAATTCCTTTTCATTGGTGGTGAATTCACCTTTTTCATTTTTAATACTGGCAATTTGATTTTTCCTTTTCTTTTTTTAAATTAACCAAAGGTTTATTGATTTTGTTGTTTTTTCATAAAGCCAATTCTTAGTTTTCTTTATTAGTTCAATAATTTTCTTAATTTCAATTTTACTAATCTCTCTTTTGATTTTCAGAATTTCTAATTTAGTATTTAATTGGATTTTTAATTAGTTCTTTTTCTAGCCTTTTTAGTTGCATTAGTCTCCTCTTTCTCTATTTTATTTTTTTAAAATATTTATTTATTTATTTCACTTTTTCCATTTATTTTCACAAAATTTTGGGTTCCAAATTTTCTCCCCTTTTATCCCCTCCCCCCACCCCAATACACCAAGCAATCTAATTTTCCCTATCTCCAATCTGCCCTCTCTTCTGTCATCCCTCCCTTCTCTTGTCCCCATCTTCTCTTTTCTCCTGTAGGGCCAGATGACTTTCTATTCCTCATTAACTGTATGTCTTCTTTCCTAGTTGCAACAACAATACTAAAGAGTTGTTCCTAAAACTTTGAGTTCCAAATTCTCCCCATCCCTCCCTCCCCACCCATTCCCTTTGGGAAGGCAGGCAATTCAATATAGGCCATATCTGTGTAGTTTTGCAAATGACTTCCATGATAGTTGTGTTGTGTAAGACTAACTGAATTACCCTCCATCCTATCCTGCCCCTCATTGTTTCTATTCTGTCTTTTCATCCTGTCCCTCCCCAAGTGTTGACTTCAAATTGCTCCCTCCTCCCTTTGCCCTCCCTTCTATCATCTCCCCCCTTGCTTATCTCCTTCTCCCCCACTTTCCTATACTGTAAGATAGGTTTTCATAGCAAAATGAGTGTGCATTTTATTCCTTCCTTTAGTCAAATGTGATGAGGGTAAACTTCTTGTTTTTTTTTCTCAGCTCTCCTCTTTTTCCCTCCACTAAAAAGTCTCCTACTTGCCTCTTAAATGACATATAATGACCCCATTCCATTTCACGCTCTTTCCTCCCACTACATTTCTCTCTCACCATTTACCTTAATTTCTTTTAAGCTATGGTCCCATCCTATTCAATTCACTCTGTCCTCTCTGTCTCTGTATGTGCATGTGTGTATGTGTGTGTGTGCGTGCATGTACGTGTGTGTGTGATCCCACCCACTACCCAGATACTGAAAAGTTTTAAGAGTTACAAATATTGTCTTTCCATGTAGGAATGTAAACAGTTCACCTTTGGTAAGTCCCTTATGACTTCTCTTTGCTGTTTACTTTTTCATGCTTCTTCTCATTCTTGTGTTTGAAAGTCAAATTTTCTTTTCAGCTCTGGTCTTTTCATCAAGAATGCTTGAAAGTCCTCTATTTCATTGAAAGACCATATTTTCCCCTGAAGTATTATACTCAGTTTAGCTGGGTATGTGATTCTTGGTTTGAGTCCTAGTTCCTTTGACTTCTGGAATATCCTATTCCACGCCCTTCAATCCCTTAATGTAGAAGCTGCTAGATCTTGAGTTATCCTGATTTTATTTCCACAATATTGGAATTGTTTCTTTCTAGCTGCTTGTAAGATTTTCTCCTTGAGCTGGGAGTTCTGGAATTTGGCCACAATGTTCCTAGGAGTTTCTCTTTTTGGATCTCTTTCAGGTGGTGATCGATGGATTCTTTCAATACTTATTTTGCCCTCTGGTTGTAGAATGTCAAGGCAGTTTTCCTCGATAATTTCATGGAAGATGATATCTAGGCTCTTTTTTTGATCATGACTTTCAGGTACTCCCATAATTTTTAAATTGTCTCTCCTGGATCTATTTTCCAGGTCAGTTGTTTTTCCCATGAGATATTTCACATTCTCTTCCATTTTTTCATTCTCTTGGTTTTGTTTGGTGATTTCTTGGTTTCTCAGAAAGTCATTAGACTCCATCTGTTCCATTCTAATTTTGAGAGACCTATTCTCTTCAGTGAGCTTTTGAACCTCTTTTTCCATTTGGCTAATTCTGCTTTTGAAAGCATTCTTCTCCTCATTGGCTTTTTGAACCTCTTTTGCCAATTGAATGAGCCTATTTTTCAAGGTGTTATTTTCTTCAGCATTTTTTTGGGTCTCCTTTACCAAGGTATTGCCCCGTTTTTCATACTTTTCTTGCATTTCTCTCATTTCTCTTCCCAGTTTTTCCTCCACCTGTCTAACTTGCTTTTCAAAATCCTTTTTGAGCTCTTCCAAGGCCTGAGCCCATCTGACAACCACCTGGCATGTCTGGGATACAGAGGTCCCGCCCTTCATGTCTTTCCCTGATGGTAAGAATATCTCCTCATCATCAGATCCGAAAGGCAGGATCATTTGCATCTGCTCAAAAAAACTCTCTATAGTTTTATTTTTCTTCCCTTTTCTGGGCATTTTCCCAGCCAGTTACTTGACTTCTGAGATTCCTCTCCACCCCCGCCTAGATCTGCCCAGCTAGTGCTTGGGGTCTGAGATTCAAATGGGCTTTCCGTGACAGGTGCGGCTGCTATTCAACGTGAGCTTTAGTTCTGGTGCTGGATTGGGGGCAGGGCCGCCTCCCAGGCTCAGTTCCCTCAGGGGCTTTATGCAGAGATGTTCAGTAATGGAGCGGGTAGGGGCAGGGCCGTCTCCCAGGCTCAGCTCCTTCAGGTGGTTTATGCAGAGACTTTCAGTAATGAAGATCCTGCCTGCTGCTGGGTGAGTCTCGGCTGCCACCACCCCCACCTCTGCCTGCGCTGCTTCCTCCTGAGAGGGCCCAAGCCACGGAGACACCCCGCTCCCCTCTGGGCCAGCCCAGACGTGTCTCTCACTGATCTGTAGAGTCTGTGGGCGAAGGGACCTTCCATGCCGCCGGAGGTTCCGTCCCTGAAGCCTGCTCCGATCTGCTCCTCTTGGCCGCGTGGCCAGGGCAGCGCTGGGGTGGACTCTGCTTTCTGGGGTGCGACGGACCCTGGGGATTGCTCTCCAGGGCTCTCTGGAACGGAAATCTCTTCCAGTATGTTTCTGCACACCCTGCAGTGATCCAGAACTTCTGGGGAGCTCTTCTTACATTAAATCTATGGGCTGTGGGTTCGGAGCTCGCATACGTGTGTCTTTCTACTCCGCCATCTTGACTCCGCCCCGCTCTTTCTCTATTTTATTCATATAAGCATTTAGATATAAAATTTTCCCTAAGAAGTGCTTTGGCTGCTGTAACAGCAAGCACCCTGACGTACCCAGGATGACCTGCTGGCACAGGTTCTTAGATCTGCTTTTCTAAGGAAAGCTACTTTAAAAGGGGTTAACCATCAAGCATATCTATCATTCATTTAGTTTAAGGGAAAAAGTCAGCAACCTGAACTTCAGAGAAAATACAAACAGAGAAGATAGCATAAAGACAACAGACAGGGTTTCTAGCTGTCTGACCATAGGAAATACATACATTGTTACCAGAGACAGAAGCACCAACATCTGGATTTTCAAAGCTGGAGGGCTCCTTAAAACAGCTACCCAGAGTCTCATGTGACCCAGTGGCTTATTAGGAACAAAAGGTTTGAGCTTTCCTACTAAACAAGCCTCCCCTAATCAATCAACTCTCATTAACATTACAGCTGCAAACCATAAGTTTTGGTATATTTTCTCCTTATTGTCATTCTCTTTGATGAAGTTTCTATGATTTGTTGTTTGAGCCACTCATTCTTTAGGATTAGACAATTTGGTTTCCAATTAATTTTAGTCTATCTTTTCATGGCTCTTTCTTACCTGTAATTTTTATTGCATCATAATCTGAATAGGATGCATTTAATATTTCTATCTTTTTGCATTGCATTGTGAGATTTCTATGCCCTAATACTTAGTCAGTTTTTGTGTAGGTTCCTTATAATGCTGAGAAAAAGATACCTTCTTTTCTCTCCCCAATCACCTTTCTCTAGAAGTCTGCCATATCTAGCTTTTATAAAATTCTATTCACCTCCATAAGTTCTTTCTTATTTATTTTATGGTTAGATTTGTCTAGTTTTGAGAGAGGAGGTTGAGGTTCCACACTAGTATAGTTTTGCTGTCTATTTCTTCCTGTGACTCGTGTAACTTCTCTAAGAATTTGCCTGCTACACCACTTAATGAATATATGTTTTGTATTGATGTTACTTCGTTGTCTATGGTACTTTTTGACAAGATGTAATTTCCTTCCTTATCTCTTTCAAATAGATTTTTTACTTTGTCTGAGGATTGTTGTCCTTGCTTTTTTTCTTTTTTTTACTTCAGCTGAAGCTGAATTCTGCTTCAGCCTTTTACCTTTACTCTGTGTGTATCTTTCTACTTCAAATGTGTTTCCTGTTTACAACATATTGAAGGATTATGGTTTTTAATCCAGTCTGCTATCTGCTTTCATTTTACGGGGGAGTTCATTCCATTCCCATTTCCAATTATGATTACTAACGTTGTCTTTCTCTACACCCTTATCCCTGTCCCTGTTCATACTTTTCTCTGTCCTTTCACCCTTTCTCTCCTCACCAGCGTTTTGTTTCTGACCACCACCTCACTCAATCTACCCTTCCTTCTATCCACCCCCTCCATTTTCTTTCCCCTTTCTTCTCCTGCTTTTATATAGAGTAAGATATATTTCTATAACCAACTGAATATGTTATGTTATTCCCTCTTTCACTCAAATCCTATGAGAGTAAGGTTCAAACAGTGCTCACTACTCCCCTCTTTTCTTTCATTCTACTGTAATAGGTCTTTGAGCTTCTTCATGTAAAATACAACTTACTCTATTCTGTCTCCCCCTTTCCTCTTTTCCCAGGACAATCCTTTTTTTCATCCCTTAGTTAATTTTTTAAATATCCTTCAATTTTGCTAAAGTTCTGCATTGTTTCAACTAGTTTTTTCTGTTGATTCTCTAAGGTTCTATTAATTATACCATTCTATTAAGTATACCATGTTGTCTGTAAAAATGTGATAGTTTTGCTTCTTTGTTGCCTTATGTCTTCAGTTTCTTTTTTCTCATCACACTACTTTAGTTAGAATTTCTTGTAAAATATTGAATAAAAGTGTTGATAATGACCATCCTTGCTTTACCTTTGATATTTTTGAGAAGACTTCTAGTTTATCCCTATTACAGATGTTTCCTTGTAGTTTTAGATGGATAATATTCAGTATTTAAAAGGAAAAAAAGCTCCATTTATTCCTATGCTTTCTAGTGTTTTATAGTAGTGTTTTATGATGTTATAGTATTGCATTATGTCCCAAGCTTTTTCAGCATCTATTAATACAAACACATGATTTTTGTGGTTTTTGTTACTGACATGGACAATTTTGTTTATAGTTTGTCTAATTTTGAACCAGCCCTGCATTGCTGGTACAAATATAGCCTGGTTTTGTTGTATGCCCGTTGCTAATATTTTATTTATTTAAGAGTTTTGATTTGGTTTTCATTAGGGAGATTTTTTTGCTTTTTCTCTCTCTGCTTCTCTCTCTTTTTTTGCTCTTGTGATTTAGGTATCAGAACCATATTTGTGTCATAGAATGAATTTGGTAGAATTCCTCCTTTATCCAATTTTTTTCTTTTTCTGAAGGGCAATGAGGGTTGTGACTTGCCCAGTATCACACAACTACTAACTTTCAAGTGTCTGAGACTAAATTTGAACTTAAGTCCTCCTGACTTCAGGGCTGGTGCTTTATCTAGTGTGCCACCTAGCACTCCTTACCTACTTTTCCCAAATAGTTTATAGAATATTGGAATTAATTGGATTTTTTTTTCCTTTGGTTGAAGTCATTTGCCTCCATTTGACTACTGGCCATGTGGATTGTTTTTTCTTTTAGGGAGTTCATTAATAGCTTGTACAATTTCTTTTTCCAAGATGGGTTTTTTAAGGTATTCTAATTCCTCTTCTGTTAGTCTGAGCAATTTATATTTTAGTAAATTTTACATTTTTCACTTGTATTGCCAGTTTTGTTTTGTTTTGTTTTTTTTTTTAAATATTTAGCTCCTGGTGAATTCAGCTGTACACTGAAAAATAGGTGGTATATTCCTTTCTGTTCCCATTCAATTTTCTCCAGAGGTAATTTTCTGTTTCAGGTATGTTTTTTTTTTTTTGTAAACAACATATTAGATTCTAGTTTCTAATTGACTCTATTCTGCTTCTGTTTTATACATGAATTCATTCTGTTTACATTCCCAGTTATGGTTCCTAATTGTATTTCCTTCTATCCTATTCTGTTTATCCTTCTCTCTCTCTTTTTACCTTATCTCTCCTAAAAAGTCATTTTTTAAAATTCTGACTACTGCTTCTCTTAGTCATCCCTCTCTCTTATCACCCCCACCCTTTTCTTTTATTCCCAGTTCTCAGAAGTTATTTGTATCATTTTCCCCTGTTAATGTAAACAATCAAACTGATTAAGTCTCTTATGGTTTCTCTTTCATGATTACCTTTTTATGATTCTCTTGAATCTTGTGTTTTAGTGCCAGATTTTCTATTCATCTCTACAGGGTTTTCATCAGTAATGCTTGAAAGTCTTCTCTTTCATTAAATATCCATTTTTTCCCCATGAAGGATTATATTCAGTTTTGCTGGATAAGTTACTCATAATCCTAGCTTCTTTACTTTCTTGAATATCATATTGCAATTCCACTACTTCTTTAACATGTTAACTGCTAAATATTATGTGATCCTGATTTTAGTTCTATAATATTTGGATAGTACCTTGAAAAGGGTGGTTGCTGTATTGTCTTTTTGACATGGGAGCTGTCGAAATTGGTTGTTCTATTCCTGTAAGTTTTCATTTTGGTTTCCCTTTGAGGAGATAATTGGTAGATTTTTTTTCTACCATTTCTAATTTGCTCTCTGGTTCCAAGATATTTGGTCAGTTTTTCTTTATAACTTCTTGAAATATAATGTTTAGGCTCTATTTTTGATCAAAACTTTCAGGCAGTCTAAAAATTCTTATATTATTTCTCCTCTATTTTCCACAACACTTGTTTTTTCGAAGATATTTAAAATTTTGTAAAAATCTTTTTCAGTCTTTTGATTTCATTTTATTATTTCTTGATCTCTTATGAAATCATTTGCTTCCACTTAACTAATTATAATTTTTAATCAGTTATTTTCTTCACTTAGGCTGGGTGCCTCTTTTACCACTTCAATTTGGTTTTTTAATGAATTTTTTCTTTATTTTTTGTGCCTATTTTACCAAGTTTTCCACTTTCTTTTCATAATTTTATTGTAATTCTCTTATTTCTTTCCCCAATATTTCCTCTCCTACTTTAAGAAAACTTATTTTTGCTTCTTTTTATCTCTTTAGCACTTCTAGGAATTCTTTTGGGCTTTTGTCTGAAATACACATACATATTTCTTTGAGGGTTATAAATATTTTCGTGTTGTCTTCTTCTGAGCTTGTGTCTTGATGTTCCCTTTCATAATAGCAGTTTTTCCGGGTCAGATTCTTTTCAAGTTTTATAGAAGACACCTGTAAATATGTCAGAACCAGAAGGTTTTTTCCTTTGTTAGTTCTTTTATACATAGATTCTTGCTAGATGCTAGATGACCTGTGGAAGAGTCTTCTCCACCCCATGTTCTTGGTTAACCAGAGTTCTCAGGTCTCTTTAGACATGGTACCATTACAGTCCTTTACAGCCGCTCTGTAGACCTTCAGTTTCGTAGTCAGTCTAATACCTCTTTCCCATACTTTCCTTCAGAGTCTCCCAAACACTGAGGTAGCTCTGGCAATGCATTCATCAACCTTGTTATCAATGTGTATATCCCTGGAACGTACACTACCAAGGTAAGTGAACTTATCCTCAGCGTTCAAAACTAATCTATTTGCTGTAAATAATGGTTCCACCTGTGGACACTATGGTGGTGGCTGACAGATCTTCTGCATCTATAAAATGGGGTCTGTAATAGCACCGGCTTCCCAGGGTTGTTATGAGGGCCCAATGAGATAGTCCCTGTAAAGTACTTAACAGGGCCTGGGACACGGGAAGGTCCAGGTAAATACTGGCTCTTTTATTTATCCACAACATCTACCAAAGGACTGGCATTCTCCAAGCTCAGCTCAACGCCCTCACTCTCTCTGGTTTCCCTGGGGTCCATCTCCCTGACGGAGGAAACAGACACAGTGGGCACCGCCTTCTCCCCTCCTCCGTGACCCTCGTCCCACGGAGCCCACACAGGGCCTGACCCTGCTCGGATCCTGCATCCCAGGCCACAGCAGAGCCTTCCATCGACCCCAGGGGCCACGCTGGGGGCCGGAGCCCTCGGGACCTCCGCTGCTCCCCGGCGGGATCCACTCGTGCCCTGCTCCTCAAGCCTCCGAGTCCCCGGGGGCTGAGCAAGCCCTCCGAGCCTCGGGCCCCCAGCTCGTGGTTTCCTTCCTCCGAGCCGTCGCTTCCCTTCGTGGCTGCGTCACTTCCTCCGGGAAGATGGCCACGCACAGGAAGCATTGGCTTAGAGCTGAGGCTGTGCTGGAGTGCGAGCGGCTGCGGGGCGGACCAGACGCGGAGAAGCCCCAGGGCCCTCCCAGGTCTGCGACGCCCCTCCCGCTGACTTCCCGCGGGCTCTAGCGCTGTGAAGATGAAGCCCGCCTTCAGAGGAGGAGAAGGGGGCGGGGCTTCTGGCAGGATGGGCCGGGAGGCAGGATCGCATTCCAGGCAGGGGGCGGGCCGAGCTTCAGGCATGCGCAGAAGGCGCCTCAGCCTCCAGACTACGATTCCCAGAAGGCTGTGCGTGCCTCCCCGGCCTTTTCAAAGCAGGAGGGCTAGAGGATGAGGGGATATCCGCCGTCCTTTATCACTTCCGCCTCTTCCGTGCTGGTTGGTGGCGGCTTCCCCTGCTCGGACCTGAGCGCAAGTGTGACGGGGTGAGGCGGGGCCGGGAGCGGGCCCAGGCCCAGGCCCAGGCGGAGGCTGGCTGCGGGGGAGTCGGGCCCCGAGGGCTGGTTGGGGAGCTCACAAAGAAGGGGAGGGGCTTCCGCCAGAGGAGGAAGGAAGGCCCCGAGGCTTTCCAGGGGTCTGGGGGCGTCCGTGGGGGTAGAGGCTGGTGGAGGGGCAGGCGGAGGTGGGGCCTTTGGGCGGGTTCTGATGCCCAGATCAGGTCCTGCCCCTCCAGGACTCGGTCCTTACCCGGTGCCCAGGGTCCGAGGGCAGGTACTCCCGGTGTGTGTCCGTCTGCTTCTTGTTCCGTCCTTCCTTGTGGCCTCATCTCCCGGCATCCTCCGGGGCACCCCCTCGTCGGGGAAGCCTTCCCTGATGCTTCCCAGTCTGCCCAGAGGGTCCCGTGTCTGATCTCCAGTTTTGTCTCTAAAGAGATACTGGGTCCCCCTGGAGAGAAATGACTCGTGCGCCCCCCCACCAAAGAAATGACTTTCCTTCTCCCCTCCCCCCCAGTAATGAGGTTTGAGGGGGGATTCATGGCAAAGACCAGAGTACAGGACAGGGTCCTCTGGAATGAATTCAGAGACTTAAGCATTCTTTAAGTCAAGGTGGCAAGGGTTTATTTACTGTAAGGCCAATATGTCATGCAGAGCTCTCTAAGGAACTTGCAACTTTTAACAGGAGAGAGAGATGCTAAAGCTTATATGGGAAAAGTAATGGACTGTCTGGCAGATATGCTAACTAGGTGGTCACTTTCAACCTTGGTCATTGGGTCATTCACTCCTGGAAACCAGGGAAAGGGGTTTCTCGGGGATGTAGTTTTGGTCTGTTATGTCGGTAGCAAGAGAGCTCTGAGAGTTGATGTCTGTAACTTGCCCTCTGGACTGAATATGATAACCTTGGGCATCAGTACACGATAATTCTGTGGTTATAAGAGAGTCCTGTTTTTACAAGAGAATTTCTTCAGAGGTCAACTTGTTCCTGTGATGGGGAAAATAGTTTATTTTTCTGGGGGCACTAGTGAGTAATTGCTGGGAAATGTAGTTTGTCTTACTGGGACCCACTAAGGAGTTATTTCTAGGCAGTGCCTTTGCGCTGGGGAGAAAACTGTCAGGGATAATGTTTTGAAGGTAGGGAGAAATGTGCTCTTGGTATTGGGGTTGAAGCAGAAGCACCCCATCATTCCCCCCTGAAACAGATGGGACCCAAAATCTTGGGGTAAGGGATGTAGGTCTTGGCTTCTGAAACTGCTTCATTTTGATAATGGGCATAGAACTGCCCCTGCCTCATGGACTTCCCCCATTCAATGGGTTGGGTCTTTAGCTAGAGTCCACAACTTGGCCAACAGCCAGGTCCAGGGGATAATGGGTCACAGTGTTGGACAGAGGTTGGTACCCAGTCATCTGCAAGTGAATGGCACTGAGCCTAGAAGAGATTAAGCAGGCAAGGGCCTATCCAGGGACAGAAGGGACTTGGATGACTCCCATTTCTCCCCACACTTTCTTATCTGCCTTCTGTATTTTGATCAAACCTTTATCTATCTTTCCAAATCTTTTGAATCCATTACTCAGACTATTCAAGTTTCCTTTCTATTTTTACACAGACAAGATAATTTATAAGTTATTACACTTCACTAACCTACTAACATAACATGTACTGCCTTAAACAGAAGAGGCTTCTGACTTCAACCTCACAACTGAATAGATATGCATCCTTGTTTTATCCTCTGCCCCCACTAGGGAGAAATGCCTCCTTCCCCCAGAGAAATGACTTGTTTTCCCTCTGGGCCCCACCTCCAGGAAAGAAATGACTGTTTCCTTCTATGTGCCTCCCCTCCCCCTGCTTCCCTCTCTAATCCCAGAGGCCCACCAGTGGAGAGGTAGGCATTACTTGTCTGTGAGTAGGGGATGCCCACCGCATGGCCCCTCATTCTCATAGTTCTCCTTTTCTCCCCAGCTCTGCCTTCCGTGGCCTCTTCCCTGCCTCAGCAAGGGGGAGCACTGAGGAAGAGGGATGGCTCCTGTGCTGAGAGCCAGGCCTGGACAGGTGAGTGCCACGTTCTGCTTTCCTGAAATACCATCTCACTTAGGACACTTTCTTTGTCCTATGCTATAACCCTCGAAATTGTGGGCATCGGGGAATCTCATATTTAGAGCTAAAAGACACAAGAGACACCAATTTACCTTCCCCACAGAAAAAAGACCTGACATTTACTTCTTTAAAAATTTTGAGTTCCAAATTCTGGTCCTCTCTCCAGTCCTTCCCCTACCCAATGAGAAGGCAGACAATAGGACACCCATTTTACTGTCCCTGGTCCAAAAAAAGTGCAAAAAAACCCCAAGAAAGTGAAAAAGAATATGCCTCAGTCTGCCCTCCACGGTCATCATTTCTCTCTTCATATTTTATAGTTAGTCCTTTGGAATTTTCATGCATCATGATAATGTTACAGAAGCTGTTTCAACATGTAGAAAAAGAAAGGCTGCTACCAAATTTCTTCTATAAACAAAGGTGTTGAGATTAGATGTTCATATTTGGCTCCAAATTATGAAAACTACTGACATAATAGATTGTATTAATAACGTAGACAATGAAAAGAATGTGGTTCTATCAGTAGATGCTTTGACAAGATACAACACCTGCTCCTCTTAAGAACATAAAAGGTAGGAATAAAGAAAAGTGAGGGTTCTCCCCCTCACACTCATCAGACTGGCAGAATTGACAGAAAAGTAAGATGAGAAATTCTAGATGCCCTGTGAGACAGCAAGGACATTACTATGCTCTTGGTGGTGGTTGTTGGTCTTCTTCAAGAGCCATGACCTCAGGAAGATGATGCCATGACTTGCAAATAAATTGGGTGGAAGTGAGGGAAGGCTGTGCAGGGTCACCAGACTCACTTTCTCCTCCTGAGCCATCTGGGTCCAGTGGCAGAGTAGAGATCAGGAAGGCTGGAGATGGCCCAGCATGCAGTGGGAGACCTTGGGCTTTTGAAGCTAAGATCTTTAGGAGTTCTCACTTTGACTGAGGCAAAGCCCTATTAGGTGATTAAGGCTGGTTTAGCAATGTGGGGGGGAATGGCCCCTTTTATCTAACAAAAAATAAATAAAATTAATGTGCGAGGGAAAGACCCTCAGGGTTTCTGGCTAAAACAGAAACAATATGTGTTTACGTAGTAAATGGGTTACTGGAGCCCAAACAATGACCACCTAGTGGTATTTGGGCTGGCACCTATTGTTGGCCAATCCAGGAGAGCCAGAGTGAATTGGTTTTCAGTCTGAAATCTAGCTAGTAAGTCCCCCAGGCATGATAGCCCATGTGGATGGAGGGAGAAGGAGGAGGGAAGGGAGAGGAGAGGAGGGAGCTGAGTTACCCAACTGGAGTTGGGCAGTTGGGTTGCCAGTGGGTCGGCTTAGACTATTCACTGGTTATGGTTTGTCCTTCATTTTGGAAAAGGAACATGTCATCAGGTAGATGATGCCATGACTTGCAAATGAATTGGATTTTAAGTGAGGGAGGGCTGTGGCAAGATAGAGATCAGGAAGACTAGAGATGGCCCCTGCAATTTGATGGAGCTACTGCTTGAAAGCAATTGGGAATATTACTAAACTGTGCACATACCCTTTGGCCCAGCAATACTACTAGTAGGTGCAAAGGGGTCAAAGAAAGGAAGTGACCCTTCCGTATAAAAATATTGATAGCAGCTCTTTTTGTGGTGGCAAAAAATTGGAAGCTGAGGAGATTCCCATCATTTGTGGAATGGCTGGACATGTTATTGTATGTATAGGTGATAGAAACATAAAATACAAGCAATCACACAAGGAACTTTTTCATAGAACCCAAGGAACACTTACATGAATCACTACAGAATGAAGTGAGCAGAGTGGGAGAAAAAATTATCCAGTGACAATATTGTAAAGACAAAAAAACCTGGATAGATTTAAAAGCTCTGACCAGCACAATGACCAACCATTTTTTTCCAAGAGAATTCATGATGAAATATATGCCCCAACTTCTGATATTTTATGTGATTGATTTTACTACTTGATGTTCCAGGGAATAATCTGAATTAATTTCTTTAGGAATTGACAGATTTCATCTCTTTGCTTTCCAAGGGACTCTCAAAAGTATTCTCCAGCACCACAATTTAAAAGCATCCATTCTGTGGCCCTCAGCTTTCCTTGTATTTTTCATGTGGCCAGTGTGGGAATTTGTTTTGATTGTTTATGAATTGTTATTAAAAGGATTTTGCCTATCTTTTTTTTCCCCCAACCTCGACGGGGATGTGCACATGGTAGAAGATAGATTTTGTATGTGAGTACAGAATAGCTTCACTGCCTACTTTGTGTTATCTCCAATGATCAGAGCTAATTGGGAATAGTTTTCTCATTCAGTGCTTTGTGGAACTTTGGACGAGTTACTTTACCTGTCTGAGCTCTTCATCTGTAAAACAACAGACCTTTATTAGATGATCCCTAAAGATCTTTTATGGGAAGCAGGAACCCCAGAGAGTTGAGTTAAACTCTCCCACTCCCACAATAGCAACAGTGGCTGTTGTGAGCAAAGGAGGTATTATAGAGGAAACCTGGAGCAGTTTGAGTTAATTTTCCTTCCATGCAGATTGGTTTGGGACCCTACTGGGGACTCTGGAGCATGGAGAATATTAAAAAAGAAAAAAAAACCACAGCATTCACAGAGGAACTCCTGACATGCCAAGGAACATCCTTTTTGATTGTTTTAAATTCCCTTATGTGCTGAATGTACTTTTAATTTTTTGGACTGCATTTTGTCAAACATGAAATGTCACTTAATTCTGTCTCAGCTTCTTTAAAAATCTGTAAAATGGGGATAATAACAGCACCTACTTTCCAAGGTTGTTGTGAGGATAAAATGAGATGACTATACCACTCTATAAATGGTAGCTATATTGTTGCATATAATCAGTTTTTAAATCAGAATATCCAAGGGCTTCCAGGCAATGGGTAAAAAAAATAAAACTGTCATTTAAAAATGCTAAATACTGAAACAGAAATATTAAAATCAAGTTAGACATTAAGAAAATTAAAAGCAAAAAAAAAACTTAACAAAACTGAAGACTTCAAGGGTGAAGTTACTCAAGTCAATAAGCTGTTGGTTAATTTGATTTTGCAGAAACAAAACTAATGCATCCAAAATTAGAAGGAAAGTCAGAAATTCAGAAAAAAACATATAATTTCGGTGATAAAAACTTCACTTCTGAAATATGTAGAACACAAGAATTGATAACAAGTCATTCACCGGTTGACAAATTGTCAAAGGATATATTAACAGGCAGTTTTCAAAAGAAGAAATCAAAATGATCTTTGGTCATATGAAAATATGATCTAAATCACTAATGAGTAGAGAAATGCAAATGAAAACATACTGCCTTATAGCTATCAGCTTAGCTAATATGACAGAAAAGGAAAACAATAAAGGTTATTAGGGGAATGGGAAAAAATTGGGATACTAATTCACTGTTGATGGAGTTATAAAGTGCTCCAATCATTCTACAGAATAACTGGAAATTATTCCTGAAGGGCCATCAAATTGTGCATACCTTTTTACCCCCAACAGTGGTTTTGCTAGGTCTGTGTCCCAAAGAGAAAAAAGGAAAAAAAAACCCTCTATGTACAAAAATATTTAACTGCTCTTTTTCTCATGGCAAAAAATTTGAAATCAAGGGGATGCTCACCAATTGGGGAATGGCTGAAAATTTGCGGTACATGACTTTGATGGAATACTCCTGTGTTATAAGAAATAATGAACAGGATAGTTTCAGAAAAAGCTGGGGAAACATATGAAGCGATGCAAGGTGAAGTGAGCAGAATCAGGAGAACATTGTAGAAAGTAACAGCAATGGTATGCAGTGATCACCTGTGAATGACAGCAAAATAATCTAAGACAAGTCTAAGGGATTTATGATGAAATATACTGTTCACTTCCAGATAAAGAACTGATTGACTCAGAATGCAGATTTAAGTGTATTTATTTTATTTTATTTTCTGCGGGGGAGGATTTGGTCTGTTTTCTTCTGCAGCATGGCTATGATGGAAATGTTTTGCAATGATAACACAAACTTGTATTTTTCGTTCTGACATTTTATTTTTTAAATTAAATTTAAATTTTTAAATTATTTTTTAAATTTAAATTTTTTTAAATTTAAATTTTTAAATTAAATTATAAATTAAATTAAGTATAAATTTCCTTCATCCTACCTCCCTCACGCATATAATAAGAGAGAATTGACTAGACCACTGTTTTATGTGATTCTATATAGGTGTGTAGCACCAATGTGATATTCACAGCCATGAATATCCCCACGCAGTTCTGAATCATGAAATACAACAGACTCTCCACATGGAAGACAGAACGAAAACATTTATTCGGACACCAGAAAGCCAGCCAAATCGATCCCAATAACAAAAATCTATACACAATAACAATGTAGAGAACAACACCATCCCCAAGACTTCCCCCTGCTAGGCTTCCCACAAACCAGGTCCATTGAACAAGTCACAGACAAGCTCTTTCACTTAAGCTCGACAGCTGCCTACTTGCATGCATCCTTCCTAGCTCTGACTAAACTCTGACCAATTTCCTCTCAGCTCTGCTGTAACTCTGCCACTTCCTGTTCCACCTCTTCAGCAAACTCCTCCTACCCCAAGCTCCATGTGATTCAAACTTTCATGTGACCAGGCAGGTTACATGGGCTTATCAATGGATGGGAAAGATCTTCCCATTAAGAAGCACAATTACATGAACAATGCAGGGTGCTGACTGTAAGTTCTGCTATGGGTCTGCCTTTCTGTCAGCTTATGGGTGCGCTCATCAGGAGCTCCTGAAAGGTCAAGTTCTGTCAGGGTCTGCTCATTAGCCCACTTCTCAGCCAATGGGATTCTGTATTTTGTGTAGACCCTCAAGAGTACTGGTTGCTCAACCAGTGAGATTGTTTTTTAGTTTTGCCTAATCTGTATTTTCTGGGTATCAGGCCCTATAAAACTCAGGTCATGGAGGAAAAGTGTATCTCAGATTTTGAGGAAAAGCTGAGGTCTTCATTAGAGGGAGTCACAGACATTTTAATAAGGAGTCATTGCTTCACAGCTCTGCCTCAATTTCTTTTATTGTAGCTTAGGCAGTTTTACACCTCATAACATACACTGGAAATAAAAAGCAAAGAAACATAAAATTCTTCTAATAAGCAAAGTCAAGCAATACAAATTCCCACACTGACTACACCCCAAAATGCATGTCTCATCCTTCTCACTGGTTCACTTCCTGTTTTATGAGGTAAGCAGCATTCTTGCTTATTGATATTCCAGAAATCATGGTTGATCACTATATTAAGTGAATTTTAAGTTTTTCAGATCAGGTTTGTGCGTTACAACATTGATGTCACAAAGTAAATTCTCTTTATTGATCTCTGCATCACACACCCCCCATATAAATTTTCCCTGGATTTCCTTAGAACTCTCATAGTTTAAAGAGAAAACAGTATTCTATTTTATTAATATACTATAATTTTTCTGTCTTTCCTCAATTGAAGTGCACTCCCTTTATTTTATGTTCTTTGCCACTTCAAAAAGAACTGATATAAATAGGCTTTTCCCTCTTTGATCTCTCTGAGATCTTCTATTAATAATTCATAGCTTATATACAGGTTAGTACTTTCTTAGGCATAGTTACAAATTGCTGTCTGTACCAGCTGGAGCAGTTTACAGTTCTTCCCATAGTCATCAGTCTGTCTGTTTTCCCATTCCTTTTTTGTCACCTTAACAAATATGGCAGGTACTTCCTATTCTGTTACTCTGAACATTTTAGTTGTTACTGCTATTAATCCATTTCATTTAAGTTGTTGATTGTGTTGTCATAAAATAGTTTCTAAAAATATTACTTGTTTCTTGTCAGTTTTGTTTATATTTTGATACTGATAATTTAGCTAATGATTCATGAGTTGCTTTGTTTTGTTTTCAAAAAGTTGTAACTCCATATTTTAACACATCAGTATATTTTTACTTCAACTTTAATCTTTTCTTTTATATTTCAATTTTCTAATGTAGTGTTTTTATTTTAAAATAATCTTTTATTCCCTCCACCTCAATTACATGGAAAACAATTTTAGCTTAATTTTTTAAAAGTTGGAGGTTCCAATTTCTATTTTTCCCTGCTTCCCTTCCCTCCTCCATTAGATGGTCAATAACCTGCTGTAGGCTATACATGTGCAATCACATAAAATATATTTCTATATTATTTATTTTGTGGAAGGAAGGAAGAATTCTCCATCAGTTTTTTCTCTGGAGGCAGAAAGTATTTTTCATCATAACTTCTTTGAAACGGTCTTGGATCAGTGTATTACAGAAAATAGCTAAGTCATTCTCAGTTGTTCACTGTACAGTATTTGCTCTTATTATATACAGTGTTCTCCTGGTTTTGCATACTTCATTCTTCATCAGCTCTTGTAAACTTTTGCAGTTTTCTCAAATCGTCCTGCCCATCATTTGTTATATAGTACAATAACTATCCATTATAATCATATGCCAGAACTTTTTCAGTCATTCTCAAATTGACATACATAATCTCATTTTCCAATTCTTTGCCACCACAAAAAGAGTTATAATAAATATTTTTGTAAATATAAGTCTTTGGACTACAGATCTAAATGGTGGTACAATTAGTTTTATAGCCCTTTGGACACAATTCAAAATTGCTCTCCAGCAGGGTTGGATTGTATAATTTACATCAAATTGCTTATCTGGAAGGGAGAGAAGGAATTTGGATTAATTTTTTTTTTTAATGGAGTGGTAGAGCCAAGAAAGTACAGTAAAGGTAGGGACTTGCCTCAGCTCTTCTTCAACTCCCCTACCCCAAATAATTTTAAATAATGACAAATTCTAGAGCAGCAGGACCTACAAAAAGATGGAGTGAAATAATTTTTTAGCCTAAGCCAAATTAAAAGGTCAGCAGGAAAGGTCTGTTATACCAGGGTAAGAGTGGAGCAAAATCCAGTGCAGGCCCAGCAGTATTGGGTCTCAGGCCAAGCGTGAAGAGGAGCACTAGCATACCACGAGGGACCTGGATCCAGGTCACAGCTCCAGGGTAGAAAAGAGTGTTGTGGCTGCGTACAGAGCAATACAAAAAACAGGAGAGTAATAAACACACCTCTCCCTGGATCATATCAACTTAGAAGAACTGGAAATTTACAGGTCCCCAGAACTACCTCTGGAAATAGCTGCACAAAAAACTTGAACTCAGGACAGTGTCCCCTCCACTCTGGAAGCAGAGTGCCATTTGAGCACAGAGTTAAAAGTCAAGAAATACGTTGGAAAATTAATAAATAGCAGAAAAAGATCCTGATGATAGAAAGTTACTATGGTGACAGGGAAGATCAAAACACAAACTCTGAAGAAGACATCAAAGTCAAAACTCCTAGATCCAAGGCCTCAAAGAAAAATATGAATTGGTCCCAGGCCATGGAAGATCTAAAAAGGGATTTTTAAAATCAAGAGAGGCAGAGGAAGATCAGGAAGGGAAATGAAAGTGATATTAGGAAATCATGAAAAAAGACACAAAAGCTTAGTAAAGAAGTGCACCCCCCTCCAAAAAATGCTGAAGAAAATAACACTTAAAAAAACCCAGTAAGCCAAATGTTAAAAAGGCACAAAAACTTAGCAAGCAGAATAACTCCTTCAAAAGCAGAACTGGACAAATGGAAATGAAGGTAAAATATCTCACTGAAGAAAGTAGTGCCTTAAAAATGGTAATTGGAGAAATGGAAGCTAATAACTTTATGATACATCGAGAAACAGTTAAAATAAAACCAAAAGAATGAAAAAATAAAACAATATGAAATATCTCGTTGGAAACCAACTGACAAAGAAAACAGATCTGGGAGAGATAATTTAGGATACAATTCTGGGAGACAAAAGAGCTGAGATTACAACCAAGAATCACCCATCAAAACTGACTATAATCCTTCAGGAGGAAAAAATGGTCCTTCAGTGAAATAGAAGAAATTCAAGAATTCCTGTTTAAAAGACCACGTTGTAAAAATTCTTTCCCAATTTTCTGCTTCCCTCTTAATCTTGGTTGCAAGATTTGTGTAAAAACTTTTCAATTTAATGTAGTCAAAATTATCCATTTTGCATTTCATAATGTTTTCTATCTCGTTTGGTCATAAATTTCTCCATAAATCTGACAAATAAACTATTCCTTCCTCCCCTAATTTGTTTATAGTGTCAGCCTTTATGCTTAGATCATTTACCCATTTGAACTTTATTCTGGTGTATGGTGTCAGGCATTGGTCTGTGCCCATTTTCTGCCACACTATTTTCCAGTTTTCCCGGCAGTTTTTGTGAAACAGTGAGTTCTTCTCCCAGAAGCTGAGGTGCTTGGGTTAAATCAAACAGTCAACTACTGTAATCATTGCCTCTTGGGGCCTGTGTGCCTAACCTGTTCCGCCAGTCTACCCCTCTGTTTCTTAGCCAGTACCAAGTAGTTTTGATGATTGTTGCTTCACAGTACAGTTGGAGATTTGGTATGGCTAGGCCACCTTCCCTAGCATTTCTTTTCATTAATTCTATTGATATTCTGAAATTTTTATTCTTCCAGATGAATTTTGATACTATTTTTTCTAGCTCTAGTCAAATGGAAAAGGAGGTCCAAAAACTAAAGAAAACAATGTTAAAAATTAGATTTAGGCAAGTAGAAGCTAATGACTATGAGACATCAAGAATCCGTGAAACAAAATCTAAAGAATGAAAAAAATAGAACAAAATGTAAAATATCTCATTGGAAAAACTGACTTTGAAAATAGATGCAGGAGAGGAAATATAAGAATTATTGGTCTACCAGAAAGTCATGATAAAAAAAAAAGCCTAGAGAGTATCTTCCAAGAAATCATTCAGGAGAACTGCCCCGAAGTCTTAGATCCAAAATAGTCATTGAAAGAATCCACCAATCACCTCAGGAAAAAGATCCTAAATTGAAAATGCCAAGCAATATTGTTGCCCAATTCCAGAACTATCAGGTCAAAGAGAAAATACTTGCAAGCAGCCAGAAAGAAGCAATTCAAATATAAAGAACTAGAGTCAAGATCACACATGCAGCTTCTACATTAAAAGACTGGAGGGATTGGAATATGATATTTTGTAAAGAAAAGGAGCTTGGACTACAAAGCAAGGATCAATTACCCAGCAAAATACAGCATAATCTTCCAGGCAAGGAGATGGACATTCAGTGAAATAAGAGATTTCCAGATCTTCCTGCTGAAAAGGCCAGAGCTCAACAGGAAATTTGATCTTCAACTACAAGACTCAAGAAAGGCATAAAAAGGTAAACAGCAGGGAAAAAAAAATTGTTATTCAATGTAGAGAAATTTTTACATCTTGATATGGGAGGATGATACTTGTTACTCTTGAGAATTGTATATGTACTATGACATATAAAAGGGACATACACAGATAGAGGGAGTGAGTATAAATGTGATGATAAAAAATGTAATTAAAGAGTGGGAAGGGATTGTAATGGGAGAAAAGGAAAGGAGAAGGCAGAAAAGGGTAAATTACATCACATGAAGAGCCACAAAAACATAATGAAAAGAAGGGAGGGATATGAGCATTGTTTGAGCTTTGTCATTAGATTTGGTTCAATGAGGGAATAACATAGTTAAGTATAGAAATCTAACTTACCAAGCAGTAAGACGGAAAAGGGGAAGAAAAAGGTAGGGGGTGGTTAGAAGGGAGAGAATAAGTAGTAAAGGAAAAGGGGAAAAAAGGGAGGGGGGCAGATAGAAGGGAGGGAAGATTGAGGGAGGCAGTGGGCAAAAGTAAAATTTCTGAGAAGGGGAAGGGAGAAATAAAAGCATAAACAGGAGGGGAACTACGATGGAGAGTAAGACACAGATAGTAATCATGAATGTGAATGGGATGAACTCTCCCATAAAATGGAGGTGGATAGCAGAATGGATGAAAAAAAACTATAATCCTACAGTGTGTTGTTTACAAGAAACACATCTGAATGAGGGAGATACACACAGGGTAAAGGTTAGAACAGAATATATTATGTGTCAGCTGATCTTAAAAAAGCAGTGGTAGCAATCCTAATTTCAGACAAAGTAAAAACAAAAATAGATCTAATCAAAAGATAAAGGAAACTATGTTTTGCTAAAAGGCACCACAGACAATGAAATAATATCATTACTAAACACATATGCATCTTGTGGTATAGCATACAAATTCTTAAGAGAAGTTAAGGAAGTTGCAGGAAGAAATAGACAGCAAAACTATACTAGTAGAGGACCTCTACCTCCCCCTCTCTGAACTTGATAAATCTAACCTCAAAATAAACAAGAAGTTAGCGGGATGAATAGAATTCTGGAAAAGGTAGACATGATAGAGCTCTGGAGAAAACTGAGTGGGGACATAAAGGAATACCCCTTTCTCAGCTGTACAGGGCACATACACAAAAATTGACTGTATTCTAGGGCATAAAAACCTTACCCAGTGCAGAAAAGCAGAAATAGGCGGTGCATCCTTTTCAGATCATGATGCAATAAAAATTATATGTAATAAAGAACCATGGAAAGATAGACCAAAAATTCATTGGAAACTAAGTAATCTAATCCTAAAGAATGAGTGGGTCAAACAAGAAATCATAGAAACAATAACTTCATTCAAGAGAACGATAATAATGAGAAAACCTACCAAAACTTATGGGATGCAGCAGCAGCAGTTCTTATGGGAAGTTTTATATCTCTGAATGCTTACATGAATAAAATAGAGAAAGATGATATCAATGAATTGGGCATGAAACTGAAGAAGCTAGAAAAAGAACAAACTGAAAATCCTCAGTTAAATGCCAAATTAGAAATACTGAACACCAAAGGAGAGATTAATAAAATTGAAATTAAGAAAACTATTGAACTAATAAGTAAAACTAAGAGCTGATATTATGAAAAAACAATAAAATTGATACAAAGGTTTAAAAGGAGGAAAACCAAATTACCAGTGTCAAAAATGAGAAGGGTGAACTCACCTCCAATGAAGAGGAAAATAAAACAATAATTAGAAATTATTTTGCCCCACTGTATGGCCTGTATTTCTTCAAACAGTGGTTTATGGTTTCATTAAGAAGGTTCTTAAGCGTATTGTTGACTTGAAAGTTTAGTTAAAAGAAGCAAACAGGCTAGGTGACATGCAAATTCCTATTGTTTACTCCCTTAAAGCTAGCTGAAGCTTGCTACACTGTAAGTACAAAAAGTTACAACTTAAATTCTGAATATCTGATAAAAGAATGACAAGCTTTTTATGTCTTTAGGACAATCCCAGGACATCTGCGTCTCTGAGATTTGTGACCTCCTTTGACCTACAATTTGACAGTTGACAAAGTAGTGTCAATTATGATCCGAGTGTATGTTTTTGCCTGTTATAGCATATGCCTCTGGGATACCATGACAGGACTTGTCCCACCACTCTGGTTGCAGGGATCCTGTAACAAACAGAAAGAATACCCCTTGTCAACCTTATGTGGTCTTTGAATTTGCTGACACAGGAAAGGGTCTTTTTAGAGCAAAGCAATCTGCTTGATTAGTTCAGGCTTTGCCCCTTATTAGCGTTCAAAAGATCTGAAGTGATTATCAGTCACTGATAAGGTCTCCAGTATTTTATTTACTATGTAGTTTTTGCAAAAAAGTAATTTCTTTTTCTATCTCTTCCAGCTTAGTTTCTTCATTGAAAACTCCTGTTTATATTCTTTACCATAGTGGGAATCTTATTCATCTTTTCATATGTATCACTATTTAGATGACAATGCATTTGGCTACCATGAGAAGGCCATAGTTAATCCTCCTGTTTACCTGCACTTCAGTTCAGAGCACTGGGCAGAAATCATATTGTATCAACATCTGTCACAGATATATTGCTGATGCTGTGTTTCAATTAAGGTGATTCCAAATCTATATGGTCTACTGGACCAGGAGCAGAGGTAAGACCAGCAACATCAGGAACACAGCTCAGATTATGAAATTTTCCTCAGCCACCAGCAACAACATGGCTAAGAGGTCATCAAGAGTCTTGTATACCATGTGGCCAGGGATCAAAGTTAATACTAGGGCTCTCTCAATATCATCATTCACTCAATAACCTCTGGCTCAGGCAGCATTACCTCTCCCTCCCTGAAGGTCCATGGGAGGATAACACTAAGTATTTGCCTCTTTACAGGACTCTACAGAGGGGAAGAATATCTCTTTCTCTCATGGTGCCTAAATAAGGAATCTCTGAATTGCAAGTAGGCACTCAATCACAGTCTAGTCAGCTAGGGGAATCTTCTCACACTCCATATAATCATGAAGGATCATTCTAGTATGATATATCTGGTGGACTTAAAGTTGTGTCCTTAGTCTAGAGGCCTTCCCAAACTCAGAGGATTTCCTCCAGAATTAATTCTTTAATGTTAAGAAAGTTCTGTATTCAGGCTGAAGTTCTTCCCACATTCATTGCATTCTTAAGGTCTGTCTCCAGTATGAATGCTCTGATGTTGAGTAAAAGATACATTTAGGGGGAAGGCTTTCCCCTATACATTACATTCAGAAGCTTTGATTAATTTGAGAAAGATCTGGCTTCTGATGGAAAGCCACACTACTCACATTCATAAAGAATTTCTCCAGTACGAATCCTCTGATATACAGTAAGATATGGCTTCATCCTGAAGGCCTTCTCACATTCACTACATACATAAGGTTTTTACCAACATGAATTTTTGATGTCTAATAAGATCTGAATTGTAATGGAAGGCATTCCCATACACATATATGAGGAATCTCACCAGAATGAATTCTCTCATGGACATAAAATAGTGTCCTCCATCTATAGGTCTTCCAAAGTGCATTATAATCTTAAGGTTTCTTTTCTGAGTGAATTCTTTGGTATTGAGTAAGTTGTACTCTCATTCTGAAGGCCTTCCCATATTCACTACATTCATGACGTTTCTCTCTAGTATGAACTCTGTGATGGCATGTAAGTTGTTTTTTGCTACTGAAGGCCTTCCCACATTCACCACATTCATAAAGTTTCTCTCCAGTATGAATTCTGTGATGCACTTTAAGTTCTGTCTTACCCTGCAGGCCTTTCCACATTCACTACATTCATAGGATTTCTCTCCAGTATGAATTCTCTGGTGCCTAGTAAGAAAGTCCTTAACCCTGAATGCCTTCCCACATTCACTACATTCATAAGGTTTCTTTCCAGTATGAATTTTTTCATCCACAGTAAGCTGCTCCTTGCTCCAGAAGGCTTTCCCGCATTCATTATATTGAGGAGGTTTATATTCAGTAAGTTCTCTGCTCTCTGAAAGTGAAGAATAAGGAGCTGGTTAACCTTTCCCAAGATTCTTAGTTGTTCAAAGATGTTAGAGCTATTCTCTTGTTTTCTGCCTTAAGAAGACTAGTCTCACTAGTCTTTCATCAAGAACCAATTTATCTTATTTAAAAGCATGATGACTCAAAGGTAACTGATGTAAATGATTTTATTGAGGATGAATTTATCTGGAGGGATGAATGAACCCTTACTCTACTTTAATCAGATAACATATGAATGGAATAAGACTTCAGAAAAAAAACAGATGACTCTGAGACTTGGGAATATATCCTTATCATCTGAGGTAAAAATTGGAAGAGAAAAGACTGAAGAGGAAGAAAACAGACAATTGAGTTTAGAGTGAGGAATAGAAATAGATAAATAGAAAGAAGATATATGAGGGAGAAAATGTGACAGTTGTTGCCATGAATTTCCTGTAAAAGGAATAAAAGCATATCTTTTTTGTAAGGAATTGATAGAAATCTGTAAGAATAACACATACAGATGTTTTTGACAAGAGAAGTTATTAATAATTACCTGAAACACTACTTAAACTCTGACAATCAAAGAAGTAAAAAATGAAAACAATTCAGAGGTAGCAAATCATCAGATTAGCAAGGTTACCTTAAAATAATAAATTTTGGCAATTACATTGAAATACCTCCTTTGTAAGCTGCTGCCATTTTTTTCTGAAAAGGAACAGCATTTCATTTAGAGCTATAAGACTGTTTTATCCTCTGACCTAAGGGTCTCAGTAACAGGTCTCCTTCCTCAATATATTACTGAAAAAAAAAACAGCACACTCACTAAAATGTTTCACAACAGTTTTTTTATGAAATAGCAAAATGCTGAAAACCTACGGGTGCAAAGAAGGGGTTTTGGCTACGTAAGTCCTGTCACACGAACATATTAATGTGCCTTTATAAATATAATTTCAAAGCATAAAGAAAAACAGGATGACACATAACATAATAAAATGAAGAAAGGGGGAATGAGGTTAGGATTAGATATTTTGATAAGTAATAGCAGCAAATCAAGATGATCATAGAAAGGAAGCAAAGGAAAACACCAAAAGAACTAAGAAGCAAAAAGAGCACATTACTAAATGTCTTAAGTACTGTACCTAATTTTAAATGGAGACCAAATTCATGCAAGTGAAGCAGGAGAATGCCTGCTTAAGAGAAAAATAACTGCACTATTTAAGGCAACAACTTTCTTTGAGAGTGAAGGTACATTTCAGTAAAAAGATATGTAAAAAATGTAACTTCTTGAGGTAAAAAATGAAGTTTGAAAGTCTCAGCTCCCCAAAACAGACCTGGAGCATGAATGCGATACTCACAGTGCCTACAGTAGCTATGAATATGCAGAAGTGATTCTGAATCACAAAATATAACAGAATCTCCACATGGTAAACAGAACCAAAACATTTCTTCAAACACCAGAAAGCCAAATCCATCACAGCAACAATCTATGCACAATGCAGAGCAACACCGTCCTCAATCTTTCCCACCCACCCCCCGCTAGTGCCTTCCCACAAATGAACACTCAGAGCTTGCTGCCAGTTTCCTCTCTCTCCCTCAATTCTACCTGCTGTGTCCAATTTCCTCTGCTCTATTTGCACCCTTCGTACTCCACCCCCTTCAGCAAACTCCTCCCACCAGAGACTCATGTGACTCAGGCACAATAATACATTAACAATATAAGACCTGAGAAGCTTTGAGAGGCCACTGTGTTCAGTATTTTGCAAGAGCTTTGATTTAAAATGTCCAACAGATCACAAGTTTGCAATGACTGACTCATCTGCTTGGTTTTTATGTAGTCACCTGAACAGCTGCTTCTGGGAACATTTGCCTCTGGCATCCAAGATGCTTCATTTCTTTCCAACTGGTAGATCATATTTGGTTTGGTAACTTCAAATCCTGTTCAATGAAAATGTGCTAGGGAGTCATCTCAGAGTTCCATCATGGAATAGATAGAATATATAATATTATAGAATTCTATATTATATAATAGACATATTCCAATTCTTAGTAGAAAGGTGGGGAAATAAGGGAGCTGAATATATCTTATACCACCAAGGATAGCTGATTTTTGAGATTTTTGTTTTTCAGATGAGGAATTCAATTGGTTGGGTAGAGGGAAAAGTAGGGTTGGTTTTTCTTGGAGCTGTGAGAGAGGAGAAATTACATTTTTTAAATAAAGCATCCATAAAACAATAAAATAATTTAAAACTAGTTTAAACCCTCTTTGAGAAAAAAGTAGGCCTGGTAGGAAAACCTCAAGCAAGGTACAAAGAACCACCAAAGGGAATTCTGTATTACGGAAGAATGGATTACTGAGTAGGACTTAGAAAAAAATCATTCACTTGACTCACTCCCTGCTTAGACAGGAGTAACACTATGTATGATGAGACCTGCATTGGGCTTAAAAAGAAAATCTTGGATTTGAAATAACAGAGAGGGGAAGATTCATTCTCAAGGGTAACAACAAATCAAGAATCAACTTCCAGGCTGACTATGCAAAGATATTTCTTCCTAGAAACAGGAAGCACAAGAAATCTGTTTCTTGGCTAAAAAAGCATTAGGAATATTTTCCTCTTGTATGCCAAAGAATTACTGTTAAGATTTTGAAAGCTGTCATATCATGTATCAAGAGTCCAAAGGGGTAGCTGTTCTTACCTAAATACACCAAGTTCCTATAGTTCTCTAGCATCACATGCCTGTGCAGATTTTTCTAGATGGGTTCAATTGTACCCATTCCTCTTGGGTGAATTCCACGGCCACATCCTTGAATCTGACTGATTCCTGAAGTAGCAAAAACATTCATGCTTACCCAGCTATAGCTCTAAGTGTTATGAAGTTCAAATGTAAACTGCTTGCCACTACGCTGAGGAAAATTGATACAGCTGAGTCAACTTCACTGACTCCATTTTGTGACTCAATTCTGGAGGTAGCTCACTTCTTTTTCTGTTCAATTATAGGTCTAGTCCAACTTCTGTCTTGTGAGAAAAATTTATTAAATTGTGGGAATTGGGACAAAACCTTAGTGCATCATTTGAAACTAGCCTTGTATGACTGGGAAACCAGAACATATCTACCTAGTGGTTATAGGCCCTTAACTAACGACCGAGGTTATGCTGACCAGAAACCATCAGATCTAAAAAGATTGATGTAAGGAGTTCTGATCTCCTGGAACATATGTCTAAAAAGTCTCCTCACAGTGAACAATTCGGAATTATTTCCATGTTCAATGTCTGTATTGTACACAAAGACACCTGGGAGCAATGTGACACTTCTTTTTCTGAATTCAAGGAACTGAACCTGTTGTGTCCTGAGAGAAGGGGAGAAAAAAGAAATTTACATAACTTTGTTACATATATTTAAAAGGAATTGCAAGTCGCACATAATAGATTTGCAGCTTCATATGCATTCATCTTTTTTATCACAGTTTCAAAATGCTTATTTTATCCCATAGATTAAAAAGTAAATGAATAAAAAATTTTAGAAAAGAAATCCTCTTTCATTAGTTCATAAGGTCCTTAAGGGCAGGAGCCATTATTACCCTCCTTTGTATCCTCCACACTTAGTACAGTACCTGGCACTTTGTAGGTGCTTAATAAATGCTTATTGTTAACAGTTCCAGTGACACTAATTTTAAATGTGTGAGGTTTCACTGTGTTTTGGTTGATTGTTTTTTACAACATGCACCCATGGCTCCTACTTCCTGCCCTCTGAGCTAAAGCACCAATATGGCTGATTCCTTTTTTTACTTACTGAAATAAACAATGAAAATTCAATAGCTGGAAGGTAGCTGTCCTGTGGTCATAAGTCTTCCAGTTTAAACAAGCATAGTCCCTTTGACCAATCAGCCTGATCTCTACACAACTAAGGCAGCTACCTTCCTCTTTTCATTCAACCCCTGCACTTCTTAACATGTGCTACTGCGAAATGCACATGTTCAATGCTTCTGGAACCATAAGAGCAAAAATGAGCATAGGGGAGTACAATCTTCTGTCTGTAACAGCATGTGAACAGTTTTTTACTTCTGAGAAGGGTGTTAAAGGACCATTACTGTGCAATTCACATATGTAGGGCTGGAAGAAACTTCTCATTTTATATATTAGAAAAGTGAGGCCCAAAGAGATAAAGTGACATGCTTAAGGTCAAAAGGGGAGTAAACGATAGATGTGCACTCTGAAACCAGGTCCTCCAGGCTTCAAATCCAGGGCTATTCTTATTGTACCATGTTGCCTTTCCCGTTCCACATAACCAAACATAGGCAACAACTGATTTTTTGCACAAAAATATTCATAAGAGAACTCTTTGGGAGCAGCAGAGAACTGGAAACAAACAATTCTCACCAGCAAAGGACAGCTAGAGAAAAAAAGGCATACGAATCAGTCATTTATATAGTTTAAAATGACAAATATGAGGTATTCTGAGAAGCATGGGAAGACGTGCATTCATTGACACAGTGCAAAATAAGTACAATACCCAACAGAACATAACGCAAAATTACAAAAATATAAATTTTTAAAATATGAAAAAGATGCAGAAATATAAGTGATAACAAAAAGTTGAACATATTACTTACCAGACTTATGGATATGAACAATTTATGAATAAACATGAGATAAGACACGAAGTTCAGGTATAAAATGGATCATTTGATTACATTAAATTAAAAATGTTTTGCAAAAATAAAACATTGCTGAGATTAGAAGGCAAGCAGAAAACTGGGGGGAAATTTTTACAGACAGTTCATTAGATAAGGTCTCATCTAAAATAAATGAAGACCTTTGTCAAATCTATAAGCATATGATTCATTTCTCCATTGATAAATAGTCAAAGGATACGAATAAGCAGTCTTCCAATGAAGTAATCAAAACAATATGAATATAAAAATGGTCTAAACCATTATTGATTAGAGAAATGTCAAAAGAACCTTAAGATATCATTTAACATCTCCCAGACTGGCTAAAACAATGGAAGGGGAAAGTGAGAAATGTCAGAGAAGATGTGGAAAAAATAGGACTTTATTTCATTGCTGGTGGAATTCTAAAATGATCCAGCCTTTGTGGTGAGCAATCTGGACTTATGCCCAAAGACTTATTAAACTACCTATACCCTTTGACTCAGCTATACCACTAAACAGACTATCTCCAAAGACAATTGGGAATAAAGGAAAGGAACCTATACGTTGTAAAATGTTTACAGGAGCTCTCTGGTGGTAAAGAACTGGAAATTGCAGGGATGTCCATCAATTAGGGAATGGCTGAACAAGTTGTGGTACATGATTGTGATGGCATAGTACTGTGCTATAAGAAATGATGAGCTATATATCATTTTAGAAAAACATACACTTCCATGACATAATAAAAAACAAAAAATATGCAGAACCAAGAGAACACTGTATACAGTAACAGCAATGGTTTAAAGAACTACTTTGAGTGAATACCTTTATCTATTACAAATATCCAAATTAAATATAAAGGACATATGAAGAAAGAGGTTATCTGCATCCAAAGGAAGGACTGACAAACTGAAGTATGCATAGAATAATTTTACATACATATGTAATACACACACACACACACACCTATTTGTGTCTGATGGTGTCATCTGTAAGGCAGAAGCAGAATGAGAAGAGAAAAAGAACTTTACATGATAATTTTACTCTACATTTCAAAGGAACAACAAGTTGTACATAGTAGATTTGCAGTTTCACATATGATCATGTTTTTTATTTATATTATAAATAAATATATTATAAATAAATTTATAAATAAATATTTATATTATATTTTTATTATAATGTGGTGGAAATGCAGTTTTTTTAATATAAATTTAAAATAAAATTAAAAACTATTACCACTTCTGATAGCAGAGAAGATGAAGACCATTAGAGAAGAATGGTTTATGAATTCTCAGACAAAGTCACTATCACTGGTTTTTTTGTGCAAGTACTTCTTTGGTACAAAGGAGAATTAAACTTGGAGGGTGAAGAAGTCTTTTTCCAGAAATGAGTTGGATGAAGTAGCACAAAACCTTAAAGAAAAAAATAAAAGAAACTTCTAATTGCTTCCTAACCACTCATTCCTTACACTGATGAGGCAGTCTCTGTTCCAGTGACTTATGTGCCTTTAAATGCTTTCACTGAAGCCTCCTCCCCAGCCACAAGAGGTCTTCCAACAGCTGTTTGCTAGCATAGCAGTAGACTGACGTCAGTCTCCTCTGGGTCACTCACATGCTACAAGGGCCAGGTAGCTCAGGGGCTGTGGCCTTGCTTGCCGAAGTAACCACAATTGCTTCCATTTAGTCCCCCTCGATAGGCTCTCTTACACAGAGGGGCTTTCACAGAGGCCCTTCTGGGGCCAGTGATCGTTTTAGGCAACAAATATTTGGAAACTTCTTCCAAAGGTAAAGAAGACACTGACTCTTCCTAACTCCAGGCTAGAGACTTTAGTCCCTGGTGAGCTAGTGATTTCTGGCCTAACTGAGGCATTAATGTAAGTCTAATTTCAGGGCTTTGGAGGACCAGTTCCTCTCCTCTTCGTAAGTGGGTGACCGTAAGGCCAATGGGATACCCAGAGCATCCACTAGGAGTATACATGTGTATTTTCAGGGTAAATATGCAAAATATAAATAACTCTCTTCCTCCAAGGTAAAACCAAAATATTTATTCAGATACCAGAAAGCTCTGAAATCCCCAAGACTTCCCTCTGTTAGATCTCCCCACAAACAACCACCCCAGGCAAAACTCCTCCCTCTCTTACTCAGATTAGCTGCTCTCTCCCACCTCAGCCTCACTCTCACTTCCTGTCACATCTCTCCTGCTCCACCAGTACAGCAAGCTCTTTCTACCTCCATGTGACTCAGGCTGGGCCCAGGCCCAGGCTCAAAGCAGATCACATAGGCATATGAAAGGGTGGGAAAGATCTTCCCATTCCACTAACATGACAGTGGCAGGTTGCTATTAAAAGCAAATGAATGACTTTGTGTGGGGATGCAATGTTCATGAAGTCATTGTGACAGATTTGATTACAAGTCTGTATAGGATAACAATCTACGAAATAAGAAAATAACAAAAATCTCACTAGTTCAACTATACTGGTGCACTGATTTACCCAACCTAATATATAAAATGCTCATTTAAAACAAAAAAGGAAGGGAGGAGCCAATGCTAGCTCCTAACACACAGCCCATAAAATACCTGTAAAAAGAACTCCCAACAAATTCTGGAGCAGCAGAAGCCACACAATAATGGAGTGGAGGAGATTTCTGTTCCAGAGAGCCCTGAAAAACCAGCACCAAAGGTTCATCACGCACCGGACCCAGAGCAGAGCCCAGCCCTGCCCTGGCTGCGCAGCACTGAGAGGAGCTGATCCAAGCAGACTTCAGGGACAGAATCTCCAGTGGCCATGCAGGTTCCTCCACCCACAGGCACAAAGGTCAATGAGAGCCTTTTTGGCTGGCCAAGAGGGGAGTGGGGTGTCTCCATAACTCAGGCTCCCTCGGAGGCAGCAGCAGACAGGGGCTCCCAAAGCAGACAGGAGCTCGGTTCCATTATTGAAGGTCTCTGCATAAACCCCCTAAGGGAACTGAGACCTATGTGGCGGCCCTGCCCCCCACCCGAGCACCTGAAATTAATCTTACACTGAATAGCAGCCCTGCCCCAGCTGAAAGCCCTGAGGCTGGGAAGCAGCATTTGAATCTCAGACCCCAAGCACTAGCTGGGCATATCTGGAGGCAAGGTGGGTGTGGAAAGGAATCTCAAGTCAAGTAACTGGCTGGGAAAGTGCCCAGAAAAGGGAAAAAAAAATAAGACCATAGAAGGTTACTTTCTAGGTGAACAGATATCTCCTCCCTTCCTTTCTGATGAGGAAGAACAATGCTTACCATCAGGGAAAGACATAAAAGTCAAGGCTTCTGTATCCCAAACATCCAAAATAAATATTCAATGGGCTCAGGCCATGGAGGAGCTCAAAAAGGATTTTGAAAATCAAGTGAGAGAGGTGGAGGAAAAACTGGGAAGAGAAATGAGAGAGATGCAAGAAAAGCATGAAAAGCAGGTCAACATCTTGCTAAAGGAGAACCAAAAAAATTCTGAAGAAAAAAACACCTTGAAAAATAGGCTCACTCAATTGGCAAAAGAGGTTCAAAAAGCCAATGAGGAGAAGAATGCTTTAAAAAGCAGAATTAGCCAAATGGAAAAGGAGGTTCAAAAGCTCAATGAAGAAAATACTTCATTCAAAATTAGAATGGAACAGATGGAGGCTAATGACTTTATGAGAAACCAAGAAATCACAAAACAAAACCAAAAGAATGAAAAAATGGAAGATAATGTGAAATATCTCATTGGAAAAACAACTGATCTGGAAAATAGATCCAGGAAAGACAATTTAAAAATTATGGGACTACCATGATCAAAAAAAGAGCCTAGACATCGTCTTGCATGAAATTATCAAGGAAAACTGCCCTGATATTCTAGAACCAGAGGGCAAAATAAATATTGAAGGAATCCACCGATCACCGCCTGAAAGAGATCCAAAAAGAGAAATTCCTAGGAACATTGTGGCCAAATTCCAGAATTCCCAGGTCAAGGAGAAAATATTGCAAGCAGCTAGAAAGAAACAATTCCAGTACTGTGGAAATACAATCAGGATAACACAAGATCTAGCAGCTTCTACATTAAGGGATCAAAGGGCGTGGAATAGGATGTTCTAGAAGTCAAAGGAACTAGGACTCAAACCAAGAATCACCTACCCAGCAAAACTGAGTATAATACTTCAGAGGAAAAAATGGTCTTTCAATGAAATAGAGGACTTTCAAGCATTCTTGATGAAAAGACCAAAGCTGAAAAGAAAATTTGACTTTCAAACACAAGAATGAAAAGAAGCATGAAAAGGTAAACAGCAAAGAGAAGTCATAAGGGACTTAATAAAGTTGAACTGTTTACATTCCTACGTGGAAAGACAATATTTGTAACTCTTGAAACTTTTCAGTATCTGGGTAGTTGGTGGGATTACACACACATACGTGCATGCACACACAGAGACAGAGCACAGAGTGAACTGAATAGGATGGGATCATATCTTAAAAAATGAAGGTAAGCAATGAGAGAGAAATGTATTGGGAGGAGAGAGGGAGAAAAGGAATGGGGCAAATTATCTCTCACAGAAGAGGCAGGCAGGAGACTTTTTAGTGGAGGGAAAAAGAGGGGAGCTGAGAGAAAAACATGAAGTTTACTGTCATCACATTTGACTCAAGGAAGGAATAAAATGCACACTCATTTTGCTATGAAAACCTATCCCACAGGAAAGTGGCGGAGAAGGGGATAAGCAGGGTGGGGGGATGATGGAAGGGAGGGCAATGGGAGGAGGGAGCAATTTGAAATCAACACTCTTGGGGAGGGACAGGATCAAAAGAGAGAATATAAGCAATGGGGGGCAGGATAGGATGGAGGGAAATATAGTTAGTCTTACACAACACGACTATTATCGAAGTCATTTGCAAAACTACACAGATATGGCCTATGTTGAATTGCCTGCCTTCCCAAAGGGAACAGGTGGGGAGGGAGGGATGGGGAGAAATTGGAACTCAAAGTTTTAGGAACAACAGTTAATGGGGAATAGAAAGTTATCTGGCCCTACAGGACATAAGAGAAGATGGAGACGAGGGAAGGGAGGGATGATAGAAGAGAGGGCAGATTCACGATAGGGGAAATTAGAATGCTCGGAGTATTGGGGTGGGGGGAGGGAATAAATGGGGAGAAAATTTGGAACCCAAAATTTTGTGAAAATGAATGTAAAACTTTAAATAAATAAATTTATTTTTTTAAAAAGGCCTAACTAATCAATAAGGGAGTGATTATTTCATTACCAAGAGGATTCATCTATTAAATGTATTTATAAAAGGAGGCTTTGCTTTATGAAAGAATATACTACAAAGGTCCTATAAACTTCTCTGATGTATTTCAAATATGTTGTATTTACATTGTGATTTAACACAACTTTTCATGTATAATGTCAACTGCATTAAACAAGGTAACCCAAAATAACTACTCTTTATTTTTCTCCCCTTTAGGAAAGCTCCTACAAGGGGGAGGATCGTGGAGGAGGAAATTACGTTGTGATTTGAAGCAGTCGGAATTTTTTCTTTCACATTTAGCTTCAAAAGTTTGGGATAATTATTAATAATAAGAAATAAACCGTAAAGTCAAATCGTCACATATTCAATGTGATTTATGGTTAACAATGTTTTATTTTTTAAAAAAAAACAAGGCAATCTCATGGGAGCCAAGGGAGAGAAGCACTCTTTTTACTTTAATTTCAGCAGCTAGGAAGAACCAGGTTTTGTGCAAACTCTATACAGAGGCCTGTGAAATTTAGCTTTATCAAAAGGGGGTGGAGGTGGTAGTGGCTGTGGAGAATGGGGGAACGGAGCACATGTATAGCAACAAAGTGTAGTAGCAATGCAAGATATTTTTGGGTTCAAAACTTCATTTGGTGTAACTTTAAATAGAATCATGCCACACTGCTTCTTTTAAGAAAAGATAATTAGATTGGATAGGATTTACTATGTGTACGTATATATGTACCTGAGTGAGATGAGGAGACTGTAAAGACTTTTCATAATAAAAATATGGGGAATATTGGATTTTCTAAATAAAATTTCTCTTCCATAAGGCCTCTCTCCCTGGACACCTGAGTTTCAGATATCCAAGGCTTGTGGACAGTCAGTTGCCTTCCCCGCCCCTTACTAGCTACCAGCTTTCTTTGTGAAAGTGCTGCGGGCTGTAGCCAAAACTTGAAAGTTACTCAAATCTCCCCTTTGTTTGTTGTACTGCTGCCACATCAACCCTACCATCTCCCACTTCTCTCCCTCCCCTCCTTTCTAAAGCCACATCAGCAGTTAAGTTAGATATTAGATGAGGTAATTGTGTTGGGATAGGTCAAGATTTCCCAGGGTTTGTCTAGTATTTTGCTCTTAGATTGTGAACCCGCCTCCCAGCCAATGGAGAGGTGGGATATGGGGTGGTGGGATTCTTTGCATTAGAGTATAAAAATTGTGCTTCAATTTCTGTAAGTTGCCTCCCTCCACCAGATTCCCCAACCTGGTGAAGAGATGTCCCTTTCTCCAGAATTGTAATAAATCCTTTTCTTTCTGTTCTTATGGAGAAGCCTTTTCATTTGTTTAAAATTTTGAGTAAGGGTCTTTTTATCCCACACATATCTATATCTGTATGCATGTGTAAATATATATTAATCTCTAAGAAGGCAGCTAAACAGCTCAGTGCCAAGTCAAGAGGGCTTATCTTTCCACATTCTAATCTGGCCTCACACACTTATAAGATGTGTGATCCTATTCAAGTCACTTCACCCTGTTTGCCTCAGTTTCTTCATCTGTGTAATATGCGCTGGAGAAGAAAATGGCAAACCACTCTAGTATCTTTGCCAAGAAACCCCAAATGGGATCAAGAAGAGTCAGACATGACAATACAACTGAACAACAAACTCGTGTGTATACGTGCAGCTTTCTAAATATGTATTTACATACATAAGTATGTCTGGATTGATATATTTTACGTTTGTAAGAGGAGGATAAAGTGGTCTCTATGATGTCATTTAGCTCTAAATACATGATTCCCCATGCCCACAATCTCTAGGGTTATATCATATTGGAACTGTGAGAGATGATTTCTCAGAAGTGAAGCCTCCTCAAAGAGTTGTTTCTTGTACTGTTGAAACACATTCCCTTGAAAAACTACATCTGCAGCTAGCTGACCCTGTGGAGAAGCACGTGTGTAACATATCTTGTACTGTGCCCAACTCCCCCTTCGCCCTGACCTTGTTTCAGGCACGTAGTAGGAAAAAAACAGCATATGCCCTCCCCTCCCCCCTCAACCTAAACTGCTTACTCTTGCAAAACTTGGGGAAGGGGAGCTCGAGTTAGGGTACAATACGCCTTGCCTAGCGCTATTGGTGGGGGGCAGGTGTCCTTTCTCATGAGAAAGCAATGAAGTCCCTTTTGCCTTTCTTAAGAAAGTCTTAAAAGATCGATTATTTTGGGGGGTCTGCGACCCACATCACACAGAGTGAAACGTATCTCAAGGTTTTGGCTCGACGGTATTCCAGGAGGGCGGCCCGTGGCACTCACCTGTCCGGGCCAGGGTGTCCGCACCGGGGCCATCCCTCCTCCTACGGGGGCGGGGCAGAGGCCGCACCGGGCCGGGCTGGGGAGGGAAGGAGAGCCGTGAGCAGGCTGGGGCACGCGGAGGTCTGCCCTGCTCAGGAATCCCACTTCTGGCCCTGGCGGTGGGGGGAGGGGAGGGGAGGGAATCCTGACCTCCGGCAGCATCAGGGAAGGCTTCCTGGAGGATGCCGGGAGAACAAGAGGCCCCAGGGCAGGACGGACGAAGGAGCAGAGGGACACGGCGTGGGGACCTGCCCTCGGCCCTTGGCCACAGGGTCAGGGCTGAGGGCTGGAGGGGCAGGACCTGATCTGGGGCTTAGAACCCGCCCTCACACCCCGCCTCCCCTGCTGCTCCTCCAGTTCCCCCTCCCCCACAGGACCGCCCCAGACCCGTGGAAGGCCTTGGAGGCTTCCTTCCTCCCCTGGCGGACGCCTCTCCCCTTCTTCCTAAGCTCCCTACCAGCCCCGGGGCCCCGACAGCCCCTCAACCCCCAGCCGGCCTCCAACTGGGCTTGCTCCCGCTCTCTGCTGCACTTCACCCCGTCACACTGGAGCTCAGGACTGAGGGGCGGAAGCCACTCAGAGAAAGTATAGAAGAAACGGGGAGGAAACGAAGCGGAAACGAAGCGGAAGTGACGTATAAAGGCGGAAGTCCAATCCTCCTTTCTTTAGACTTGGAAAACGACGGCGACGCGCGCATGGCTTTCAGGGAATTGTAGTCTGGAAGTGAAGCTCCTTCTGCGCATGCCTTGACTAGGCCCCGCCCTGCCCTGGATAGGCCCCTCCCCACCTTGGATAGGCCCCGCCCCGCCATGGATAGGCCCCTCCCCACCTTGGATAGGCCCCTCCCCACCTTGGATAGGCCCCTCCCCGCCCTGGAATGCTGTCTTGCCTCCCTGCTTGTATGAATCTTGCAAAGTTGCTTCCTGTACCTAACCCTCAGTTTTCTTATATGTAAAATGGAAATATTCATCCCCATCCATTGTTTCAAGGAAAATGTGTTGGTAAAATCAGGTCAGCACGATTAGCTCAGACCATAGTAGGACTGCAGATAAGACTAACCTACCCAACAAAACTGAGTCTAATCCTTCATGGGGAAAAAAGGGATAGTCAATGAAAGAGAGACTTTTCTGGTGCTTCTGATGAAAACACTGTAGAAATGAATAGAAAATCTGACATTAAAACGCAAGACTCAAGGGGATCATAAAAAGGTAAACATGAAAAAGAAACCATAAGAGACTTAATCAGTTAAATTGTTTACATTCACAAGAGAGGAAGATGCATGTAACTTCTCAGAGCTGGGAATAAAAGAAAAGGGCAGAAGGGATTAAAAGGGAGGGCTGACTAAGGGAGGCAGTGGTCAGCAGCAAAAAAAAAAAAACAGGCTGTTGAGGAGAGGCAGGGTAAAAAGAAAGAGGATAAACAAGAAAATAGGATAGAAGGAAATACAAGGAGTAATCATAACTATGAATGTGAATAGAAGGAAAGCATGTATAAAACCAAAGTGGAAAAGTGAATCAATTAGAAACCAGAATCTAAAATTATATTTTTTACAAAAAACAAAAACAACACCAACAAAAAAAAACCAACCCATACCTGAAACAGAAAATTGTCTCTAGAGAAAAACTGACTGGGAACAGAAAGGAATATACCATCTTTTTTCAGCTGTACATGTTGCCTACATGAAAATTCACCAGGAGCTATTTTGCACAAAAATATGCCAAAAAAACTAACACTATAAGTAAAAAATATAAAATTTACAAAAAGTTAAATTGCTGTAGCACCAACTCAATAGTCATAGCACCTCTGGCTGCTATCAATATGCCAGCGTAATTCTGAATCACAAAATATAACAGACTGTCCACATGGAAGACAGAATCAAAACATTTCTTCAAACACCAGAAAGCCAAATTCCAACACCAGAAAGCCAAATCTATCATAGCAACAAAGAAATCTGTACACAATAACAATGCACAGGGCAACACCATCCGCAAGCCTTCCTCCTGCTAGGGTTTTCCCAAGAACAAACACTCACAGTTCAATGCCTGCCTCTTCTCTCTCCCTCAGACCTAAATGCAGTGTCCAATTTCCTCTCAGCTCTGTTCCATCATTCATGCTCCACCCATTCATCAAACTCCTCCTACCACAGGCTCATATGAGTTAGGCTTCCATGTAACTCAAGTAGGTCACACAGGCCTATTGATGGGTTACATAGGTTAATGGGAGTTAAGGGGTAATTGGTGTCAACAGAACTTTACAACAATATAACAGGGATCACACATCATTCCTCCTTCAAATGAATGGAGCCCAAAATCTTGGGGTAAGGAGCAAAGGTCTATTCTTTTATCACTGCTTCCTGCTGAGATTGTCCACAGAGCTGTCCCTGCCCGAAGAGGTCCTATTTGAGGGGTCAGTTCCTTTGCTAGCATCCTGCACTTGGTTGACGCCAGTTCCAGCAGTGACACATCACAATCATGGCCAGGGGGTGACATTTGGCTTAACCATCCAGGCATCTGCAGGCGGAGGGTGCTAAGCCTGAAAGAAACAAATCTGACAAAATTAACAGAGAAAAAGCCAAAAAGAAACAAGGAGATAATAACAAGAACAGTGTAAATGTAGGGCCAGCTACGCTTCTGGAGACCACAGCTTTATTCATTGTTATTTACTGTTTTCTAATTTGCACTTTTGGAGTCATCATTCTGTCCAGCGATACGCTTTCTATAATCTGAGCTAAGGTCTGGCCAATTTCCTGTTCTCCCTGCATTTGTGATGAACTTGGAAACAATGTTTTAAGAAGATCTGTAGAGGGAGTTCTTACTTCCCTATTTAGTCTAATATCAAGCCCCTTTTCTCCATACATTTCTTATAGTTCATTAGTTGAAATACCATCTATTTTACATCTACACCTGCTCTCAATAGAACAGTAAGCAATTCTTTTCTTGGAGTGTAGTGTGTGTTCAGGGAAATCCACCACTTTTACTGTGATGGCTTCCTAGCTCTTTTCAGGGCTCTCTCCACCTTTAGTGTCCACCTGTTTGACCCAGTTCTCACCTGTGGCTCCAAGAAACTACAGCATGAGCAATAGTCACATCCTGGTAGCAAACCAGGTTAAGAGTAACCAACGGGTCTCAAACCCATTGGTGATTTAGGGGGGTGTCCACCTCAAGCATGTGAAGACTTCCCCTGGTGGAATGGGCCAATGAGAACAATTTGTTCAAGTGGCCATGAAGGCAACTGAAGCAGGCGATGTGGAGCTCTTAGAGCTTGGTTAGACACGGAAGACGCCAAGGTTATCTACTGCATCCTGAGTCAGCCGTCTTGACTCTGTCCTGCACTGTACTATGATGACTCTGGAGGAGAGAGTGAGGCTGATGATTTCATGCAACTCTGCCTCACTTAAATCCAATTTATGCATGAATCAAAAGACATCACCCATGCCATTTTACTATTATGCCTCAACATCCTGTAGCAACAAGCAAGTGATGAAGGAGCAGGAGCATACACAATGGGAGCTGTAGTCACAATCTTACACATAGGCAGCCCGGGCCATTGGTCCCCTTGGTTATCCTTAACCTAGCTTGCTACCAGGGAGTGGCTACTGTTCATTCAATTTTTTGAATTTTTCTTTTCATCAAGAATGCTTGAAAGTCCTCTATTTCATTGAATGACAGTTTTTCCCCTGAAGTATTATACTCAGTTTTGCTAGGTAGGTGATTCTTAGTTTTAACCCTAGTTCCTTTGACTTCTGGAATATCATATTCCAAGCCCTACAGTCTTTTAATGTAGAAGCTGCTAGATCTTGTGTTATTCTGATGATATTTACACAGCACTTGAATTGTTTCTTTCTAGTTGCTTGAAATATTTTCTCCTTGACCTGGGAACTCTGGAACTTGGCTACAATATTCCTAGGAGTCTCTCTTTTCAGGTGTCTTTCAGGAGGTGATTGGTGAATTCTTTCAATATTTATTTTGCCCTCTGGTTCTAGACTATGAGGGAAGTTTTCCTTGATAATTTCATGAAAGATGATGTCTAGGCTCTTTTTTGATCATAGCTTTCAAGTGGTCCCATAATTTTTTTTTTGGTATTTATTTATTTATTTATTTAATTTTTTTACATTCATTTTCACAAATTTTTGGGTTCCAAATTTTCTCCCCTTTTATCCCCTCCCCCCACCCCAATACCCCAAGCAATCTAATTTTCCCTATCTCCAATCTGCCCTCTCTTCTGTCATCTCTCCCTTCTCTTGTCTCCATCTTCTCTTTTCTCCTGTAGAGCCAGATGACTTTCTATTCCTCCTTAACTGTATGTCTTCTTTCCTAGTTGCAACAACAATACTAAACAGTTGTTCCTAAAACTTTGAGTTCCAAATTCTCCTCATCCCTCCCTCCCCACCCATTCCCTTTGGGACAGCAGGCAATTCAATATAGGCGATATCTGTGTAGTTTTGCCAATGACCTCCCTGATAGTCGTGTTGTGTAAGACTAACCGGATTACCATCCCTCCTAACCTGCCCCTCATTGTTTCTCTTCTGTCTTTTGATCCTATCCCTCCCCAAGTGTTGACTTCAAATTGCTCCCTCCTCCCTTTGCCCTCCCTTCCATCATCCCCCCACCCCCGCAATATCTCTTTCTCCCCCACTTTCTTATACTGTAAGATAGGTTTTCATACCAAAATGAGTGTGCATTTCACTCCTTCGTTTAGTCAAATGTGATGAGGGTAAACTTCTTGTTTTTTTTTTTTTCTCAGCTCTCCTCTTTTTCCCTCCACTAAGAAAAACTCCTACCTGCCTCTTAAATGACATATAGTTACCCCCTTCCCTTTCCCTCCCCCTACATTTCTCTCTCACCATTTACCCTAGTTTCTTTTAAGGTATGGTCCCATCCTATTCAGTTCAATCTGTGCTCTCTATCTCTGTATGTGTGTCCATGTGTGTATGTGTGTGCATGCGTGTACATGTGTATGTGTGTTCCCACCAACTACCCAGATACGGAAAAGTTTTACAAATATTGTCTTTCCCTGTATGAGTGCAAACAGTTCTCCTTTGGTAAGTCCCTTAAGACTTCTCTTTGCTGTTTACTTTTTCATGCTTCTTCTCATTCTTGTGTTTGAAAGTCAAATTTTCTTTTCAGCTCTGGTTTTTTCATCAAGAATGATTGAAAGTCCTCTGTTTCATTGAAAGACCATATTTTCCCTTGAAGTATTATACTCAGTTTAGCTGGGTAGGTGATTCTTGGTTTGAGTCCTAGTTCCTTTGCCTTCTGGAATATCCTATTCCACGCCCTTCGATCCCTTAATGTAGAAGCTGCTAGATCTTGGGTTATCCTGATTGTATTTCCACAGTACTGGAATTGTTTCTTTCTAGCTGCTTGTAAGATTTTTTTCCTTGAGCTGGGAGTTCTGGAATTTGGCCACAATGTTCCTAGGAGTTTCTCTTTTTGGATCTCTTTCAGGTGGTGATCGATGGATTCTTTCAATACTTATTTTGCCCTCTGGTTCTAGAATGTCAGGGCAGTTTTCCTTGATAATTTCATGAAAGATGATGTCTAGGCTCTTTTTTTGATCATGGCTTTCAGGTAGTCCCATAATTTTTAAATTGTCTCTCCTGGATCTATTTTCCAGGTCAGTTGTTTTTCCCATGAGATATTTCACATTCTCTTCCATTTTTTCGTTCTTTTGGTTTTGTTTGGTGATTTCTTGGTTTCTCGTAAAGTCATTAGACTCCATCTGTTCCATTCTAATTTTGAGAGAACTATTAAATTCAGTGAGCTTTTGAGCCTCTTTTTCCATTTGGCTCATTCTGCTTTTGAAAGCATTCTTCTCCTCATTGGCTTTTTGAACCTCCTTTGCCAATTGGGTGAGCCTATTTTTCAAGGTGTTAATTTCCTCAGCATTTTTTTGGGTCTCCTTTACCAAGGTATTGACCTGTTTTTCATACTTTTGTTGCATCTCTGACATTTCTCTTCCCAGTTTTTCCTCCACCTGTCTAACTTGCTTTTCAAAATCCTTTTTGAGCTCTTCCAGGGCCTGAGCCCACCCACCACCCCGCTGGGGTGTCTGGGGTACTGAGGCCCCGCCCTCCATGTCTTTCCCTGACGGCAAGGATATGTCCTCATCATCAGATCCAAAGGTCGGGATCATTTGCATTTGTTGGAAAAAACTCTCTAAAGTCTTATTTTTCTTCCCTTTTCTAGGCATTTTCCCAGCCAGTTACTTGACTTCTGAGATTCCTTTCCACCCCCTGCCTGGATCCGCCCAGCTAGTGCTTGGCCTCTGAGATTTAAATGGGCTTTCCTCCTGCTGGCTGTCAATCAGTGAGCTTTAGTTCAGGTGCTGGGGTGGGGCCAGGGCTGCCTCGGAGAGTCTGATACCTCAGGGGGCTTTATGCAGAGACTCTCAGGAATGGAGCGGGTGGGGGCGGGGTGGGGGGCCCGCCTCCCAATCTCAGCTCCCCTGGGGGTCCCGAGCAGAAGCCTTCAGCAACAGAGCGGGGTGGGGGCAGGGCCATCTCCCAGGCTCAGCTCTGTCAGGTTTTATGCGGGAATCTTCCATAATGAAGATCCTGCCTGCTGCTGGGGGATTCCTGAGTCCTGGGCCGCTGCCGCCTCAGCCGCCGCCCACACCTCTGCCCCACCGCTTCCTGCCCCCGTCCCTGCCGCCACCGACTTCCTCCCGAGGGGGCCCGAGTCACGGAGACGCCCCGCTTCCCCTCTCCTTCAGCCCGGCCTCTCTCACTGACCTGTCACTTCTGTGGGCGGAGGGGCTTTCCCGGTTGCTGGAGCTTCTGTCTCTGAAGCCTGCTCGGATCAGCTTCTCTGCGGCCCCGGCCAGGGCAGCGCTGGGGGTCGGGTTTACTTTCCGGGGCGCGCCGGACCCTGGGGATGGGTCTTCAGGGCTCCCCGGAACGGATCTCTTCCACTCTGCTTCTGCACACCCAGAAGTTATGGGGGACTCTTTTTACATTAATTCTATGGGCTTTGGTTTCAGAGCTCGTAAACGTGCGTCCTTCTACTCTGCCATCTTGGCTCCGCCCCCCATAATTTTTATATTGTCTCTCCTGGATCTATTTTCTAGGTCAGTTGTTTTTCCAATGAAATATTTCACATTGTCTTACATTTTTTCATTCTTTTGGTTTTGTTTTGTAATTTCTTGGTCTCTCATAAAGCCATTAGCTTCCTTCTGCTCCATTCTAATTTTTAAAGAACTATTTTCTTCAGTGAGCTTTTGAAACTCCTTTTCCATTTGACTAATTCTGCTTTTTAAAGCATTCTTCTCCTCATTGGCTTTTTGGGACTGTTTTGCCATTTGGGTTAGTCTATTTTTAAAGGTGTTGATTTCTTCAGAATTTTTTTGGGTCTGTTTTAGCAAACTGTTGACTTGCTTTTCATGATTTTCTTACATCACTCTCATTTCTCTTCCCAATTTTTCCTCCACTTCTCTTACTTAATTTTCAAAATTCTTTTTGAGCTCTTCTATGACCTGAGATCATTGTATATTTATTTTGGAGGTTTTGGAAGTCTTGACTTCCTCTGATGGTATGCATTGTTCTTCCTCATCCAAAAGGATGGAAGAAAATACCTGTTCACCAAGAAAATAAACTTCTATAGTCTTATTTGTTTTCCCCTGTTTGGGGCATTTTCTCAGCCAGTTACTTGACTTTTGAGTCCTTTGTCAAGGGGAGGGTATACTCTGGAAACCTGTAAGTTCTCAGTTCCTCCAAGGTGGCAAAATCAAGGGAGAGAAGTTTACTCCTCTCCTGGCCTGTGCACTGATCTGGGAGTAATCAAAAACTTTTCTGCTCGGAATCTGTGAGTAGTAGAATTTCCTCTCCACAACTGCCTCCAGTTCCACCATGCCAGCACTCCTCCTCACCCCAGGTCAGCTCTCTAGGCTGAGATTCAGATCAGCTGCTCAATTCTCCCGGGGGCTTTAGGCTGAGGGCTCCAAATGGATGCTTCAGCTTCAGTGGCTGCTGCAGGCAGTCCAGACCACGTTCCCTTTGCCTGGGTGAAGGAGTTTCTCACTGACCTTTGAAGCTGTCTCTGGCATTTGTGGATTGAGTTATCTGGGAACTGCTGCTGACAGTGGCACCCTGAAGCCTATTCTGGGTCCTGTCCCTGTTGCACTGCGCAGTCCATGCTGGGCTGTGCTCTGCTCCACAGCCGATGCAATAGATCTTTCCTGTCAGCTTTCTAGGCTGTCTTGAGCTTGAAATATGTTTCACTCTGTTGTTTTTTGGCTTCTGCTGCTCTAGAATTTGTTTAGAATCATTTTTGGCAGGTATTTTATGGGCTATGTGGGGGAGCTTCTACAGGTCCATCTTTCTACTCCACCATCTTGGTTCCACCCCTCTAGCAAAACTTTTTTAAAAAAATAAGATGTTAGCAAAGGGCATACACCAAAACCAGGCTATATTTGTACCAGGAATGTGGGGCTGGTTCAAAATTAGGAAAACTATAAACAAAATTGTCCATGTCAATAATTAAAAACAACAAAAATATGTTTATATTAATAGATGCAGAAAAAGCTTGGGAAATAATATAATACTGTAAAACACTAGAAAGAATAGGAATAAATGGAGCTTTTTTCTTTTAAATACTGAATATTTTCCATCTAAAATGAGAAAGATAAATAATCTGTAATAGAGATAAACCAGAGGCCTTCTCAAAAAGATCAAAGGTAAAGCAACGATGGTCATTATCAACATTTTTATTAGCTATTGTACAAGAAATGCTAGCTATAGTAGTGTGACAAGAAAAACAACACTGAAGGAATAAGGCAACAAAGAAACAAAACTATCACACTTTTACAGATGATATAATGGTACACTTAATAGAGCCCTAGAGAATCAATTGAAAAAAAAACTAGTAGAAACTAGTTGCAGAACTTCAGCAAACTTGAAGGACATAAAAAAAATTAAGGGAAAAAAAGAACTATACTAGGAGAAGAGTAAAGGGTGAGGCAGAATTACATCACATAAAAAGGCTCAAAGAGCTATTACAGTAGAGTGAAAGAAAGAAGCAAGGTGAGTATTGTTTGAACTTACTCTCTGTAATATTAATGAGAGTTAAATATCTTCCCTGTCCATTTATAGGTCTTAAATGGAGCCCACTGAAGAAGGAACTTGTTTAAAGGGAATTTACTTAGGAGAGGTTTACTTGTTTGAAGACTTTCACACTTCTTTGTAATTAGGCACTGAAGCATATGGGTTGTGATATCTTCTGGCTCTATGTAAACTCTGAGGTGAAGTTTTGTTTTGAGACTCACTCATTGGAAGAATGCTCATGTGATTTGGTCAGATGAGACTCAGGATAGCCATTAAGAAGCGCCCTGGCTTTGAAAACCCAGATGTTGGTGCTTCTCTCTCTGGTAACTATGTGTGTATGTAATGGTCAGACAGTTGGATCTGTCTGTTGATCTGTGATGTATGTATTGCTTATGGACAGGTAGAAGACCTGTCTGTTGGTCTTTATGTTATTTTCTGTTTGTAGTTTCTCCTTGTAATTTCTGTTTGTATTTTCTCTGAAGTTCAGGGTGTTAATCTTTCCCATGAACTAGTGAATGCAGTTAAAGTAGATTAAACAAGATTGATTAAAAGTTGATATCCTTTAAGAAAAAGAGATCCAAGAACCTGTGCCAGGTCATCCTGGGTATGCTAGGGTGCTTATTGTTACACTCTCATGGAATTTGGTTCAAAGAGGGAAAGCATACACATCCAGTTGGTTATAGAAATCTATCTTGCTCCATATGGAGGGAGGAGGAGAAAGGGAAAAGAAAAGGGAGGAAAGATTGAGGGAGGTGGTAGTCAGAAACAAAACACTGCTGAAGAGGGAAAGGGTGAAAGGAGAGAGCAAAGTATAAATGAAGGGGAGAATAGGATGGAGAGAAAGACAAAGTTAGTAATCATAACTAGGAATGGGAATGGGATAACTCTTCCATAAAATGGGAGAGGATAGCAGATTGAATTAAAAATCATAACCCTACAAGATGTTGTTTACTAGAAACACATTTGAAGGAGAAAGATACACACAGAGTAAAGGTAAAAGGCTGGAGCATAATTCATTTCCAAAAGGTTTTGAATTCCCGATTTTCTCCCCGTCCTCCCCTTTCCCCTCCCCATATGGCAGGTATTCTGATTATTCCTTCCCTCCGTTTGCCCTCCCTTTTATCACCCCCCTTTTATGCCCTTTCTCCTTATTTTCTTGCAGGGCAAGATAGATTTCTATAGTCCATTGCCTATATAGCTTATTTGCCAGTTGCATGTGGAAACAATTTTTAACATTTGTTTTTGAAACTTTGAGTTCCAAATTCTCTTCCTTCTTCCCTCCCCACCCACCTTCATTGAGAAGGTAAGCAGTTCATTAGAGGTTGTACATATGTAGTTACGCAAAACACTTCCATAATAGTCATGTTGTGAAAGACTAACTATATTTCCCTTCATCCTATCCCACCCCAAACTTATTCCATTCTCTATTCCATTTTCAACTTTGACCCTATACCTTTTCAAAAGTGTTTCTGACTACTCCTTTTCCCAATCTGGCCTCCCTTTTATCACGTCTCTTTATCCCCTTCTGCCTTACTTTCATATAGAGTAAGATACCTAATTGAGTGTGTATGGGAACATATCTTTTTCTCAGCATCACATGGAATCTACACAAAAAGAGATCAAGTATTAGGGCATAAAAACCTTATAATCCAATGCAGAAAGGCAGGAAGATAAGCATCCTTTTCAGATCATGATGTAATAAAAATTATGTGTAACAAAGGGCCCTGGAAAGATAGACTAAATATTAATTGGAAACTAAATAATCTATTTCTGAAGAATGAGTCAAATCATAGAAAATTCATCAGAGAATAACTTCACCAAAGAGAATGACAATAATGAGACAACATAGCAAACTTATGGTTTGCAGTCAAAACTGTCCTTAGAGAAAATTTTATATTTCTAAATGCTTACATGAATAAAATAGAGAAAGAGACTAAAGAATTGAGCATGAAACTAAAAAGGCTGGAAAAATAACTAATTAAAAATCCAATTAAATAGCAAATAAGAAATTCCAAAGATCAAAGGAGAAATTAGTAAAATTGAAATTAAGAAAACTATTGAACTAATAAAGAAAACTAACAGCTGGTTTTATGGGAAAAAAACCAATAAAATCAATAAACCTTTGGTTAATGTGATTTTTTTAAAAAGGGAAAAACCAAATTTCCAATTCAAAAATGAAAAGGGTGTTAAATGAACAGAAATTAAAACAATAATTAAGAGCTATTTTATTCTAATATATGCCAATACATCTAACGATCTAAGTGAAAAGGATGAATATCTGCAAAAACTTAACTTGCTTCGATTGACAGAAGAGGAAACAAAATACTTAAATAACCCCATTTTAGTAAAAGAAATTGAACAAGTCATTAACGAGCTTGCTAAAGGACAATCACCAGGGCCTGATGCATTTATAAGTGAATTCTACAAAACATTTAAAGAACAATTAATTCCAAGATTATATAAAGTATTTGGAAAAATAGGTGATGAAGGAGTTCCACCAAATTCTTTTTATGATACAAATATGGTGCTGATACTTAAACAAGGAAGAATCAAAATGGAGAAAGAAATTTAGAGACCAATTTCCCTAATGAATATTGATGCAAAATTTTAAAATAAAATATTAGCAAAACGACTAGAGCAGTTTATCATGAGGATTGGGTGGTATTTATACCAGAAATGCAGGGCTGGTTCAGTATTAGAAAAACTGTCAGCATAATTGACCATATCAATAACAAAACCAACAGAAATCATATGATTATCTCAATAGAGGCAGAAAAAACTTTTTAGCAAAATACATTCCTATTAAAAACACTAGAGAGCAGAGGAATAAATGGAATTTTCCTTAAAATGATAACTAGCATCTCTCTATCTGTCTGTCTGTGTTCGTTCTTCATTTTTGAAGAGACCACATCATCAGGAAAATGACGACATGACTTGCACTTCAATTTTTGTTGGGTGAGGGAGGGCTGGGCAAAGTCACCAGGCTCACTCCCCTTTCTGGGTCAACTGGATCCAGTGACTAGCTATTCATCAGGATGACTGGAGAAGGTGCAGGATGCACTAGGAGACGTTGACCTATTCAGGTACTCAGAATGAGGTAATGCCCTTTCAGTGAATGTCTCTTTAAGAAGTAAACAGGGAATATCCCCTTTAATGAGCAAAACAAAAAAATAAGTAAATCCAGCTGTGAGGGAAAGAGCAGCAGTTACTATTGATAATCAATTTGAAGCCAGGAGTGTCCTGAAAACAATCATCAAGTGGAATTTGGCAGGCATGTATTGTTGTGCAATGTATGGGCTTCAGAGTGCACTGGGTTTAAGGTTTTGGCAAACAGAAAAGGAAGGAAGGAAAAAAGAAAGGAAGGATGGATGGATAAATGGATGACATGGTAGAGGTGGGGAAGAGAAAAGAAAAAAGTTTTTGAGAGATATTGACATTTTTTCAATCGAAACTTCTTCAGGTTAGGTAAGTGTTGCCTACTCTACAGAAAGAGTTAAAAAGTACTTAGCGTGTTGGTTTTTTTGTGGTATGGCATAGCATGTTAGAGTCTAGCGTGCTAGACTTGAAGTCGAGTAGAATTGAGTTTGAATTCCATCTCTGATACTCACTGGCTGTGTGACCTTGGAGAAGTCATCTAACCTCTATAAACCTTAATATCTCCATCTGTAAGATAGAGATAAGGATACTTATTGTGCCTACCCCAGCTGTGTGATCCTTAGGTTCAAATTAATATATGTAAATTTCATTGCAAATTACATAACTATATGTGATATGCATATATTCAACTATTGCTATTTTATTGCTCAGGAATTGTTAATTCGGGGTAGCTGTGTGACACAGTAGGGACTCCCAAACCCCCTCATGGAGCACATGAAGAGGCCTCAACTAGTGCCAATGAGAGACAAAGATGAGGGTCCTCAAGCAAGGTGCACCTGGGGCAGGAGGGGCAAGAAGTAATCTGTTGTTGTTATTGTGTTTGTCCTTTGTTTCCAAAGAAGACCATGCCGTCAGAGAAATGATGACATGACTTGCACTTGACTTTGAGTGAGGGAGGGCTGTGCAAGGTCACCAGTGTCACTTTCTCCTTCTGAGCCATCTGGAGACCAGATATTCATCAAGATGACTGGAGATGGCCCAGGATGCAATGGGAAATCTTGGCCCCTTTAGGCCTATTCTGGTACTTAAGGAGGGTGAGGCAGGCTTGTTAAAGAAGTAGTCAGGGGATGGCCCCTTCAATGAACCAAAGATTGATTGGTTGTCCTTCATTCTTGAAGAGGACCAAAATGACATCACCATGACAAACTAAAGTTTCAATGTGTCTCACTGTGGCTGATCAGACCAATACAAACTTGGAATGTTGTACCATAGGTTGGGCACAGATAGTCCATGTGAATATTTGGGGTGGATACTCTAAATTTGTGCATCCTATGGTTACTTTGTGCTGGCTCAATTCTGCTTTGCTCATAGAGCACAGCACCTTTTCTGATGTGTGCATGCCAAGCTGAACAGTTCTGTGCCATGTCTCTCATGTAGTAAGGTCAAATCCAAAGTTCTTGAGAGAGAACTTGAGAGTGTCCTTGTATCACTTCCTCTGACCATCATGTGACAACCTGCCCCATGTGAATTCTCCATAAAATAGTCTTTTTGGCAAACATATGTTTTGCATTTGAACAACATAGCCAGCCCATCAGAGTTGTGCTCTCTGAAAGCATAGTTTGAAAGCCTGACAGTTTAGTTCAGACAAGGACCTCTGTGTCTGGTACCTTATCCAGTCAGGTGATCTTCAGAATCTTCCCAAGACAGTTCAAATGGAAGCAATTCACTTTCCTGGCATGCTGCTGGTAGACGTCCATGTTTTGCAGGCATATAACAATGAGGTCAGCACAATGGCTCTGTAGACCTTCAGCTTGGTAGTCAATTTAGTACCTCTTCTCTCCCAAACTTTTCTTTGGAGCCCCCCAAACCATGAGCTGGTTCTGGCAATGTGTGTGTCAACCTCATTGTCAATGTGTACATCCATGGAAAGTACACTACCAAGATAAGTGAACTTATCCACAGAATTCAGAACTTCTCCATTTGTTGTAACCAATGGTTCCACATATGGATGGTGTGGTGGTGGCTGAAGGAGCACCTGTGTTTTCTTGGTGTTAGTTATTAGGCCAAAATTAGCACAGGAAGCAGAGAATTAATCCATACTTTGTTGCATCTCAGTTTCAGAGGCTGCATTGAGTGCAAAATCATCTGCAAACAGAAATTCATGCACCAACACTCCCTCCATTTTAGTCTTGACTTGTAGCCTTTTCAAATTGAAGAATTTACTCTCAGTACAGGAGTTGACCTTGATGCAGTGTTCATCCTCATTGAAAGCATCTGACAACATGATTGAAAACATCATGCTAAAAAGCATGGGAGCAAGCATACAGCCCTGTTCCACCCCACTAGTGACTGGGAAGGCACAAGAGCACTGTCCACTATCCAGAACCTGGGCAAACATGCCATCGTGAAATTGATGTACAATGCGGATGAACTTCTCTGGGCAACCAAATTTTGATGTAATTTTCCATAAGCCCTCACGACTAACAGTGTCAAAATTCTTGGTCAGGTCTAAAACATTGTGTACAGATTTCTGTTCTGCACCTGGCACTTCTCTTGGAGTTACTGAGCAGCAAACACTATATCGACTGTTCCTCAGTCCTTTCTGAAGCCACATTGGCTCTCAGGTATATGATCATCTTCCAGGTGAAGGATCAGCCTATTAAGGAGAACTCTAGCAAGAATCTTGTCAGCAATGACTAAGAGAGAGACCCCCCCCCCTCCCTTCTACCCCCCATGATTGTCACAGGACAATCTATTCCCTTTATCTTTATAGCGATGGACAACGGAGACATTCTTGAACTCCTGGGGCATAACCTCCTCTTGCCATATAACCTGTAAAATTTCAGTTTTTGTATGAGCAATGGTCCCCCCACCTTGTAAATCTCGACTGGAATAGAATCAGCACCAGGTACCTTGCCACATGAAAGGGGCCTAATGGCACTCAAAACCTCTTCTTCAGTTGGGAGTTTAGTTAAGGAAGAATTGACTAAGGTAAATGGTCACAAATTCATCCATTCTCCAAAAATCTGACAAATAAACTATTCCTTGCACCACTAGTTTTTTTTTTTTTTTTACAATATCAGCCTTTATACCTAGATCATACATACCAGTTCAGATAGTGTAAAGCACTGGTCCAGTTTCTGCCCCACTATTTTTCAGTCTTCCCAGCAGTTTTTGTCAAACAGTGAGTTCTTATCCCAGAAGCTGAAGTCCTTGGGTTTATCAAACAGTAGGTTGCAGTAGTCATTGACTATTATATCTTGTGCACTTAACCTCTTCCACTAGTCTACTCCTCTATTTCTTAGAAAGAAACAACTGGTTTTGATGACTGCTTCTTTCTAATACAATTTAACATCTGGTATGGCTAAGCCACCTTTCCTATCATTTCTTTTCATTAATTCCTTTGATATTCTGGACCTTTTTATCTTCCAGAAGAATTTTGATATTATATTTTCTATCTCTATAAAATATTTTTGGCAGTCTGATTGGTATGACACTGGATAAGTAAATTGAAGTAGAATTGTCATTTTTACTATATTAGATTAACCTACCCATGCGCAACTGGTGTTTTTCCAATTATTTAGATCTGACTTTATTTGTGCAAAAAGTGCTTTGTAATTGTGTTCATATTATTCCTGAGTTTGTTTTGGCAGGTAGATTTTTTTTTTTTATTTCTTGTGTATACAGTAACCTTAAAAGTGATTTTCCTATCTTTTGCTGTTGGACTTTGTTAGCAATATATAGAAATGCAGATGGTTTATGTGCGTTTATTTTGTATCCTGCAACTTTGCTAAAGTTGTTTATTATTTCAAGTAATTTTTTACTTGATTCTCTGGAAATCTCTAAGTAAATCATCTTATCATCTGGAGTGATAACTTATTTTCTTCTTTACCTATTCTCTAATTCTTTCTATTTCTTTTCCTTCTCTTATTGGTAAACCTAACATTTCTAGAACAATATTGAATAACAGTAGTGATGATGGACATCCTTGTTTCACCTCTGATTTTATTGGAAATGCATCTAGCTTATCCCCTTTCCATATAATGCTTGCTGATGATTTTAGATAGATACTACTTATTTTAGGAGGGCTCCATTCATCCCTACGTTCTCCAGTGTTTTCAACAGGAATGGGTGTTGTATTTTGTCAAAAGCTTTTTCTGTAGCTATTGAGATAATCATAGGGTTTCTGTTAGTTTTGTTGTTGATATAATCAATTATGTCGATAATTTTCCTAACATTGAACCAGCCCTGCATTCCTGATCAAAGTGTATTATTCTTTTGACAACTTGCTGTAATCTTTTTGCTAACATCATATTTAAATTTTTGCATCTTCATTCATTGGGGAAATTGTTCCATAATTTTATGTCTGTTTTGGCTCTTCCCAGTTTAGCAATCAGCATCGTGTTTGCATCATAAAAAGAATTTAGTAAGACTTCTTCTTTTCCAGTTTTCCCAAATAGTCAATTTAATATTGGAATTAAATATTCTTAAAAAATTTATCTTTAGTTTTCAACATTCATTTCCACAAGATTACAAGTTCCAAATTTTCTCCCCATCTCTCCTCTCTCCCCAACCCAAAACACCATGCATTCTGATTACCCTTTCCCTAGTCTGCTCTCCCTTCTATCACACCCCTTTCTTCCCTTACCCCCATTTTCTCTCTTTTCTTGTAGGGCATGATAGATTTCTATACCCCATTACTTGTATTTCTTATTTTCCAGGTGTATGCAAAAACAATTCTCCCAACATTCCCTCCTAAAACTCTGAGTTCCAACTTCTCTCCCTTCCTCCCTCCCCACTGAGAAGGCAAGCAATTCAATATAGGTAATATATGTGTAGTTTTGCAAAAGACTTCCATAACAGTCATGTTGTGAAAGACTAACTTTATTTCCTCCATCCTTTCCTGGCCCCTATTTATTCTATTCTCTTTTGACTTTGTCACTCCCCTAAAGTGTTTACTTCTAATTACTCCCTCCTCCCATTTGCCTTCCCTTCTATTATCACCCCCCAGCTCACTTATCCCCTTCTCCCCTAGGGAGTGTGCATGTTATTCCCTCCGTAAGCCAAATGTCATGGGAGCAAGGTTCATTTTTTCCCCTCTCACCTCCCCACTCTTTCCCTTCATTGAAAAAGCTTTTTCTTGCCTCTTTTGTGTGAGATAATTTGTCCCATTCTATCCCTTTCTCCTCCCAATATATTCTTCTCTCACCCAATAATTTTATTTTTTTAGATATCATTCCTTCCTATTCAACTCACTCTGTGCCCTCTCTCCAACTGAGAAAAGTCTCAAGAGTTACAAATATGATCTTTCCATGTAGGAATGTAAACAGTTCAACTTTAGTAAATCCCTTATGACTTCTCTTTCCTGTTTACTTTTTCATGCATCTCTTGATTCTTTTATTTGAAAGTCAAATTTTCTATTCAGGTCTGGTCTTTTCATCAGGAATGATTGAAAGTCCTCTATTTCACTGAATGACCATTTTTTCCCCTGAAGTATTATACTCAATTTTGCAGGGTAAGTGATTCTTGGTTTTAATCTTTGCTCCCTGGACCTCTGGAATATCATTTTCCAAGCCCTGTGATTCCTTAATGAAGAAGCTGCTAGATCTTCTGTTATCCTGATTATATTTCCATTTAACCCTGTTTGTATCATTTTCCTTATCTGTAAAATGAGGAAGAGAAGGAAACTGCATACCACTTCAGTATCTTTGCCATGAAAACCATAAATGGGGTCACAGTCAGACATGGCTGAAAAATGACCAGCCTTCTGAGTGACTCTAGGATAAAACATTTCTTCTTGCTGTCCTTCATCTTCGAAGAGGACCAAAATGTGATCACCATGATAAAGCAAAATTTCAGTGTGTCCAACTGTGGCTGATCAGACCAATATGAACTCAGAATGCTCTACCACAGGTTGGGCACAGATAGCTCATGTGAATATTTAGGGTGGATATCCCAAATTTGCGCATGCTGTGTTTACTTTTTGCTGTCTCAATTCTGTTTTGCTCAAACAGCACAGCACCCTTTCTGATGTGGGCACGCCATGCTGAGCAGTCCTGTGCCTGTGTCTCCCATGTAGAGACCTTGAGAGTGTCCCTGTATTGTTTCTTCAGGCTATCATGTGATCGCCTGCCCCATGGAAGTTCTCCATAAAATAGCCTTCTTGGCAACCATACATTTTGCATTCCAACAAGGTGGCAAGCCAATTGAAGTTGTTTTCTCTGAAGCACAGTTTAAATGCTTGGCAGTTCAGCTTGAGCAAGGACTTGTGTCTGGTACTTTATCCTGCCAGGTGATCCTCAGAATCTTCCTAAGACAGTTCAAATGGAAGCAATACAAAGTATGGATTAATTCTCTGCTTCCTGTGCTAATTTTGTCCTAATAATTAATACCAAGTAAACACAGGTGCTCCATCAGCCACCACATCATCCACACGTGGGATCACTGATTACAACAAATGGAGAAGTTTTGAATGCTGTGGATAAGTCCACTTACCTTGGTAGTGTACTTTCCAGGGATGTACACATTGACAATGAGGTTGATGTATGCATTGCCAGAACCAGCTCATGGTTTGGGAGGCTCCAAAGAAAAGTTTAGGAGAGAAGAGGTATTGGACTATCAAACTGAAGGTCTACAGAGCCATTGTGCTGACCTCATGGTTATATGCTTGTGAAACATGGACAGTCTACCAGCACCATGCCAAGAAACTGTATCACTTCAATTTGAACTGTCTTTGGAAGATTCAGAGGATAAAACATTAACTGCTCAGTTAAAGCCCACCACACTGTGATTCCAGTTCGTCTTTACAATTGGACTACATGCTGCCTGCCCAAAAGGAACTGTTTGATGCCTTGAAATCATTCAAGATGGGCTGGCAGAGAGAAACAGCTCCAGATTCTGAGTTTGATGGAACATGTGTGATTGAGGGGAAGGGCACACTGGAATAATGGATTTGGAAATGACTATTTGTAAATCATTACTCTCTGAGGTAGAAAAGAATAAACGACTATGTTCTGGGTTTGGTTCAATGGCTAGAGAACCCACTTCTGCCTGGTATGTACATAAGTCACTCACCAAACCTTCCACTACACTAGAGTCCAAGCTTGGACCTACAAAAATTGGCTCATGCTGGACTTTGCCCCTACCTGGTTAAAATTGGCAGCACGTTATTAGGGTTCAGGAAGGCTGGCAGAAATCTTAGGCTTTTCCTCTGCTACAGAAAGATCCAAGTCTCAAGAGTACAATAATATGTTCCATGTCATGGGTGATTTCAAATGCTTTCCCCCCCCATCATTTAAAACGAGTTTATTTTGAACATTCATTTTTAAATTGAGTTCCAAATTCTCTTTCCTTCAGTCACTAAGACAAGCAACATATCATTTATACATGTGAAATCATGCAAAACACTTTTTAGACATGTCATAAAAAGCAAGAAAATTAAAAAGTGAAAAAATATGTACTTCAATTTACACTGGCAGTTCTCTCTCTGGAGGTGGACAGCATTTTTCATCATGAATCCTCTGGAATTTTCTTAGATTATTATTTTTTTTAATCAGAGTCACTAAGTCATTCATAGTTGATCATCGTTAAAACACTGCTTACTGTATACAAGGTCCTACTAGCTTTGCTTACTTAAATTCAAATAGGTCATTCCAGGTATTGCCAAAACTATCCCCCTTATTTCTTAAAGTGTTCCAATGACATAAAAACAATTCTTCAGCTATTCAGCAAGTTATGTTCATTCCCTCTAGTTCCAATTCTTTGCTATCACAAAAAGACCCACTATAAATATTTTGGTACATATAGGTCCCTTTCCTTTTTATTTTGATCTCTTCAGGATACAGACCTACTATTGGAATTGCTGTATCAAAGGGTATGCAGTTTTATAGCCCTTTGGGCACAGTTCCAAATTGTTCTTCAGAATGGTTGGGCCAGTTCTGAATTGTGCATTAGAGTCCTGATTTTTCCACATTCTCTTTAGAATCTGTCACTTTCCTTTTCTGTCATGTTGGCCACACTCTAGTAACATGACATGTTATTTCAAAGCTGTTTTCACTTGCATTTCTCTAATCAATACTGACTTAGGGCATTCTTTCATTATTATTGATACCTTTCATTTCTTCATTGAAAACTGTTTCTATTCCCTTAACCAAAACAGGAATCTTATTCATCTTTTCATGTGTGTCACTAATAAGATGACTAGACATTTTGCTACCATAAAATCAGCTCTTTACCTGAACTTCAATGAACTTCTTCCCTTGGACATTCACAGCACTGGGCAGAAATCACATTGTATCAACATCTGCCATAGGCCCTTGCATCCCTTTGTTCCAATTAAGGCGATACAAAATTTTATGGCCCACAGTGGCTACCCAAATAAAAAGGAGCAGAAGCAGCACCAGCAACCTCAGAACACACCTCAGATTATATTGTTCCTCAATGCACTAACACCAATTATTCATCACACATTAAGTTCAGGTTCATCTCATCGACAAGAGGTCATCCCCAACATGCATGCCATGTCCCCAGGGATCAAAATTACTACTACCACCACCCACTCAATAACCTCTCCCTCCCTGAAGGTCCATGGGAGGATAATACCAAATCTTTGCCCCTTTACAGGCCTTTATAGAGGGGAAGGATACTTTCACCCATGGTGCCTAAATAAGCCATCTCTGAAATGCACCTAGGGACTTAGAATCACAGTGTAGTCAGCTGGGGGAATCTTCCCACACACTTTACAATCATGAAGAAACACTCTAGTATGATGACCATAAAGTAGTGTCCTTAGTTGAAAGGCCTTCCCAAAATAAAATGTTTCCATCCAGAATTAATTCTTTGATGTTGAGCAAGTTGTCTTCAAACTGAAGATCTTCCCACATTTACTGCAATCACAAAGTTTCTCTCCAGTATGAATGCTCTGATGTTGAATAAAAGATACACTGAAGTGGAAGGCCTTCCCATGTACATTACATTCAGAAACTATCAATTATTTGAAGTTGAGAAAGACCTGACTTGGGATGGAAGGCCTTCCCACACTACTCACATTCATAAAGATTTCTTCAGTAAGAATTCTCTGATACACAGTAAGATGTGGTTTCTTCCAGAAGGCCTTCCTACGATTCACTACTTATATAAGGTTTTTCTCCAACACGAACTTTTGATGTCTAATAAGATCTGTATTGCAATGGAAGACCTTCCCACAGTTCTTACATTCATAAGGAATCTCACCAGCATGAGTTCTCTAATGGACATGAAGTAGTGTGCTCCACCTAAAGGCCTTCTGACATGCATTGCACTCTTAAGGTTTCTTTCCTGAATGAATTCTTTGGTGCTGAGTAAGATGTATGATCACTCTGAAAGTCTTCCCACATACATTACATTTATAAGGTTTCTCTTCAGCATGAATTTTTTGATGTCGCATAAGATTTGAGTTGTAGGGGAAAGCCTTCCCACACTTTTTACATTTATTAAGGATGTCTCCAGTATGAATTCTCTGATGTACAGTAAGATATTCCTTCCTCTTGTAGGCCTTTCCACATTCATTACATTTATATGGTTTCTCCCCGGTATGAATATTTTGATGTCGAATAAGTTCTGAGTTGAAGAGGAAAGCCTTCCCACACTCCTTACATTCATAAAGAATATCTCCAGTATGAATTCTCTGGTGTACTCTAAGTTGTGAGTTATTCCTGAAAGACTTCCCACATTCACTACATTCATAAGGATTCTCTTCAGTCTGAATCCTGTGATGCCATGCAAGTTGTGTCTTATCCCTGAAAGCCTTCCCACATTCACTACATTTGTAAGGTTTTTCTCCAGTACCAATTCTCTGATGCACAGCAAAATGCTCTTTACTCCAGAAGACTTTTCCATATTCATTACATTCAAGAGGTTTATCTCCAGTAAATTTTCTCCTCACTGAAAGGAAGAATAAAGATCTAATTAACCTATCCTTTTTTACCCTTTCCCAAGGTCCTTAGTTTTATAGCTATTCTCTTGCCTTCTCACTTTGGAAGTCTCACTAGTATTTCACTAAGAATCAATATATCTTACCTGAAAGTATGATGACTCAAAGATAACATATATAAATGATTTACCTGAAGAGATGAATGAATGCTTACTCTAACTGACATTTGAATAAAATAAGACTTCGGAAGAAAAAGGATGATTTTGAGAAATTGTAAATGTATCCTTACTCTCTGAGGTGAACACAGGAAGAGAAAAAATGAAAAAGGAAAAGCATAGGGAATAGAGTTTAGAGTGAGGAAAAGATATAAATACAGTAAGTAAACAGAATAAAAAAGAAATATGAGAGGGAAAATGTGACAATTGTTGCCATAAATATTCCCTAAAAATCCAACATGTCAACTTTGTAAGGAATTGATTCACATTTTTAAAGAGTGTGACATACAGGCATTTTGGCCAAGAGAAATTATTAACAATTACCTGAAACATTATTCACAACTCTGGTAATAAAGAAGTAAAAATGAAAACAATTTGGAGGTAGCAATAAATAGCCATTAGATTAGCAAAGATACTTTAAAATAATAAGTTTTGGCAATTATGTTGAAATAGCTACTTATTAAGCAGCTGCTGCCATTTTTCTGAAAAGGAACAGTAATTTTACCTAGAGCTACAAAACTGTTCGTATTCCTTGACCCCAATGATCCCAGGACTAGGTCTGCATCGTCAATATGCTACTGAAAGCAAACAAAGCACTCTCAGTAAAATTTCCACAACAGTTTTTTGTGGGACAGCAAAATACTGAAAACCTTGGTCCGATGATGGGGTTATGGCTACATAAGAACTGCTATGTGTACATGTTAATGTGCCTTTATAAACATAACTTCAAAGCACAAAGAAAAAGAGGGTGACAGATAACATGACAGCCTGAAGAAAAGGGAATTAGGTTAGGATTAAATATTTTTAAAAGTACCAACAGCAAAGCAACATAAAAATGAAAACACAACAGAAGGAAATATCAGAAGAGAACTAAGAATTAAAAAGGCTACAGTATTTAGTGTCATAAATAGTGTACTTATTTTCAAAGGGAGAATGAATTCATCCAAGTGAAGCAGGAGGATGCCTGTTTAAGAGAAGACGACCTTCAAGGAACAGAAGACAAATAACTGCCCTGGACTAAGGCAACAACTTTCTCTGACAGTGGAAGTACATGCAGAGATAAATTTAAAAAGTAACTTCTTGAGGTAAAAAAATACAATTTGAAAGTCTCAGCAGCTCTCAACAGGCCTGAGACTCTGTTCAACATTTTAAAAGAGTTTTGACCTAAAATGACCAACAGATCATTAGTTTGCAGTGACTCATCTGCTTGGTTTTTATGTAGTCACCTGGACAGCTGGTTCTGGAAATATCTTCCTCTGGCATCCAAAATGTTTCTTTTCTTTCCAATTGGTAGATTACATCTGGTTTGGAAACGGCAAATCCTGTTCATTGAAAATGAAAAAGTGCTAGGGAGTCATTTCACAGTTCCCCCATAGAACAGACAGATGAAATATCCCTTCCAACTCTTGGCATAAAAGTGGGGGAAGCACCCATTCCTATTAAAAACACTGGAGAACATAGGAATAAAGGGAACTTTCCATAAAATAATAAGCAGTATCTACCTAAAACCTTCAGCAAGCATTATATGCAATGGGGATAAGCTGGACGCATTTCCAATAAGGTCAGGGGTGAAACAAGGATGCCCATTATCACCATTATTATTCAATATGGTACTAGAAATGTTAGCTATAGCAATTAGACAAGATAAAGAAATTGAAGGAATAAAAATAGCCAAAGAAGAAACTAAGTTATCACTCTTTGCAGATGATATGATGATATACTTAGAGAATCCCAGAGATTCAAGTAAAAAACTACTTGAAATAATAAACAACTCTGGCAAAGTTGCAGGTTACAAAATAAACCCACACAAATCTTCTGCATTCCTATATATTAGCAACAAAGTACAACAGCAAGAGATAGAAAGAGAAATCCCATTTAAACCTAGGGTAGACACTATAAAATACTTAGGAGTTTACCTGCCAAAACAAACCCAGGGATTATATGAACACAATTATAAGATACTTTTTGCACAAATAAAGTCAGATTTAAGTAAGTGGAAAAACATCAGTTATTCACGGGTAGGCCGAGCTAATATAATAAAAATGACAATTCTACCTAAATTAATCTACTTATTTAGTGCCATACCAATTAGACTATCAGATAATTATTTTCTAGAGCTGGATAAAATAATATCAAAATTCATTTGGAAAAACAAAAGGTCCAGAATATCAAAGGGACTAATGAAAAGAAATGCTTGGGAAGGTGGCCTAGTGCTACCAGACCTCAAATTGTATCATGAAGCAGCAATTATCAAAACCACTTGGTATTGGCTAAGAAACAGAGGGGTAGACAAATGGAATAGACTTGGCACTCAAGACACAGTAGGCAAGGAATATAGAAACCTTCTGTTTGATAAACCCAAAGATCCCAGCTTCTGGGATAAGAACTCACTGTTCGACAAAAATTGCTGGGAAAACTGGTTAACTGCGTGGCGGAAATTAGGCATAGACCCATGCCTGACACCGTACACAAGAATAAAGTCCAAATGGGTACATGATTTAGGTACAAAGATTGATACCATGAATAAACTGGAGAAGCAAGGAATAGTTTATTTATCAGATTTATGGAGAGGGGAAGAATTTTTTTCTAAAGAAATGATAGAAAGCATTATGAAATGCAAGATGAATAATTTTGATTACTTTAAACTGAAAAGTTTTTGCACAACCAAATCCAATGCAACCAAAATTTGGAGGGATGTAGTAAATTGGGAAAAAATTTTTACGGCTAAGCTCGGGGATAAAGGCCTCATTTCTAGAATATATAGAGAACTGACTCAAATATATAACCATCCAAGTCATTCCCCAATTGATAAATGGTCAAAGGATATGAACAAGCAATTTTCAGGGGAAGAAATCAAAGATATCTATAATCATATGAAAAGGTGATCTAAATCACTATTGATTAGAGAGATGCAAATCAAAACAACTCTGAGGTACCACATCACACCTGTAAGATTGGCAAACATGACAGAACAAGAAAATGATAAATGCTGGAGAGGATGTGGGAGAGTTGGAACACTAATTCATTGTTGGTGGAGCTGTGAGATCATCCAACCCTTCTGGAGAACGCTTTGGAACTATGCCCAAAGGGCTACAAAAATGTGCATACCCTTTGACCCAGAAATATCGCTACTAGGACTGTATCCCCAAGAGATTATAAAAACGGGAAAGGGTCCCACGTGTACAAAAATATTTATAGCAGCATTCTTTGTCGTTGCCAAAAACTGGAAGTCAAGGGGATGCCCATCAATTGGGGAATGGCTGAATAAATTATGGTATATGACTGTAATGGAGTACTATTGTGCCATAAGAAATGATGAACAAGAAGACTTCAGGGAGGCCTGGAAGGACTTATATGACCTGATGCTGAGCGAAAGGAGCAGACCCAGGAGAACTTTGTGCACAGCAATGACCACAGTGTGTGAGAGTTTTTTCTGGTAGACTTGGAACTTTGTAATAACACAAGAACTTACTGAGAAAAAAAAAAATCCTAATGTCGGTCTTCTAAGGCAAAATGCCTTCCACACTCAGAGAAAGAAATATGGAAGTCATTTGCAGAATGTAGCAGATCATGTTTGTGTGGTGGGGGGTTTTAGTATATTATGTTTTGATTTGTTATATGATTTCTTCCATTTATTTTAGTTCAACTACAGAGCATGACTATAGTGAAAATGTGCTCAATAGGAAAGTATATGTAGAACCTATACAAAATTGTATGCTGTCATGGGGAGGGAGGGGGGTAGTGGGGAAAGGGTGGGGAGGAAAAAATCTTAACTTTAAGGAAATGATTGTAAAACATTAAAAAATAAAATTAATTAAAAAAAAGATTATGTAGGCATAGTGTTGAATGAGCCTTCTCTCCCAGAGATAAGGGGAGAAGTGGGGTAGGGAAGAGTATGACCCCAAGGTGTGTGTGTGGGGGGGAAGTTTGTACGATTGTTCTGTTTATAACTTTGAAATAAATACCTCTTTGCAAAAGCTAAAAAAAAAAAAATATAACTATATGTTCAGGTTATCTCTCCTACCTGAATTGTAAACTCCAAGAAAAAAGAACTATTTCATTTGTGTCTTTTTATCTCAAGTGACTAGTACAAGGCCTGACATATAGTAGGCACTTAATCAGTACTTAATGATTGATTGATTGACAGGTTTTCCCTCATAAACTAATGACGGTATGTAAAGAAGGAAAAAAGAGAATAAAAATATCACTAAAATAAAAATCAGAATAAATGCAAACTGTCTAAATTTGGCTGGGGGGGGGCGGGAAGAGAAAGGTTTGTAATGGATAAGTCAAAGTTATGTATGAGCCATTTTCCACTAATGGAAAATCGGTTGTAGAGAAAAAAATAAAAGTTATATAACATGAAAAAAAAAAGTGGGAGAAGAAGGGCACTGAATGTATCTTATACCATCAAGGTCACTAGGTTAGCTGATTTTGTCCAAGATTTTTGTTTTTCATTAATGTGAAAAACATTTGTTTTTCAAACAGTCCAATGGGCTGGAGGGAGGAAGAAGTAGGATTTTCACTTTTTTCGGGTATCTGGGTGAGAAGAAAGTACATTTTTTAAAAAGCAACCATAAAACTTAATAAAGGAATTCCAAAGTAGTTTAAGGCCTTTTTGGGAAAAAGGTAGGCCTGTGAGGAAGACCTCAAGCATAGTATAAAAAACCACCAAGGGACACTCTATTTTATGATAGAATGGATTATTGAGTAGGACTTAGGAAAAAATAGTTTAGACTTACTCCCTTCTTAGATAGAGGAAACAACTGTCTATGATGAAACCTACACTGGGCTTAAAAAGAAAATCTTGGATTTGAAGCAACAGAGAGGGGAAGAAACATTCTCAAGGATAACAACAAATCAAGAAATCAATTTCCAGGCATTCTAAGCACAGACTTTTTTTCCTGAAAAAAGGTAGCCCAAGTAATCTGTCTCTTGACTAAAAAAGGATTAGAATTATCTTCCTCTTGTATGCCAAAAAATAACTTAAAATCTTTAAAGTTTTCCTATCATATGTCAAGTCCAAAGGGGTAGCTTTTCTTACCCAAAGACATGAAGTTCCTATAGTTCTCCAGCATCACATCCCTGTACAAGTTTTTCTGAGACGGGTTCAAGTGTACCCACTCTTCTCGGGTAAATTCCACAGCCACATCCTTGAATGTAACCGATTCCTGAAATACCAAAAACATTTGTGCTTACCCAGCTGTACCTCTAAACGTTATGAAATTCAAATGTAAATTGCTTGCCAATGAGTTGAGGAAATTGATGTTACAGGGTACAGGGAATTGAGGCGCTTGATTCAACCATACTGACTCCATTTTGCGAATGAATTCTGGAGGTAGCTCAGTTCTTTTCCTGTTCAATTATAGGTCTAGATCAACTCCTAACTTGTGAGAAAACTTTATTCAACTGTGGGAATCTGAACACATTACCCATACCATTTTATCCATCTCAGGACTCATATAGTGAAAGGCCAGTGAAGAAGCAGCAGGTGGGGACACACTGGGAGCTACCGTCACAACCTGCCCCAGGCAGCCAGGCCATGGGGTCTTCTTCTTATTTGCAGCATTAATGTCATTCAGCAGCCCCCTGGGTGTCCAAGCAGCCTTGTAAGGATTGCACTGAAGGTGCCCAAAATAATGTGCTTTACCCTGGTCTGATTACTGCAACATGTGGGGATTCCAACCCTGCGCCCAAAACACGAGAAAATGTACAAAAACTCCTGCAATGATGATTTCACTCACCTTTGTTACACGGAATGTGCACATGCTTATATACAACACATACTACAGTAGATCCGAAAGGCAGACATCTCTTGTTCCAAGAGAATTCGGCAGGTATCACATCCAAAGAGCAGCCCTGAGTCAAACAAGGCTGGTAAATGAAGGCCAGCTTACTGAAGTCGGGGCAGAGTACACGTTTTTCTGAAGTGGCTACAGTGAAGGATAATACACTGAAGCTTGTGTAGGTTTTGTAGTCAAAACTGATCTAGTCAACAGATTTGTATGTCTACCAAAAGGAGTGAAGAGGAGACTTATTACAGTTTGATTGCCACTTGCAGGAAAATGCCATGTCACCTTCATCAGTGCCTATGCTCCAACCATAATGAGCCCTGATGAGGTGAGAGAAAAATTTTATGAAGACCTGGAGACCTTTATCATCAATGTGCCAAAACATGACAAGCTTTTAATTATGAGTGACTTTAATGCTAGAGTGGGCTCAGATGACCAGACATGTCAGGGAGTCCTTGGGAGGAATAAAGTTAGAAACAGCAACAGCAGTAATCACTTACTACTGAAGACTCATGCATTTCATGAAGTTCTCATCACCAACACTGTCTTCCCTTTACCTAAACACAATAAAACTTCATGGATGCACCCTCACAGCAAACAGTGGCATTTCATAGATCATGTGACTATAAAGAGAAGGGAAAGATGGGATATGAGAAGGCAATGTGTAGTACAGATTGCTGGACTGATCACAGACTTATCCTCTCCAAATGACATATTCACATTCAACAAAAGCCACAGCCTAAAGGCAAAATGGCTACCAGAAGAATCAATGTCAACAGATCAGAGCACTTCTCTGAGCAGGAACAGTTCGTTGCTAATTTGGAGGGAAAGGTGAGCCAACACACAGCTGAGTAAAGCAGAAAAGGAGTGGGAGGCTTTTACTTGGTGCATAGCAATGCATTAACTCATCTGGGTCAGAACAATCACAAACACCTCAACTGGTTTGAGGAAAATGATGCAGAAATTCAGAAGCTACTAATTAAAAAAGCGAGAATTCCCCTGCTTCGCTCTCCATTTTCTTGGGGTATTCAGTGCTGCTGACAATTTTGGGGTTCTCATTCCTATGTCAAACTTCATCCTTCCTCAATGAGAAAACAAAAGGAAAAGAATATTTAACTTGTATACCTTTCTCCCCAGTACCCCTTTCTTATCACCATCATCCCATCGCACCTGAAACATGGTCTTCACTAGTCTCTGATCTTTTTCTAACATAACTACCAGAATAATTTCTTTCAGGCTTTGCTGTCTCTCCACTCCTCAGGTTTCATATTGCTCTATTTCTTTTTTAATTCATCCCCAATTAATGGTAAGTAAAAACATTTTTATTCTCAGGAGTAGTTAGTTTTTAGTCAATTGACTATTAAAAATTACAGTAAATCTCAAATGCAAGCCCTTTGACACACAACCTGGTCTTCTTTTCCTTGTACTCTGCTGCCTCTTCACTCTCTAGTTTAATTCACTTTAACACAACATTTACCCAAAAAGAGTAGGAATCAAAAACCTGAATCTGAAACCTTATTTTACAATAGACAAAAAGGTATGACATATCAGGGTACGGGGGGAGGAAGGCCCATACCTAAGGGAATTATCTCATCTGTCCTTCTCCAGTCTAAGGAAGGAGGGCCACCCTTAACAAAATCTATTTTCTACCACTTGCACATCCCCATCTAGGATGGAGGAAAAAAAAGATAGGCAAAATCCTTTTAATAACAATTCATAAACAATCAAAACAAATTCCCACATTGGCCACATGAAAAATACAAGGAAAGCTGAGGGCCACAGAATGGATGCTTTTAAATTGTGGTGCTGGAGAATACTTTTGAGAGTCCCTTGGAAAGCAAAGAGATGAAATCTGTCAATTCTTAAAGAAATTAATTCAGATTATTCCCTGGAACATCAAGTAGTAAAATCAATCACATAAAATATCAGAAGTTGTGGCATATATTTCATCATGAATTCTCTTAGAAAAAAATGGTTGGTCATTGTGCTGGTCAGAGCTTTTAAATCTATCCACTTTTTTTTGTCTTTACAATATTCTCACTGGATAATTTTTTCTCCCACTCTGCTCACTTCATTCTGTAGTGATTCATGTAAGTGTTCCTTGGGTTCTATGAAAAAGTTCCTTGTGTGATTGCTTGTATTTTATGTTTCTATCACCTATACATACAATAACATGTCCAGCCATTTCACAAATGATGGGAATCTCCTCAGCTTCCAATTTTTTGCCACCACAAAAAGAGCTGCTATCAATATTTTTATACAGAAGGGTCACTTCCTTTCTTTGACCCCTTTGCACCTACTAGTAGTATTGCTGGGCCAAAGGGTATGTGCACAGTTTAGTAATATTCCCAATTGCTTTCAAGCAGTAGCTCCATCAAATTGCAGGGGCCATCTCTAGTCTTCCTGATCTCTATCTTGCCACTGGACTCAAATGGCACCCAAGGAGAAAGTGAAGCTGGTGACCTTCTACAGCCCTCCCTCACTTAAAATCCAATTCATTTGCAAGTCATGGCATCATCTACCTGATGACATGGTCCTTTTCCAAAATGAAGGACAAACCATAACCAGTGAGTAGTCTAAGCCGACCCACTGGCAACCCAACTGCCCAATTCCAGTTGGGTAACTCAGCTCCCTCCTCTCCTCTCCCTTCCCTCCTCCTTCTCCCTCCATCCACATGGGCTATCATGCCTGGGGGACTTACTAGCTAGATTTCAGACTGAAAACCAATTCACTCTGGCTCTCCTGGATTGGCCAACAATAGGTGCCAGCCCAAATACCACTAGGTGGTCATTGTTTGGGCTCCAGTAACCCATTTACTAGTAAACACATATTGTTTCTGTTTTAGCCAGAAACCCTGAGGGTCTTTCCCTCCCACATTAATTTTATTTATTTTTTGTTAGATAAAAGGGGCCATTCCTCCCCACACTGCTAAACCAGCCTTAATCACCTAATAGGGCTTTGCCTCAGTCAAAGTGAGAACTCCTAAAGATCTTAGCTTCAAAAGCCCAAGGTCTCCCACTGCATGCTGGGCCATCTCCAGCCTTCCTGATCTCTACTCTGCCACTGGACCCAGATGGCTCAGGAGGAGAAAGTGAGTCTGGTGACCTTGCACAGCCTTCCCTCACTTCCACCCAATTTATTTGCAAGTCATGGCATCATCTTCCTGAGGTCATGGCTCTTGAAGAAGACCAACAACAACCACCAAGAGCATAGTAATGTCCTTGCTGTCTCACAGGGCATCTAGAATTTCTCATCTTACTTTTCTGTCAATTCTGCCAGTCTGATGAGTGTGAGGGGGAGAACCCTCACTTTTCTTTATTCCTACCTTTTATGTTCTTAAGAGGAGCAGGTGTTGTATCTTGTCAAAGCATCTACTGATAGAACCACATTCTTTTCATTGTCTACGTTATTAATACAATCTATTATGTCAGTAGTTTTCATAATTTGGAGCCAAATATGAACATCTAATCTCATCACCTTTGTTTATAGAAGGAATTTGGTGGGAGCCTTTCTTTTTCTACATGTTGAAACAGCTTATGTAACATGATCATGATGCATGAAAATTCCAAAGGACTAACTATAAAATATGAAGAGAGAAATGATGACCGTGGAGGGCAGACTGAGGCATATTCTTTTTCACTTTCTTGGGTTTTTTTTGCACTTTTTTTTGGACCAGGGACAGTAAAATGGGTGTCCTATTGTCTGCCTTCTCATTGGGTAGGGGAAGGACTGGAGGGAGGACCAGAATTTGGAACTCAAAAATTTTTTTATTTATTTATTTAATTTTTTTACATTCATTTTCACAAATTTTTGGGTTCCAAATTTTCTCCCCTCTTATCCCCTCCCCCCACCCCAATACCCCAAGCAATCTAATTTTCCCTATCTCCAATCTGCCCTCTCTTCTGTCATCTCTCCCTTCTCTTGTCTCCATCTTCTCTTTTCTCCTGTAGGGCCAGATGACTTTCTATTCCTCATTAACTGTATGTCTTCTTTCCTAGTTGCAACAACAATATTAAACAGTTGTTCCTAAAACTTTGAGTTCCAAATTCTCCTCATCCCTCCCTCCCCACCCATTCCCTTTGGGACAGCAGGCAATTCAATATAGGCCATATCTGTGTAGTTTTGCCAATGACCTCCCTGATAGTCGTGTTGTGTAAGACTAACTGGATTACCATCCCTCCTAACCTGCCCCTCATTGTTTCTCTTCTGTCTTTTGATCCTGTCCCTCCCCAAGTGTTGACTTCAAATTGCTCCCTCCTCCCTTTGCCCTCCCTTCCCATCATCCCCCCCCTTGCAATACCTCTTTCTCCCCCACTTTCTTATACTGTAAGATAGGTTTTCATACCAAAATGAGTGTGCATTTCACTCCTTCGTTTAGTCAAATGTGATGAGGGTAAACTTCTTTTTTTTTTTTTCTCAGCTCTCCTCTTTTTCCCTCCACTAAGAAAAACTCCTACCTGCCTCTTAAATGACATATAGTTACCCCCTTCCCTTTCCCTCCCCCTACATTTCTCTCTCACCATTTACCCTAGTTTCTTTTAAGGTATGGTCCCATCCTATTCAGTTCAATCTGTGCTCTCTATCTCTGTGTGTGCATGTGTGTATGTGTGTGCATGCGTGTACATGTGTATGTGTGTTCCCACCAACTACCCAGATACTGAAAAGTTTTAAGAGTTACAAATATTGTCTTTCCATGTAGGAATGTAAACAGTTCACTCATGGTAAGTCCCTTAAGACTTCTCTTTGCTGTTTACTTTTTCATGCTTCTTCTCATTCTTGTGTTTGAAAGTCAAATTTTCTTTTCAGCTCTGGTTTTTTCATCAAGAATGATTGAAAGTCCTCTGTTTCATTGAAAGACCATATTTTCCCTTGAAGTATTATACTCAGTTTAGCTGGGTAGGTGATTCTTGGTTTGAGTCCTAGTTCCTTTGCCTTCTGGAATATCCTATTCCACGCCCTTCGATCCCTTAATGTAGAAGCTGCTAGATCTTGGGTTATCCTGATTGTATTTCCACAGTACTGGAATTGTTTCTTTCTAGCTGCTTGTAAGATTTTTTCCTTGAGCTGGGAGTTCTGGAATTTGGCCACAATGTTCCTAGGAGTTTCTCTTTTTGGATCTCTTTCAGGTGGTGATCGATGGATTCTTTCAATACTTATTTTGCCCTCTGGTTCTAGAATGTCAGGGCAGTTTTCCTTGATAATTTCATGAAAGATGATGTCTAGGCTCTTTTTTTGATCATGGCTTTCAGGTAGTCCCATAATTTTTAAATTGTCTCTCCTGGATCTATTTTCCAGGTCAGTTGTTTTTCCCATGAGATATTTCACATTCTCTTCCATTTTTTCGTTCTTTTGGTTTTGTTTGGTGATTTCTTGGTTTCTTGTAAAGTCATTAGACTCCATCTGTTCCATTCTAATTTTGAGAGAACTATTAAATTCAGTGAGCTTTTGAGCCTCTTTTTCCATTTGGCTCATTCTGCTTTTGAAAGCATTCTTCTCCTCATTGGCTTTTTGAACCTCCTTTGCCAATTGGGTGAGCCTATTTTTCAAGGTGTTAATTTCCTCAGCATTTTTTTGGGTCTCCTTTACCAAGGTATTGACCTGTTTTTCATACTTTTGTTGCATCTCTGACATTTCTCTTCCCAGTTTTTCCTCCACCTGTCTAACTTGCTTTTCAAAATCCTTTTTGAGCTCTTCCAGGGCATGAGCCCACCCACCACCCCGCTAGGGTGTCTGGGGTACTGAGGCCCCGCCCTCCACATCTTTCCCTGATGGCAAGAATACGTCCTCATCTTCGTCAGATCCGAAGGTCGGGATCATTTGCATTTGTTGGAAAAAACCCTCTAAAGTCTTATTTTTCTTCCCTTTTCTAGGCATTTTCCCAGCCAGTTACTTGACTTCTGAGATTCCTTTCCACCCCCTGCCTGGATCCGCCCAGGTAGTGCTTGGCCTCTGAGATTTAAATGGGCTTTCCTTCTGCTGGCTGTCAATCAGTGAGCTTTAGTTCAGGTGCTGGGGTGGGGCCAGGGCTGCCTCCGAAACTCTGATCCCTCGGGGGCTTTATGCAGAGACTTTCAGGAATGGAGCGGGTGGGGGCGGGGTGGGGGGCCCACCTCCCAATCTCAGCTCCCCTGGGGGTCCCGAGCAGAAGCCTTCAGCAACAGAGCGGGGTGGGGGCTGGGCCGTCTCCCAGGCTCAGCTCCGTCAGGTTTTATGCGGGAATCTTCCGTAATGAAGATCCTGCCTGCTGCTGGGGGATTCCTGAGTCCTGGGCCGCTACCGCCCCAGCCGCCGCCCACACCTCTGCCTCCGCTTCCTCCCGAGGGGGCCCCGAGTCACGGAGACGCCCCGGCTTCCCCTCTCCTTCAGCCCGGCCTCTCTCACTGACCTGCTTCTGTGGGCGGAGGGACTTTCCCGGTTGCTGGAGCTTCCGTCTCTGAAGCCTGCTGGGATCAGCTTCTCTGGGGCCTCGGCCAGGGCAGCGCTGGGGGTCGGGTTTACTTTCCAGGCGCGCCGGACCCTGGGGACGGGTCTTCAGGGCTCCCTGGAACGGAAATCTCTTCCACTCTGCTTCTGCACACCTTGTATTCACCCAGAAGTTATGGGGGACTCTTTTTACATTAATTCTATGGGCTTTGGTTTCAGAGCTCATAAACGTGCGTCATTCTACTCCGCCATCTTGGCTCCGCCCCCGGAACTCAAAATTTTTAAAGAAGTAAATGTCAGGTCTTTTTTCTGTGGGGAAGGTAAATTGGTATCTCTTGTGTCTTTTAGCTCTAAATATGAGATTCCCCGATGCCCACAATTTCGAGGGTTATAGCACAGGACAAAGAAAGTATCCTAACTGAGATGGTATTTCAGGAAAGCAGAACGTGGCACTCACCTGTCCAGGCCTGGCTCTCAGCACAGGAGCCATCCCTCTTCCTCAGTGCTCCCCCTTGCTGAGGCAGGGAAGAGGCCACGGAAGGCAGAGCTGGGGAGAAAAGGAGAACTATGAGAATGAGGGGCCATGCGGTGGGCATCCCCTACTCACAGACAAGTAATGCCTACCTCTCCACTGGTGGGCCTCTGGGATTAGAGAGGGAAGCAGGGGGAGGGGAGGCACATAGAAGGAAACAGTCATTTCTTTCCTGGAGGTGGGGCCCAGAGGGAAAACAAGTCATTTCTCTGGGGGAAGGAGGCATTTCTCCCTAGTGGGGGCAGAGGATAAAACAAGGATGCATATCTATTCAGTTGTGAGGTTGAAGTCAGAAGCCTCTTCTGTTTAAGGCAGTACATGTTATGTTAGTAGGTTAGTGAAGTGTAATAACTTATAAATTATCTTGTCTGTGTAAAAATAGAAAGGAAACTTGAATCGTCTGAGTAATGGATTCAAAAGATTTGGAAAGATAGATAAAGGTTTGATCAAAATACAGAAGGCAGATAAGAAAGTGTGGGGAGAAATGGGAGTCATCCAAGTCCCTTCTGTCCCTGGATAGGCCCTTGCCTGCTTAATCTCTTCTAGGCTCAGTGCCATTCACTTGCAGATGACTGGGTACCAACCTCTGTCCAACACTGTGACCCATTATCCCCTGGACCTGGCTGTTGGCCAAGTTGTGGACTCTAGCTAAAGACCCAACCCACTGAATGGGGGAAGTCCATGAGGCAGGGGCAGTTCTATGCCCATTATCAAAATGAAGCAGTTTCAGAAGCCAAGACCTACATCCCTTACCCCAAGATTTTGGGTCCCATCTGTTTCAGGGGGGAATGATGGGGTGCTTCTGCTTCGACCCCAATACCAAGACCACATTTCTCCCTACCTTCAAAACATTATCCCTGACAGTTTTCTCCCCAGCCCAAAGGCACTGCCTAGAAATAACTCCTTAGTGGGTCCCAGTAAGACAAACTACATTTCCCAGCAATTACTCACTAGTGCCCCCAGAAAAATAAACTATTTTCCCCATCACAGGAACAAGTTGACCTCTGAAGAAATTCTCTTGTAAAAACGGGACTCTCTTATAACCGCAGAATTATCGTGTACTGATGCCCAAGGTTATCATATTCAGTCCAGAGGGCAAGTTACAGACATCAACTCTCAGAGCTCTCTTGCTACCGACATAACAGACCAAAACTACATCCCCGAGAAACCCCTTTCCCTGGTTTCCAGGAGTGAATGACCCAATGACCAAGGTTGAAAGTGACCACCTAGTTAGCATATCTGCCAGACAGTCCATTACTTTTCCCATATAAGCTTGAGCATCTCTCTCTCCTGTTCAAAGCTGCAAGTTCCTTAGAGAGCTCTGCATGACATATTGGCCTTACAGTAAATAAACCCTTGCCACCTTGACTTAAAGAATGCTTAAGTCTCTGAATTCATTCCAGAGGACCCTGTCCCGTACTCTGGTCTTTGCCATGAATCCCCCCTCAAACCTCATTACTGGGGGGGAGGGGAGAAGGAAAGTCATTTCTTTGGTGGGGGGGCGCACGAGTCATTTCTCTCCAGGGGGACCAGTATCTCTTTAGAGACAAAACTGGAGATCAGACACGGGACCCTCTGGGCAGACTGGGAAGCATCAGGGAAGGCTTCCCCGACGAGGGGGTGCCCCGGAGGATGCCGGGAGATGAGGCCACAAGGAAGGACGGAACAAGAAGCAGACGGACACACACCGGGAGTACCTGCCCTCGGACCCTGGGCACCGGGTAAGGACCGAGTCCTGGTGGGGCAGGACCTGACCTGGGCATCAGAACCCGCCCAAAGGCCCCACCTCCGCCTGCCCCTCCACCAGCCTCTACCCCCACGGACGCCCCCAGACCCCTGGAAAGCCTCGGGGCCTTCCTTCCTCCTCTGGCGGAAGCCCCTCCCCTTCTTTGTGAGCTCCCCAACCAGCCCTCGGGGCCCGACTCCCCGCAGCCAGCCTCCGCCTGGGCCTGGGCCTGGGCCCGCTCCCGGCCCCGCCTCACCCCGTCACACTTGCGCTCAGGTCCAAGCAGGGGAAGCCGCCACCAACCAGCACGGAAGAGGCGGAAGTGACAAAGGACGGCGGATATCCCCTCATCCTCTAGCCCTCCTGCTTTGAAAAGGCCGGGGAGGCACGCACAGCCTTCTGGGAATCGTAGTCTGGAGGCTGAGGCGCCTTCCGCGCATGCCTGAAGCTCGGCCCGCCCCCTGCCTGGAATGCGATCCTGCCTCCCGGCCCATCCTGCCAGAAGCCCCGCCCCCTTCTCCTCCTCTGAAGGCGGGCTTCATCTTCACAGCGCTAGAGCCCGCGGGAAGTCAGCGGGAGGGGCGTCGCAGACCTGGGAGGGCCCTGGGGCTTCTTCGCGTCTTGTCCGCCCCGCAGCCGCTCGCACTCCAGCACAGCCTCAGCTCTAAGCAAATGCTTCCTGTGCGTGGCCATCTTCCCGGAGGAAGTGACGCAGCCACGAAGGGAAGCGACGGCTCGGAGGAAGGAAACCACGAGCTGGGGGCCCGAGGCCGGGAGGGCTCGCTCAGCCCCCGGGGACTCGGAGGCTTGAGGAGCAGGACACGAGTGGATCCCGCCGGGGAGCAGCCGAGGTCCCGAGGGCTCCGGCCCCCAGCGTGGCCCCTGGGGGCGATGGAAGGCTCTGCTGTGGCCTGGGATGCGTTTTGGGGAAGAGCCGAGGATCCGAGCAGGGCCAGGCCCTGTGTGGGCTCCGTGGGACGAGGGTCACGGAGGAGGGGAGAAGGCGGTGCCCACTGTGTCTGTTTCCTCTGTCAGGGAGATGGACCCCAGGGAAACCAGAGAGAGTGAGGGCGTTGAGCTGAGCTTGGAGAATGCCAGTCCTTTGGTAGATGTTGTGGATAAATAAAAGAGCCAGTATTTACCTGGACCTTCCCGTGTCCCAGGCCCTGTTAAGTACTTTACAGGGACTATCTCATTGGGCCCTCATAACAACCCTGGGAAGCCGGTGCTATTACAGACCCCATTTTATAGATGCAGAAGATCTGTCAGCCACCACCATAGTGTCCATAGGTGGAACCATTATTTACAGCAAATAGATTAGTTTTGAACGCTGAGGATAAGTTCACTTACCTTGGTAGTCTACGTTCCAGGGATATACACATTGATAACAAGGTTGATGAATGCATTGCCAGAGCTACCTCAGTGTTTGGGAGACTCTGAAGGAAAGTATGGGAAAGAGGTATTAGACTGACTACCAAACTGAAGGTCTACAGAGCGGCTGTAAAGGACTGTAATGGTACCATGTCTAAAGAGACCTGAGAACTCTGGTTAACCAAGAACATGGGGTGGAGAAGACTCTTCCACAGGTCATCTAGCATGTTCACTGGCTCCCAAGGGGCTCAGATCTAAATCTCATTATTTATGTTTAGCAAAGCAAGAAGCCAAGAGACTAGCAGCCTATCCATGAAAGCTTCCCCCCCCCCCCGAATTGCTCCCTTTTCCCCCAGTGTCCCCAGAGGCCAGGACCCATTCTTATAGATGGGATGGATGTAGCTGAGCAAAGCTTTAAGGTCTGGGGAGGCAGGCAGATGGCTGAGCACCACTGCTAAGCTCTGAGTGACTGCTCTCAAGAAAGGGGAGAAAAAGGCCAGCAACCCCAACCTGCCCAACAGCCTTATGGGCAAAGGGAGGAGCTTCAGCAGGACTCTATGAAGTGTTGCTTTCACTACCTCCTGGGGAAAGAAAGGAAGTCAGGGAGAAAGAAGTTACTGTATCCCTTCCTCTGCCAGCCCAAAGAGCTGAGTCCCCAGGGACATGGACCAGATTTCAACCACTAGGCAGTCTGGGGAAGGGATCTCTAAATAAAAAAGGGTTCCTTCTCAAGCTTTTCTTGGAAAGAAAGATCTTCATTCTGAACATTTGAACCTTCCTCTCTTTAAAATTGGCCCAAAGAGGGAATAACATACACACTCAGGTATAGAAATCTACCTTACTGATAGGAAAGTAAGAAGGGAAGGAGAAAAGAGAATGGCATGTGTGATAGAAGGGAGGACAGTTTGGGGGAGGCAAGTCAGAAGCAAAACATTTATAAGAATTGACAGGGTAAAAAGGGAGAGAGACTAGGATAAATGGGGAAAATAGGAAGGAAGGAAATACATAGTTGGTAATTGTTGCTGTGAAAAAAATTTACGACATTTTTTGAAAAAGACATCATTTCTCAAACATTTAGAAAACTAACTGAAATTTACAGAAATAAGAGCCATTTCTTAATTAATAAATGGTCAAAGAATATGAACAGGCAGTTTTCAAAAAAAGCAACCAATGCTATCTATAGTCATGTGAAAAAGTGCTCTAAATCACAACTGATGATAGAAATACACACTGAAACAACTCTGAGCTGCCATCCCATACTTAGCAGACTGGCTAATATGACATAATAATAATAAAGGAAAATGACAAATGTTGGAGGGGATGTGGCAAAATCAAAACATTAATGTATTGTTACTGAAGCTGTATACTGATATAACCACTATGGAGAACTATTTGGAACTATGCCCAAAGGGCTATAAAACCGTTCATACTCTCTGTCCCAGCAATACCACTGCTAGGTGTGTAGACCCTGGTTGTTATCCTTCTTTCTCAAAAAGGACCAAAATGACATCATGATAAAGTGAAATTTCAGTGTGTCCCACTGTGGCTGAACAAACCAATATGAGCTCAGAATGCTCTACTACAAGTTGGGCACAGACAGTCCATGTGAATATTTGGAGTGGATATCCCAAATTTGTGCATCCTGCGTTTACTTTGTGTTGTCTCAATTCTGCTTTGCTCACAGAACGCAGAACCCTTTCTGATGTGGGCACACCATGCTGAGCAGTCCTGTGCCAGTGTCTCCCATGTTGCACAGTCAAACCCAAAATTCTTGAGAGAGACCTTGAGTGTGTCCTTGTATCACTTCTTCTGACCACCACATGATCACCTGCCCCATGTGAGTGCTCCATAAAATAGCCTTTTTGGCAGGCATACATTTTGCATTAGATCAACGCGCCCAGCCCATCAGAGTTGTGCTCTCTGAATCAGAATTTGAATGCTTGGCAGCTCAGCTCAAGCAATGACTTCAGTGTCTGGTACCTTATCCTGCCAGGTGAGCCTCAGAACCTTACTAAGACAGTTCAAATGGAAGCGATTCAGTTTCCTGGCATGGTGCTGGTAGACTGTGCATGTTTCACAGGCATACAACAATGAGGTCAGCACAAGGCTCTGTAGACCTTTAGTTTGGTAGTCAAACTAATACCTCTTCTCTCCCAAACTTCTCTTTGGAGCCTCCCAAACACTGAGCTAGCTCTGGCCATGCATGCATCAACTCACTGTCAATGTGTACATCCCTGGAAAGTACACTACCAAGGTAAGTGAACTTATCCACAGCATTCAAAACTTCTCCATTTGTTGAAACCAATGGTTTTACATACGGATGGTGTGCTGGTGGCTGATGGCGCACTTGGGATTTCTTGGTGTTAATTATTAGGCCAAAATTAGCATAGGCAGCAGAGAATTGATTCATACTTGGTAGCATCTCAGCTTCAGAGGCTGCATTGAGTGCACAATCATCTGCAAACAGAAATTCATGCACCAACACTCCCTCCACTTTGGTCTTGGCTTGTAGCCTTTTCAGATTGAAGAACTTGCCATCAGTAGTAGTTGACCTGGATGCCATATTCATCCTCATTGAAAGCATTTGACAACATGACTGAAAACATCATGCTAAAAAGCACAGGAGCAAGCACACAGCCCTATTTCACTCCATTGGTGACTGCAAGGCATGAGAACATTGTCCACTATCCAGAACCCAGGCAAACATGTCATCATGAAATTGATGTACAATATTGATGAACTTCTCCAGACAACTAAATTTTGACATAATTTTCCATAAGCCCTCATGACTAACAGTGTCAAAGGCCTTGGTCAGATATACAAACATTGTGTACAGACTTCTGTTCCATTTCTTGCATTTCTCCTGGAGTTGTCAGGCAGTAAACACTGTATCAGCTGTTCCTCAGACCTTTCTGAAGCCACACTGGCTCTCAGGTATATGACCATCTTCCAGGGGAAGGATCAGCCTATTAAGGAGGACTCTCACAGGAATTTTGCCAACAATGATTGACAGACCCCCCTGTGATTGTAGTCAGATAATCTATTCCCTTTACCTTTATAGAGATGGACAACGGAGGCATCCTTAAACTCCTGGGGGATAACCTCCTCTTGCCATATAAGCTGGAAAATTTCAGTCAGCTTTTATATGAGCAATGGTCCCCCTACCTTGTAAATCTCAGCTGAAATAGAATCAGTACCAGGTGCTTTACCACATGAAAGGAACCTAATGGCCCTCAAAACCTCTTCTTCAGTTGGAAGTTCAGCTAAGGAGGGACTGACTTCAGCCTGAGGTAAACAAGTCTGTAGACCAGAGACCAAAAAGGGGAGGGGGAGGACCTATTTTCACAAACACATAACATATATGTTCAGTGACATATGAAGCAAAGTTCTCAGCTGAGAGACTGGGGGAAGGACAGATATTTTAGGAGTTTGAGGAGAAAGGAAAAGCTCTGGAAAAAGTCTCTGTGGTGACTGTGGGAGAGACTTTGTAACAATCATGATCCATTCTAGTTTTTTTTTCTATATTTGACTAAAGAGAGTAATCCAGGGTTGTGGCTTAATAAGGCACGATCAGTGACACAATAAGGGATAGAAGAAGGGATTCAAGAGAAGAGAGCGGTGTAAACTGAACTCTTTCACTAAGAGGTCAAGACGGGGAAGGGTGAGGCTATAGCATAGGTTACAGTCTAGGTAAGAAACAAGGGGTCAAGCACTTGCAGGTTACAGTAAGGATGAAGAAGAGGTTTAGATCGCAAGGTAGAGAAAGAAAGGCATGCAATAGCAATAGATCGTGATCGGATAAGCACATTTCAAAGGTTATGACCATGGAGGTTGTTGTCTTTGCCCTTCATTCTCCCAGGGGACCATGACTTCATGGAGGGGCTAAGGTCTTTTCAGGTTCTCACTTTGAGTGAGGTTACGCCCATTCAGTGAATAGGCCTCTTTAAATAGTTACTCAAGGGATGGGCCCTTTAATAAAAAAAAAAAAATCAAACTGGAAGGGGAAGACTCTCAGTGTTTCTGACCAAAAGAGAAACAGTCACTATTTACTATTTACATTCACTTTGTGCTTGGAGGGCGGGGACTTATTGTTTTCCTATCTATGAACTCAAGGGTGAATTGGGTGTAAGGTTTGGTCTTTGAGAAAGAACTCTAGCCAGGAAACCTACAGTTAAAGAGGCAGCTTTTGGCTCCATCAAAATGTACCTTTCCTTGGTCAGAGACCCCTTAGGTAAAGGGAAAGAAGAGGCTACTCACAGATTGTGTTTTTACTTCATTCTTGAAGAGGATCATGACATCATGGAGATGATGACACTACTTGCGGTTGATTTTGATTTGAGTAAGGGAGAGCTGTCCAAGGTCACAAGTCTCACTTTCTCCTCCAGAGCCATCTGGGTCCAGCGGCCAGATATTCATCAAGATGACTAAAGATGGCCCAGGATGCAATGATGGTCTAACACTTGTATGTCATGGTAAGGATGAAGAGGAGTTTTTAGATTGCAAGGTAGAGAAAGAAAGGGATGGAATAACAATGGATTGTGATCAGATAAGCACATTTCAGAGGTTATGACAATGGAGGAGCTACACTGCTGAGTGTTGAGAAGACTGAAGGTATATAACTGTGTTCCCAAGGTGGGGTGGAGAATAATTCCAAGGAAAATGAGTAAGTTGAGCAACTGGGAGAAAAGGGTTTTTGAGGGAGTATGTTGTGTGACTATGCATGTTCAAGTCCTCTGGTTTGAGTGCAGGAGTTGGAGAACAAAGAAAGACTGACACAGTCAATGAACTCACTGAGGAATGGTGAAGACACAAAACCTAACAGATTTTTGAAGGGGTGGTGGATATGAATTTGGTGATATTCAAAGAAGTTGTTCCTGGTTGATGAAGGTCGAGAGAGAATCTAGAAGTGACAATGGGGAGAAAGGAATATTCAGAATTCCCACCTGAATCAGAGTGGTTGTGTCTGGTAGAAGAGGGTACCCCAATAAGCTTCAAGGGTCTATGTCTCCCTGTGATGGCTAAGGGCACAGAATCATTCCCCTTTACAATCATGTTCTCCCCTCAGTTTCAAAAGATGTCAGAGACGTGTTCCAGTAGAAAGGAAGAAGATATACTCTGGGCCTTTTCATCTAGACCTTTCTTGTCTTGGATCTCATCTGGTCCTCAAGGTTCCCTTCCCAACTTGTCCTTGGAACGTGTCACAGCAAACCAGCATTGTTAAAATTAACAAAGATGCTAAGAGATATAAAAATCTCAGTGTTGAATGAGCTATAGGAAGACAGGCACACTAATGCAATGTTGCAAGAACCTCAGATTAATCCACTATTTAGGGGAAACAGTATAAGGGAGGAAATAAGCATTTGTATAGCTCCTATTATGTGCCCCAAATTGCTAAAAGCTTTAAATATATGATCACATTTGACCCTCACAAAGACCCTGAATGGAAGGTACATTTGCTATGCCCATTTTATAGATTAAAAACCAAATCAAAGTAAATAAGCAGATGGTGAAATCACAGGTCAAGGTAAATGTGGCATTAGAAAAGCCAGATTCCCTTTTCTTTTTATTATTAACATACCCCCTCACCAGGTAAAAGAAGTGTGCACAGGTACATTCTATTTGGTCTGAATAGACCACAAACAGATAAACAAATGAAAATAATAATAAAAGCTAACATGGATATGGCACCTAGCATGCACCATACACTGTACTCAGCACTTTCCAATTAGTATCTCATTTTATCCTCACAGCAATCCTGAGAGATACTTGCCATCACCATTTCCATTTTACAGCTGGGGAAGCTGGGGCAGAGATTAAATGACTTGCCCATGGTCACACAGCTAGTGCAAGTGTCTAAGACTGGATTTGAACTCAGGTCTTCCTGGCTCTTGACGTGGTGCTCTATTCACCATGCCAACATGCTTAGGAGATAAGGCCACTTTTCCCCCAAGGACCACAACCTCACCCCCACCCCCCTGAGTTCTAGGTAATTTGGTGGCTGGTGGTGGAATTAACTCAAGCTGGGATAGCTCTGGATTATAGGATCCTGGCCTACAACCCCCTTCCTATCTGGTCGCAAGGAACATATATAGGAAAAGGAACTTCTGAATATAAGCAGAAACCTATAAATCATAAGAGATGGAGTATGTGATCTCAGCCTTGTCAATACATATCTCTGGCTTCAGTTTCCTAATTTACAAAAATTAATGGCTTGGAGGGCATAATCACTGGGGCTATTTTAAATCCTATGATCTTGAGTGAAGGGAATACTTGGAGAAATGAAGAATGTCATCTTATATGTTCTAGATGACAAGGAAGATGGGGACAAGACGGAAGACAGGTTAAGGTGACTGATGCAAATCCACCGTGCTCTGCACTCCTGCATTCCAATCACTTTCCTGTGGATGTCTTTCAACTATGTTTCTATCCTCTTGAATGAATGTGTCCTAAATATGTGGATATACTTTGAAAATGTCTGACGTCACATCATCTCAGAAGCTAAGCAAGGTCAGGCTTAGATAACATGGATAGAAGATTGCCTGGGAGTATTTGATATTGTATCTGAGAGTCAGCCCAGTATAATTCATACAGTACTGGATCTGGAATAAGGAAGGCCAATTTTCAAATCTAGCCTCAGAAACTTAGTAGCTCTGTGATTCTGGGCAAGTCACTCCATTCAAAATTTTTGAACTTTCTTCCTAGAATTGTTAGACCCATTCATAGCTCCTCCAATAGTTTATGCAAGTGCCTTTTTCATATGCCTCCAATTTTGTTCACGTTCTTTCTTTATGGTCACCATTGTTAACCTGATGGTTGTAAGATGGAGCCTTGAAACTGTCTTAATTTGCATCCTTCAAATAGTAATAATTTGGAGCACTGTTTCACATATCTATTTCACTGTGGGTTTTTTCCTTGAGAAAGCAATGCTCATATTCTTAAGCCACTAATATACTGGGGAATGGTTTTTATCTCTATATAAATGAGTCAGTTCCTTATGTACGTTGGAAGTAGAAGTTTACTAAGAGAAACTGGTTGCAAAGACATCCAATGTGCCCTACCCCACAATATCTGCCATTTAATCTAAGATTTATTAAATGTTTATACAAAACTTTTAAATTGTAATCAAAATCATGCCCTTTGCCTTCTGTGATTCTTTCTATCCCTTGACTGGTCATGAGTTTTAACTCTTATCTGTGTATTTTATTGGTTGCTTCCATGTTGCTCTCATGTGTTTACAATGTTATCTTTTATATCTAGATCACACGTCCATTTGCAGCTTATCTCCACATAAGGTAGGGGAGCTTTGGTCTAAATCTCATTTCTTGTCATATTCATATATTTTGCTAGCAATGTCTATCAGATATTGAGTCTTTATCACACTAACTTGGGTCTTTGTGCTAATTACTAGGCTACTACTTTCTTCCCTGTGGGTTGGATTCCTAATGTTCCCCTGAATGTTTGGTTTTTTTTTAAAATCAGGAACAAAGTATTTTTTAAAATAGTGTTTTGTAGGATAGTTTGAGATTTGGCACTTCCTTGGCTTCCTTTGTGCCCTTTTTTACCCCTTTATTTCCCCTGAGATTCTTGACTTTTCCTTATCAGAATTTTGTTATTTTCTCTCATTTTATAAAATAACCCTTTGGTAATTTGAATGGTAGGGCACTGAAAAAGAAAATTAATTTAAATAGTATTATCATTTTGATAACAAAGGCTTAGCCTATCCATATAACAGTATCAAATAATAATTTTCACAATTATTTAGGTTTGCCTTTCTTTCTTTAAATAAGGGTTTTTATAGTTTTATTTATAAAGTTCTTAGGTGTTTCTTAGTAGGTAAGGTCTCAAGTATTTTATATATTCTGTAATTTTTGCAAAAGTAATTTCTTTTTCTGTCTTTCTGATGGGTTTTGTTGGTGTGATATAGAAATGTTCATCCTTTTCTGTGGAAGTGTCATATTGCTAAAATTAATAATTATTTCAAATCAATTTTAGTTGTCTCTCCAGGGTCTTTAAATACACCATCCTATCATATGCAAAAAGTGATCATTTTGTTCCTTCTTTACCTTTCTTTCGTTATTCCATTTCTTTTTCTTATTTCTAGAGACATTATTTCTATTAGTATATAAAATAGATGTGCCAACAATGAATATTCACCCCTGATTTTGTTGGAAATTCAATTTATACCTGCTACATAAAATGCTCATTGCTGTCTTTGGATATGTGTGTATGTATGATTAATAGTATATATTAATAGTATGTGTGTGTATGTATCGATAAAGTATACTATTAATCATATTAAGGAAAGTATATTTATTCATGTTTTCTCATTTTTAATAGAAATGATGTTTATCAAAAAAAATTCTGCATCTATTGGTAACATTAATTTCACTTTTTGTTATTAATGACTTGAGACTGATCTAGTTTAAGAATCTCCTAAACACGGTGATATAACGGCCTCTGTTTTCCCTTAATAGTATTTTATTTTTTTTCAATGGACAATGGAATACATATTTTTCAAGGTTTTCGGTTCCAATTTTTCTTCTACCTCCATACCCCAAGGTGGTAAGAAATCTGATATAGGCTATACAAGCACAATCATACTAAATATATTTCCACGAGTCATATTGTGAAAGAAAATCACAATGGGGGAAACCATGAGAAAGAAAATACAAAAGTGAAAATAGTAGACTTTGATCTCCATTCAGACTCTGGATGAGGACAGCATTTTCTATCATAAATCTTTTGGAACTGGATTAGATAACTACTGCTGATAAGAGCTAAGTCTGTTAAAGTTGATTACTGCACAATGTTGCTGTTACTGTGTACAATGTTTTATTGATTCTGCTTATCACTTCATTCAGCATCGGTTTATTTCTAGGTATTTTCTAGGTTTTTCCGAAATCCACCTGTTCACCGTTACTTATAGAATAGTATTCCATTATATTCATATATCACAGCTTGTTCAGTCATTACCCAGTAGATGGACATCCTCTCAATTTCCAATTCTCTGGCACCACAAAAAGAGTTGCTGTAAATGTTTTTTGTACGTGAGTCCTTTTCCTTTTATCTCTTTGGGATGTGTGTGTTCGTCCTTTGTTGCCAAAGAAGACCATGCCATCAGAGAAATGATGATATGACTTGCACTTGACTTTTTTGTTTTGAGTGAGGGAGGGCTATGCAGGTCACCAGCCTCACTTCTCCTCCACAACCATGACCAGATATTCACCAGGATGACTGGAGATAACCCAGGATGAGGCAATTAGGATGAAGTGACTTGCCCAAGGTCACACAGTTAGTGTCAAGTGTCTCAGAGTAGGATTTGAACTCAGGTCCTTCTGACTCCTGCACTGGTGCTCTATCCACTGCACCACCTAGCTGCCCAGTCCAAATCCAAAGCACCTCTTTAGGGCAGAGACCTAGTAGTGGTATTGCTTTGTGTCAAAGGATATAGAGTTTTATAGCCTTTTGGGCCCAGTTCCAAATTGTTCTCCAGAATGGTTAGACTAGTTCTGAACTGTGCATTATGGTTCCCATTTTTCCACATCCCCTCCAGAATCTGTCACTTCCCTTTTCTGTCACACTGACTGAACTGAGGTAGTGTGACATGTCACTTCAAAGATGTTTTCATTTCTCTAATCAATAGTGATGTAGTGGACTTTCTCATTATTACTGGTCCCTTTGATTTCTTCACTGAAAACTCCTGTTTATATTCCTTAACCATAATGAAAACCTTATTCATCTTTTCATGTGTGTCAGTAACTAGATAACAAGGCATTTGGCGACCATGAGGTCATAGTTAATCCTGCAGTTTATCTGAACTTCAATTCAGAGCACATTTATCAACATCTGCCACAGGAACTTATGATGCTTTGTTTTAATTAAGGTGATTCCAAATCTTTATGCTGCACAATGGCTACCCAAATGAAAAGGAGAAGCAGCACCAGCAATATCAGGAACACAGTTCAGATTATGAAATATTATTCCTCGAACACCAACAATTATTCACCACACATTAGGCTCAGGCTCATCTCATGGCCAAGGGGTCATCCCAAAGTATCCTGCATGCAGTATGCCTAGGGATGAAAGTTAATAAACTAAGGTTCTCCTGACACCACCATTCATTCAGTAACCTCTGCCTCAGTGAGCACAAACTCTCCTTCCCTAAAGGTCCATGGGAGGATAATATTAAATCTTTGCTCCTTTACAGACCTCTACAGAAGGAAAGGACATCTCCTCCCATGGTGCCTAAATAAGGAATCTCTGAACTGCATCTAGGGACTTGGAATGACAATCTAGTCAGCTAGGGAAATCTTCGCACATTCCTTACAATCACGAAGAATCACTCCTGCAGGAATACTCTGATAGACATAGTGTCCTTAGTCTAAACTCAAAGATTTCTCATCAGAATTCTTTAATGTTGAGCAAGTTAAGTCTTGAGGCTGAAGGTCTTCCCATATTCATTGCATTCAAAAAGTCTCTTTCCCAGTATGAGTGTTCTAACATTGAGTAAGATACGCTCAGGTGGAAGATCTTCCCTTGTACCTTACATTCAGAAGATATGAATTATTTGAAGTGGATAAAGATCTAACTTGAGAGGAAAGGCCTTCCCCCACTTCTCACATTCATGAGGAATATCATAAGGATGAATTAACTGAAGTAATGTCCTCTATCTAAAGGCCATCCTGCATGCATTATAATTATACTCTTAAGGTTTCTCTCATGAATAAATTTTTTGGTCTTGAGTTAAGCTGTAGCCTCACTCTGAAGGTCTTCCCACATTCATTAAATTCTTAAGGTTTCTCTTCAGTATGATTTTTTGATGCTAAGATCTGAGTTGTAGAAGAAAGCTTTCCGATACTCCTTACATTTACTATTTATTATGATTCTCTGATGCACAGTAAGATAGTCTTTCCTCTTGTAGGCCTTTCCACATTCATTATGTTCATATGGTTTCTCTCCAGTATTCATTCTTTTTTGTACAGTAAAGTGTCTTACACCTGAAGGTCTTTCAACATTCATTACATTCATATGATTTTTCTCCAGTATGCAGTCTTCACTGTTGAATTAGATCTGAGTTCCATAGAATAGCTTTCATACAATCCATACATTCACAAGTTTCTACTGAGTATGAATTCTCTGATGCACTTTAAGTTGTGACCAAGTCCTGAAGGCCTTCCCACATTCCTTACATTCACAAGATTTTTCGCCAGTATGAATTCTCTGATGCAGAGCTAGGAACTTCTTACTCCTGAAGGCCTTCCCACATTCACTACATTCATAAGGTTTCTCTCCAGTATGAATTCTCTGATGTACAACAAGTTCTGAGTTGTAGATAAAACCCTTCCCACATTCTTTACATTCATAACGCTTCTCTCCAGTATGAATTACCTGATGAGCAGTAAGATGTGACTTCCTCCTGAAGGTCTTTCCACATTTACAACATTCATAAGGTTTCTCTCCAGTATGAGTTCTGCGATGCAGTGTAAGTTCTGTCTTATCCCTGAAGGCCCTTCCACATTCACTGCATTGATAAGGGTTTTCTTCAGTATGAATTTTTTGATGTAGAGTAAGATCTGAGTTGTAGAGGAAACCCTTCTTGCACTCCTTATATTCATTATAAGTCCCTCCAGTATGAATTCTCTGATGACCAATAAGATGATCCTTCCTCCTGAAGGCCTTTCCACACTTACTACATTCATAAGGTTTCTCTCCAGAATGAATTCTATGATGGACAGTAAGTTCTAGCTTTCTGAAGAAGGCCTTTCCACATTCAATACAACCATAAGGCTTCTCTCCAGTATGAATTCTCTGATGTCGAGTAAGTTCTGAGTTGAAGAGAAAAGCCTTCCCACACTCCTTACATTCATAAAGAATGTCTCCAGTATGAATTCTCTGATGCATTCTAAGTTGTGATTTACTCCTGAAGGCCTTCCCACATTCACTACATTCATAAGGTTTCCCTTCACTATGAATTCGGTGATGTATTGTAAGCTGCGTCTTATATCTGAATGCTTTTCCACATTCACTACATTCATAAGGTTTTTCTTCAGTATGAACTCTGTGATGCACTGTAAGGTATGTCTTACTCCTGAAGGCCTTCCCGCATTCACTACATGCATAAGGTTTCTCTCCAGTATGAATTCTGTGATGCACTGTAAGCTGTGTCTTATCCCTGAAGGTCTTCCCACATTCACTACATTCATAAGGTTTCTTTCCAGAATGCATCCTCTGATGCACAGCAAGGAGGCTCTTGCCCCTGAAGGCCTTTCCACATTCATTACATTCAGAAGGTTTCCCTTCACTATGAATTCTGTGATCCAATTCAAGTTGTGTACTACATCTGAAGGCCTTCCCACATTCACTATATTCAGAAGGTTTATCTCCAATAAATTCTCTCCTCTCTGAAAGGAAGAATAAAGAGTCCATTAAGCCTGCCTTTTCCGCCCTTTCCCAAGGATCTATAGTTGCTCAAGGTTTTAGAGCTATTCTCTCACCTTCTCCCTTGAAAAGGCTAGTCTCACTAGTCTTTCACCAAGAATCAATTTATCTTATTTGAAAGTATGATGACTCAAAGATAAAATGTGTAAATAATTTGACTGAGGATGAAATTACCTGAAGGAATGAATGTGTACTCTTACTGTACTTTAACTGGCTGACATTTGAATAAAATAATACTGTTCAGAAAAAGAAAGATGACTTTAAGAAATTGTAAACGTATCCTTAACGTCTGGGGTGAAAATCAGAAAAGACCAAACAGTATGAAAACAGAGAACAGAGTTTAGAGTGAGGAGGAAAAAGAGATACATGAAATAAACCAAATAAAGAAATAGGAGATGAAAAATGTGACGACTATTGCCATAAGTTTCCTCTAAAAATCCAACATATCAACTTTGTAAGGAATTGACTGAAATTTTTAAGAGTAAGACATACAGGTGCTTTGGCCAAGAGGAATTATTAAGAAGCACCTGAAATATTACTCAAAATTCTGGTAATCAAAGAAGTAAAAATGAAAACATTTGGAGGGAGCAATAAATAGCCATCAGATTAGCAAAGGTACTTTTAAATGATAAACTCTGGCAATTCTGTTGAAATAAATACTTATTAAGCTGCTGCTCTTTTTCTGAAAAGGAACAGCAATATCAACTAGAACGACAAAACCATCCATATCCTTTCACCCAGTCACTCCAGAACGAGGTCTGCTTCATCGATATCTTACTAAAAGCAAACAAAGCAGCCTCAGGAAAATTTTCACAACAGCTTTTTGTAAAATAGGAAAATACTGAAAAGCTATAGGTCTAACAATGGGGTCCTGGCTACACAAGTCCTGTTATATGAACAGAGTAATGTGCCCTTGTACTCATAATTTCAAAGCATAATGAAAATAACAGGATGACACATAACATGACAGAATGAAGAAAGGGAATGAGTTTTGGAGTAAATATTTTCAAAAGTAATAGCAATAAAGCAACACAATCATAAAAATAAAACAAAGGAAAATATAATAAGAGAACTAAGAAGCAAAAAGAGTACATTACTTAATATCTTCAGTAATATGCTTATTTTAAAAGGGGGAATGAATTCATGCAAGTGAAGCATGAAAATCCCTGCTTAAGAGAACATAATCTTCAAAGGACAGAAGAGAAATAACTGCCCTCTACTGAGTAAACAACATTCTTTGAGAGTGGAGGTACATTTCAGAAAAGAGATAAGTAAAAAAAGTAACTTCTTGATGTACAAAAAGAAGTTTAAAAGTCTCAGCTCCTCCCCACAGGCCTGAGAAGCTTTGATAGGGCATTTTGTTCAACATTTTCCAAGAGCTTTGACCCAAAATGACCAATAGATCCCATCTACTTGGTTTTTATAGTTACCTGGACAGCTGCTTCTGGGAATGTCTGACTCTGGCAGCCAAGATGTTCCCTTTCTTTCCAACTGGGAGATCACATCTGGTTTGGAAACTGCAAATCCTGTTCAATGAAAATGAAAATTTGCTAGGGAGTCATCTCAGAGTTCCATCATAGAACAGAGAAATGCAATATTCTTTCCAACTCTGAGTAGAAATGTGGGGGAAGAAGGGCCCTGAATATATCTCATACCACCAAGGGCACTATTCTGTCTGAGACTTTTGTTTTTCAAACATGTGAGTCTCAACGGGCTGCGTGGAGGGAGAAGTTGGGTTCTTTTTTCCTTTTCAGGTGTCAGGGAGAGGAGTACATTTTTAAAAAAGCAACCACAAAACTTAATAAAAGAATTCAAAACTAGTTTAAGCCCTCTTTGGGAAAAAAGAGCAGGCATGCGAGGAAGACCTCAAGCAAAATAGAAAGGACCTCCAAAAGACATTCTACATTATGGCAGAATGGATTACTGAATAGGACCTAGGAAATAATAGTTCAATTAACTTACTCCTTGATGATGCAGTAGGAACACAGTGTGTGATGAAACCTACACTACAATTAAAAAGAAAATCTTGGATCTGAAGCAACAGAGAGGGGGAAGTACATTCTCCTGGATAACAAGAAATCAAGAAGTCAATTTCCAGACTTACTAAGTGAAGACCATTTTTCCTGGAAACAGGTAGCACATGTAACCTGTCTCTTGGCTAGAAAAACATCAGGAATAGTTTACTATTGTATGCCAAAAAATAACTTAAGATCCTGAAGATTTTCACAGTATATATCAAGACTTCAAAGGAGTAGTTGCTCTTACCCAAAGACATCAAGTTCCTATAGTTCTCCAGCATTACATGCCTGTACAACTTTTTCTGAGATGGGTTCAATTGTACCCACTCCTCTTGGGTGAATTCCACAGCCACATCCTTGAATGTCAGTGATTCCTGAAATACCCAAAACATTTGTGCTTACCAAGTTGTACCACTAAGTGTTATTAAGTTCAAATGTAAACTGCTTGCCAGTAGACTGACGGAATGGAGGCAATTGAGTCAACCACACTAACTCCATTTTTTCATTCAATTCTAGAGGTAGCTTAATTCTTTTTCTGTTCAATTATAGGTCCAGTTCTATAGATTCTGCCTTGTGAGAAAATTTATTCACTTGTGGGATAAGGAGAAAACCTTATTGAAGTGTTTGAAAATAACTCCACCACTCTCTGAAAATAGCCCTGCATGGCTGAGAAACCAGAACATCTCTTACTCCTGTTTAGAGACCCTTAACTAAGAACTAAGGTTATTCTAACCAGAAACCCAGGCAGATGCAAAAGGACTGATTTAAGTTCTCACAATTCTACATCTCAAGCAACCTATATGTCTTTGTGAAGATTTGCCCTTTGGTGAACAGTTATTATTTTCTGATGAAGAAATCAAAACAATTCAGCCACATAAAAGATACTCTAAATCATTACTGATTAGAAAAATGTCAATTAAAACAACCTTGAGGCATCATTTTACACCTCCCAGATTGTCCATAACAATAGAAGGTCAAAGTGACAAACTTTGGAAGGGACATGGAAAAAACTCCATTTTGTTATTGGTGCAATCATAAAATGATCCAGTCATTTTGGTGAGCAATCTGGTGAGAAAAAATGGTGAAAAATTATGCCCAAAGAATTTTAAACTACCTATGCCTTCTGACCTAGCAATATCACTACATCTCCAAAGATAATTAGGGATAAAGAAAAAGAATCTATATTTTGTGAAATGTTTATAGCAGCTCCTGGTGGTAAAGAACTGGAAACTGCAGGAATGTACATCAATTAGGCAATGGCTGAACAAGTTGTGGTATGATTGGGATGGAATACTACTGTGATATAAGAAATGATGAGCTATGATTTCAGAAAAACAGAGACAGCCTTCTATGAAATAATGACCAAAAAATAAGCAGAACCAAAAGAATACTGTATACAGTAACAATAATACTGTTTTAAGAACTACTTTGAGTGAATGTTAATTTATGTATTACAAATACCCAAATTAATAATAAAAGACATGTAGACAAGAATAAAGATGCTCTTTGCATCCAGAGGAAGAATTGATAAATTGAAGTATGCATAGAATAAATACACACACACACACGAACCTATATGTATCCAATGCAAGCCATCGCTAATGTAGAAGCAGAATGGGAAGAAAAAAAAGGAATTTTACATGATAATTTTATGGTATTTGAAAGGAATAACAAGTTTTGCATAGCAGATTTGTAGTTTTATGTACAATGTACAATCATGTTTTCTATCTTACTGTAGGATGGAAATATTTGTTTTAGTCAATAAATTTAAAATAAAATTTTAAAAATTACCACTTCTGATAGCAAAGATGGAGACCACTAGAGGAGAATGTTTTATAAACTGTCACATAAAGTCACTATCATGGATATTGTTGTGCAAGTACTTCTTTGGTACAAAGGAGGATTAAATTTGGAGGGTGAAGGAAAGAAGTCTTTTTCCAGAAATGACTGAAATGAAATAGCAGAAAACTTTATAGAAAAAATAAAAAAAAACTTTTCTAATTGCTCCCTGTTCTGTGCCCTTTAAATGCTTTCAGTGAAGCCTCCTCTTGCCCTCACCTGAGGACAAGAAGTTCTCAAACAGCTGTTTCCCAACATAGACTGATGTCATGTCTCCTCTGGGTCACTCACATGCTACAAGGGCCAGGTAGCTCAGGGGCTGTGGCCTTGCTTGCAGAAGTAACCACAATTGCTTCCATTCAGTCCCCCTCAACAGGCTCTCTTACACAGAGGGGCTTTCATAGAGGCTCTTCTGGGGCCAGTGATCGTTTTAGGCAACAAACATTTGGAAACCTCCTCCAAAGGTAAAAAAGACACTGACTCTTCCTACTCCAGGCTGGACACTTCAGCCCCTGGTGAGCTGGTGATTTAACCCCTTCCGTTCAGGTTGGACTGAAGAACAAGGATCCAAAAAGTCTTCAAGAGCTTAGAAGAATGGGCTGAATCTAAAAAGAAGGGACCTAGGAAGGGTCACTGCAAGCTACATTTCTGGCCTAGCTGAGGCATTAATAGAAGTCTAATTTCAGGACTTTGGAAGACAAGTTCCTCTCCTCTTCATATATGAGTGCCATATTTTGGGATGAAATCTTTGTGACAATTTTGATTATGAGATTGTATAGGAAGTCTCAAAAAAATCTACCAAATGATAACAAAATGACAAAAAGATATCATTATCTGAACTACAGAGGTGTCCTGATTAACCAAATCAAATATACAAAATGTTTATGTAAAACAAAAAAGATCCAACTAAACAGTAAGGACACAATTATTTGCATTAACAGGAGGATTTATCTATTAAATGAAGGTATGAAAGGAGGCTTTGCTTTATGAAAGAATGTACTACAAATGTCCTATAAATTTCTGATGTATTTTAAATATGATTTGATTAACACAACTTCTAATGGATGTGCCAAATGTACTAAGCAAAGTAAATCAAAATGACTACTCTTTAGTTTTCTCCCCTTTAGGAAAGCTCCTACCAAGGGGAAGGGTCCTGGAGCAGGAAATTATCTTGTGATTCTAAGGAGTCAAAAAAATTTTTTTTTTATACTCAGCTTCAAAGGTTTAGAATTTTTTCTTAATTTTTTCCCAAATTAATTTGTTTTCAGTTTTCAACAATCACTTCCATGAGTTTTAAATTTTCTCCTCCTTCCTTCCCAACATGGCATGCAATCTTACATGGGCTCTATACATATATTCTTATTAAACACATTTTCACATTGGTCATGTTGCATACAATTAAAACAAATGGGAGAAACAAGGAGAAAAACAAAACATAACAAAAGAGAAAATAGTCTGCTTTATTCTTCATTCTGACTCCGTGGTTCTTTCTCTGTATATAGCTGGCTTGTGGCATCATGAGCCTTTTGGATATCTTTTAGGTCTTTGCATTGTAATGAAGGGCTAAGTCTAGCAAAAACCAGCCTTGCACACTGTGGCTGTTACTGTGTATAAAGTTCTCCTGGTTCTGCTCATTTCACTCGGCATCAGTTAACATAAGTCTTTCCAGATTTTTCTGAAGTTTGCCTGTTCGTCATTTCTTATAGCATAATAGTATTCCATTACATTCATATACCACAACTTGCTCAGCCATTCCCCAATGGATAGGCATCTCCTCAATTTCCAGTGCTTGGCCACCACAGGAAGAGCTGCTATAAATATTTTTGTATATGTGAGTCCTTTTACCATTTTTATGAACTCTTTGAGATACAGTCCTAGTAGCTATATTTCTGGGTCAAAGGGTATACACATTTTTGTAGTCCTTCGGGCATATATCCAAATTGCTTTCCAGAATGGTTGGATCAGCTCACACTCCACCTATAATGAATTACTGTTCCAACTCTCCCACATCTTCTCCAACATTTATCATTTTCCTGTTCTGTCATGGTAGCCAATCTGAGAAGTGTGGTGTGGTACCTCAGAGTTGTTTTGATTTGCATCTCTCTAATCTGCCGGAGACTGGGGACTGAATTGTCAGCTACTATCTTCTCCCTCTTCTTAGTTGTCAGGGGCACAATGGACCAATGCCCTTCCTGGGGGGAAGAGAGTACTAGGAAGTCCTGACCTGCTGACGTGGCTCTGCCAGCTCAGCGCTAGAAAGACTTCCTGGTCTGAGACTAAGCAGCCACCAACCAACCAGAAGGGGATACGACCCGGGATAGGGAATCGTGCCCTTTTTTGGTTTGGTCTGGAGGGGCTCGCACCAATGAGATGAAAAACTCCACCCCCAGGATATGACTTTGTAGTAATTGCTTATATAAACCCTCCCCTGGTGCAATAAAGAGAGACTGCTTGACACCAACTATGCTTTAGTCTCCTTCCTCTTCGTGATCCTGTTCCCAGGTCTCTTAGACCTTCCTCGAGCCCTGCTCCCCCGGCACTCTCCGGTTTCGGTCACCCACGTCTGTTTGGCCTGCAGGACGGGTCAATTGGCGCCCAAACGTGGGGCGACCCCGAATGCTGGTTAGCTGCCGCGATAGACGCTCCAACTCGTCCGGACTCCATTAAGGTTAGTGTTCGTGCCTATCGCAACCATGGGATCACAACTCTCTAAAGAGCAAATTTTTGTACAAAATTTGAAACGACACCTTAGAGAAAGAGGAATAAGGGTTAAAAAGAAAGATCTCTTGAAGTTTTTTATTTTTATAGATAAGGTCTGCCCTTGGTTCACTATTAATGGCCCTGACATTCACTCAGGAAAATGGCAGAAGGTTGGTAGAGATCTCGATGAAAAATTAAAACAGGAAGGCCCTGATTCGGTCCCGGTTACCGCCTTCTCGTTTTGGAACCTGATCAATGACATTGTAGATGAGGCCGCCGGAGACAAGGTAATCCGCCAGTTACTTACTCAGGCGGAAACTTGCCTTGCTCCTCCTTCACGTGCCGCCTCTGTGTCCTCCCTTCAGATAGATGGCCCCCATGAGCAGGAAAATGCCAGAACAACAGCCTCTACTGAGGAGATGCCCCCTGTGAAGTCCATTTACCCACCACTTCCTAACAATACCCTTACCTTCCCCGTGTTTCCCACGGAGCACAAAAATCCCCTAAAAGCTAATCCCCCTAATGAGGATGGTGTGCTCCCTGATGATGAAGCCGCTGATTTAGAGGCAGAAGCCGCGGCATACAATCCCCAAGAAGCCTTCATAACACAGCCCTGCACGCCACCTCCCTATGTGTTCCCTCCCGCGATGGATCTTTCCCTTATTCAAAAGGACTTGACCGATCGTATGACAGAGCTAAGAAAGACCTTAGATATTCAAAACCAGTACCAGCAGATGATCAAGGAGTTCTCCGCGCTTCAAGCGTCTTTACAAAAATCCCTTCTGTCCACCCCCATGACGACCAGCTCCATGACCACTCCTCCTCCTAATACTTCCCGCCCACTGAAAAAGTCTAAAGCCCTCCTCTTCCCGATTCTCCGAAGCAAAACCAAAACTATGCCCAAGGACCCCGGGGATTCAGATGAGGATCGACAGGGCTCACGAGGTGATGGTGGGGGGAATGAAGATTCTGAGGAAGACAGTCAGGAGGAAGAGGGTGATAATGGGGAACGAGACTCGGACTCAGAGGAAGACACGAAATCTTCCGCTTCTCCTAGATATAAAGCTCCAAAATTTAAAAATATAAAAGATCTACATGTAGCAGTGAATAAATATGGCCCCAATGCACCTTTTACATTGTCCGCCCTTGAAGCGCTAGGGCAAGGAGGTTACTTATTGCCAGGAGAGTGGATTAGAATAGCCCAAGCAGCCCTAACTCGGGGCCAATTTCTGACATGGAAGGCGGAATTTGAATACAATTGTCAAATTACTGAAAAAAGGAATTTGAAATCTAAAAGTAATAAAGATTGGACCTTTGACAAATTGGCGGGAAGGGGGAAATTTGCCCTTGAACAGAAACAAAAGAAGTTACCGGCAGGACTGTTAGAGCAAACTAACCAGGCAGCTAACCGCGCCTGGAGAGCCCTGCCCATGACTGGTTCCCCTTTCACTCCCCTGAACAAGATTACCCAGAAAAAGGATGAGGAATATTCTGAATTTGTGAGCTGCTTGTTAGAAACGGCCGAAAGGACCCTAGGTAATGCGGCCTCTGATGATCTGATTATTAAAAGGTTGGCCTTTGAGAACGCCAGTGGCCCATGTAGAAACATACTTAATGGACAATGGCAAGACAAAACCTTAAATGAAATGATAAAGTTGTGTCGTGATGTTCAGGACCCCACTACCTCTAAAATTGAAAAAATGTCCCAAGCTGTGCTAGCACTGCAAAACCCTGTAAAAACTATGTCTGAGGCATTCTTGACTATTGGGGCAGCCACAACCAGCGGCCCTAGACCTTGTTTTAGGTGTGGAACTGAGGGCCACTTCGCCAAGCAGTGCCCCATGGGGCAAAATAATCCCTCCGCCCCACGGAAACGTACCACACCCGCCACTCCTTGTCCCCGCTGTAGAAAAGGTTTTCACTGGAGCAATACTTGCAGAGCCACTCATGATTTGGAGGGCAAACCTCTTCCCCCCTTGCCGGGAAACGGCTGATGGGGTCCGCCCCGGACCCCTCAAGGCCCGGCCCAGCTGGCCACGGGGACATGCCCTGCCACCAACTCTCCAGGGCAACAGCAAGTAGCGCAGGAGTGGACCTGTGTGCCACCACCTATACAGTACTGAGGCCAGAGGAGGGCCCACAATCCATTCCAACAGGCGTTTGTGGTCCACCACCCCCTGGTTTCTTTTTTCTTATCATTGGCCGTGCCTCCACAACCCTCAGGGGTATTACTATACACCCTGCTCTCGTTGATAATGACTACACAGGGGAAATTAAAATAATTGCTTCTGCTTCCGGGGACGTTGTTCGGGTTCAACCCAATCAACGCATTGCACGGGCTTTACCCCTCCCTATGGACACTTCCTTCCCAGCTCTTCATCGTAACAGAGGCCGATCAACACCTGACTCCTCGGACATTTACTGGGCACAAGCTCTCTCCCAAGAGAGGCCTACTCTATCCCTTAAAATACAGGGAAAAACCTTTCTCGGCCTCCTTGACTCTGGGGCTGATTCCACTGTTATCTCAGAAGCCCATTGGCCGTCTTCTTGGCCGCTGCAACCTTCATTAACCCACCTACAAGGCATTGGACAGAGTTCCAACACTATGCAGTCCTCCCAACTTTTACAATGGGAAGATCAGGAAGGTAATAAGGGAACTGTTAGGCCTTTTGTTGTCCCTAATTTACCCGTTAACTTATGGGGAAGAGACATTCTAGCTCAAATGGGGATCATTATGTGCAGTCCCAGCTCAATTGTTACAGAACAGATGTTGAACCAAGGCTTCCTACCTCGTCAGGGACTAGGAAAAAACAAACAAGGTATCACCCAACCGCCGCAGCTACAGCCACACCCCGGCTGTTCAGGCCTTGTCCTTCCAAACAATAGTTATAAGCATTTTTTCTGAGGGCCACTGGTCCTCCCAGCCTACAGGCGGACAAAATCACCTGGAAATCTGATACACCCGTCTGGACCGACCAGTGGCCCCTCCCTAGAGAAAAATTAGAGGCTGCCATAATGTTAGTACAACAACAGTTGGATGCTGACCATCTAGAGCCTTCAAACTCACCTTGGAACACTCCTATTTTTGTAATAAAGAAGAAATCCGGAGCTTGGAGACTACTCCACGACCTCCGAGCAGTCAATAGAACAATGGTTCCAATGGGCTCCCTGCAGCCCGGCCTTCCTGCACCTGTTGCTATTCCTGCGAAGTTTCAAAAGGTAGTGATTGACCTTAAAGATTGCTTTTTCTCCATTCCCCTTCATCCCGATGATGCTAAAAGGTTTGCCTTTTCCATTCCCATAACTAATTGTGTAGGACCCTCCCCACGTTTCCATTGGAAAGTCCTCCCTCAGGGTATGGCCAATAGTCCTACACTTTGCCAAAAATACGTTGCTCAAACAATTGACCCTTTTCGCGTGCAATACCCACATCTTTATATCATTCATTACATGGATGATGTTTTGCTTGCTGGCCCCTCAGAACCAGAGCTCTTACAGGTGACTTCTCTTCTTGTCGATGCATTACAAGAAAGAGGATTACATGTTTCCCCTGATAAAGTCCAGCTAGCCTCCCCCTTCTTTTTTCTTGGTTTTGAACTTCATTCTTCCCAGATCATTACTCAAAAGGCACAGATTAGGACAAGTCATTTGCAAACCCTCAATGATTTTCAGAAGCTCCTGGGAGATATTAATTGGCTCAGACCCTACTTAAAAATCACCACTGGTGATCTGAAGCCTCTCTTTGACACCCTTAGAGGTGATTCTAATCCAGCTTCTCCGCGTGTCTTATCGAAAGAGGGGGAGTTAGTACTACAAAAGATAAATCATGCCATTTCCATTCAAGAAATAGGATACTACAACCCCCAAAAGAAATTCTGGTTTCTAATTTTCTCAACAACATTTTCCCCCACGGGTCTGCTTTGGCAAGAATTGCCCTTATATTGGATTCATGGCCCTGCAACACCCACTAAGGTACTATCCACCTATATCTCTCTAACCGCATCTCTTCTTCAGGAAGGCAGATCACTCTCTATTAAACTATTTGGAAAGGAACCTGATCATATTGTTTGCCCTTATACCTCCACACAAATATCATGGCTACAACAGAATGATGACACCTGGGCTGTTTCTTCCATATCTTTTCAGGGAACTTTGGATAACCATTACCCAAATGATAAACTAATCCAGTTTCTCAAGGATAATCCGGTAACCTTCCCCAGAATCACAAAAATAGAGCCCATACAAGAAGCTCGACTAGTTTTCACTGATGGCTCATCCTCAGGCACTGCCGCTATATCTGTAGACTCTGTAGTAACGTCTTTTCACACTCCTTATAAATCTGCACAATTGGTAGAGCTTGCGGCCATACTTTGGGTTTTTGAACACATCTCTGACCCAATGAACATATACACTGACAGCGCTTACATAGCCAATTCGGTTCCTGAACTTGAGACTGTCCCCTATATTAAGCCTTCTACTAATGCCTTCTCAATGTTCTTTGAAATCCAAAAACTGATACGGAATAGAAGCCATCCTTTCTTCATTTGCCACATTAGGGCGCATTCTGACCTTCCTGGCCCTCTAGCTGAAGGAAATAGCACTGTAGATGCAGCCACTAAATATGCCTTGTTTTCCACAATGCTGCGATCCACTCCTTTTGAGACTGCCACTAAAGCCCATGAATTACATCACCTTAATGCACACAGCCTAGCCCAACTTTATAAAATCACCAGAGAACAAGCTAGACAAATTGTGAAACAGTGTCCTGGATGTCTCGTTCACCTTCCTGAACCACACCTTGGAGTTAATCCCCGAGGCCTGATCCCTGGAGAATTATGGCAAATGGATGTCACACATTTCACACCCTTTGGTAAACTAAAATACATCCATGTTTCTATTGATACCTTCAGTGGCTTTCTCATTGCCACCCTACAAACAGGGGAGGCCACCAAACATGTCATTAATCACATTATGGCCTCCTTGACAATTGGCCCTAGACCAAAAGTTCTAAAAACTGACAATGGACCAGGCTATACCAGCCTATCCTTCAAGCAGTTTTGTGCTTACCTACACATTAAGCACATTACTGGTATCCCATATAACCCTCAGGGGCAAGGGATAGTTGAACGTGCCCATCAAACTCTGAAGAGAATGTTGTCAAAACTACAATCAGGATCTGAGAAACTTTATTCACGGGCCAATAACCACAGAACCCTTTTAAATCATGCTCTGTTTGTACTAAATTTTTTAACATTAGACAAGAGCGGTAAGTCACCAGCAGATCGCCTCTGGCATCCTTCTACAGCCAATAATTATGCCCAAGTAAAATGGAAGGACCCACTTACAAATCAATGGCACGGTCCTGATCCTGTCCTAATCTGGGGCAAAGGGCATGCATGCATTTATGACCTTAGTGCACAAAATGCCAGATGGTTGCCTGAACGCCTGGTTAAAATTATCAACCAGCCCAGGGAAAAACCCTGAGAAAGAATCCCTCTGCTCTTTTTCAGGTGCTCGCAACAGATACCGCGAAGAGGAACGCGTGGCAACGTATTCCCCTCTCCACGGGAGACACCCACCATGAGACTCGCCCACTTTATCCTCCCCCTGTTGATCTCCCCTGCATTCTCCTCCCAATATCAACTTTTTAACTATACCTGGATAGTTCAGAATTCGTGGGGAGATGTGGTTTGGAGTAAGTCACAAATCACCCATGACATTCCTTGGCCTACTTTAAGCCCGGATCTCTGCAGAATGACGCAAGGTCAGGAAGGGTGGGACCTTGCTGAGTATTTTAGCCCTAGTGCCCCTAACAGAGATCCTTATGAGACTTGGCAGACCAGAAAATCTGATTTAGGAGGCTGTTCATCGCGTTTTCGCAGAAGCCTTTTAAGACAACATCCACTATACGTCTGCCCTGGCCCAAAACACCGATCCCGAAGCTTGTCTGATTGGTGTGGTTCCTCCACTGATTATTTCTGTAAATCATGGGGATGTGAAACATCAGGGGATACTTACTGGTCTCCCAGTTCCTCCTGGGACCTGATAACTGTTACAGCAGACTATACACACCAGGACCCCTATGAGTTGGGCCTCTCCCCCTTGCATGAATGTTCCACTTGGTGCAACCCACTCAAGATTGACTTTACTGAACCTGGCAAAAAATATTCTGATTGGGCAAAAGGTGTCTCTTGGGGACTGAGGTTGTACAAAACTGGCCCTGACTGGGGCCTCACCTTCTCCCTCAAACTTCTGAAGACTTCTCCTATTGTTTCTCCTCCCGTAGCCGTAGGCCCGAATAGAGAAATGAGACCCAACTATTCGCTTCACAACTCAGCGTTGAAAAATAAACCCCATCCCTCTACTGCAATCCCCCCCTCTCTCTAACACCACTCTTTTTCGCCCTACTATACTCCACGGACCATCACCACCTACCTCCATGATTCTAAGTCTAGTTAATGCCTCCATACAAACCCTACACACCCTAAACGTATCATTCATTGAAGGATGCTGGGTCTGCTACTCCTCCGCCCCCCCCTTTTATGAAGGCATGGCTCAGTTCGGTGCACCCAACTATACATCAGAGATCTCACAACTTAGATGGGGTACCGACAAAAAACAAGGCCTGACACTTAGCTTAATTACTGGCATTGGCACCTGCATTCTGGGCCCCGATATGCTCCCTCCTTTTCAGCTTGAAGCTATATGCAATCAAACTGTAATCGTCTCTGATAACCATACTTATGCTTCCGCACCTACTGGCTCCTATTTTGCCTGTTCCTCCGGCCTTACCACCTTTCTAGTTATCTCCAAGTTCATCAGCTCCCGTGATTACTGTGTATTGGTAGTTTTGTTCCCTCATGTCACTTTTTACCCAAATGATGACTTCCTAAATATCTGGCAACGAGGGAGAGAAAGCGCCCATAGGGCAAAAAGAGAACCACTGGCTGCACTAACGTTAACCGTCCTTTTAGGTCTAGGAGCTGCAGGGACGGGTACCGGTATTGCCGCCCTCGTTCAAAATGATAGACAGATATCACAACTTAGTGCAGCTATAGACAAAGATTTAGAGGAATTACAGACAGGATTACAGCACCTCAAAGACTCAGTAGCATCTCTGGCGGAAGTTGTATTACAAAACAGAAGAGGTTTGGACCTCCTCTTCTTACAACAAGGAGGTCTGTGCGCAGCCCTGAAAGAAGAGTGCTGCTTTTACTCAGATAGGCTAGGACTTGTGGAAAACAGCTTGAGTAAGGTCAGAGAGAGCTTAGAAAAAAGGAAAAAAGAGAGGGAACAACAAGAATCCTGGTATAAGAATTGGTTCTCCACCTCCCCATGGCTTTCTACACTCCTTCCTAGCCTTCTTGGACCACTCCTAGGCCTTCTCCTACTCATTTCTTTCGGCCCTTGGGCCTTTAACAAACTAACCACCCTTGTTAAATCTCAGGTAGATTCAGCTATTGACCGGAAGAGACATATATTTTACAGCAGGCTGCAGGAACATGACGCCCCTGAGCCCCCAGATAACCGGCTTCAGTTTACCGAAGATCTCCTTAAAGAACCCTGGTACCGGAGGTGGAAGAAGAGACTCTACTCCCCTTGCTGAACAGCCCACCAACCCCTCCCCTGCTTTCCCCATCCTTGAGCATCCTAGCTCCCATTATCCTTTGCGTGTGCTATTGATACTTTACCCTTACTCTGATTTCTATGAGTCTCCTCCACTATGCTCCCGACAGAGAAGCTGTGGACTGCGCCAATGACGGGAATATTGTGGCCCCATGACCTGGATAATCATGCCATTGGCTGCAGAGGTACCCAATGACGGGATTATTGTGGGTCCACCTACCCGAAATGCTGGAGGTGGGGGCCACCCACATAGCCTAAGACAGGGGCCCTGCCCACTTTCGGTACCAGGCATGGAGTCAGGCCACATAGCCTAAGACAGGCCAGCCACCTCCCCTTTTTAAATAAAAACGGGGGACATGCCGGAGACTGGGGACTGAATTGTCAGCTACTATCTTCTCCCTCTTCTTAGTTGTCAGGGGCACAATGGACCAATGCCCTTCCTGGGGGGAAGAGAGTACTAGGAAGTCCTGACCTGCTGACGTGGCTCTGCCAGCTCAGCGCTAGAAAGACTTCCTGGTCTGAGACTAAGCAGCCACCAACCAACCAGAAGGGGATACGACCCGGGATAGGGAATCGTGCCCTTTTTTGGTTTGGTCTGGAGGGGCTCGCACCAATGAGATGAAAAACTCCACCCCCAGGATATGACTTTGTAGTAATTGCTTATATAAACCCTCCCCTGGTGCAATAAAGAGAGACTGCTTGACACCAACTATGCTTTAGTCTCCTTCCTCTTCGTGATCCTGTTCCCAGGTCTCTTAGACCTTCCTCGAGCCCTGCTCCCCCGGCACTCTCCGGTTTCGGTCACCCACGTCTGTTTGGCCTGCAGGACGGGTCACTAATCAATAGTGATTTAGAGCAATTTTTCATACTATGAGTAGCTTGTAAGTGACTGAGGCTAGATCTGAACTCAGGAAAAGGAGTCTTTCTGACTCCAGGCACAGAACTCTGCACTGAGCTGTGGAGCTGCCTTGGTACAGATTAATACATGTTCACTCATACATATATACATACATGGTCAAGTATTTACACAAAGGAAATTCCATTCAATCTGATTATCTCCTCTTATAGGAAACAGTGTGGAATGGTAGAAACTGCCCATTTTGTATTCAAAAGATCTGAATTTGAGTCCAGGCTCTGTTACTCCTAACGTGAAATGGAGGAAATTGTTCACCTTCTCTGACCTCAGGACTTCATCTGAAAAATTAGGAGGTTGTAATAGATGACTTCTAAGGTTCCAGATCCAAATCTCTGACCTACAGTATAAATCAGTGGGCTTTAACTTCATTATGAGAGTTTCCAGTATTTTACAATTCTCTTTTGACAGAAATAGTCAGGACAATTCTCCAGAAGCTATACAGATCATCTAGAAAGTTTTCTCAGTGTTGCTGTATTTTAAAGCATCCTAAAGGAGCAGATATTCTCTTACTAAGCCAAGTTCCTAGGTTATTTTGCTGCCCTTTTGGAACTAACCTTCTGAAGCAAGGAAAAATTTTCTATGCTAGGATAGTTCTGTGGCCTTTCTTCTGTGTCCCCTGCTGTGGCCT